>OV049924.1:408892298-410092298 GCA_920104205.1 Eupeodes latifasciatus
AACTATTTTGTGTTTTTATTTTTTGCTGCCGTCGACGATATTGGCAGAATTTCAAAATTTTAGCTATGTACATATTTAAGTCTGATATTATAGTAAATTAATAAATTAAATTAAATTATAATATAAATACATTGGTCAATAACACAAAATAATTTTCAAGTTTATATATAATTTATGGATGAGCATCCTTTCTTGGCCAATGGGTATAAACCCAATTCCGTCCATTCGAAAACATTATGATTTTTCTTAATATTCGTTCTATTTACCTCCTCTTATTGAACATTTTTGATAAAACCATTGCTTTATTTCCGAATTTCCCTCGAAACACTTAATTTTATCCACAAGGGACATAACTTCGCTTCCAAAATATTTGTTGTTTCCGAAACTATTTGGGATAATGTGCTTTGTGCAAAACCGAGTCAAAAATCGTTGCTTGTCAACCATTGGTACTCTTAGGGCCCTTTCACACCAAACGAATCCGAATCAATCAGAATCACTCCGAATCAAGTTGAATCTGATTGACCAAGATTCGGCTTCGAGCGCTCCGTTTAAATGTGAGGGGATTCTTTTCCCGCCTTCAGACCGGACGAATCTGGTTCAATCAGGTTTGATTCGAGGTCGCACTTGATCCAACCTGTCAGATTCCTCGTCCGGTCAGTCTTGAATCAACAACCATACGAGATGGACGTGGAGTTATTAATTTTAAAAGTTAAAGAAAATAGTGCGATTTATGACGCCAGTGATAAAAATCACAGCAACAGAAATCTCATATGTTCTGTGTGGAGGAAAATTGGCGAAGAATTAAACATTCCAGGATGTAAATGATGAAACATACCAAAATCCGGCCTTTTCCTATTTATGTGATGTATCCACACTTTTCTTGTTTTCTGTTTCCGCCGTTGCCTCCTACGAAACACTATTGCATTTAAAACAACTGCGTCCATGATGATAGCTCAAAACCAAAAGCAACTAAAAGAAGGAAAACAAAAAGAAGATGAAAGGATTTTTATAGATTCAGGTTGATTCAGCTGGTGTGAAAGAGTGGAGATGACGAATCAGATTCAACTTGATTCGGAGTGATTCTGATTGATTCGGATTCGTTTGGTGTGAAAGAGCCCTTAGCCACCCAAAGTCTCACCTGGGGTCTCCATTGGGCATTTCCGATGACAGGACTATCGGCCTGTCATCAGATAATCCAATAGAGACCAACAATCCAACATCCAGTCCATGATCCGGTCATCGCAGTTTGGATTTTTCGAGCGGATCAAAATCCTGTCATCAAATTTGACATTTGTGTTGTATGTAGTGGTGAGCGTCCATTTTCCAGTCTTTTTGAAATTAAAATTTTATTTCGTTTCAATTGTCGTCGAGTGCGGTCATACCATACATATTTTTTATACCTATTAAGTTACTAAAAGTAAACAAAAGATTAGCCGTTGTGTCAAATGTGACATTTGAGGTTGCTCATGGCAAGACATAATATGCCCAGTCAAAAAAACACTGGATTGCGGATGAGATTCCGGAAGAGAAGTTGGATTGGATTTTACTCTTGTGGAGTCTCAGGGTCAATATAGTTACTGTAGATATAAATGTTTTAGTTATATGTATGTACAATGCAGAACGACAACACTCTGGCAAGTTTATTGTTTCCAGTATCATTAAAAAGGCTTCTTTTGAAACTCAAAAACGTTAAACAAATCTATAATTGTTGAAATTATTTTACAACAATAAGTAAGAAGGATTACTTATGCACATATATTTATGAATTATATATGTATACAAAAAATGCTTACGTATTGTTTGAAAGAGATAGACGGTCTGATTCATCTCTTAAATTTTTTAAATAACTGTATTAATTGTTGTTTTTTTAGTTTTCATTTTCAATTTGTAACAAATTGAAATTACCCCAACACATTTTAACTTCAATTTGCTTGGTTAACATTTGGAAATTACTGACAGACGATACCTATTTAGCTAAAGTGCAAACGCTATCGTTTTGACGATATCACTTTGACGATTATCGTCTTACGTGAGCTGAGACTATCGTCGAAACGCTATCGTCTGACAATAATCGTTTTACGGAATGACCCTCTTGATAAACATTTTAGAAAACTCGATTCGCATTGATAATATTGTTTGCAAAATATTTATGCAAAAACTATAAAAATACTATTTAATTTCTCGAAAATCTCAACAAAAACTATAATTTACCAGTGCATACTTTTCAAAGTTGTTTTAAGTGACAATTAGATCTTTAAGAAACAAAATATCGTACCGTGTTGTGTACAATTTTTAACCATCAAAAACCCTCGCCATCACTTAAAAAGCACGAGCTACTAAATTAACTTTGATGCGTAGGTATACATGATTATATTACAATAATTGTTTGGAACTCACAAAATTATTTTGTTGAAATAATCTTAACATTTATTTTCTCTATTTTTTTGTTATAATTTACTTTTTATTTTAAAACAAAATTATTTATTTTTCGTTTAAATAGTTTATGCTTTGTATGTAAAAAGCCGTTTAAGTTTAACCAATTCTTACAACAAAAAGTCTGTATTTGTTAAATAATAAAAAAAGAAGTTAAATTTGTACTTACCTACCATTTTGTTTAATCATATAGAAAATCATATAAACATGTAAATTAACCCCCCAGAACTATTGTCAATCCCTTTAAAATATTTTGTTTTCATAAGTTTTTGTTCAATTTTTTTTAATTTTAGTAAACAAATTAATATTCATATTTATAAATTTAAAAATTTAAACGAGTTTCAAATAAGAAATATAACATTGAGAAATTATTGGAAAATTCTTTGGCAAAAACATCAAAATTATAAACAATAACAAAAATTCGGTACAGGGTGTTATTTGAAAATCGTGCATTCAAAAACAATACAAATAATCATGATTTTTATATTCAAAAAACAGAACGAAAAAATACAAAAATCGACACGCAAAAGTTGCAACATTTTTTTTACGAATGATGATACTTCGAAAGAAAAAAAAAATGTTACGAGCGTTAGGGCGCTGTTTTATTGCACCAAAAAATGAACGTTTTTATTTTTTTAAACTGTTTATTTGATTTGGTAGATTTTTTCAAATATTTTTCGTTCGCATTTTTGAATTGTTTTGTTTATTATTATTATTTTTTTATTGTGTGTTTTCTTATAGGCATGCATTCAGAATATTTGCCTAAAGCTAGTGATTAAGTGAATGGAATTAAAAAATTGATTGAATTGCTTGGAGATTTAATTAGATGATAAAAAGAATGGATTTTCAATGAACTCGTGGTTTGATTTAAATGGAAATTTATATCATTTTATGTCTGTTTAGTGAAAATAAAAAAAAAACGAATTAGCGAAATTATTAATAAAGTGAATGAAAAGATCTTTTTTTTTAATGTAAATACTTTGCAAGAAGCCTATAAAACAATTGATTAGTTTGACTGACTTTCGAAGTGCTATTAAAGACCTGCATGGCTTTTGAATCTTGATGCACAACTTCCTACTTATTTTTTTTTTATTTTTATTTTGGAAAAAAAAAGAATTTTATTTATTTTATTTTGGTTTATGATTATTTTGGAAATTATAATTTTATCTGATATTTAAAGTGAATAACAACAACTGTTTTCACATAAACTATAGCTGCTCATACAGTTTTCGAATACTTTTAATAAGGTAGATTTTTTAAAATATGTAGTCATATTTGTATACAATAGAATCAACAAAATATCTAGGACACTTTATGTACCAATATCAGAAATAAATATTATTTTTAAACTTTCCATAAGAAATAATTGTAATCGATCGGCGCGATTTGTCAAATTGAAATTTTGACATTTCAATAGCTAACTTCACTTTGTACTTACATATATGTACATATATGTACGTCCGTACGTTTGGGATACCTTTTTTCTACGGTCATATCTCAAGATAAACTAAATTTTTTTTCACTTTGAATACATACAAATCAGAAAATATTTTTTTTTAATAATTCAAGAAAACTGAAATAAAATAGAAAGTTTTTCAAACACAAAATAGAACTAAGTACTTCCAGAATAATTAAATCCGAGGAAAGTTAAAGTTTTTGACATCTAATCAAAAATTTTAAAATCGAAAAGTGAATTATGATTTTGTATAGGAAGCCATATAAAGATTGAAGATAGGTTCCAGAGTTACGAAAATACTTCTTTTTAAAAAGAAAATTCAACAGAGTTAACATTTTAAAAGCGAAAATAATATTAAATTCTATTACATTCTTAAAAACAACAAAACAAAATAATAAACCCAATTAAAACAAAATAAAATAGTCAATCAATTTATAAAAAAAAAATTAATCGTAAAATCTACTTTCTTTATCAAAATATCGGTCTAATGTTTGCTGAACAGCTTAGAATAGAAAGGGAATCCTCGAGTTTTGATGGCATGGCGTGTAATTTAAATCAAAAGTCATGGCCATCTTTTAAAAAAAAAATTATTGTTTTAATTCAAAAAAAAAAAATTAAGACTGCAACACAAAACAACGCAACTAAAATCTAACGACGCACAGTAAAAATTAGTACTAATTCAGCATCGACGCAACTTCAAAAAAACGCAAATCGAGGTATTGGTGTACTAAAAATGGAAAAACATTGATTTTTAATTCAAATATCTTGAGAATAAGCCTTCTACTTTAAAATTAGTTTATCTTATAAAAACATTTTGACTGTTAACCTAAAAAATAACAGCTTAACTTCAATTATTGACTGCATATAATTTTCAAAGTGCCTTAAATGATAACTTATTGCAAATAATTATTTTAAAGGGCTCCAAAATAGAAAGTTATCAGTAGTAATGGGTGAAATCCCAGCCTCTTTGCACCCAAACCAGTGGTAAAAATGTATTATTTTTACATATTTAATATCACGTTGAACAAATCTATATAAATATACATAGCTATGTGCAAATTTAAAAAACTATTATCCTTGGTAAGAAAATCACTTTTCAACTTGACAACTTTAATCGCAATGTGGAAATTAGAAAATATTTTAAGTAAGGACAAATTGCATAATTTGTATCACATTAGCTTGAACCTCACTGAGTAAGATTTGAAAAAATTATGTCTATCTATTTTAACTATTATGTTCAGGGGTAACAAACAGCCAAAATAATAATAATATGTCAGGATTAGTTTCAAACAAAATGATGTTTATTACCTTTTTTCTTAAATTAGAAATTTCAGAAATGTATCCATGCTTTTGAGTGAGGTCGAACTATTAACAGAGTATATGTATTTGGATAGCAAAATAGAATAGATTTGACAGCCATCCAAGCAAAACGTCGACTGATATTCACATTACAAAAATTTTTCACCAATGCCCATGGTGTTTAAAATACCCCATTAAAATCTAAAAATCTCAATTATAATTTATTTGAAATTGCTCAACGTTTCAAAGAACATGTGTATTCTATACACTAAAATGTAAAAAATGTATGGCTTGCATATACATTTATATTTCAACCCATACTTATATTAGTTTATGCATGTATGTGTATGCAACGGAGCCCGTTGTAATCAAAATTCAAAAGTGTTTTTCCACAAAACTTGATAGTCCTTTGTAAATAATTTGACAGTTACTGATAATTGATTAGGATTTCTTATAAAAAATAACACATTCACATTTATTTCAATCAATCAATAATTTTAAACTTGTATTTTATACGTATAAATGTATAAAAACCTACTTTTTCAAAATATAAATAAATTATAAAAATTTGAACTTGAATACTTAATCTATAATACCTATATGGTTGTATTGAAGGCTGCTTATTATTTATACAATGTACTCAAAAACACTTGGCAACACGAGCAATAAAATATCACTTTATTGTGTACACCAGGTCAGTTATGTTGTCAGCAAAGTTATCAACTCATAAAACATTTTATGCATGCATATAATATATACAAAACCATATTAGGGTCACAATAGTTCTTCAGTGACCTTTGTAGATAGACTATTCAAATTTAAAGCTGACAGTTCAATAAACAAATAATGAGCAGCCAAAAGGATACAATTTTCCAATTTCACTAAAAAAAAAAGGAATAAATCATCTATAACTTTTTTTTAATTTCCTTAAACATTTCAATAAGTATCCGCTGCCTGATGGGACTCTGACAGTAAAAGTTTTGAAAATTTTGCTCACATCAATGCATATTCAAAATTCAAATTTTAACAAATGGAAACAGCTCTATTATTTTTGCAATGCAAAAAAAAGTTCTTTTAAGATAACATTTTTTTTTTTTCAATTTTAATGTGAATTGTGTTGACATTATAAATAATTATTTTTTTATTAATAAATATAGCTTTGATTATTTCTATCCGAGACATTGGATGAATTTCTTTATGAAGATTAATATATGCACATATTAATCAAATTATAAGGTCCTTTAGACTGTTCTTGAGGTTATCAATGGATTTTATGTATATTCGTTTATTTTCTCCTGAGAAGTATAAATAATAAATTAATTAATAATGTGAAAGGCGCATTAAAATGTTTTTTTACTGATTTCGGAGAAAGATAAAACCAGGTTATGAAAATAAAAATATAGGAAATAAAAGGATTCTTGTTGGAAAATCGTTTAAATATAGTAATTAAAAACGAGACATTTTACCCAGGTAGAATCGTGAGAGGTGTTAGTAATAAAAGAAGTTGACAATAAACCATCGTTTTAGTCAAATAATACAAATATTAAGTAGTTTATAAAAAAAAACGATAGTTTTCCTTGAAATCATTTATCAACATTTTCTTTAAATACGATAATTATAAAACCCCAAATTTATAAACCGTTTTACATTTTCATTGTTTCAGCGAAATTTCGGTTGATGAATCGAATACCAATTTAACGAAAAAAATAATTTTTTAATGTAGTATACTACCCCTTAAAGATATTCAACGATGGTCACTAGATCAGTGTTTTTTAGGTCCTTATGACGAGAACCGAATCGAAAGTTGGACTGAAAGCAAAAGTTTTTAAAATCACTCATTTTGTGCAGGGGCGTCTTAAGACTTTTGGGGGCTCTGGGCCAGATAGGATTTGGGGGCCAAAAAAATAGGTATAATGTTTTTTTTTTTTTAATTCCTTAGGTTAAAAAAATCATTTTAAAATTAATTTGTTTTTTTCTTACATATTTTTACTTTTTAAAAAGGAACTAAAAGAAAACATAAAAGAGATATTTTTTTTTATACTTTTATAATTTTTTTTCAATTTACCTTCAATATTTGAACATTTTTCTTTATAGTTGAATTTTGATAATTTGTATTGTTTTTTTGGTTGATTTCTAATTTTTTTTTAATTTAATGTAAGTTTATTTTTTTATTTATATTTGTTTTGATTTGTTTTTTTTTTAGATATATGTATACATATGTAAGTTTAAGTATACAATAAAATATTATTGAAGGCATACTTTTCTGACTTTGTCAGCTGCAAAATCATGAATTAAGTCATTAAATTCAATTTCCTACAGTAATTCATTTCCAATTGATAAAATTGACAAGCATTTTTTATCCCGTTCAATTTCTAAAATGAACGCTCTCCACTTCAGTTTGAAACCATCAAAGATAAAAAAATTCTACAGGCAGTTTCTACATTTGGAAATGTGTTCCCAATTTCATCCACTGTAATTAGACTGTTTAATTTTGATATTGTAATAAGATCTTCATTTACATCTTTATTGAATTCTTTTAAATACTGTACGAGGCTTTTCTACCGTACGACGCATTCTACCTCAAGTTCTTCTGCATTAACATCTCTATGGTTTTTTTAAAACTGTTCGCAAGAATTTTGCAACTCCACTCAAGTCAAATATTGCAATCGACAAAAAAGCCAAACAATGAATTAATTTCTTGATAGCAATTGGATCGTATTTTTAATTGCAAAGCAATAGTGTCAATAATTGGAAAAAAATTTGATTTTTTAAACTTTTTTTTTACAATTAGCTGAACCTGAAATGGTGCAGGACCATCAAAATATGTGGCACGCGAACTTCGTACTATTTTTCGTTGCAATAAGTCTTTATTATTAGCATCCGGATTCTGAATTTTGGCACACGCTTCAAATTTATCAAAATTCTCCCTTATTATCATTTATGAAAGAACAAAGCAAATTGGCAGCAACGTCAGTCGTTATTTTTTCTTTTAGAAGGCTCTTGCTGGTTTTATGAATTTTTCTAATATTGTGCTCCAAATTTCTGTTAAAATGAGGAACTCCAGTTTTGAAATTTTCTTAGACAGGCTTAGCGCTTTGTTTTTTGTGCCTGGAGCTTGCTCTGGATCTCTAGAGATAGATGTCAAGGCTTCAGTAATTTGCATGATGGAGCGCGTTAACTGCATCAGCTCATGCAGACCATCTTGTTTCAGAAAGGCTTTTAAGAACTCTATGTGAACCTAAACATACATACAATCAATTTATTCCAGCGATGGGTAGAAGCAGAAAAAAAGTTGTATATTTTTTGAACCACTTGAAAGAAACTTGTTGCCTCCTGCACACAACCAGCCGCATGATGGCCTACTAAGTTAAGAGAATGTGCTGCACAAGGTACAAAGGTAGGAAATTCATGAAATATCATGATTTTCCTGAAATTTCAAGATTGTGTCAGCCAAATATTCAGATTTATGCTTTTGAATAGGTATACATTTTAAGAACCTTCGATGGGAACACAATTTTTAACATACCGAATTACAAAAGTCAACTGGTCGATATGAGAAAGGTCGGGTGTACTGTCAACACTTAGGGAAAAATACTTTGCCGATCTAATTTCACCTAAAATTTTCATTAGGACTTGTTTTCACATTATATCAATGAATTCGTTGCAAATATTTGCTGATAAATAGGAAGTGTATCCCTTTCCTGAGTTCTCACATTTTTTTAAATAATATGCAATGAATGAATCATCATGGGACAACTTTGTGTTTGTTTATGGAGCGAGTTGAAAAGTCAACATGTGTGCAGAACTGTTATCAGAACTGTTATAGAGTAGAATGAAAGCAGAGTTGTTAAAATAATGTTGACAGCGTGTTTAAAGATTCATGTTGCCAGAAGTTTAAGAAGTTGAGGAGGAGAATTTCAACGGAACGGAGAGTAAAATGAAACTTCTTTTTCTGTTACTGCCTACTAACCTTATTTCGTTTTCTATATAATTCTTGTATAGATTCATTCATTTTGAGTTGGTGGATTTGGGGGCCAAATAATTGCGTGGGCCTGGACCCTGGCCCACCGGGCCCATGCCTAAAGACGCCACTGATTTCGTGAATACCATATTTCAATATTCACTTCCAAAGCCAACTTTTTTTGGAAAAAGAGACGTTAACGTCGAGATTCACCCATCTTAATTTTGCTCTGTATTGGATTTCTCAAACGTTTGCTTTAAGTCGAACGTTCGATTTGCTTCTCGTAATAAAGGCCTAAACTAAGACTACATTATACTTCTTGAAAGAATGAAATAATTTGATTAAGTTAATCAAGTACCTTTTCTAAAAAATCTATGCAATCGTAAACACAACCTTTGCTATTTAAATTCAAAAGTAAATTTTCACTTTAGCATTAGTTCTGGTTCTGGATAAGTTGGTTTTTGTTTTTAAAAATATAAAAAAGTATTTGTTGTAAAAAAACGCTCCCTTATCTAAACTTCATGGTGAGACTTCACACTTCGTAATATTAATTCAATAAATTCATTTCTTAATGAATTAAAGTAATAAATTGTAAGTTAATAACTTATTAAGTTTTTATATAATTTTAGTGGCGATTGAGGAGGAAAATGTTGATGCTTAAGACATCAATCACCTTAAAATTTAAAACATTTTCTTAACTGCTTATACTCTACTATATCGATTATATAATAATTAAATAAAAGAAAATATTTGATTTCTTTCACATTGTTTAAACAAACCCCGAAACTTATTTATCCTAAAACATACCACCTGAACTTTGAACTTTATTGGTGAAATTCTGGAATGTTTAATTTGATATTAACATTCTTATCTTTAAAATACACTTTTATAAACATCTTAGTTACATTTACAGTTTGGTGCTTTTAATCTTAATATGTTTTGGTAAATAACAGTTTTATCATATTTCATTATTTTTATTTAACTAAGCTACGATTAGTAACAAACTCCCCACGCGATCTATGGCAATAATTTTATTAAAAGAAATAATAATGACGCAACTTAATAAATTAAGACATTTAGAAAAAGAGCAACTGACTAATTATTCAATGTTCTAGAAAATAACTGCCCGTCTTTGAAATTGTGTCAAAAACGGTTTAAGTAGTATAAGTTGTAATATATATTAAAAAGTTAAAATAAAAACATTTTGAAGGTTAAGCACTCTTATAGGCTTCTATGAAACTTTGACGATCGTCGTCGTCCAAAAAATATCAATCTATTGATTTTTATTTTTCATTATAATTTGTTACCATTTTGTGTTTCTATCTTTTGCTGCTGCTTGCATGAGCTTTTATTTGGCTTACAAATTAAATTATTGGGTCTATAACTTAACAAATGGAGTTGACTTGACTTCAATTTCCATTTATTTTTCTTAATTTAATTTCTTAATAATAGCAAAACTATTCACACACATCGTATTACCCCTTGAAAAAAATTGTTTTATTGAGATCGCGTAGTAATTTTTTTTTTTTTGAATAAGAATTAAAAAATATAAACAAAATAAAAACGAATATATTTCAATAAGACAATCACTTATTCCCCCATTTCCATTTAATATATTGCAGAGCACATTTTTTAAAACTTTCGTTTATATATAATAAAAAAAAAATATATTTCTTTCTTATTTCATTTGTTTTCTTTAAATTTTTTTACAAATCAATAAATTTAGAAGAAAAAAATCCTTAAAATTACAAAAATCTCACTTGTTGTTTACTTATATTTAACAAAAATAAAAAGTATATAATCTGGTACTGCTTGCCTGAGTCTATATAAATATTCGTATAAATATGTAATTCACAACTAAGTGAAGATCTAGTGCATTCACGTGTGGATGTTTTTGCGTGGAAGTGGTTTATCATTGTAGTATTTATTCTCAGCCGAAACAATTTTGGGACGACACAGTACAATGGAAATAAGGTCGATTCATCTGGGAGGACTTTTCCATGCTGAAGAGGAAATTCAAATGACATCGACAGTGTCAAACTTTGTGGGACAAATGCAAGGATTTGTTTACAATGGTCATAGGTAAGGATAAACAAAATAGTTATTTGCTTTCCTTAAACAATGCATGTTAAGTTTAATAATTTTCTCCAATTTAATGTTAAATTAAAGCTTAGAATTTCTTATTTCAAGATTATCTTATAAAGAGACTTAAATTGATTGAGAATCTTATTAATTGCCTTCTCTGAAAAATATCCATCTGTACAAAAAACATAATGACTCAAGTCAACTTAAGCCGAAAACGTTGTTTTTTAATGAATTACCAAAGCAAAAAATGAGCTTAATTTCTGTTTTAACAGGTTGATTATATTTGTTCCTGAAGCCTGAACTATATTTTCAGAATAAAAACGTATAAATCTTAAATCTGACACAATTTTGTATTTTGATATTTAAATACACTTTTCTAAAACAAAGTTTTATGTGAACTATTTTGTATTCGTATTCAAGACGTTTTTTATTCTTTTGAATGAATGAATAAAAGGTTGGTATTACGTATATGCAGATTTACTAGATCTATTAAAACAAACCCTTATACCGACTTAACGTATTTTATTTAATCCTTACATTCCTACATAAAAAGAGAACAATTTTATAATTCTTTGGTTCAGATATCATGTTTTTAATTAAACCGGATCTCTTTTAATATATTTGAATTCAATTTTCTGAAGCACACTGTAAAAGAACTTAAGTTTCCTTACTTTTTGATTAGATGAGATAAATTGATATTTCAGTTCTTCAATTTTCAACTAAATAAAACAGGACATGTATTGGTATTTTCAATAGCGCACTTGCTTAATTTTCTATTGAAAAACTATAATTGGTCTCAAAACGAGCGTACTTTTTTTGCAAAAAAATCGATGACAATTCTGACTGTCTTTTTAAATTGTAAACGGCAAACAGTTTTGTAACAAAAGGAAAAAACTGCCCTAAAATGTCCCAAATATTACAGAAGAATTCCCAAAATAATTGGTTCCCAATTATCAGACAGGTAAAAGAATATCATTTTTATAAGTTCAGGAATAGATTGAAAATTTCATTTATTAGATTCAATTTTGGGACTTGAACTTTAAATTTAGCAAATAATTCAATGTAATGGGCAGGTTCAGACGATATTAGGGACTTGAAAGTAAGGCTAATTTCTAGTGTCTGATTGGTCAGCTGCCAAAAAATTGCCTTCCAATTAAGGCAACTTTATTGGAAAGTAGACTGGAAAGTTAGCCAAGAAAAATCTCCCTAACTATCAAGTCAAATTCACTTATGTCAAAATGACGGCTAATCATGATTGTTCAATTAACTAAAAGCTGAACTTTATTATGTACTCTGTGTTTTATTTATTTTTTGTACTATACCATTTTATGATTTATATAAAAGAGTTCCTTTTGAAATTGCTAAAGGAATAAGTAACATTTATTTAAAATACAAAATACAAGTCGAGATGAACTTGTAGCTTCCCTAAGAAGTGTTTTGTAGACAATTATGTTTTTATAGTAGTTTTTGCACGATCAAAGGAAAGTAGAGGTTCGTGAAGTAAAGTTCCGAATTTGAAATTTATGACACTTTACCAACTATTGGTCGCATTCACAAAGCTAGTATCTACGTAGTCAAAATTCAACTAGCTTTGTGAAGGCAAAACTACACTACAAAGCTAGTCAATCTGGAATTGTCATATTATTGACAAATGCAAATATTTAAAACTAGCGGCCCGTCCCGGCTTCGCACGGGTAGACATAAATAGGTACAGATATTTAAGTTATAGGCATGCTAATTAAAACGACCATGAATCACTAAATTAGAAAACATTTTTTTGCCCTCTCATTAATACTCTTCACAGCGTATGCGATGAAAGACATTTTATGGCTAATTTTTTTACACCTTCGGTTGGTTTTAAAAGGAATTTCTAAAGATTTCTATAGTAATCTAGTACTAAATATAGCATATGTTACTTAGTGATAATGTAGCTTTCTAATGAAAAAAAGAATCATTAAAATCGGTCCAGTACTTTTTGAGTTTATTCGTTACATACAAAAATACAAATCTTTCCTCTTTATAATATTAGTGTAGATATAGCCTATGTTACTCAGTGATAATGTAGCTTTCTAATGAAAAAAGAATTATTAAAATCGGTCCAGTACTTTTTGAGTTTATTCGTTACATACAAAAATACAAATCTTTCCTCTTTATAATATTAGTGTAGATATAGCCTATGTTACTCAGTGATAATGTAGCTTTCTAATGAAAAAAAATTATTAAAATCGGTGCAGTACTTTTTGAGTTTATTCGTTACATACACAAATGTAAATCTTTCCTCTTTATAATATTAGTGTAGATAAGAAACATTTTTGTTTTGATAACTTTAACTAAATCAAATTTAGGTTACTTTACCGAGCAGCTGATTGTGAAACGTCAAAATCATTCTCCACTAACTTTGTAGTCGAATTTTTTACACTACGTCCGAGGGGAAATTTCAAATACTTTTGTAGTTAAATTAAGCTAATCAGAATCCCTTGACTACGTAGCCACTAGCTTTGTGAATGCGACCATTGGCTTAATCAAAAATGTACGTTCAAAGAATATAGTTGAATGCAAATGAAGTGCCTTATGTTGTCTGAACCTGCCCAATGTATTAAAATGATTGCAGCCAAAAACAGCAATATTTTAATGTCAAATAATTGGTTATTGAATTCAATGAAGATGGTTGGATTTTTAACTTCCTTGTGTCTATCCTTATACAAATTTTGTTGACTCTTATCAATAGTGTTTTAAATAAGAAGCAGAAAAACACTTGTATGTGAAGAAAGTATCCTCTTTAGTATATATTTCCTTTAGAAATAAAAAAACAAGGACTTCTTTCAATTAACGACGATTATGATTTAATAATTTTAATTTAATTTTCATAAAAACATTTAACGAAAATTTACTTGAAACAATATATAAAAACAAAGTATAAATTAATTCAAAGTATTGAACAGTCTGAGAGCGCAGTTTCAACACCCCCTCTCGCTCCAGATGGTTTCAATTGGTCATCTTTTCGAATTCCTAAAAGATTCGTAAAATTAAGGAAAACATCTTTTGAAAGTGGTTTTGTCAAAATATCAGCTCTCGTTTCATTTGATGGACAGTATCTTAGTTCGATGATCTTCTTCTCTCTTAGGTCTCTTATATGATGGTGGCAAATATCAATATGTTTTGTTCGAGCTCCACACTTGTCGGATTCAATTAGGCGAATGCATCCTTGATTATCTTCATAGATAATTGTGGGCTGATTAATATCTACCTCCATTTCTGTCAAGAGTCTTCGTAGCCAAATTAGTTCTCGACTTGCATGTGATGCCGCTACATACTCTGCTTCGGTTGAAGACATAGCTACTGAGGTCTGTTTACGACTTGACCAAGCTATGCTACTTCCTGCGAATTGGAATACATACTCACTGGTTGATTTTCTATCCTTTGAAGCACCAGCCCAGTCAGCATCTACATAGCACACCAAAGTTTTGTCTTCATTTGTTTGAAGCCTTAAAGATTTGTCAACAGTCGTCGCCAGGTATCGCATAACCCTTTTTACAGCTTTCCAGTCACTTTCAGTTGGAGATTCTATTCTTCTACTCAAAAGATTAACAGCTAAGGATACATCTGGTCTTGAAACGGTTGCAATATAAAGTAATGATCCAATAGCTTTGCGGTATAAGTTATTATTTGGTAACTTCGGACTTGTTTCTTCACTTGGACTCAAGAAACCTGTTTCAATTGGTGTTAAAGTTCCTTTTGAATCTTCAAGTTTATAGGTTTTTATCAGTTGTTTAATTTTTGACTTTTGGCTTATCGAGATAATGTTTCGCTTCACCCAAGTCTTTCAACTTTACATGCTTTTGGAGTTATTTATATATGGTGTTTATTAGTTCTTCAGAAAATCCAGCCACTAGAATGTCATCAACATAAAGCAACATAAATGTTGTTTGACCGTTGCTTTCTTTCCTTGAAAACAGACACGGATCAGCTGTCGATGCCTTGAATCCCATTCTAAGTAAGATCTCTGTTGCTCTCTTGTTCCATTCCCGGGCTGATTGTTTTAGACCATATATACTTTTATTAAGTCTAAGTACCTTTTCTTCATGACCCAACATTTTGAACCCTGGGGGTTGGTCCATACAAATTTCATCGCTCAGTGTTGCATTCAAGTAAGCATTTTTCACATCAAAATGCCGCACATGCAAACGTCTCAATTGTGTAACCACTAAAAGAGTTCTTATAGTTTCGTGTTTAACCACTGGCGCAAAGGTCTCATCGTAATCTTCACCGAATTTTTGAGAAAATCCTCTTGCAACAAGTCGGGCTTTATGAGTACTAATGCTTCCGTCTACATTTAGTTTGGTTTTAAATACCCATTTACAACTTACTGTTCTTCTTCCAGGCGGCAGATCTGTAAGTGTCCAAACTTTAAGCTCGTTCATTGACTTGATTTCCTCTTGTTCAGCTTCAGTCCATTTGCGCTTCTCGGCAAGTGGTAAACGTAATACTTCATTCCAGGATTCTGGTTCTTTCGAGATACTAACCAGGGCTTTGTACGACAGAAGTATTGGAGGAATGCCTTTATTTGAACGCTTTGAAATTCGAATTTCCTGATTTTCTGTCTGATCTTGAATGTCTTGACCGCCTTGGGCTACTGACTCTTCTATAACGAGGGGCTCATATTCTTCAAATACTTGCTCCTCTTCAATGACAAGCGAGTCATTAAATGAGATGCTTTCGTCTCTTCCCAGTTTTATTGTTGTTCCGTTTCATAATTGTGTACAGTTCTGGATTCTTGGCTTTTTGTGGGTTGCTGATTCTTGGGTTCATTTTCGATAATTTTCAAAGATCTGGATATCCAAACTCTATTAGATTTTGGATCAAGTATACGATATCCTTTTGAGTTGAGATCGTATCCAACAAGAACGCCTTCTTCTGCCTTTTCATCCCACTTCTTCCTCTTCTGTTTTGGAACTAAGGTAAACGATTTGGATCCAAACACTCTAATATGGCTCAGATCAGGTTTCTCTCTAGTAAACAACTCAATTGGAGTCTTCTCGAGACTTTTACTGGGTAGCCTATTCTGCAAATAGGCTGCTGTTGACACGGCTTCTCCCCAGAAAAGATTTGGAAGATTTGCATCAAGTAACATACACTTCTCTGCTTCAGTTAGGGTTCGGTTCTTGCGTTCTGCTACACCGTTTTGCTGTGGTGTGTATGGAACAGCGTACTGATGATGTATTCCTTCCCTCTTCAGAAATTCTTCCAAGTCTTTAGATACGTATTCCTTTCCATTGTCGGATCGCAGAATGCAAGGTTTTCTACCAAACTTGTTGAACATAGCTGCGACATAACCCTTTATAGCACTAGCTACTTCATCTTTCGATTTTAGCAAATGTACCACTGTGTAACCAGAAAAATCGTCAATCAGTGTTAAAAAATATCGGTTACTTCTTGGAGTTGGTGTGTGCATAGGACCACACAGATCAGAATGTATCAACTGTAATGATTGCTTTTCTCTATTTTGTCTCACAGGAAACTTATACTGTGCCATCTTGCCTTTGATGCAATGTTCGCAAATGATCTTCTCAGTACACTTCCTCAAATGAATGCCAGTTGCAAGATCTTCCTTCACAAGTCTCTCGATAGCTACTGGATCTCTACGTCCAAGTCGACGATGCCACTGATGAATACACAATGAATTGTCAGCTTTACAGGACAGTTCAATAGAATGTTCAGTTTCCAGCTTGTAAAGACTGTAATTTCGCTTTGCTACAGCAATCATTCGGGATCCATTGTAGATTTGACAAACATTTTGTTCGAAAATGACTTTATGACCTTGATTTGCTATTCGTTGCACCGAAAGCAATACCCCATAAAGCTCAGGAACAAATAAGACTTCTTTGAGAAATATCTTCTGGTTATTGCCATTAGGTACTAGGCAATTTAACCAGCCACATCCGATTCCTGAAGACATTACTGACGAGCCATTAGCAAGATATATTTTTGTGTTATCATTTTGAATCGAATCAAAGAAGTTTTTATCGTTGGTCATATGGATTGTAGCTCCAGAGTCAATATACCACCCACCACACTCAGCTCGTACTTCAGCACAAACTTCAAACGAGAGAAAATCTTTATTGCTGATGCTGTCATGTGATGTTGATGCAACAGATGACTTGGCATGCTTCCCTTTTTGCAAGGTTGACTTGTATTTGTAGCAGTCCGCTTTAACATGTCCTATTTTGTTACAATAAAAGCACGTTCTTGCTTCTTTTACATCCGTCTTCTTCGGTTTTGTAGACTTTTGATTTCTTCTTTGATTACACCACATAGCAACTTCATTTTCATTTTTGTCATCATTGCTTTCAAAACGTCTTTGATATTCGTCTAACATCTTACCAGTGACATATTCAATTGTTAATTCTGCCTCATCTCGACCTTCGAGTGCAGTAACAAGCCCAGAGTAAGATTCTGGTAGACTCACCAACAACAACTTCATCTTCCTCTAAAGGTTTTCCAGAAGCTCTCAACAAACCTACAACCTTAAGAATAGCATCTATATGGTCACTCATCTTACCACTAGTATAGTAAATGCCATATAATTTCCTTCTTAAGTAGAGGCGACTTCCAAAAGTTGACCTCTCGTATTTCTTAGAGAAAACTTCCCAAATACTAAACGCATCTTCTAGATGGGCAATGTGCATTAATTGACCATCCTCTACGTTTAACGTTAAATAAGCTTTCGCTTTATTATTCTTCTTCGTCCGATCATCATCGATTTCTGCTGGTTTCGTTTTGCTAACAACATCCCAAAGTTCATCTCTTATAAGGACGGCTTGAATTTTCGTCTTCTAGAAAATATAATTACCTCTATTTAAAAGAGAAACATTCGCTTTCAAATCCATCATAAAATTTGCAGATTATACTTTTGAATTGTTTAAAATAATTAGCAATTATTATTTGTGCCACGATGCTGGGCCCATAACCTGAAGAAAGTATCCTCTTTAATATATATTTCCTTTAGAAATAAAAAACAAGGACTTCTTTCAATTAACGACGATTATGATTTAATAATTTTAATTTAATTTTCATAAAAACATTTAACGAAAATTTACTTGAAACAATATATAAAAACAAAGTATAAATTAATTCAAAGTATTGAACAGTCTGAGAGCGCAGTTTCAACAGTATGCTTCATACAAATTTAACAAAATGCAGCTAAGTACGTCAATATTTGGGGGAAAAAAAAAACTAAAAAGAATGCTTCCTTGTCCCTTTTAAGGCTATTTAATTTATTCACCAGAAACCGCACATATGTATGTTCATATAATATAATAAACTGTACAATTTTGTATTGAAATTTGTATTTTTTAAATCGTGATTTAATCATTACACATCACACATACACACTTTTTTTCTAATTCAATTTGCAGATACATTGACATTGTAAACAATCTCGGTCCGGAGCTATCCGCCCTGCCAACAACAACATTCAAACTGACAGCACGCTTTGTGAATTCACCACCCGGCAATCCATATCATGCGGCAACGTTTCGTTCAAAGCATTCATACGTAGGCCTCCCAATGTTAAAAGCCTACGCCACGATTTCAATAGATTTCAGATTCAAAACGGTCGAACCGAACGGCCTGCTTCTGTACAACGGTGGAAGGCGTAATGATTTCGTGTCCATTGAACTGGTAAATGGTCACATTCACTACACCTTCGATTTGGGTGATGGTCCGGTAACGATACGTGACAAGTCCAGAATTCATATGAACGACAACCGATGGCATTCGGTTAGTATAAGACGACCAGGCCCCAAGACCCACACCCTAACCGTTGATGACACATTTGAGATTGTCACACTTCCCGGCAGCAATATGCATCTTGAATTGTCTGGTATTCTTTATATCGGAGGAGTGTTCAAGGACATGTACTCGAAATTGCCATCGGCAATTTCCTCGAGGTCTGGCTTTGAGGGTTGTTTATCCTCGCTAGACTTGGGCGACACTTCACCCTCTCTGACGAGCGATGCTGTTGTGCCAAGTTCCTTGGTTGTTTCCGGATGTGAAGGACCGACAAAGTGCAGTCAGAATGCTTGCGCAAATCGTGGCATATGTGTACAACAATGGAATGCCTATGCATGTGAATGCGATATGACTTCTTACACTGGACCTACGTGCTATGATGGTGAATCCCATAACCTGTCTTCTATATGTCATGCCAGTTGTTATAAAAATTTCTTTTCTTCTTATTTTCTTCTTCAATGGAAAACAGAATCGATTGCTTATGAGTTTGGTACCAACAAAGGGGGTATTATTCAGTACACCTTCCCAGCTGGACTTCAACCCGACACCGAAGAGGATAACATTGCTCTTGGATTCATCACAACAAAATCGGATGCTGTGCTGCTAAGAATGGAAAGTGCCACTACACAGGATTACATGGAGCTTGAGATTGTGGAAGGAAACATTTTTATGGTCTATAATATTGGAACGCGCGACTTGCCCCTCGGGGAGATAACAACTAAAGTCAATGACAATAACTATCATGTAGTGCGATTTATCCGCAACGGGGGCAATGCTTCTCTCCAGCTCGATGATTACAATGTTCAGACAGTTTATCCTCAAGGTGAGTAAATGCTTTATTATGCGGCCTAGGAAGAAAGATGTGGGTATGGTGTATAGATGAATATGCGTACATAATCAATTTGCTTCTTTTAAGCATTAGCATAGTCAAAGATTAAGTTGAGTGCATGTCTTAGTTTGAGCACTTTAGGTGCTGAAAGTTTTACTTATCTCTTTTAAACATCTACATCTAAGAGGTTTCATTTTGATATTAAAACGAATGTTTTAAAGTGAAATCAATATTATATTTTATATATTTCATTATAGAAAAAAAAAAACCTTATAATATTAGCAATGTATTTGGTTGCAGAACTATTTATATCATTTAAATTGAATTAATTTAATATTTGGGGCTGATGTCATTGATATCATCAAAAATACCACTTTATGGTCTTAAATCGATTATAAAGTATTGGCATAGACTTTATCTTTTACGTGGTCAAAAAGAAAACATTCTTACGTTTTTAAATCAGAAGATCTATGTAGGTGACCAATTACGATTGCCTCTTCGAGAATAACAGGATCAGAAAACTTTTCGAACTGCAATTTTTTCACAATTTATTTGTGTAGTGACTTTTAAGAATTTGTTGAAGCGTGTAACTTTCCATTTTTAGTAAAAGCGTAGGTAGATATTTTAAAATCCTATAAATGTGACTCCTGATTGATATTGATAATAATTATTACATTCTTTATAAAAACACAATAAAATAAACCTCCAAGAGTAATTGCTGTCATGAAAAGTGCTTTCTCAAAAAAACCATTCGGATTCGGATTCGGCTTAGAACTGTAGGTCCCCTCCATCCCTGACAACATTACTCGCACACAGGAATGGTTGAGATATGTAAGTCACTAGGCCCTAGTTCTCAACGGACTGTTGCGCCACCTAATTTATTTAGTTAAGGGACTTCGGTTGTACCAGTTTGAAGAACGTTTGATGGTTCATTACGGCCAAAATTACATACGGCACTTACATACTTGGAAAAACAGTAACCAATTATTTAAAAGAAATACGTGCAAAAATAAAACACGTTTTTTGAGATCAGAGGTTATAGAATGAGTCCACTAATTTTGGAATGGATTTTCGCTCTTTATACCTGGTGGAAGTTTTGTACCCAGAAACGTTAAGTACCTGTGAATAGGTACGTATTTCCCCATTACAAATAAATACAAAGGATTAATTGACAAGCATACGTTGAAATTCCCCAATATCAAATAATTAACTACCTAAAAAGGGTATACAAAAATGCGCCACTTAGATGAGGCTCCATGCAAAATTTTAGAAAAAAACGAAAAAAAGAATGAAATTTTTGTATTTTAAGGTCTAACAACATTTATTTATAACGTTTTTTTTTTAAATTACTAATGGGTACCATACCCGTACCTTGTCTTCAAACTGTCTGCCACCTTCATAAACTTTACAAGATAACCATGACTAAACGTCTTCAATTATGTTTAAGTCCGGTGAATATGGTAGCCATGGTAAAAGTTCCACGTTTTCGGATTGAATCCAACTTCTAACAACCCTGAAAGTGTGGATGGGGGCATTGTGTTTTGTTGGAAAATCGAAGGTAGATGTAAAAAAATGTTTTTCATTTTTGGAAATGACCATTACAGCAAACATTTATAGTTGTTGCCGTTCATTGTTGTGGACAAAAACTCAAAGTCGATTGTACCATAGTAGGTTATAGCTCCCCATACTACTACACCTGATTATCGGCTATGATGTCTTGCCAAAATAAGCTCATCATTTCTCAGATCATGAAAATAAAAGTTGTACTATCGCGACCGTCAAAATTGGTATTTTTTCATCCGATAAAAAAACTCGTTTCCACTTATTGCTCCAAGCAACATGCTCTCTTGCAAAATGCATCCGATGATCCTTGTGTACTTGTCTCAAAATAGATTTCTTTTTCAGCTTTCTTCTCTGGATAGTTTCACTTTTTGTAAAGGGTCCACCAAATAACTTTTTTTTTTGAAAATGCTATAAAAACATCGAGTGGAACTTCGGCTGTGTGGCACGTAGCGCCGGCCGTCTTGTTGAAACCAAATGTTGCCAATATCCTCCTCCTCCTTTTGTGAACAAAAATTTGTTCAACATGGCTCGATAACGATCGCCATTGATTGTAACGGCCACTCCTTGCTCATTTTCGAAGAAAAATCGCCCAATTATGCCTCTAGACCAAAATCCGCACCAAACAGTGACTCGTTTTTTGTGTATCGGCTTTTCAATGTATGCGTGCGGGTTTTCTGTGCCCCAAATGCGACAATTTTGCTTGGTTACATGCCCGCCAAGATCAAAATGAGCTTCATCTGAAAAGATGATTTTTTGGAAAAATCGGCATCTTCTCTAAGTGTTGTTCCAAGCGTTGTTCAAGCGTATACACAACCATATTCGTTCAGCGGAAGTATTAAACTATTTATCTGTCAAATCAGACATGAGGTAAGTGTTACCATTCACGAAATAAGCACTAGTTGAAAAAAAAAACGTTAGATGGCGGACCCTATATTATCCTTCGAATAGTTGGTATTCTGGCTGATACTCCGCTTTAAGTCGCTGGAAGTGTGGAATTTGAGGCAAGCCGTAGAACTCTTTTGGTGTTGTTGCAGTGTATATAAGGCCACGGCAGTGTTGCCGAATCTCATGATTTTTCACCCCCATCTCATGATCTCATGAATTTATTGAAAATCTCATGATTTTCCAAATCTTCCTTCAAAAAAGATATTGGTGCTGATGGAGCTGCAGTGATGATGGGAGTGAACTTATCAGTTCGCACTTATTTACAAGCTGATGTCCCAAGCTTATTTATAATGAAGTGTATGTATTTGTCATTCCTTTCATCTCTGCGCTTCATTTACATGTTCCAATTTACCCTCAAGCATTGAAGACTTATGTTGAGATGTTTATAATTAATATTCAAAACAGTCCTAAGAGAATTGCAGCATTTAAAACTTTTCAAGCTATTTTGGAGATAAAGCCAACTAAAATTTTACATTATTCACAGACACGGTGGCTTTCGAGGTTAGAAGTAGTTAATTTTATTCTTGTGCAATATGATGCCTTAAAAGCATATTTTAACGACGTAACAAAAAGTGACAACTTACTGTCAAGCCAAACTATTCTAAATATGCTCAATGACCCTGTTAATTACATGTATTTATGTTTTCTTAGTTTTGTGCTACCGTTTTTTACTAAACTTAACAAATGTATGCAATCCGAAAAGCCCAAAATTCATGTATTACGGCGTAAAAGTAGCGCTTTTTTTGGAAAAATTTTTGATTGACAAACAAATTGTTCAAGGCTTTCAATGCCGTTGTTTGTCCTTCTTAGTTGAAGGTACCAAGGAAATATATTCCAGATTTAACTTCAACAAGAGTGTCTTCATATATATGGAATCTTTGTTAATAACAAATGTTGTAAACAAAAATGTTCAGTCAATTTTTCCTCTATTAAATATTTTCCAAATCTAGTGGCTGAAGATTGTTATCAAGAGTGGATAATGAATGGAGAATGCTAGTGAATTCAAACATTAAAACAAATGACCAATCAAACGAAAACGACATTGAACAATTTTGGAAGTATGTTGCCCAAATCAAACTGGCCGATGATAGCTTGGCATATTCACTTTTGTCTAAATTTGTTTTTGAGGTATTCTCACTGCCACATTCTTCAGCCAAAACGAACATCAGGAACAGACAACAGAGGGTGCAATAATTGGACTTATTCATTCCAATGACTTTACTAAAAATCAAAGTCACAAAACCATTAATCGACAAATATTTTAGTAAAGTTTGCCAATAGTAATGTACATATGTGGATATAATAATATGTAATTTATATATTTTCTTCTCTAAAATATCACTAAATGTTATTTTAAAACTTAATAAAATTAAATGAAATCTCATATGTATTTTTTATTTAAAATTTTTGTGGTGAATTATACGCTTATATTCATTATTAAGGGCCCAATGTCCAATGAAGAATAAGTAATCTCATGATTTTTTGAGGATCTCATCATGATAAATTTTTTTTTGAATCGGCAACACTGGGCCACGGCCAGGAACTGCAACTCATTATGGTCTTTGATATTAGATTTCGATTATCGAAATAATGGTTAGGTTGCACTGCAACTGGGTTTTAAATTTACTTGTTTTCATTTATGGACAAAATGCCAGTTTTTGCACTATGTATAACTTAATTTTAAAAACTTTATTCTAAAAAAAAAAATGTCCGGACTAATTTCGGAAAATACCATCGGAGTATACGCATTATATTTTTTATAATATGGTTGTTGTGTATTTCCAAACAATAACACATTAAAATAAACGTAGAATTAATGGGTCTTAATTGATTTATTTATTAATTTATTTCTTTATTTATTTTTATTTCACAGGTCATCAGTCAACTGTATTCAATACCATGACAAACATACAAGTCGGTGGCAAATATAGTCGTTCGGGTCGATTTAGAGTAGAACGGCCATTTGCCGGAGTTATAGCTGGATTATCAATTAACAAACTTCGCATTTTGGACTTAGCCGTTGAACGCGACCCACACATTACGATACGAGGAGATGTACAATTGGTAACTGGAGTATTAGATAGAAATGATCTGCAAAGAATGCAGCAGGTTAGGGAGTTTATTCAAATCAAATCAATTCAATTCCAATCAAAGAGCGCGAATCCAAAACTGGTCGCCTCTCTCGTTATTCGTTCGTTCGTTCTTCTCTTTTTTATTATTTTTCGAATCAAGTCGATATCAAAACTCTCAAAATATCAGAAAAAAAAATCAATCAGCATTGTTCTCCAATCTTCTTTTATTCTCATTAATGTGTATGCAAATATAATTAAAAACATATTATTTGCTATTATTTATTTATTTCTTATGTGTGTTTATCTTCAAAAACAAATTTCATAAATTTTAATTTTATCATTTTTTTCAAAAGTTTCTTACCTTATAAATTATTATGTATTTGATAACCTCAAGATCTGTGTATTTCAATCCTTGCATCTCTATGTATATTTGCCTATAGCTTTCTCTCGTATTTGTTTAGGATTGATGCAAAATAATTTATTAAACATTAATAAATGATTAGAATGCTTAAGCTATAATAATCCTCGCATTTTTTTGTACACAAAATACTTAATTTTTTTGTATTCTTTATTTTACTTTGGGATTTTAATTGATGAATGTTTCAATATTAGTTTATTTTTTATTTTTATCACATAAATTCAGTTTTATATAAATTTTAGTTTTTAACCACATTTTTATGAGTATATGTAATATCAGAAAGTCAGATCAAAAGCTGTTTTATACAGATAATTCAAATTAGTTCGTTTCGGCTACGGGTTAAAGTTGGAAATTAATTTCGAAACAAAAAACATTAACTTAACAAAACCAGCTGCAATCAGTCAGGTTCATTCACATTTAAAAAAAAAGTCCCTATAGCATTTATGTTTATACGTTTTTTGTTGTTATTACCAAAACAAAGAACACACAAAACACCTACTCAGTATACACAAAATAACAGAGAATTCTGCATGCCCTCTAAAATTCTTCCGTTTCTGGAAGTTTCTGGAATAAGTCTATTCTCCAGGAATTCTACATAAATCAGTCTATACTTCAGATCCGCTAAATTATCACTGGAGGTTATCAAACTCTTGTTTTGAAAAACTGAACAAATAGCATCAGCTAATAATTGAAGTAAAAACCCTTTAAAACGGATTATTGAATCAAATAGAAAGAACAAATGTAAAACCTTCCGTACGTAGAATGGTCAATATTTGTTGGCTCAAAATTGGTCATTGAATTAAATTTTATCGTCGTTTCCAAAATGTATTATTTTGGAGTGTTTCCAGTTTGTATGTCCAGTAAACTCATACTATCACGTTAATTTTTCAAGACATTACGTTTTGAAATAAAAAAAAAAAGTAAACCTAAATAAAGTCATGAACGAGTTTTTTGTGTTGTTAAACTTAAAGTAGTTTTTTTTAATAAAATAAAATCCCTATCTTCAATATTCAAAGCAGAATTTCCGAAAATTAAGTGACATAATAGATTGATTAATAAACACATTCTAGAAGATAAAGATTTAAATTTTGCAAGCTGATGATAAATTTTATTATTAAGAACTGTGTTGATTTAACTTATACAGTTTTTGGCGATTTCAACGTTTTCAAAAGGCATATTTTAAAACCCCGTTGAAAAATTTTAGTACAAAATTGGATTTCAGGACATCGGAATCCTTTAAAAAAGTATTGTTTGTTTGGTGGCACCGAAAAGCGTATTCCTCTTTTATCCATCCGATCATTCTACAGCTATTGCACAGATTTGTGTCGTTTATTTCAAATTACATAAATTTAATATGTTGACCTCATGATGCAAAATTTGTATTGTAACTTTAAAAGGAAATAATTAAATGTCTGATTTTCATAAAATTCTTCAATGGCCTAAAGATTTAAAAAAATTGATTGAAGAAATGATTTAACATGGTTTTTCAGAAACACAACAACAAATAACACTTAATTACAATAAACTTTATTATTACCAATACATATGAGAAACATTGTAGAAAAAAAATTACACATAAATGAACAAAAGAAATTCAGTTTTTAGTTAAGTTTTTATTTATTTATTATTTTTGATTACATTTATCTATTCGTATACATATTTCATAAGACATTAACTCTCATTGAATAATTTTTTTAGAAAATCTCTTTCTATTTTTTATTTATTTTTTTTATCTTTTTTTATGAACTCACTTTTATCTTTTTTCTTAAAGAATTTTTTGCACCTTTTTCAATCTTTCCATCCACTCGTTTTTCGTTTTTGTATCTTCTTTTTCAAATTCATGCCAAAACACCAATCATTTAATTGCACCATAATTGCATGTTAAAGTTAACTTTTTGGAATTGGATGGTCAATGGTTTTTGTAATTTACAGACCCCGGCTAGTGGTTATCCGGGTGCAATGGATGATCTTATATTTTCTGGAGCTGGGTCTGGCTGCAGGGGAGATGATGAGGATGAGTGTACCCCTCCGTTTGAATCGGGCAGTGGTGATGATTTAATTACTCCGGTATATGTTCCACCCACAAAACAACCTTCAAGTCCTCAGAAAGGAGTCCTAGATAAGGGTGATACAAGTGTTACGGAAAGAACATGTGATGATGAGGACTGCCTGCATGGGTCTGGAGATTATGGTGAAACAACAGAGCAGTTTACGTCAACAACATCAACAAAGGGAACAGGTCAGTTGTAGATGATGACTCATTTAATGTTAGTTAACCCTAAGAGAAGTGATTGAAGACCGTGACTTGACAAGACGAATTAGTTCGTATTCCTATAATTTTTATTGCGAGGAATAAGCTGTTTCAGTCTTCTTCTTTGTATTTTCTACATCATTTTGCATCATCAGTTTTCAAATTCAAAAATATTCAAAAGTTGATGACAGGCCCACAAAATTCCATCCTCGTCCCTTAAGATTTGTTATTGATTGATAATATTGAGCCATTATTTTGACAAGCTAATTAGGTGTTGCAACAATCCGGTGAGAACTAGGGCCTAGTGATTTACAACTCCCAACCATTCCTATGCGAGTAATGTTGTCAAGGATGGAGGGGACCTACAATTTATATGCCGAATTGGAATGGCTAATTTAAATAAGCGCTTTTCATGATAAGAATTACTCTTGGAGAATTCCTCGCAAGTGGCAGCACCCATGAAAAAAAATGTAGATGGCAGGGTTCGAACCCAAGACGTCTTGCATGATGGTCCAACGCACTTACCATCATACCACGGGTACAGAACCTATATCCGCCTATAATAATTTATGCTAAAAAGGTTGCTGATTCCAATCCACTGTCCAAATCAAAATGCTCAAGATCTTATAATAATTGAAAATATCAAAATCTGGAAAGTAAAACATTTAAAAAAATTTTAATTGTTTTTTTTTTCAGAATCTATTGTTGACACTTCTAGTTCGACCACAACAAGTGGTACCTCAAAGAAGCCCGATGCTGTTATCACCACAGAAACCCAACATACAACTGCTTCCAGCAAAGCAGAACAAGAAACCACCAGCACAATTCACGACACAACTATTGCTGTAACAACAACTGGCGTCAAAACTACGCCATACCACACCACAGCTATTGCTACAACGCCCCAAGGCACCACAACAACAACAACAACCACAACACATCGTCAAGTCTATACATCGCCACCAGAACGAGAAACAACACCTTATGACACCAGTCATACAGTGCCCGAAATTCCTGAAAGGACTTCAACTACCGAAATAGAAGAAGCACCACTACCTCCACCACCCCCACCACCTGAGCCAGAGCCTGAAACGCCACCATACAACTATCAGCCCATACCACCACCAGCGCCACCATATAACAACAACATCTACAGGCCCAAGAGCAAAAGCGGACGGATAAATTCCATCGAAGAGGAACGCACTGCCATGATTATCGGAATAGTAGCAGGCATCCTAATAGCAGTTGTCCTAGTTATCCTGCTCGTCCTGTGGCTAAAGTCCAATGGTGACCGAAATTACAAAACCGAATCAGAAAAGGCTGCTGCCTACGGAAGTCACAACCCGAACACAGCACTTCTTGGCAACACCAGTACAAACGGATCGTATCACCAACAGCGCCAACAACACCTTACAAATGGCCATAACAATATGCCGACCCAAAGTGACCGCGGAGGTGGCTCATACGGAGGCATGGGTAGCAGTGGTGTAAACGGTGGAGGAGGCGGAGGTGGAGGCGGAGGTGGAAGTGGCGTCATAAATGGCGGCGACCGTCAACAATCCACAACGGGCCTTGTGCAGCCCAAACAGAAAAAACGCGATTCCAAAGATGTCAAAGAGTGGTATGTGTAAAAAGTAGTCATAGGAAGAGCTAGAAATTAAATATTTAATTAATAATAAAAACAAAACCAAAAACAAAATAACTCACCTACATACAAAATAATATTAAAAATTATTTTAGAAGCAACAAAATTAACACATAATTCCTAGCGTTTAACTTTAAAAAGTTGAACTATTGAAAAATAAAACAAATCCAAAAACAAAATACATTTTTGAATCTATAAGTTTTAAACTAAAATTCAAACTAAAAATCAAGAGCCTTTTTGAAAAAAAAAAAACAAAATCAAAAAATAAAATAAAGGCAGAATTTTATTCAAAGGACTTAAGCAATTTGATTGAAAATTTTCTACACAAAAAGCTTTAAACCAAAAAAAAAAGAACAAAATTTTTAAAAATTACCTACCAACAAAAAAAAAAACGTCTAAAAATTATAAAACACATATAAGTGACGATTGTTTATTTTTAAATCCGGCTTCAGCTTATTATTATTAATATATGATATATGGTAAATAAATTTTTGCAAGTAAACTTTATATTTTATACAAAAATAAAATAAAATATAATTTTAAAGAATGATTTAGTTTAAATTATAGTAATACTGTAAGTAAAATGAGATTATTCAAAGAAAGTGTATAGTAAAAAATGAGAAAAAAGAATAGACAAATTGTTTTAAGGTAAAGAAGTTATTAGTTAATTTTTAGAATTAAAAATATACAAATACGTGGTGCTGTAATTTAGTCCCAAAAATGCATTTAGTTTGAATGATTATTTTCGTTGTATGTACTTTAAAACTTCGATAACTTATCGCGCGTTTAATTATTTTTAGTTTTTGAATTTGCACAAAAATTATCTTGTGTTTTTTTTTTTAAACTGTTCGGTGTTTTGCTAACTGCTTTTTTTTATTTTTGCTTATTGTTGCTGACATTGCAAAATCAAAAAACAAAAACCGTATATGAAAATTCGAAAAAAATTCGGTATCCATTTTGGTTGCGTATTTTTACTCCATCCACCGTTAACAAATGGGGTTTGTAGGGTGAGGCGTCCAAAAGTATACATGTTCATGCAGAGTGTTCTTGACCAAGACAATCTTTTTTACCTTTGTTTCATTGAAAAATTGATCAAATAAAAAGGAAATAGATTACTTAAAGAAAAAACATCCATTCCAATTTTGTGTTTTTCTTTTTCTTTTTGGTCGACTTAAAATTATTAAATAAAAAATACCTATTTTTAATATTTTTTCGTTTGATGAGGTTCATTCTTTCTGTGTGATTCTTTTCATGTACTGCAATGTTTGACAAATGAAGCAACAAAATGTATGTTTGCTTGATTTAGATAATTAAAACATTAATTTCCTGCTTTCAAACTATTAGCTCTCGTATTAAACTACTGTCAAGCTCAGCTGTCATTTGAAGTGACATAATAGGCAGGTTCAGAAAACATAAGGGACTTGATTTGCAGTCAACTGCATTCTTTGAACGTAAATTTCGGCCAAATATAGTTAGTATTTCAAGTGTCAAGTGTTTCAAACTCAGAAATTTACTTCACTAACTTCTACTTTTAGTTCATCGTACAAAAAATACCAAAGACATTATTGTCTACAAAACCATCTTCTGGCAAGCTTAAAGTCCATCGCGATTTGCATTTTGTATTGTAAAGTACTTTTACTTATTTATCTTCCAATTTGAAAATGAACCCTTTAAAAAAAAAAACATAAAATGGAATAAATAAATATTTCATAAAGTAAAAAAGTTCAGCTTTTAGTTGAATGAAAAAATATGATCAACTGTCATTTTGACATAAGTAGACTTGACTTGAACTATCAAGTCAAGTCTACTTATAGGGAGATATTTGTTGACTAACTCTCTAGTCAACTTTCCAATAAAGTTGCCTTAATAGAAAAGCAATTTTTTGACAGCTGGCCAATCCAGATACTTGAAACTTGCCTTACTTTCAAGTCCCTTATGTCATCTGAACCTGCCCAATATTAGTTGAATGATTGCCGTTTACGATAGTCTACCGCTTAACAACGCGTTAAATTTAATTAATACTTTCTACAAAATTGATCCTGTAATTTTTCGAAGTCAAAAGTGTTAACGTGAATAATTGAAACTTAACTTTCGAAACCGGAAAATAAATCACAATGCTAATTTTATTTTAAGTTCAGCTTTACTTAATCAAGCCTAAAGTCCAATGATGTGATAACTCAAAACATTCTACATCTGTTTCTTAGGTTAATTACAAAGTTAACCTATTACATTCTATAATGCCTCACTTTTTCACCCGACACTGACTGTTGGGAGAATTATACAAAGCCTTCAAAAAAATTAGTTCAGATTTGTTTTGAAAATAAAAATAAATTACAGTTCAAGTTAAACACTGAACAGCAGTTTTATTTTGTATCCGTTTTTATGTTCTTTTTTTAAAAAAAATAAAGTAATATTTTAAGTTCTAGCTTTGCAAGCGACATCATTTTAAGATGCATAATATATCACAGAAACGAATCATTTACAATATATAGCTACAACAAGTAGATTTAATGCAAACAAAATGTAAACATATCATAACGAGGATACAACTCGTACCAAAAAAACAAAATCAAACTCAAAAGAACAATTTGCACTTCTTGCAATTAAACACTTCTTTGTGTTTATCAAGGACTAAATATATTTTAAATCTTTGTAATATTGTTTTTTTCTTAAAGTACGCTTATTGTACTTGCTAAACAAAAAAAAGAGACTAATTTTTTCTTTAATCTATTTCTGAAGACTATATATAAATGTATATTGAACAATTTTAACGAAGACTATCACGTTTCTATGCGAAATGTATTGTACGTATTTTTAATTTAATTGTTTCTTTTCTTAAAAAAAAAGAAGGTTAAAAAGATGTCGCTTTGGCTTTTTCGTGAATATCATTTAATATTGTTTTTTAATCATAAATACAAATGATTGTATATTAATTTAAGATAATTTGCACTGTACATACAAATATATTTGAATTGCAACAATAAAATAAATAAAAATAAATTTTTTCATTCATATCAAAGTTAATGATAAATTAAAATGTAAATATTAGGTAAAATTAAAATTATAAATAAATATAAACGAATAACTAAAATGCAAATTAAAACAAAAATATAAAGAAATTTAGAATCTCACATAAAGTTATACAGACATATATATATATAAATACATTATGAATTAAACAAAAATTATGTTAAATGGTTAAGAGGAAAAAATATACCTATAATTTGCAATTTGTTTTTAAGTTTGTTACTGTTACCGTAATATTATTAAAAATATAATTGAGCGTTATATATCGTATACAGCTGATATTTATTTTTACATCATGATGGTAAAGTAGAAAAGATATTATATTGTTTATCAGTTTTTGATTTTTGCATATAAATCATCTTAACAAATCAATAAAGTTTGACAATAAAATAGTAAACAAAAAATAAAGATAAAATAAAAACAGAAAAATAAAAGGCACATAAGTTATATACACCTAAAATGCGTTGTAAAATAATAAACAGAACGCATCAGGCTAAAACAATTATTATATTAAAAGCATTTGTATAACTTATTTAAGCCCCAAACAAAAAAGTATATAAAATAGACAAATTCAGTATTAGCAACATAATTCAGTATGTAAATCGTATAACAATGAATTGAATGGAAGGGTAAGGAAGAACACGACGTGTTTATATAGTGACATGGTAATAATTATGTAAATACATAAATTAGTATACTATATTATGAGTATGTTCATGGAGCCATTACTGCGTGATTTTAGTTTTATTTGATTTTTTTTTTACCAAATGCTCGAGTTTTGCTGGGATTTTTTGTATTTGAATGTTTTGAATTCCATTGCTTAAAAAACAATCCAGATGTAGCTAAAATTCAACTTATGTTTCGAGTATTTCATTTCCTTGAGGTTGAGAGAAGGGTTTCTCTGTGTTGTCGTACTTACTTTCTCTTGACAGCAAATTTACACATCTTCGAAAAATATCTTTAAAAGAGTTTTTCCAGGTTTTCTTGACAACCCAAAAAGTGCCAAATGAACAAACGTATCGTTTTGACTCTGCAGCAATTCGTATTGGTCTTCTTCAATGGTTGTTGAGCATGATTCGTTTATAATTCGTTCATCAATTACTTTTAAGTGAATTATGAAAATTTATAAGTACTGGGGAGTAATGAAAAATTGAACACCATTTTGAGACATTTCTCAAAACTCAGCGAAAGTTCTAGGGTATCGTAAATGTTGCCTACCGAACATCTAAGCAACCATTTCGCTATCAGGGCAGTGCACAGATTGAGTAAAAAGTGAACTTAAACAATCGTTCGTTTTCCAAAAACAAAAGAAATTGTGTGATAAGGACATATGAAGAAAATTCTGTAACGTGCCGATTGAATTCGTTCGCTTTTTGAGTTAGACGAAGCAAATCGCTCGCACAAGTGTTCTCTTACAGAATATAACCCCAGATCCAGCCTCATAAGTGTCTCTGTGGAAGGGGAGTTTGTATCCACAAATGTGCAGAGTTTTTTCTTGTAAACAGTGCACATAAGGCCACATATTCCTCTAGAATGTTGATGATCTAATATTCACAGTTCGCCGATCCTTTAGAAAGCTTTAGGCGCCAGTTATAGCTATCATTAAAATCCAGAAAAATTTTTGAATCGATATTTGACGGTGTTTCCCTTTGATTAGAAATGAAAATTATATACTGATCGATCGGATATCACACAAAGATTTTTTTTTTGAGAAAAAAAAGTGTAATTACGCATTTATTTTTCTCTAAAAATGTATTTTTCTATTTTCCGGACGGAAATCCATTTTCCTGAACAGCTGATGCTTTTATGTTCAAAAGTGAAACGAATCGTTTCACTGATTTCTGTCAGTAAAAATTTGTCGGTGGATTTCAATCAGGAAATTTTTTTCAATGACAGAAATTTCTAATGATAGCTATAAACGACCTGCCAAAAAAATTCCAGTGTTTGTTTTCAATGATGAAAACCAATGATAGCTATAACTGGTGCCTTACATTTTATTTAGGGTCGTAAGTTATATTTAAGGTGGAAATAAATGTATGCAGATTTTCTATTGGTTGGAAATATGACACATAAATATGATACACATGTATAGAGAGTTTGTTTTTTCCAATAAGAATTTCAATTTTGAATATAATAGCGAAACTGTTACAATGTTTCTATGGTCGGAATTGGAAGATATTAATGTGAACGACAAAATTTTGATAAAAATGCTGCTTACCGAAACAACCGCAATTTTGCAAGAAAAATTTCCTGACCTTCTTATTTATCTAAGAGGTGCTCAGAGTTTCTGTGTAAAATATAGCCTTAAAAATAAAATTCCTGAAACTATCGATGAGTGAATAACTTTGGAAGAGGATATGGTACTACAAAGTAACTGTGGCCACTTGGTTGATTTTGTGTTCATGTGATCAAAATTAAACCTTTTATTGGAAAAGCCTGGTACAAACTCAAGAAGTTGGTTGTTACTTTCATACTTTTAAAATCATATTGCTTTGTTTACATTTCATTTTACCATACATTAATGTGATCAATAAAACACGCATCGACTTTACTTGGTACTAAAGCCAATAGCCTTTTCTCAAAAGGATAAATGTGTGGTTGGACACTAAAACAATAAATCGCTAAATATGAATAGAGCCGTGCTGAAAATTCTAATTTCAAATTAGTGACATTTGTTAAAGCCTTATTCTTTGTAATATGCGCTAGAGTTACACAATTTTGCTTTGCAGTTCAACACATTTTTTTTAAGAATTGATTTTAAATCCTGAAGTTGATGCAATTTCTTAAACCTACCTTACATTTTTCGTACTCCTCACTTAGTATGTAATCTAAATTTAAATAATAATAATTATTGCATTTTTTTCATGGTCCTCTTGTTTGTTTGCTTTTCAAGATATCAACACATTATAAACTATATGTTTATAACACTGCACTTGACCCTTATAAAATCTCAATCTTATAGCTCTATAGAAAAACAAACATCTAGAAAAAATAAAATTTAAGGATTTGTTCAAAAATACTCACCGTATAATAGAAAATTCCGTCCGCTATTAATTATAAATTTGCTTAAGCAGGATTTTTTTGCAAGCTAAAAAAGCATTATTACAACTTCCAAATGTGTTCGTTAAAAAATATATAAATATAAACTCTTACATTAAAAACCAGAAAAACAAATTAAAATCTAGTACGTATGCCTTTAAGCAAAAATTTCCATCTCGTGTTTTGACTCTTGCGTCGCGTCGTCGCGTCGTCAAGGTATAAGTTTATTACGAAAAAATAGTCTCGCATTTTTTTCATCCAAAAATAACTTAATATTTTTTTCGAATTATTTCGAAAATTTTTAACATTTTCTTATACCTAAACTTTTTTTAAATATATTTTTGTTAACTTTTTATAAAGAAAAATCTATTCAAGCATTTAACAACACTCGTTCAGCACCAATCAATTTATTATCTACATGCATTTTCATTATTATACTCCGAATAACTAAATATAATAAATTATCTACAAAATTGTACATCAATTCTCCAATATTATTATTAAAACTAATAGTACGTATGTATACTGAATGTTTTTTTTAATTTTATTTCTTTCCTTGCACAAAAACTAGCCAAATTTTCTTAAGTGTCATTTATACTGCATAAATTCAAAAAGCTGCACTGTTTTCCATTTATCCAAAAAAACAAAAGTTATTAGAATATTGTATGCATCTACTATGTTTTTAACGTTAAGTAAAAATGTTTTATTTTTTTAAAAAGCTTGTTTTAAAAAGCAAATAAAAAAATTAATCACAAAAAATATATACATAGGTATTTATTGATTATTTTGTATTATACAATAATTATTATATCTTATATAAAAAAATAAATCGACGGAATATTGTGTTTCTAAAAAGAAAATGTGTTAAGGGTGAGATAAAATATCGTGAAGTTCATGTGTATTTAAAAAAAAAAAAACAAAAAATATATATTATTTTAACATGCAATGTATTAATAAACGAAAACAAATAATGTTGTAGTATGCTTTCAATATTATACTGCATCATTTAAAAATATAATAAACAAATTTAACAAGCAAAGTGCAACAGAATGCGACATACGAGTCATAAGTAAGAAAAATTGATAAAAATATCAAAATTCAAAATAAAATTAAACAAAATATAAAATAGATATATACGAGTATATCAAATATATCTATTAATAAGTTTAATGTATTTAAATAAATTTATTTTAAATATATATTAAAACAAAGTGTGCGACTGACTGTTTCAAAAAAAAATATTTAAAAAAATTAAAAAATACGAAAATGTATATATATATATGCATGTGAATATATAAAATAATAAACAATTGCATATATATATATATTCTTAGGCAAGTGTAATAGAAATGAATTAGAGACAATTTATCTATGTAAAGCAGATAAGCAAACCTATAGACTTATAAGCTGTAAATTAAATAAAAAGAAGAGTAAACATAAATAATAACACAAAATTGTATAGGAAATAAAATTGTTGTTAAGTATTATTTAAGTATAACAAAATATAAAAAGTATAAAACAAAAAAAAAATTAAGAATAACACACAACACACAAAAAACAAAGAACAAAAAACAGAAAAAAGAAAAAGAAAATACAGACTATAGGCTTTTATTATAATAAATTATGTAGAAAAATAAATAAAATATAATTTGCTGTTTATTTAATTTAAGTGTAGCTACCTTATTAATTGTGTTCAATCATTTTTTAGTCCAAAATTTAAATAAAAGGACTTCACAGTTTTAGTGATTTATTTAGCAAAAAGAAAATTAAAAAAAAAGGCAACATTTGTAAGCTGCCATAATTTAAATATATTGTTTAATATTTTTTTACATTAATATACTTTTATGATTAATGTTATTTACACAATTAAGTTTTGTATATTATTTTAAAATATATACACATTTTGTATGAAAATACGTAAAGTTGAGAAATAGAAATGAAGGTTTAATATTGTTATGATGGTTTATTTTTTAATTCGATTATGTAACAAAATATCGACAAGAAAAGTAAAAAAATAAATAAATAAAATGCATTTGTTTTAATTATATTTATGGTGGTGAAACAAAAACATCTGTAAGTAAATTCTTTTGGATTCTTTAATTTAAGTGGAGTAAGTATAATCAAAAGGAACCCATTAAACAAAACATTTCCAAGGCGATTTTTAAAAACTAACTAACAATTTTTTGAAATTTCTTAGATATACAGGGTGATTTACGGGAATAGTTATAAAAACAAATAGATATAGATATAACACATGATGTTTCAGGCGTCTATATATGTACATTTATTTTATTAATATTTTATCATACACAAATACATAAGTGCCATTTAAAGTTTTGAAAAGAACATTGAGCATATGACGTCCATCTTTTTCGTAGCACGAATAAAATCGGTCCATCAAGTTTGAGTGAACGTGTTGAAGCAAGTTTTCGTTTATTTATGCCATTTCCTTTTTTATTGCATCCTAAAGTTCGTCTAGTGTACGTGGTTTTGACTCTTAAACACATGACTTCAGATAACCACAAAGGAAAAAATCGAACGCCGTCAAGTCAGGTGATCTAAGAGGCCAGTGCGCCATCTTGCTCCTTCTGACATTTGACGGGTTGATAATTCAACGCAACTTTGGTTTTAAAAAGATAATAAGCATGTCAATGTAACGGTCATCGTGTTTCCTTGTTCCTCGAAAAAGTAAGGACCAATGATTAATTTTTTCGAAATGTGAAGGTAGTGTTTTCTGTAGCATAATAACTGAAATTTTGCTTATTAACACCGTCTTGGTGAAAATGCGCTTCATCACTCATAAATAACATCATATCCGATTTTTGTGATAGGAAACCGCACCGTGACGGCCAATGCTATAATTAATTCTGAATGCACTCGTACTTTCACTACCGATTCGTTGTTTTTGACAAATGTGTCGTACGCGAAAACACGGTGAAAGACACTCCACTGTTCCATTGTGGAAACTAAATGGCATTATCTAACGGATCGAATGAGACCTTTCCGACTTTATGTTTTTCGATGTTCAAATCAATTTTATTAAACTGCTATAGCAAAGTAATTTGATTTTCCAAAGATATACATAAATTATGTTTATACCAGCTACCAAAGCTAGTATCGGTTCTTCTGCGAAATATGATTTTTGCTTTAATTTAAATTTAATAGTCAAATTTCCCAACAACCTATCGACCAATAAGTTTGCTTAGTTGTATAAGGAAACATTATGAAAAAAAATTGAAATGTAAAACATTACGCATCGTTGATGAGCTTCAGTTATTTCCCAATGAACAATTTGGATCCAGAACGCATTACAGTACTACTCAACAGGTATTTAGAGTCTGTGAACATATTAAGAAAAATCGATCCCTTGGCAAATCGACTGGGCTCATTCTACTTGATATAGAAAAGGCATTTGACTCAGTTTGGCACTATGGAGTTGTACACAAGATGGCATATTTCAGATTTCCTTCGTATCTTGTAAAAATCATCAAAAGTTTTGTGTCCAATCGTTACTTTAGTGTTTTCGTCAACAACTGTTCGTCTAACTGTTACAAAGTCAACTATGGTGTCCCACAAGGATCTGTACTAGGTCCTTTACTGTACAATATTTATACTTCTGATATTCCTAGATTACCAGGTTGTCAGAAAGCCATATTTGCGGATGATACAGGCATCTTTTCATCGCATGAATTTAGTCTTACCATTGAGACAAATTTGAAAAATCCGATAGAATTGATGACTAATTACTACACTAAATGGAAAATAAAAGTGAATGCTGACAAACTACAAGCCATCTTTTTCAGTAGAAAAAGAAAATCTTGTTACCTGCCAAGCCATCAACTTAATGTTAATGGTGAAAATGTTAAATGGGATCCAAAGTGTGAAATATCTTGGTATTTATTTAGATCAAAAACTGACTTTTAGAGAACATATTGCCAGAACTCTGCAAAAGGTTAGCATAGAAAGTCCTGTCTTAGCAACGACAATAAAATGATAATTCAAAAAGTAGTATTTCAAGCAATACTTCTATATGGATTTCAAGTTTGTGGGAAATGTGCAAAATGTCATCTTAAAAAACTGCAAGTATCACAAAACAAACCTTTAAAAATGATGCTTAACCTTCCACGATACCATCCCACCATAGACTTACATCAGAAGGCAAATGTTGAATTGATTTCTCTAAGAATCAATAAACTGACTAACACCTTCTTGCTCAATTGTGAAACCTCTGAAAATCCGCTTGTAAATCAATTGATTCATTGACCATATTTCCGATATGTTTTTGTTAGTTTGAATTATTCGTACCTATGTTTAAATATTACTCGTTAAATTTTTAATTTATTAATTTATTTTCTATATGTTCATTATTTATGTATTTTTGTCTATACTTATCTATTTATCATTTTACTTATTTATTCATTTATTTATTTATTTATTTATTTAATTATTTATTTATTTATTTGTTTATTTATTTATTTAATTTATTTATTTCTTTTATTAATTAATTTATACATAAACTAATTTCTTTATTTATTTACTTTTTTATATTTATTTATTTAAAAATTTGTTAATTCTTACTAACAAATTACTAACATATTAAAATATATTTATCAATTATCATTTATACTAACCTTTGTTTTACTAACATACTTCCCAACAAAAGTTTAGAAATCTTAATTTTATTTGAGTCAAAACGTATCTGCCCTTTTCAATTTGTGTTGAAGGTTTTGTTTGTATTTTCCTTCAATATTATTACTTAAATTATTATTATGCAAATTCTATATACAAATTAATATATAGGGTGTCCCAAAATTAACGCAAGATTTCTTGCGTTAATTTTAGGTGTCCCAAAATTAACGCAAGATTTCTTGCGTTAATTTTGGGACACCCTTTATAAAGACAAGTGTTTTTTTAAACACTTAATCAATCCAAAAAGGTTACCATTTGATGAGATTTCGTTTCTAAATAAATATGTATATCAACTTGTTTGAAATTAACGCAAGATTTCGTTAATTTCAAACAAGTTGATATAGGTACATACGTTAATTTCAAACAAGTTGATATACATATTTATTTAGAAACGAAATCTCATCAAATGGTAACCTTTTTGGATTGATTAAGTGTTTAAAAAAATACTTGTCTTTATAAAGGGTGTCCCAAAATTAAAGCAAGAAATCTTGCGTTAATTTCAAACAAGTTGATATACATATTTATTTAGAAACGAAATCTCATCAAATGGTAACCTTTTTGGATTGATTAAGTGTTTAAAAAAATACTTGTCTTTATAAAGGGTGTCCCAAAATTAACGCAAGAAATCTTGCGTTAATTTTGGGACACCTAAAATTAACGCAAGAAATCTTGCGTTAATTTTGGGACACCCTATATATTAATTTGTATATAGAATTTGCATAATAATAATTTAAGTAATAATATTGAAGGAAAATACAAACAAAACCTTCAACGCAAATTGAAAAGGGCAGATACGTTTTGACTCAAATAAAATTAAGATTTCTAAACTTTTGTTGGGAGGTATGTTAGTAAAACAAAGGTTAGTATAAATGATAATTGATAAATATATTTTAATATGTTAGTAATTTGTTAGTAAGAATTAACAAATTTTTAAATAAATAAATATAAAAAAGTAAATAAATAAAGAAATTAGTTTATATATAAATTAATTAATAAAAGAAATAAATAAATTAAATAAATAAATAAACAAATAAATAAATAAATAATTAAATAAATAAATAAATAAATAAATGAATAAATAAGTAAAATGATAAAAAGATAAGTATAGACAAACAATACATAAATAATGAACATATAGAAAATAAATTAATAAATTAAAAATTTAACGAGTAATATTTAAACAAAGGTACGAATAATTCAAACTAACAAAAACATATCGGAAATATGGTTAATGAATCAATTGATTTACAAGCGGATTTTCAGAGGTTTCACAATTGAGCAAGAAGGTGTTAGTCAGTTTATTGATTCTTAGAGAAATCAATTCAACATTTGCCTTCTGATGTAAGTCTATGGTGGGATGATATCGTGGAAGGTTAAGCATCATTTTTAAAAGCTTCTTTTGTGATACTTGCAGTTTTTTAAGATGACATTTTGCACATTTCCCCCAAACCTGGAATCCATACAGAAGTATTGCTTGAAATACTACTTTTTGAATTATCATTTTATTGTCCTTGCTAAGACAGGGCTCTCTATTTATAAAAGGATACAAAATATTTACAGCAATGCTAACCTTTTGCAGAGTTCTGGCAATATGTTCTCTAAAAGTCAGTTTTTGATCTAAATAAATACCAAGATATTTCACACTTGGATCCCATTTAACATTTTCACAGTAAGTTGATTGCTTGGCAGGTAACAAGATTTTCTTTTTCTACTGAAAAAAATGGCTTGTAGTTTGTCAGCATTCACTTTTATTTTCCATTTAGTGTAGTAATTAGTCATCAATTCTATCGGATTTTTCAAATTTGTCTCAATGGTAAGACTAAATTCATGCGATGAAAAGATGCCTGTATCATCCGCAAATATGGCTTTCTGACAACCTGGTAATCTAGGAATATCAGAAGTATAAATATTGTACAGTAAAGGACCTAGTACAGATCCTTGTGGGACACCATAGTTGACTTTGTAACAGTTAGACGAACAGTTGTTGACGAAAACACTAAAGTAACGATTGGACACAAAACTTTTGATGATTTTTACAAGATACGAAGGAAATCTGAAATATGCCATCTTGTGTACAACTCCATAGTGCCAAACTGAGTCAAATGCCTTTTCTATATCAAGTAGAATGAGCCCAGTCGATTTGCCAAGGGATCGATTTTTCTTAATATGTTCACAGACTCTAAATACCTGTTGAGTAGTACTGTAATGCGTTCTGGATCCAAATTGTTCATTGGGAAATAACTGAAGCTCATCAACGATGCGTAATGTTTTACATTTCAATTTTTTTTCATAATGTTTCCTTATACAACTAAGCAAACTTATTGGTCGATAGGTTGTTGGGAAATTTGACTATTAAATTTAAATTAAAGCAAAAATCATATTTCGCAGAAGAACCGATACTAGCTTTGGTAGCTGGTATAAACATAATTTATGTATATCTTTGGAAAATCAAATTACTTTGCTATAGCAGTTTAATAAAATTGATTTGAACATCGAAAAACATAAAGTCGGAAAGGTCTCATTCGATCCGTTAGATAATGCCATTTAGTTTCCACAATGGAACAGTGGAGTGTCTTTCACCGTGTTTTCGCGTACGACACATTTGTCAAAAACAACGAATCGGTAGTGAAAGTACGAGTGCATTCAGAATTAATTATAGCATTGGCCGTCACGGTGCGGTTTCCTATCACAAAAATCGGATATGATGTTATTTATGAGTGATGAAGCGCATTTTCACCAAGACGGTGTTAATAAGCAAAATTTCAGTTATTATGCTACAGAAAACACTACCTTCACATTTCGAAAAAATTAATCATTGGTCCTTAATTTTTCGAGGAACAAGGAAACACGATGACCGTTACATTGACATGCTTATTATCTTTTTAAAACCAAAATTGCGTTGAATTATCAACCCGTCAAATGTCAGAAGGAGCAAGATGGCGCACTGGCCTCTTAGATCACCTGACTTGACGGCGTTCGATTTTTTCCTTTGTGGTTATCTGAAGTCATGTGTTTAAGAGTCAAAACCACGTACACTAGACGAACTTTAGGATGCAATAAAAAAGGAAATGGCATAAATAAACGAAAACTTGCTTCAACACGTTCACTCAAACTTGATGGACCGATTTTATATATATATATATATATATATTATATCAACTTGTTTGAAATTAACGCAAGATTTCTTGCGTTAATTTTGGGACACCCTATACTTGTTCAGCAGAAAGATATCATAGAAAAATATCAAATCTCTGTATGTATACTGTGCGGTAGCTTACCAAATGTAATTGTTAATACGAAAATAAAGAATATCTATCTATCTATCTAATAGTCACTTGCGACTTACAGTGACAACAAATAATGTCGTATTGGATAGATCATGCCTTAAAGAATTTGAATTTAATTTTTTTAGGATTTCAATATGGACAAATGTAGTAATTTTTTAGTTGGGCAAATTACACGTCTACGTTGATCCAAAACATTGATTCTTACAAATTGTTCAAAGAGGGTCGAGAAAGCGCCGTTGAAGGCGAGGCACCGGCATAAACAAAGCAATGACTTACATGTCAACGAAATCAAACCTTTTCCCTACTATAAAAATAATTAGGTGACGCAACAGCCCATAGAGAACTAGGGCCATTCCTGTTTGCAAGTAATGCTAGTGATGGAGGGGACCTAGGCTTGTTTCAAACTATACGGTTTTGACCGTACGGCAAAAAAACCGAACGGCGAAATTTTGTTAGAGGCGCGAAGGCCTCTTTCACATAAGATGGTTTCGTCCGTACGGTTAAAATCCGTACGGTTTTTATCCGTGAGCCATTGATAGTAAACTAATAAAATTAACTAAAGTTTTCACACTGGACGGAGACGGGTTTTTTCCGTACGGATGATTTAAAACAGCCGTCTCAACGACTGAAATATAGGGCGACCGTGTACGGTTTTTTTCCGTACGGAGAAAATCGTCATGTGTGAAAGAGGCCGAAGAAGAGCATATACGCTTTCATATTATATGGGCACGGTCTCTAGCAAAATGTCGCCGTTCGGTGTTTTGCCGTTCGGTCAAAACCGTATAGTGTGAAACAAGCCCTACGGTTTTTATGACAAATCCGAACGGCTAATTTGAAAAAAAAACATGTTTTATGACCAGAATTACTCTTAGAGGATTTGTCAATTTCTCGCTGGAGGCAGTATCCGTGACTTATTCGCTCTAACCATCACACCAGTTGTTTTAAATAAGAAGGTAGGTTTATTTATTTTATACTAGCTTTTTACCCGCGGCTTCGCCCGCAGTGGAGAAATTAAATAAGTATGAGAGATAAAGGGTAAGGGTATAATAATAGAAATGAGTCAATATAATAACTAAATTTTATTGCTTGGCTGAGATCAACAATTTTTAAAAATTACTACAGACAATGAAGTTTCAACACCTTAATATATGCTTATTGAAATGCAACAACAAATGTTAAAATATATTTCACCGTAACAAAAATAAATAATTCTGAATTCTAACAATTTAAAAAAATAAAATACAAAGTATTAATTTAAGATATTTTTATAGACAATGTTATAAGTTTTCCCGTCGGGTGCAAATATGTGTAAATTCCGGGCATTAGATACACGTGAACAGGCTACATAAAGTTGATCATGAAAGAAGCATGGGTTTTCTAAATGCACTCCTGCTACCTGTAATGTTTGTCCTTGTGCCTTGTTTATAGTAACAGCAAAGCTAAGCTTGACGGGAAACTGAACCCTTTTAAATTGGAATGGAAGGTCATTGGAAATAATTGGTATCCGAGGTATTATAACACTATTTCCCTTACCGACACCTGTTAAAATAGTAGCACCAAGTATGTTCTGTCCCAATTTTGTTATCCGAAGCTTTGTTCCATTACATAGCCGAGGAGCATCTAGATTTCGCATAAGCATTACTGTTACATTTAGTTTCAGTTGAAGTTTATGTGACGGTACACCCGATAGTTCAAGTGAATTTAAAAACTCCACAGGATATGAAGTACTTAGTTCCGTATCCATAATTGTATTCATTGACAAATATTCCTTCATTTCTCCTTGAACCTCGTTTAAAATGTCAGTGTTGATCCTATTTACAATTTCATTTCTTGGTGCTAATATTGCTCTTGCACACAACCACTGATCACTACACAAATTTTGTTGCAATTCCGGAAAAACATTAGCAATGAGATCAACATGACGATATTTTGACAAACAATTTTGGCATTTTTTCAAATAAAAGCAGAGTAAGAATTAACATCAGCGAGTAAGATCTAAAATAATAAAGTAACAGCTAACCACAAAAATTACGGATAACCCCAAAAATGTGAATAGTATTATACTGCATGTAACGACAGAAGAAAATAACAATAAATATAGAAAAAATAGAAACAGTTGAAACTATATTCAATTGAATTAGATATTGAATTAGATATTGTCGTCACCGTCGGTAATACAGTGGGTTGGTATTACAGTATTCAGGGTTGAAACTTCATTACTATGATGCTAGATGATGCTAGATGGCGTTGAAGTAGCTAAATTTGACGATATTTTGACAAACAATTTTCTTATTTTTCGTAAATTTTTTTTATTTTTTTTAATAAAAAGTATCCTATGTTACTTCTATTACCTTCAAGAGTGTATGTGCAAAGTTTCATGATGATCGGTTAAGTAGTTTTTGCGTGAAAGCGTAACAAACAAACTTACATTCGCATTTATAATATTATATATTATAATATATTATTATTAAAATTAAAAAGTATGATTTCACAATTTTTCTTTGGTTGGAGAAACAGAAGGCATGATTTGGAATTTTGAACTGGCAACACTGGCCGCTTTGACGAATTCTACTAGAAATAAGTTTTATAAATACATACTTATATGTACTCTTTATACAATAAGCACCATAAATGTCGAGTTCGTATCTACATTAAAGAAAATAATTAAAATATAAAATTTTTAAAGAATAAGTTACATCTGGTCGAGATCCGTCCAAGAATCCTAGTTCTTACACCAACGACAAAAACGAATACCCTTGTAAGTACATACACAGCTGGTCAAAAAAATATTTGCGAGAAAATTTTTGATACCCATTGTTGACTTGTTGCTGATTAGCGGTTGTTTTGACTGCAAGCAATGCAACCAACATTTTTTTTAAAAGAAAGAACAGTTATTCTCTCTATGATGATGCCAAACTTTTTGCATTTAAGTAATGTAATGTTTAGCAGATAAATTATTTGTGTTGGAATAAGATTTTGTGTGTTCTAGAAGTTGGCCATAAAAATAGGTGTGCTCCAAATAAAATCCAAGCTTCTTATAATATTCTTTATTTTATGGTATAAACTCTTGAGGTGGGTTGTTTATCGACATTTTATTAGCTTCAAACAATAGCTTTTTTTTATTCGTTAGTGTTTGAATATGGGTCATAAAGTGCACTGCTCGCCAGAAGAAAGGAAATTAGTTCGTCGACTTAGAGATGAGGGCAAGATCTACAAATTTATTGCGGAGGTCCTAGGCAGATCTCAAAATTTAATAACAAATGCTCTCAAACCCAGAGGAGTACGCGAAAATAGAGGACGACTGAAAAAACATCAGCTACCAATGACCGCCTCATACTATTTCTAGCTAAATCTAATCCTTTTATTTCGTCAAGGACTATAGGTGCTCAAATTGATAATGCGTCAGTGCACGCTCGATCCGCAGAAGGCTTCAGAACACAAATCTCTCAAGAAGAATCGCCGCCGGGAAAGCCCCATTCCTTAGGGCTTGCAATATAAGGTCCAGAAAATTATTTGCCTTAAACCATGCTAATTGGAACGAACTAGAGGGCGTACAAAAATGGCGAAATATCCTGTGGAGTGATAAAACAAAAGTAAATTTGTTTTTATCGGATTCTGGGCTCAATTTAAGGCGACCAAAAGGTAGGAACTACCACCCCCGCTATACAGAGAAAACTATTAAACACGCAGGAGGGATATAATGGTGCGAGGCTGTTTTTCCTGGTACGATGAAGGTCCTATATTCCGTTTTAATAACATCTTAACAAAATACGGATAAAAGGATATTTTGGAAGATGTCATGTTACCGTTTTCTGAAGAAAACTTGCAACTGCAATGGCACTTTGAGCAATGACAACAATTCTAAGCATACCGCAGGTCTTGTGAAAGATCGTTTTCGAGAGAAACAAGTATCTGTTATCCCATGGCCAAGTCAATCCCCTGATCTCAATCCTATTGAGAACTTGTGGAATGAGCTTAAGCGTAAGTAAGGGGGTCAATATTTCACTAATGGAAACCAATTGTGGGAAGCGGTTCAAAGAGAATGGTTTTCCATGCCCCAACAAACATGCCAAGAGTTAATAGAGTCAATGCCGCGACGGCTCCAAAAAGTTTTGGATAATAATATAGGATACTCAGGTTATTAGAGTAAGTAAAACAAAAATTGTGATAAGATTCAGAAATTATTATTAAAAACGATAATGTTAACACTTTAGGAAGACGCACCTATTTTTTTGTCCAAGTGAAAAAAAAACCCCATCTGTAGTTTTGGAGCTATATTATCTATAATTGTAATGTTTTTGAAAGCCTTAAAGTATTTTTATTTAATTAATATAACAGCTTTAAAAATATCTACGTAAAATTATTTAACACAAAAAAGTAATAGAAAATGAATTAATACTAAAATTAATTAGATAGATAGATAAATAGATAAATAGATAGATAAGTTCTTTATTTTTCCAATTTTCTTATAAGTACAATATTTCATAATAAAAGATATACAAAGCATGGCTTTATAAGCCGTCTGCCAGAAAAAAAACTAATTAAATAAAAAAAACAAAAAAAATACAATATTTGAGTAAAAAGAGAGAATATTTCACACAATAAGTTTCATAGTTAAAAAATATGTAAATATAAAAAGAACATTTTTTTTTTTAAATTATTATTTTCATAATGTGACTTTTAGTTTAGTCAAAACAAAAAAACAAAAAGAATCATTGAACCATATGGAAATAATGTTCATGTTTATCATTAAAATATATTTTGATATATATATGTATAGTATAAAAAAAGCAATAACAGGTAGTTATATGTTCAATTGGAAGTGTGACTTTTAGTTTAGTCAAAACAAAAAATTAAAGAAAAAAGAACAATATTGGTAATGGGCTTTTAGTTTAACTAAAACAGGTAATGATTTGTAAGTGAGAAAAAAAAAGCAAACAAAAAAAATAGGAAAAAGAACCGCATATTTCTCAAGTTTTTTTTTTTAATGTTAAGGGCTTTTAGTTTGGTTAAAACGATAAAAAAAGAAGAAGATACAATCACTTTAACATCTTGTTACAACTCAAAACAAATTCAAACACTCGTTTCGATATTTTCTTGCATGTGATACATAGCGTATAAGATGCTTCCAGCCACGATCTCCGTTTAGTACACCGACACATTCCTCTTGGGAAAGAAAACTAGAATAAAAGTAGAGCCTTCGGATTTCCTGTAATATTGGACAAAGTGCTATAAAATGCAAAATATCTTCGTTTTGACCAAGGTTGCAAAAGGAACACACAGGGTTTAAGTCTATTGTCTGTTCTATGTGGTCTATAATTCAAATCGAGCATTTCCGTTCTGATCTTGAAGATCAAGCTCATTTCCGAAACTGTAAACTCTTCTCTAAAATAGTTTCCTTCACCAAATTTCAGATTAAGTTGTGTGTAAAAAACAAATTTTAAGGAGTCTTTTTTGCAACCTTTAAGTTTTTCAAGAAAATTTGAGGTAAGCCTGGCTCTAGGTGAATAGCATAATTAGGAGTGTTGATAGGTAACCTAAAAATTCGCTTGAAAAAATACCTCTGTATATTTTCCATTTCCTCCAACTGTTCGAAACCATATACTTCATTACCATAGCAAAAACAAGTATTCACGGTGGCATTGAAAACTTTGAATTTTGAAATTGGATCTACGAGTTTATTTGCGAAGAACTGGGACCACATTGTATATTTATTGCAATTTTTGCAGCGGTTGTTTTTTCTTTTATAAAGGTTTGAATGTTAAGATTATATGTCATTGTATACCCAAGATACTTAAATTCATTTACTACCTCAATTATCTCACCATCTAGAGTCCAATTCCGCCCATAGCCAATTGATCTATTTCGAAATCTAAAAACCATTATTTTGGATTTGGTGGTATTTATTCTAAGATCCCATAGATCACAAAACTGTTTTAGCTTATTAATCTGGAGCTGTAGAGTAAGCGGACTGTCTGATAAAATCACTAGATCGTCAGCATAAAGCAAGACTTTAAGAGTATTATCCCCGAACTGAACTCCCCCAGGTATACTGTTTTCGATACGTTCATATACAGTGCAAACATGATAGGGCTTAGGACACATCCTTGAGGGACACCTGCTTCACAACTAAATTCTCTAGATACTTTTCTACCATTCTGAAGAGATGCCATCATGTTTTCGAGTTTTTCGTAGACTCTGATAAATTTAGTAGATAGGCCAATTGCTGAGAGCTTATAGAGTAAGGACCTCCTATTAATAGTGTCAAAAGCGAAAAAGGCATATAAGTTCTTTTTTTTTATCAATAAAACGCCCAGCAGTGGTGCTGAGTACAAAAATTTGATCAATAGCTGAAAGGTTGGCTCGAAAACCAGCTTGAAAGCAACTAATCATATTATTATCTTCTACCCAGGTCGTAAGTCTAGTATAGAGTATTTGTGTAAACACTTTTCTTAATGAGTTAAGCACAGCAATTCCTCTATAGTTCTCTGGCAAATCACGGTTACCTTTTTTAAAAATGGCTGTAATTCGAGACAGACGAAAATTTTCAGGCACTATCTCTTCAATGAATTTTCTATTTAAAATTAAAAAAAAAATTAATTATCACACCTATTTTTTTGACCAGCTGTGTATATAGGTTTGTTTTAAAAACACTATCATGCATTTAAAATTGTCTTATTTTGCGTTTTTTTTTGAATAATCTGCCCAGATATATGTATAAAGACAATCTGTGCATTATTAACAAATTTACATACATATTTAATTTGTAGAAAGACGACTGACTTCATTATCTGAGTCCGATTTGATGTTAAAAATAATTAATAATGTTTTTATTTTTAGTTGTTGTTCTTGTTTTAAGCTTATCGTAGATTTACCGTATCTTTGAACATGAGTTTATAAAATAATGCAACTCGCATCCATGAAAAAAAGTTCGAACGAACAAGTAAAATATTTATTTTACAAATTATATAATTGTATATTTTTAAGGTTACTAATTTATTCACGGTAAAAAGGAACTTGTTTTATACGATGGAATACATTCCTTTTAACTTCTTTGAAAATCATTTGTTCATATAATGCAAAAATTCCAAAATATTTTCGCATTTTCCTTGGAAAGAATGAGTGAAATCATCTTGTTTTGTGCACTTCTATGAACCAACTCTATGGCGATATCTACATTAATATTATAAAGAGGAAAGATTTGTATTTTTGTATGTAACGAATAAACTCAAAAAGTACTGGAACGATTTTAATAATTCTTTTTTCATTAGAAAGCTACATTATCACTGTGTAACATAGCCTATATTTAGTACTAGATTACTATAAAAATCTTTAGAAATTCCTATTAAAACCAACCGCAGGTGTAAAAAAATCGCATACGCTGCGAAGAGTATTAATGATAGGACAAACAAACGTTTTCTAATTTAGTGATTCATGGTCGTTTTAATTAGCAGGCCTATAACTTAAATAGTTTCATATAAAAGAGTTAATCAAATTCGAAACATTTGTAAAAATGGGTGGAGCTGTATAAATTGTATAGTTAAATTAAGGATTCAAAAATAACCCAGTAAAAAAAGTTATATTTACTTCTGTCCAACAAACAATACAAAACATTTTTAAAGGATTAATTAACTGGAACCCGGCCTAATAATTTTTTTACCATATTATGATTTTTAGATATGCTCTTTTGAATTTTATGACGATTTTGCATAGTAAGAGTCTCTGTGTTCTAGATACACTTTAAATCATGTTGGTATTTTTGGTTATAAGCAGCCATTTGACTACAGTTATTTAAATATAGTTTTGAGACACACTGAATTTTTTGCTTTCATGGATTTTAAAACATACATACATTCATTAATGCTGATTTCTAATCCGAACTTCAATTTTAGCTGTATGCTTTTTTGAAAGCTCGGATTCGTTGGAATAAATAATTTCAACCTGTTAGGTTAGGTTAGGTTGAAGTGGCTGTCCAAGATGGAAACGGACACACTTAGGCCAGTTTGATGGCCCATTGTGATACCACATGAATCTTGAGGTTTCTTCCTAAGCTCAATGGAACCAGTTTGAGTCTCTTACGAAACGTGAGAGGCTGCTTATGCCGATATGATTTAGATCGTTTAGATCGTTAAAGAAGAATTCTCCTAGGTAATTCTTGCGTTTTCGAGCCAGAGCAGGGCATGTGCAGAGAAGATGAAGAACTGTTTCTTCCTCTTCCTCGTCCATACAGCTTCTGCAGAAGTCATTTGAGAATACGCCTAATCTCATGGCGTGCTTTCCTATTAGACAGTGTCCGGTTATGACACCTATTATCGAGCTTATATGCGATCTGCTTAGAGAGAGCAAGCACCTTGAACGTTTTAAATCCAGTGTTGGCCAGATGTTTTTTGTGACTTGACACGTGGTGATGTTGTTCCACCCTCCTCGCAGCGTCTTGCATTAGCAACAGTTTACAAGTAGCGATTGGTATGCCAGTACGTGCCAAACGTGGTAGAATGGGCTGTACTGTACCGTTCCTGGCGAGTTCATCTGCCTTACAGTTACCTGGAATGTCTCTATGGCCCGGCACCCAGCAAAGGTGAATATTAAACTGTTGTGCCATCTCCATTAGAGATGATCGACAGTTCTGGACTGTTATAGAGTTTGTAGAGACAGAATCCAGAGATTTAATAGCGGCCTGACTATCTGAGAAAATACGGATATCAGATGTCGATATCACGTTTTCTTTAAGCCAGGACAAGACTTCTTTTATCGCCAAAAGTTCCGCCTGGAACACGCTACAATGATTGGGAAGGCGGAATGAGAGACTTAATTTCAGTCGTTCAGAGTACACACCTCCACCAACCCCTTCTTTTGTTTTTGATCCATCTGTATAGAAATGGATTGACTCATCTTCCAAGAATGTCATATCCTCCTAAAAAGATCTGGGAAGTATAAAAATCTGGAAATTTCTGTCGAATTGCAGTTGGGGGATGGTGTAGTCTGTGTGCTTTGGGATTGATTCTAAATAACTAAGAATAACGGAGTGGCCAATGTTGTTGTTAGTCCACTGCGACGAAGCTTTGAGGCGAATAGCAGAACTTGCAGCTATTTGTTTGCTAAAGATGTCAAGAGGTGTTAGGTAGAGTAAGGTGTCCAGTGCCGCAGATGGGGTCGTGCGAAGCGATCCACTTATACATAGGCAAGCTGAACGTTGGACTTTATTTACTTTATCTCGGTTTATACCTTTTTCTAAAGCAGTCCACCATACTGCCACACCGTACATTAAAATCGGTCTGATTACCGATGTGTATAGCCAATGCGTGATTCTGGGTTGCAAGCCCCATTTATTACCGATGGCTTTTTTGCAAGAAAAGAGAGCTACAGTAGCTTTTTTGACTCTTTCCTCTACGTTGCGTTTCCAATTTAGTTTTTTATCTAAGACAAGACCCAGGTATTTAGCCTCGTCTGAGAATTTTAATTGGATTCCTTTAATATGGGGAGGGTTGACAAATGGAATTTTGTATCTCCTCGAAAATAAGACCAAATCGGTTTTGTGTGGGTTAACACCCAGTCCACACCGATCAGCCCAAAGTATTAGTCTATCTAAGGCATTTTGTATGAGTTCTTTTAACGTGTTAAGATGCTTTCCTGAAACTGCTATAGCAACGTCGTCCGCATATGCTATCACTCTGAAACCCTCCGCATCCAGACCAGTTAGGATTTCATTCACCACTAGGTTCCAGAGGAGAGGGGATAGAACACCACCTTGCGGTGTCCCTCTACTAACGAATCGTCTGCCAGAAGAGTTGCCCAGTTTTGAGTTAATTATCCTGCTAGTAAGCATTAAATGAATTAACTCCCGAAGCGAACTCTCTACATTTAGAGATGTTAGTGCAGATGTGATTGCAGATGTGTCCACGTTGCTAAAGGCACCTTCGATGTCAAGGAAAGCAACCATAGTGAACTCTTTATGATGGAGGGAATATTCGACGGTGCGTACTAAGGTGTGTAACGCTGTTTCCACCGATTTACCTTTACAGTAGGCATGTTGAGACGAAGACAGAAGTCTTGTATCAATACTTGCCCTTAAATGGATATCAATCAATCTTTCCAAGGTCTTAAGAAGGAATGATGATAGACTTATAGGTCGTAGATCTTTAGGATTAACTTGCGAGCATTTACCTGCCTTGGGTATAAAAACAACTTTAACTTCTCGCCATGCCGAGGGAACATGGACCAGGTAAAGACAGCTGGTAAAAATTGCCTCAAGGATTGGTGCAATTATGTCAGAAGTCTTTTGTAGCTCGGCTGGTATTATTCCATCTGGTCCTGCAGATTTAAATGGTTTGAAGCTGTTGAGAGCCCATTGTAGCTTGTCCCTTGTGATCAGACCTTGTGGATATGTTGTATTGGGACTTGAACGTATATAACCGTTGCAAGTCTCGGTAAGAGAACTTCCAGGAAAATGAGTATCCAGTAGTAAGTTCAGCGATTCATTACTTGAATTTGTCCAGGAGCCGTCTGCATTTTTCAAGCAGCTTGGCATCGCTGGATTAGTTGAAAGAATTTTCCGTAACCTAGAGGCTTCAGAAGTTTCTTCTATCGTGCCACAGAAGGATCTCCAAGAAGATCGTTTAGATTTCCTTAGTGCCTTCTTGTAAATTCTTAGGGATTCTTTGTAAGAATCCCAGTGAGAGGCTAGTCTTGCGGCTTTGGCTCGGTTGAAAAGTTTCCTGCATTCTTTCCTGAGCGAGTCAAGCTCTGAGGCCCACCATTGTGGTTTCCTCTTTCCTCTTATGTGTATAAGTGGACAAGCAATTTCTAGCGATCTGTTCATAGCTGAGGTAAGTTCATTGACTTTGTTGTCAAGTTCATTAGCGTTAGAGGAAGGACAAGATAGTCCAGGTTTTAGTAAACTCTGTAATGAGTTCCTGTATGAAGTCCAATCAGTTTTCCGATAATTTCGAAAAGTCAATGGACTCGGGTTATCATCCACATTGATATTGAACTGGATATATCTATGATCAGAGAACGAGTGTTCTTTGGATACTTTCCAGTCCAAGATCATATGGTGTATAGTATCTGAGACAAGAGTTATGTCTAAGACTTCTTGTCGAGTTTTAGTTATGAAGGTTGGTTCATTTCCAACATTACTTACTAAGAGGTTAGTACCAAGAATATAATCAAAAAGAGACTCACCTCTGTCGTTGATATTGGTACTTCCCCATACCGTATGATGAGCGTTAGCATCGCTCCCAATAATTAGGCGGATCCTTTGCCTTTCCGCTTCAGCGACGACTTTCTCCAGGGTTTTTCCAGGGAGAGGGCCAAGGTGGTCATGGCCAAGATACGCCGACACTAGCCAGAAACTTCCTTTGGTTGTTTCCAGCCTAGCTACGGTGGTATCTTTGTCACTGAAATGATGGAGTAAAAATACATTAATGCTACGTTTCACTAGTATGCAAGATCTAGGTTCACCTTTATCTGTCACACACAGTGTGTAGTACCCAGGAGTCCTGAGTCCTCGAACAACGGATCTCACAATCCATGGCTCTTGGATCAGGACAATGTCTTCCCCGTTTCTTGCCAGCCGGAGAAGAAGTGAGGCCGAGGCCTTTACGGAGTGCTGGAGATTAATCTGTACTAACTGCAGCATTTTGGCTACAATTAGGCAGATCAACCTCCACCACGGTTTTGTTCTGATCCTCTGAGTCTGAGGATGAACCCAAGAGTTCGTCCTCACTCAAAAGGATCATGTTGAGGTCGTCCTCAGTCTCCATTAAGGATGGACTGTCTACGACTTTTGTAGAGGGTGGGGTCGCTATTGGAGAGGGCATTGGTGCATCGTCACCTTCAGTTAAGAGAGAAGACGATGTCCCAGGCCCACCAACCGCTAGTTCACCCTCGGTTGTTTTTGGAGGCCCGCTTTCCGCGTTAACCTCATCTTTTTTATAGACTCGAATTTTAATGGTTTCGAAGCCATAGTTTATCGAGCCCTCGTTTATGGCTAGAGGAGCCAAAGATTCCTTATTGAGTACCAAAATGGCGCTCCTATAAAGATTCTTTACCTCCTCTAGCTTGGCTATCTTCCAGTTGTGCGTCGGAAGGGACGGGTTGCAAACTCTGATCATCTCGAGAATTTCATCGATACCGGCAGGTTCCATTGGGATCCAAATGCGGGCTCTAGGTCTGCTAGGAATGTCTTCCTTAGCGACTACCTCGAGCTTCGCACCTGGCCAAACTTCACCTAACCGGCTGACAGCGAGCTTATACATTTCACAAGACCTCTGATCGCCACAAACCATGAGTTTTACGTGGCCTTGATGCCAACCCCCATCGCTTATGGAAGGAAGTGGTCCTGGAAGCTCCCTTAAAATGCTTAAAAAGCCACCCGAGAGCTTAACCTTGACCAACTGCCAACGATCAGCCGATATTGTTCCATCATCATCACTCCTGTCAATGACCGCAACCACGACTTTGCCCTTCGCGACGTCACTGAAACTGGCTTTCTTGATGGGATTGAGGGGAGTGCTGGTGTTGTGCACCCGAGGCCGTTTTGGTGTCGGTACGGCCCCCTCGAGAGACCTTTCTCGTTTGGACGTAGAGTCCTTACTGGTCTTAGTTGTAGCAAGTATGCTTTTTGCCCATTCGACGCTAGCGGTTTGCTGCGGTGTCCTTTCAGCCCCCGATGATGCACCAGAGGCCTTCAGGATTTTCGCCGCTTGCCGCCTTTGCCTATATTGGCTTTTCGAGTTTCCCCTTTCTCTCATTAGTAGTGGTAGGGCCATTTTTCACAACCCTGCCACTACTGAAATTAGGTATCACTACCTTCCTATCCTCGTTGCTGCCAGCTGCAGAGGAGGGTCCATGGTTAGCCACTACTCCCTTCTCTGTGCTGGCCGCAAGAGATACGGCAACAGGCTTTGACGCCAAATTGCCGCCCGGTCCTGAAGAGATACCGGTCTCATCATCCTTTAAATTTTTGTTTTTTGTTTTTTCCATTTTAATCCCACGAGTTGCGAAGAAAAGAGGTCCGTCTGCACAGAGATTCGCATGTACAGATAAGGCTAGTTAATCCGGAGGTCGCCAGGTATCCGGATACTCCGTTAGAGACTGGGCTATTTTTGAATTGGGCCCCCAGCCAGGCTGATCATCGGCACGGGTCGTTTAACACCTTAGATCCAGCCCAATAAAGATAAGAGGTGGTAGGGAAGGAAGAGATAGGGTTAGGAATCAGTTGATGTTAATTCATCATTCTGATATGGGAGGAAAAGATTGGGATTCGGTAACAGCAATTCAGCTAATTTACCTAGAGTGAGAAGGAGCATAGGAGATAGGAGCGCTGTCTAGCTTTTTCGCCATTACAACGTGGGAGGTGGGATGGGAGTTGGTGACATAAACGTTGGCTGGTATGCCTTGTTTATGTGGGAATGGATGATGATTTTGGGAAAGGTAGAGGGATAAGAACGTCCTTTAGTTTCGGGACTCATCTGGAGAAAATTCTCGAGAATCATTGACCCTACTCAGCTTCTACAACTCGACAAGTTCGACGTTCAGAGTATAAGATTTCAACCTGTGTCTCTTCTTTCTTTTAAAAACTTTTTTAGCAGAATGGTTCAGTGTTTCGTTAGAGCCCTTTCACACCAAACGAATCCGAATCAATCAGAATCACTCCGAATCAAGTTGAATCTGATTCGTCATCTCCACTCTTTCACACCAGTTGAATTAACCTGAATCTATAAAAATCATCATGCGTCATAAATCGCACTATTTTCTTTAACTTTTAAAATTAATAACTCCACGTCCATCTCGCATGGTTGTTGATTCAAGACTGACCGGACGAGGAATCTGACAGGTTGAATCAAGTGCGACCTCGAATCAAACCTGATTGAACCAGATTCGTCCGGTCTGAAGGCGGGAAAAGAATCACTTCACATTTAAACGGAGCGCTTGAAGCCGAATCTTGGTCAATCAGATTCAACTTGATTCGTAGTGATTCTGATTGATTCGGATTCGTTTGGTGTGAAAGGGCCCGTAAGATTAATTTGAGGGAATTAAATTCTAACAAGTTTTTTTTTTTTAAATGTTTATGAAATGATATAAATATTGAAGATAGGGATAATAGATTTGAAGATTTTATTGAAGAAAAACAACTACTTCATGATAGCCAAACAAAGCTTTATAAAGGTTGATTTTTTAGCTATTATCATTTTGGCAACACTGGTTTAAACAGCTGACGCACGTTTCGTGTTTTGGTTTACTGTCAAACATCTTTAGTTTGGTCTAGAATTTAACCATGAATCGGCTTACAAACGAATTTTTGAATTATTGAATGTTATTATCAAAATGCGTGCTCTGTTAAGAAAGTTCATCGCGCGGTTCTTTCAGCGAGCGACGAAGCTCATTTTTGTCTCAATGCGTACGTAAATAAGCAGAATTGTCGATTTTAGAGTGAATATCAGCCAGAAGCATTGCAAGAGCTACCAATGCATCCACAAAAAGTCACAGTTTGATGCGGTTAATGGGCTGGTGGCATAATTGGACCGTTCTTCTTCAAAGATGATTCGATTCGTAACGTAACTATGAATGAAAAGCGCTACCGTTAGATGATATCCAACTTTTTTTTTTTGCCCAAAATGCAAGAGCTTGACTTGCATGACTTGTGGTTTCAAAAAGACGGTGCCACATGCCACACAGCACGCGCAACAATGGACTTATTGAGAGGCGAGTTCGGTGAACATTTCATTTCACGTTCGGGACCGGTCAATTGGCCGCTTGGTTCGTGTGATTTATAGCCTTTAGACTATTTTTTGTGGGGCTATGTTGAAGCTCCTGTGTATACAGACAAGCCCGCTTCAATTGACGCATTGGAGGACAACATTGAAGCATTTATTCTTGAGATACTGGCCGAAATTCTGAAAAGAGTATGCCAAAATTGGACTAAGCGATTGGACCATTTGAGGCGCAGTCAAGGTCAACATTTGCATGAAATAATCTTCGAACATTAAATTATATGGACCATACTATCGATACAAATAAATATTTCATGCATTTTTCTCAATCTAATGTTTTTTTTTTGAAAAACTTTCCTTTAGCTTTTAAAAAATCACCCTTTATTTGATTCGAATTTATAATAAATTACATCTTAAAAACCAGACGTCATAGAGTAGTTTTGGAGTCGGATTTGAATAAAGGCCACCAAAATCTATCGCAAACATGCAATTTGATTGTCGGAAACAAAACCTTGCCGACAAGTGGAATTTAAAACACATTTGACATGCCAAAATTTTAAGAAGGTAGACTTTTGTTCTTTTAGATTTTATTTTGTTATTTTAAAAATGCATACAAATGTACATATTATAAACAAATTAATTTTAATTTTAACTATGAAAAACGATGTCAGGTAAATGTCCGCCACTGGTACGGTTGCTGCACCATATCCTTTTAATAAAGATTTCCATTAAAAATTCGCAAATTTGTGGAATTAAATCACAGGATCTCACTCTTATAAATAAGACGGTCAGGAGGCTTGTATGCAGTAACACTGGCGGTGTTTTAGTGAATCAAGAATCGTTTCATTTTAAATATCGGTGGTGTTTTTTACTTGTCACATGTCAAAAGATGGCAGCGTCTGTAATAGAGCGCAATTCAAAATTATACCTAAAACAAGAAAATCCTTTCATGGATTTTCCATTAAAGATTAAAATTGTTTTATCAGTTCAATAACGTTAAAACTCGATTTTCCAGATTAAAAATAGGAAAAAAGTAATAACTAGTAGTATAATTAGAGTTACAGTATTGAAATAGATAATGCAAAATAGCAAACAATGACAGCTATGGGTATCGTGTTTAACACAGCTCATTATACAATTAAAGCTTGTGACAGTGGCGTAGCTAGACCTTTGGGGGCCCTGTATCCAATTTTTTTGGGTCCCCCCTCCACCTCTTACCAAAACTGGGCCATAACCTTACAACAATTTTTTTAAATTAAAACACTAACGTCAATAAATAAGATAAATTTAATTCAATGTATAACGACATAGGAACTTTAACATATGTAAATGCATACTACATACATATATGTATATAGATACATGTTTTATAATAATATTTGCACTTCTTCTCAAAGTACTACTAAATCTTCCATACCTGAAGAAGATTTCAGTTTTTCAAGACTATCTGCTTCTATTGATAAAAGTGATAAATCTGACAACCTCTTCTGTCCCATTGAAGTTCTGAGATAATTTTTTATTATTTTCAGCTTTGAAAAGGATCGTTCAGCTGTTGCTGTGGTTACTGGAAGAGTTAAAAAGAGAAAGCATGCTATTATTACTGCAGAAAAACTAGAGGCAAGACTATTAAATTCGATGACTAATAATTTAGCAAGTTCTTTTATGGAATGAATTTTGAGGATTTCGGATGTAAGGCATGTTTTTAGAGCAATTAGTTGATTGCAGAAATCACCAGATATGTCCACTAGCTTTTTTGATCCTTGATTTATCTCATCATTTGAGAACGATAAAAGCTTATCCGGTTCCAAACACTTCAAACATACTACTAAGATTATGAAGGCTTTGAAATCTTTGCTGAGTTTGTCCAATCAAAATGTCCAAGCAGGAATAGTAAATATTGACTTTGAAGTAAATTTCCGGATCAGACATTCTATGATCTTCTGCCAACTCATCAAAAAAAATTTTTTCTTGATCTCATTATCTCTTTTTTCTTTATTTTTTCTTTTCAGAGCTCCACTTAGATACTCTCTTTTATTTTCACTAATTTTTCCACAAAAATAATATTTTAAGCAACGCACAAATAGTCACAAATATCTAATTACAAATAATCACAAAAAACTTTAGAGTACATTCTTAAAATGTATATCCACGCACAAACATATTAAACATTTAAGTTAACGTGTTGAAATTCGTTTTGCCTAGTTCACTCAGACAATTAACGATACTTTTTTTTTGGTTGCAGATGCATACAGGGTTCGAAATGGAGTATTCGAATTTTTCAGATGTTAGTACATGCAAGTACCTTAGTATTTTTTAATTTCTGATGTATTTCTGTGTAATGTTGGAATTGGTGGCTGTGTCAGGCAGGACGATATATTTTAAAAGCTCGAATAAAAAAGTGTTTGCAGGTTGAAGTTGTAGTATTGTTGGTTGGTAGGACATAAAAAAAAGAAAAAGATACACAGGAAAAAAAAATATTTGACGCATGTAAAAAATGATAATCGGAACATTTTTTGTAATAAAACTTTATTAAATATTTAAGTGAATTTTTGTACACACGTCTTGTGCTCTGTATCTTTGGGGACCCTATATCTCGGGGGCTCTGTTACATGGATACAGCTGATGCAGCGGTAGCTACGCCACTGGCTTGTGATCTATCCTGTTTATGTGGTAAGTGTAATAACTTAGATATTGCTGAAGACAGCAATCTTTCCATTTAACGCTTCTTTTATTTGACTGACATTTAAAATCCTTTGGCATTTCATTTTAAAAAAGCTCTATGATAACAAATGGAAACATAGTTTGCAAATTTAAATTTTTTTCTACCATACAAACCCCAAAGCAACATTTTCGAAAATCACATTGTTCTAAACCAAAATTATCCATTATTGCCCGTGTTTTGTTGGAAAATCTATCAATAGTATAGTAGGATTTTACACGAATAACAAAAACAATATCCATAGTATGAATACTACCGATAAAAGTTAAAGTAGAATCTTACTACGGATGTGATTTTGACATTTATACGAGTCTCGAATGGATCTTATGTGATTTCGTTCTCAAATGTTGGTACGATTGATATTGCATTTGTATCTCGATGGCTGTGTTCGTTGAGTAGTTGTGCCTTTGGAATCATGTGTGTTTTCCATTGGGGAAAAAATCAATCTATTACTGTTGATATTATTTAGTTTTGTTAATGAAAATGAACTAACTGGGCTTATTTTGCAAGAGAAAACAATAGAAAAGATATATATGTTTTGCTTTGTTTCCACCAAAGGTTTATCTTAGATTAAATAAATCTTTCTGGTGTTTCCACCGCACAACAAGATTTAAAAATAAGTTTGACAGCACTTTCTAAAATGCAAATGGTGTTTCGATGTTTCTTATGAAGTGCAAGTGAAATACGAGTAGTTTGATTCGTGTTAAACAACGAAAAACTGAATAATTGACAGCTAAAAAAATTCACAACACATCTTTCGTTCGTATGCCAACGCTGCTTTTTGCGAGCAGTTCATGTTTCGCTATCAAATCCCTCAACCGTCTTCCCCAAAAGCTATAATAATTAGTTTAGAGAGCTATAAAACAAATACATATTTCATTGATCCATTCAGATTCAGATCGGTTTTTTAGAACTAGTATTCTCTGAACATTCGTCTTGTGCAGACGCATAATAATAAGTTGTTAAGTCCCATTGAAAGACATTTTTTGGGAAAGAAAACGTAAGAAACATCATTTACTTAATATTTAGTGTTTATTTCAATGTTTATTAAAAGTGAACGAGTAAATACTATATAAATTATTTTGCTATTTAGGAATTAATTTAAAGCAAGTATAATGCACACAATTGAAAGACAAGAACTAAGTGAACATACATTTAACTTAATGAAAAGTCAGTATGTTAACCACATAGCCAGTGAATATATTAAGAAAACCAGTCATGATTTTCAAAACAAGAAAGTACAAACCATTAGACAACAAATCAAAAAGTATATTTATTCTAGCGTTGCCCCTTTTTTGGTTTAAAATATTTCAAATAAAAAGTTAGATCGTAAAACATTAATAGAGTACCTACTAGAATAAAAACCTAATGAAAATGTTTCTAAAAGATACTAAATAAACATTAAATATGAATTATTATTATTATTATTAGTTTTAATATTTGCTACACATTAAAAGGGTTTTTAAAGGAATACAAATAATTTACTTTATTTGTATTCCATATCCGTTTTGATGTTACGAAAATTTGTCGTTAAATTTTAATAAAGATTTGATTTAAAAATCACACTGATTTTAAAAATCATTGAAATCCATGATAATCTTTTATTAACTCTTTTCAGCAACTATTTTAATGTCCTCAAATAAAAAGACAAACTAATATAGGAAGGCAACACTTTACTTTATTCATTCTTTGTTCAAACTTTAATTCATATACATATGTACATACAGTGAGAAGCAAAAGTCTTGATACCCAAACTTGTTTTGTCTTTGAAGCAAGGAATTTGTTTGAATAAATCTTTTCGGCAAATATATTAGTTTTCAAAAAATGTTTTTATTTATATTTTTTTCAAATTCTACAAAAAAAAAATTTCACTAAAATAAAATATAAAATTAAAAATGTTATGCAGCAATGAAGAAAAGGGCAGCAAAAGTGTTGATACCTTTAATAAAATTAAGGAAAAACTAGATTTTCCTTAATTTTACAGAAATAATACTTACATACCTAATATTTGGTTGGCCAGCCTTTCCATCTTTTCACTTCTTTTAAGCGGTCAGGCATGGAATGGGTCAACTTTTTCAAATATTCCTTTGATATTTCTTGCCATTCTTTTAGCAGTGAGGCTTTAAGCTTAGACTTGGATTTAATATCATGCTTTCGCAAACGTTTGTCCAAATGATCCCAAAGATGCTCTATTGGGTTCAAATCTGGGCTTTGTGGAGGTGTTGAGTGACGGACTCTGTGAACCAACCACATCTTCACAATGTGAGCAACATGTTTGGGATCGTTATCCTGTTGAAAGTAAAAATCTTTCAAGATCCCCATTTTTTGAGCACTTTGTAGCAAATTGTCTTGAAAAATTTTTAGGTAAACTTCTTTGGTCATAATCTTATCAATTATCACCAAGTTACCAACACCTTGAGTGGACATACAGCTCCACACCATAACGCCACCACCACCGTGTTTCACTGTTTCCGGGTGTTTTTTGGATTCAGAGCTTCATTTGGTTTTCGCCATACCTTTGTTCGCCCATCTTCCGAGCCAAAAATATTGAATTTTGACTCGGCTGAAAAAATTACCTTATCCCAGAAGTCGAAATCCTTATTTTTATATTCATCGTCAAATTTTAATCTTTTCTTTTTGTTTATTTCACTGATTAATAGCTTCTTTCTAGCCACACAAGATTTAAAACCACCTCGTTTGATGCATCTGCGTACAGTGTCTGCCGAAACGGATGTATTCAAAGACTCTTCTAGCGTTGCAGCGATCTTTGGTGCGCTTTCAAACGGATCTTTTTTAATAATACCGTTAATCATTCGTTCATTCCTGGCTGATAACTTCCGAGGACGTCCATATCTTGGCTTATTTTTAATTCGTTTCTCCGTTTTAAATCTATTTATCACTTTTTGAATTGTTGCTTTGCTTCTTCAGACTAACTGACCAATTTGTGAATATGACATTCCATCCTCATGGCACTTTACTATTACCTTTCTTTCTTCTAAAGTTAATTCTTTTCTTCCCATTTTACAAAACTTCTTCTGATGCCCACGTCGATATGATTTTGGTCAGACTAACTGAATTTCATGTTGCTTACATTGACCAAGGCTACATAATAACCTTGGTCAATGCGATTAAGAAAATATTCTTTGATTCCTTAAAAATTAACCGTTATCTTGCAGAGAGAACATGCATAATAGAAAGAGTATCAACACTTTTGCGGTGTTTATTTTATTCATGCGTAACATTTTGCATGACATATTTGTTTGTGTGTGAATTGTTCTCAATTTTGACATTGTATTTAATAAAACAAAAATAAACAAACATTAACAAACAAAAATATTAGTACCAAAAGCTTTTACTTACGTAGTTTCTTGACCTAAGTAAAAAACAAGTTTGCGTTTCAAGACTTTTTTTATAATAGTAATGCATGAACTATAGTCAGTATAACTTTTATTTTCTAGATTATGCCAATGAAGTTATATGGTGTTTCTGATGGGCCTCCAACGCTGGGTGTCCGTATGACTTTGAAAGCACTAAACATTCCATATGAATATGTCAATGTTAACTTTAACAAGGGCGAGCATTTAACTGAGGCTTACGCAAAGGTTCGTTCATCGCTCTCTCTATCTCTCTTGGCCGGTTTGTTAATTAATTAAACTTTACTTTATTGCAGTTGAATCCTCAAAGAGAGATTCCGGTATTGGATGACAACGGATTTTATTTACAAGAGAGTAATGCTATAATTCAGGTGGGTTTTTCAAACATTTGAACTTAAAAATAAACCAATGCCGACTATAATAAATTACTAATTTTAGTATCTTTGCGATAAATATGCCCCAAACAGTTCCCTGTACCCCAATGACGCCACTGCCAGGGCAATTGTTAACCAGCGTTTGTTTTTCAATATGGGTTTCTATTACAGCAGCATTGGAGCCTACGCATTGGCGCCAATTTTCTTTGACTACCAAAGAACTTCAATGGGTTTGAAGAAAGTGGAAAATGCCTTGAAAGTTTTCCAGATTTATTTGGAACGTTTGAATTCTAAGTACGCTGCTGGTGATAAGTTAACTGTTGCAGATTTTGTTCTCATTACGTCGACAATGTGTCTGGAAGCTATTGAATTGGATATTTCGGGTTATCCGCTAGTTCTGCAATGGTATGAAATGTTTAAAAAGGAACAACCAGAACTTTGGGAGATCGCAAAAGCAGGAATGATTGAACTTGCTGAATATAACAAAAATCCTCCAGATCTATCGAACATGAATCATCCATTCCATCCAACAAGATCAATGAAATAATTTGTTTTATTTTTGTGTATGCTGCTACTTTTGTATTTTATTTTTTTATACGCAAATTAAAGAAAAATGCTAAGATTTTTAAACTGGAATTATTAATGATAATGAACAATGGAAGTTATTGTAAACGGTCAGATAAAATCTAAATAAAATAATTGTAGAGAGATGTTTGTGTGTGCGTGTGTAGTGTGTACGTATGTACGTTCCTACGTGCGTACGTTGGGTAAACTTTACAGAAAGGATTTTCAATAAAATTGAGTGGGTGGTGTTTTTAAAATAGTAATTTTTAAAAAAGCGAAAATTTTGGTTAACCTAAAATATCTCACGAACCAATAACGCAAGCGTTATCCAATTGGCATTAAAAGTTGGTAAAAATTGATTTTCGACTTTAAAAATTCAAACTAATTTCAACTTATCTTTTGATGTTGGTGACCTTTTTGTTGCTATGTATATTGTTGTTATTAAAAGACGAACCGATATGGATGACGTTAGCCCACACTAAAAACACTTGGTGGAGAAGAGGAAAAGAAAAAGCTCTGCAATATGATCTCTATGTGCTTTTGTTGGTGCCGTGCAATAACGCCGAGCGAAATAACGCCGAATTCTGAAATTCGGCCTTATTTCACTATGGGAAAGTGAAATAATGCCGATTCGGCGTAATTTTACTTTTGGTCCTATGCAAAATGCTTATTACATCTCAGTCTCAAATCTAAGTATTTTGAGATTTTGCTAGCATTTTTACTAGAAAAATCCAAAAATATTGAGATCTAGATTTCTCCAGGTGTCAATGACACTTTCTATACTTTGAAATACAAAAAAAACAGTGTTTTAGGAAGCTTTGGCCTTTAACAAAACTTTGGTTTTCAAAAACTTTATTTTATCCAAAATAAATAATACATTATTCATTTTTCTTGCAAAATAAAATTGAACTAACAAAACATTTTCTCCTCACATTTAAAATAAATTTGTTATTTTATTAATATGTTAAAATTACTATTTCTGTTTCAAATTTTTTTAATTTTTTTGATTCTGGTAAGACCAAGATCAGTTAAGAGAAGTAACGTGAAGTGAAAGTTTCAGTATTGATTGAAATTAAAAAGTATAGAACTAATACTTAATTATGTACATCTACAAAATCAAGGCTAATAATTAAATATTTCAGTTTCATTCAAAACCGTTAAATTACAACATACGAATAAGGTTTTGGAAATGCATGTTTTTTAATGTAAGAAAAATTTAGCGGCATGGACCAGAAAAAATATTAAGATTAGAATTTACATTTCAGCTAAGATTGCATTTTTTGAGAATTTGATCGAATAAAAACAAAAAAAAAGAGGCTGGGATGCGACCCACACTGATAACTTCCCATCCCGTCTATCGATTTGTCTTGCTTAAAAGTTTGTCTAAATGTATCAATTCTTGCCAAATTTGCGTTCTATTTTTTGTAGATTTTATTTTTTTTATGAAAAAACGGACTGTTGGATTTTTATAAAAAAATTACTGAATATAAAAAACAATATTTTCTGTGAAATAAAATAAGTTTGAAGTCAATATTTTTAATTTTTGAAAAGCTATTTGAGCCGAAAATCAATTTTTACCAACTTTTATTAATTTTTTTGTTTAGGTTTTTATTTTTTGTAAAAAAACTGTCAATTCGATTTTTCTCAAAATTTTTCCTACTGTTGAAAACAATATTTCTTATAAGTTAAAATTAGTTAGAAGCCATAATCTCAAATTTTTGAAAAGATATTTAAGTCGAAAATCAATTTTTACCAACCTTTGTTATTTTTTTTTCGGTTTTTAATTTTTTGTAAAAAAACTGTCAATTCTATTTTTTTTCAAAATATTACTGAATGTTGAAAACAATATTTTTTGAAAGATAAAAGTAGTTTAAAGCCAATATCTCAAAGTCTTGAAAAGATATTTGAGTCAAAACTCAATTTTTACCAACTTTATTTTTATTTTTTTTTAGGTTATTATTTTTTGTAAAAAAACTGTCTATTCGATTTTTCTCAAAATTTTTCCTACTGTTCAAAACAATATTTTTTATAAGTTAAAATTAGTTAGAAGCCATAATCTCAAATTTTTGAAAAGATATTTAAGTCGAAAATCAATTTTTACCAACCTTTGTTAATTTTTTTTTTCGGTTTTTAATTTTTTGTAAAAAAACTGTCAATTCTATTTTTTTCAAAATTTTACTGAATGTTGAAACCAATATTTTTTGAAAGATAAAAGTAGTTTAAAGCCAATATCTCAAAGTTTTGAAAAGATATTTGAGTCAAAACTCATTTTTTACCAACTTTTTTTTTATTTTTTTTTAGGTTATTATTTTTTGTAAAAAAAACTGTCAATTCGATTTTTCTCAAAATTTTATCAGATGTCAAAAACATTATTCTTCATTGCACAAAATTGTTTTGGAGATGAAATCATATTTTAGTCGTAAAATTTTCGAGGTGACAAATTTTTTTTTTCAGTTTTTTTGATTTATAAAAAAAACCGTTAATTGGATTTTTTTCCAAAAATATAATTGTTTTGTATCACGTTACAATGTATAATACAAAATTTAATTCAAGTCTCTAGCGTCATTGGTTCATGAGATATTTAGGGTTAACCAAAATGTTCACCTTTTTTTTAAACTGCTATGGTAAAAAAACCACCCACGCAATTTTCTTGAGAGCCCTTTCTGCATCTTTCTGCCTTATTACCTGTATAACAAAATTTATTTGAAGTCGATATCTCTTCTGGTTCTTGAGCTATGGACGACGAAAAAAACGTCGCGAACGTACGGACGTACGGACGTACGTACACACGCACGCACAGACATCTTTCTAAAAATCTTTTATTTCGACTCTAGGGACCTTGAAACGTCGAGAAATGTCAAAATTTTCAATTTGTCAAATCGGACCCATTACAATAACTTCCTATGGGAAGTTAAATATACTATAGACACAAATGGCAGCGAGCGGAGCGAGGGGAAAAAATTTAGCCCAAAAGAGAATCGATTTGGGGTGTGAAAATAAAAAAATTCGCGCGAATTTACATTTCTCAAATATTACTCCGACACAACACTGCACTCAATTCACTGAAGATTTTTTTTCATCAACCACCGACCGCGACGCGACTGTTTATTCTACGGTAAACTTTGTTTTACAGTTGATTTTGAGTTAAGCCCCGCTTAGTTTCTCCTTGCAAAAGTTTAATTAAACCGAATTCTCTGTTTTCTCTCTTTCGGCTTTATTTCCCAATTGGCATTCGGCGTTATTTCACTTTTCCAAAGTGAAATAAGGTCAAATGTTTAATTTCGGAATTCGGCATTATTTCGCTCGGCGTTATTGCACGGCACCGCTTTTGTTTATAAATTTTTCTGTTTTTTCTGTTTATTTGACGTACATGTTACGTGTCAGTTAAACTTTGTAGTGTGTAGTAGACACATAAGAAATCATTATTGAATATAAATGTAAAAATAATATTGTTGTAAGTAATTAATGTATTGTGAATATTTTTGTACACATTTCTTAACATTATTTATCAATGCCAATATAGAAACCATTTGTTCACCTGATGATGTCCATATACATGGACGAAACGTAGTGACAAAAAGAAAATATTTTTTTCATTTGACCTGAAGCCCATTTAATAACAACAATAATTTCAACTTATTTCAATATAGTTTTCAACATTCAATACAATTTTGAAAAAAATCGAATTGATTATTTTTTCAACAAAACATAAAAACATTACTAAAACTTGGTAAAAATTGATTTTAGACTCAAATATCTTTTCAAAAATTAAAAATATTTGCTTTAAACTTATTAGAAATATTGTTTTCATTTTCAACAGTCAGTTTTTTCATAAAAATTAAAATCTACAAAAAAAAAATTGGTAAACAATGATTTGTATTTGCTTCAAAATGATAGGTATTTTGACTAAAAATCTCGGTAACTAAAACAGTTCTAGAAATCAAACTTACATATTTGTTTATAGGCAAATATTGTAGAAAAATTCAATTGATAACTTTTTTTTACAAAAATAACAACTCCTTATTTTTTCATCTCACATAAAATGTTGTTATAAATATTTTGTTAAACTTTTACACAAACCGACGCACGGGCAGTTTAGGTCGCATCCCAGCCACTTTTTATTATTTTTCAATTTTCAATATGTTCGTACATTTATTGTTATGGTTCTTTTTTAATTAAATACTGCAACAATTCGGGATTTGTTGTTGTATAAGGATGAATCTCAAACGACTACGAAGATAATTCAGGAACGAACGAATGTTTTTGGACTCAAGGCTTATAGTAACCAGCTTGAAAGATTACTAATCCAACAGATACATCCCCTCCCTATCAAGGATAAACTAAAATCACTTAAGGAATGGAATGTTCTTTTAAAATTGGTGTTCTTCATTACGTTAGAAGAGTAGGAGACGATTGTATCCACAACGCTCAGTTCATCGAATTTCCTATACAGTGCATGATGAAAATTCCTAATTGAAATAGGTATTTTGCATTTTTTGTAAATAAATTGAATGAGAGGTGTAAGTTTACTTTTTAGAAAAAAACAAACAGCAAAATGATTAATAATTTTGAAATTTTTCTTAGCTCCATCTTATATATTCAATAATTAGTACATACGAAAATTACTTTACTCCCTAAGTTTCATAAAGAAATTCAAGTTTGTTTTGGAACGATTTATTAAAAAGGACAAACAAAAGATAACTTGGCAAAATAAATGGTATTTTGTGTAATTATTTTCAATTTAAAAAAACTTACTTAATTTTATTTAAATACATTTTTTGTAAATATTACAACTAAATAATTAATTAACACATAATTTTTGACGGTATTCACTGTCTCACTTATTTTATGTCTATCTTCTTTTAACCATTAAGTAAAACGATATACAATAACAAGAATTTAAAATTATTGGTTTCAAAACCATGTTACCAGGTGCTATCATCGAGTAATTTTTTTCGTAGCCGCTACTATCTGACAATGTAGAGTATTGAAAGAATCAAAGGTCGAAAGTTAAACCGAGGGGGTTATTGACTTCAAATTCAAATACAAATTATGATAGGAAGATAGGAATTTTTCAAAGTTGAAAAACCAATCTAGAAAATAAAAACAAATGTTTTCATGTACTCGTATGTGCAAAATGCAAAGGTAATGAATTATTGTTTGCATAAGTATTAAAATTTTAATTGCATTTCTATAACTTAACTATATTCAAAAAGTATGTGCAAACTCCTACTAAGCGACGGACGTTTACTTAGTAAAACCACCGAAGAAGGTGGTTTAGCGAAGGAATAAGATCCAAATGTGTCAAATTTATTCTGAAATAAAAAAAGGGAAGATTGCTTATTTAATTTTGTTATAACGTGTGAAAGATTTGTCTTGTTTTTAAACCAATTCCAATTATTGAACCGTCAGCCATCAACCAACAGAAAAAAAATATATACAAAACCAGGTATGATCCAGCGCAAGTGCTAAGCGAGGAGGATTTAAGAAAGAAATATAGGTTTTCCAAGGAAAATATGAGGAAACTTATTGCGAATGTTGAAGGTGACCTACATAAATGCAGTGGCGTCTTTAGGCATGGGCCCGGTGGGCCAGGGCCCAGGGCCCCGCATTTATTTGGCCCCCAAATCCACCAACTCAAATGAATGAATCTATACAAGAATTATATAGAAAACGAAATAAGGTTATTAGAAAGTCATAGAAAAACAAGTTTCATTTTACTCTCCGTTCCGTTGAAATTCTCCTCCCCAACATCTTAAACGTCTGGCAACATGAATCTTTAATCATACATCTGCACACGCTGTCAACATTATTTTAACAACTCTGCTTTCGTTCTACTCTACAGTACACATGTTGGCTTTTCAACTCACTCCATAAACAAACACAAAGTTGTCCCATGATGATTCATTCATCGCAGATCATTTAAAAAAAAATGTGAGAACTCAGGAAAGGGATACACTTCCTATTTATCAGCAAATATTTGCAACGAATTCATTGATATAATGGGAAAACAAGTCCTAATGAAAATTTTAGGTGAAATTAGATCGGCAAAGTATTTTTCCCTAAGTGTTGACAGTACACCCGACCTTTCTCATATCGACCAGTTGACTTTTGTAATTCGGTATGTTAAAAATTGTGTTCCCATCGAAAGGTTCTTAAAATGTATACCTATTCAAGAGCATAAATCTGAATGTTTGGCTGACACAATATTGACATTTCTGAAAAATCATGATATTTCAATACAGGATTGTAGAGGACAAAGCTATGATAAATGCGTCTAATATGTCGGGCAAATATTCTGGTTTGCAAGCAAGGTTAAAGGAGAAGTGCGAATTTGCTACCTTTGTACCTTGTGCAGCACATTCTCTTAACTTAGTAGGCCTTCATGCGGCTGGTTGTGTGCAGGAGGCAACAAGTTTCTTTGAAGTGGTTCAAAAAATATACAACATTTTTTCTGCTTCTACCCATCGCTGGAATAAATTGAATGAATGTTTAGGTTCACATAGAGTTCTTAAAAGCCTTTCTGAAACAAGATGGTCTGCACGAGCTGATGCAGTTAATGCGCTCCATCATGGTTATAAGCAAATTACTGAAGCCTTGACATCTATCTCTAGAGATCCAGAGCAAGCTCAAGACACAAAAAGCGAAGCGCTTAGCCTGTCTAAGAAAATGTCAAAAGTGGAGTTCCTCATTTTAACAAAAATTTGGAGCACAATATTAGAAAGAATTCATAAAACCAGCAAGAGCCTCCAAAAAGTAACAATAACGATTGACGTTGCTGCCAATTTCCTTTGTTCACTTTGTTCTTTCATAAATGATCTAAAAGAGAATTTTGATAAATTTGAAGCGTGTGCCAAAATTTAGAAACCAGATGCTAATTATAAAGACTTATTGCAACGAAAAATAGTACGAAGTCCGCGTGCCACATATTTTAATGGTCCTGCACCATCCGTCCAGCTAATTGGGAAAGAAAAGTTTAAAATATCAACTATTTTTCTAATTATTACAAAATTATACACTATTACTTTGCAATTAAAAATACGATCCAATTGCTATCAAGGAATTAATGCATTGTTCGGATTATTTTGTCGATTGCAATATTTGACTTCAGTGGAATTGCAAAATTCTTGCGAACAGTTTTCAAAAAACCATAGAGATGTTAATGCAGAAGAACTTGAGGTAGAATTGTACAGTCTAATTACAGTGGATGAAATTGGGAACACATTTCAAACTATTGAAGGTGAATTAAAAAAAAATTATAAAAGTATAAAAAAATATCTGTTTTATGTTTTTTTAGTTCTTTTTAAAAAGTACAAATATGTATGTAAAAAAAAAAATTTAATTTTAAAATGATTTTTTTAACCTAAAGAATTAAAAAAAAAATATATTATACATATTTTTTTGGCCCCCAAATCCTATTGGGCCCAGGGCCCTCAAAAGTCTAAAGACGCCCCTGCCTAAATGGGGACACAAGAGGTGGATATGTTCCTGTCGGTTTGCAAGTTATGGCTTCCATCAGATACTGGGGATCGTAATGAGGTACGATTAATGACTTTGTATAATCATAATCTGAAATTACTAAAATAAAAAAGGTTCAAGACGATTATGCTGATATTCATGGCTTTAGTCAGTCTACATTAAGCATAATTTCTGCTCATGTAGCCAAAGCATTTGCTTCGAAAGCATGGCAGCTTATAAAAATGCCCCAATCAATTTCTGAACAATTATCAACCATACAACAATTTAAAAATATACTTGGATTTCCTAGCATCATTTTCACAATTGACTGCACCCACATTCGAATAAAAGTAAATTATCCATTCAAACAAACCAGAAAACAGACACAATACAAACAATTGAAAAATGATAATAATTTTGACAGAAACAAAAGCCCAAGCATAGAGAAATATATCTACATAAAATCTAAATATATTTCTCTATGAGCCCAAGTCTGAGGAGCTTGGTGGAGATTTCAAGTTACCAAACACGAATCGTATTCATTGTAGTAGATTTTCTCAAGGGATTTTTGGTACGTCACTTTACTATTCCACGAACATTTTGGTTTTATTCATGGAACATTTTAACCCACAGGTTACCTCTTATTCCCTGGTTTAGTAAACCCGCGGAATAAAGGTGGAATAAGCGTTTTTTTTATTAATTTGGCTGTTATTCCCTGGTTTAGTAAACTCGCGGAATAAAGGTGGAATAAGCGTTTTTCTTGCACAATTGCCTAATGAAAATAACTATATTTTGTGGCAGTGCTATGTATTTTATCATTACCTCTCTAAATAAATTTAGTGAATTCTACCATTTCGATTTTATAATAAAGTTTTTAGTTCTAATTTCTGAGAAGTACGCGCGATTTTTTTATTCGTTGCGAGTGTGGATAATGTGGAACGCAAATAAAGTTTGACAGTTCGTATCAACTATAATTTTTTTCGCGATGAATAAATTTGTTTTCTTAAATTTATTAATATATGATATTGAAAAGTAAAAGTATGCATCATAAATCAAATAGAAACTATACTGCTATCGTTTTGTTAAGAATATGTGTGAAAATATGTCTTTAAACGTATATAAACTCACATTTTGTAATTCGTTCGTCGTTCGTTGGTCGCGCTCATGTGAATGATGCTTAACAGTTTCATAAGCAAAAAAATATTTGTCATAAAAGGGGGGCGTGTTCACCAAAAATATCAGATCTGAGAGACATCTATCAGTCAATTGTTTCAGCTTCTTTTTTACATGTATTGGTGTTTTAACTTTCAACTTTTGTTTTATAGAGATGCGAGATGTAAATTTCCAGTGTGTAGGTAATAGAAAACATATTTTTTACACTTTTGGAACTTGAATGTAATTAAAACTGAAATATTTTCCTTATTTTTTATTTTGTTAAATCAATTTTCCTATGGAACGGTTTAAATATTTAAGGCTTTATAATTTGTATTTTTCGTTTGAAGAAAACTTAAAATCCTTTAGAAATAAATTGTGAGTAATTGAATTCGCAACACATTACTCAATTTTGAATCATTAAAATATCATTTAAAAACTGCATTAAATTGATATAAATACACAAATTTGGTTTGTCACATAGCTTTCACTATCAATCCCACGCTCTTTTACAACTTTTAAATATTAAACGTTTGACCGTTATGAAAAATATTTTGGTATAACTTTTCTTACCAATTCCTTTTTACTTCCGGCCACGAATTAATTCTCTCAAATTTGACATTTCTCTTTGAACAGGCATTCCGTATGACATGTCATCTGAAGTGTCAAAATTTTCGCAAGCAAGAAAAATAAATCTAATTTGCTCACGAGAAGCATACTGGTCCATTTATTTTAATTTTATAATCTTTTGCTACTTTTAATTAAAAATAAATGAATCGAGTCTTATTAGAATAATTCGATCGAAGAGCTTAAATTAAAATCAAAATGTTTCCTTTACAAAACAGTGTTTTGATTCTGATTTTCGTTTGTTTTCTAACAAAATTATCGCATTGCGTTGAATTCACATTCGAGTTGCCAGATAATTCCGAGGATTGTTTCTATGAAGAAATCAAGAGAAACACATCGGCGTATTTGGAGTTCCAAGTCAGTGGCCGATAGGTGTTGTGCATTCTTTCACTGGTTATCTTATAAACGTTCATTATATTGCAGGTGTCTGCTGGAGGTCAATTGGACGTTGATGTCATGCTCAAAGATCCACAAAATAAAATAATCTACGAGCAGAAGAGGGCGACCTTCGACAGTCATCAGTTCACTGCTGAGGTGAATTCCCTTTAGCAAAAAAGTACACGTCAGTAAATTTACTTAACCTCATGGATCTGCTTTTTCATTCACAGACAACTGGAATTTATACAGCCTGCTTCAGTAACAAATTCTCATCGTTCTCCCACAAGTTTGTCTACGTGGATTTTCAAGTTGGTGACGAACCCGCCTTACCAGGCATAGACGAGCATGCAACAGTCTTAACCCAAATGGAGACATCCTCTCAGTCTATACACAAATCCCTCAACGAAATTCTCGACGCCCAGACCCATCATAGGTTGCGAGAAGCCCAAGGTAAGTCTCAACACCTAATCACACTGGTTTTCAAAGTAAACAAGAGCTACAATAATACATTTTAGGCCGAAAAAGGGCTGAGGAACTTAACGAACGTGTTTGGTGGTATTCGAGCTTAGAAACGGCGGCGGTTCTTCTCATTGGAATCGCTCAGATTTTTGTGCTGCGAAACTTTTTCACAGATCGCAAGCCCAGTCAGGCGCATTACGGAAGATTGTAAAGTCATATAATCGAAACAAAAAGTCATATAAGTCTCATCTTAACCTAATAAACACAATAAAATGAAATCAAAAACAAAGATTAGTTACTAGCCAGTTTCAGACATAATTTAAATAATATTGAATCGTTTTGTTGCATCTTGGAACGAAGTATATGTAAGGGAATTGACCTTAACACATTATTGATTCAACTGTCGTTAGTCATTCATTTCTGCTTATGTTTTTTATAATTTTACAACAAAAATTGAATCGAATTGTTCGTGTATTGAAAAATTATTATTTGCTTAAACCAGTTTTCTTTTTGTTTGTTTACATCTTTTAGAATTATAGATATGATTTTATTAAATCCAGCCATGTACATAAATAAAAACCACATTCCCAATCTCTGCAAGGCTTTATTAATAAAATGTATGTATATTTTTTTCAACCGCGTTATTAGTTTACTTTTTCAAAAACAATATGAGGTATACGTAATAAACTCATACTTTGTGTACGGCTTAGCTCAAATCTAATATCTAATTCGGACTCATTTTTTGAATTTGGTTGCAGAAATCGTTTGTATATACAAATAAATCCGAATGACTTGACAAGTACACAATAGGCTTGGTGAGCCATTTTCTTAATGCAACATACTAACTGAAGTTATCTTATGTAATTAAACATCTCCAAAATATAGATAAGCAAGATAAAGGTACAACCATATAATTTGTGAAGAAAGACAACCTTACAGGCGTATGTATAACCGTATAATTAAATAAGTATAAATTTTGAGGTGTGACAGAGGTGTACAAAAACGGGACTTTTAATTGTTAATACTTTATTGTATTTCACTGCTACATAAATAAAGAAAGAAGATAGGGTAATTATTAGATTTTTTGGTATAATGCTGACCGTATCGAATATACGTATTAAATGTTATACATATTCCAGGTATATACACATTCCACACATATACTCCACTTCATTTGAATACGCGCAACCATTTTTGGAAAAACATCTTACATTTTTTCAAATATTACGGGTTTTGAGCCATCTATTGGTGCTACCAACTCCCTTAAGGTTGTGGTAGGAAAAATTGAATATTTTTTGAGTCAGCTTTGGGTCGTAAGTTAGTCCCAGTATGAATCCTACAGCCTTTCAATATACATAGTTCAACAAAATTTCACGTCACACTAACTTAATTGTTGTAATTAAGGATTCTTTGTCTTTAAAATGACGACTTTCTTCATTAACTGTGGTCACAAACCATCCTTAAGTATATTTAATAATGTTTAGACCAGATGAGTACGGCAGTCATTGAAGGAAGTGCAAAATTTGCTCCTCTGTCCAAGGAAAATATTTATTAAAATTTCCATCCAAGGTTCCCTTTTACGCAGCTACAGTAATTTTGGATGTACCGACCTCAATCTCAACTGTTCCATAGTAACTGAGAGCTCTTCATATCACAGCTCACCCTTCGCGGCTATCATGAAGCTTTAAAAATCATTTTATTTTCTCAAATCGTTAAAATAACAGGTTGACCCATTGGAGCCATCGAAATTACATATTTTTTTCGTTTGAAAAATCCATTATTTTTCCAGCTTTTTTGAGTTTTGAAAAGCTCTAATCGCATAACTTTCCGTTGTTCGTCAAGTTTCGGTTTTTTTTTATACCAAATTCGTTAAAGATGGCTCCAATTTTAATAACTGTTGAGCAACTTGCTTTAACGCCAATTTTTCTTGGTGTTTAAGCAAATCGATTTTAACTTTTGAAACACTGCTAAGACATGTAGATCTAGCCATTGGTCTTAAAATTGTATATCCTGAAAACACCAAGTTATCATTTAACCTATCCAGTAGTTGAAAACGCACATAAACAAGGATTAAATTGTCGTTGTACCTATTCACTTAACTCAAAAAAAAATAATTCTACTTTATCTATGAAGCACTTTACAAGTGGGCGAAAACAAGACTCGCAGACTTTGTGTTCGTCAACTAATATGATTAGATATCTATAAATGGGCAGGTTCAGGCGACTTAAGGGACTTAGATAGATAGAAAAGATTTTTATTTCAGAAATTACAATATATGTATCTAGGTACAAAATCAGAATAATAATAAATCTTAATACGTAATCTTAATATACATGAATATTAATATTACCGTATTTTTGACATAACATTTCATTTGTTGTCTGCCAGGTTGGCTAAATTTATAATAATATATACAGTATAATAATATTAAAAAAGAGTTTACAATAATATAAACAATATTATATTCAGAAAGATATTTTATTAGACATCGCTCATATTTATATAATTCAGAATATCAATTAAATTCATTTAATATTAATTCTCTATATTTAAGGCAATAATTTAAGAAACTGTAGAGGGAGGGAAAGTTTTTTCCATTCAAAATTTCATAAAGCTCGCTAATAGAAAGAACAGTGTTACCGAAACATTTTTTTCTTGCGTTCATAAATACTGGACATCTGCAAATAAGGTGATATGTATTTTCTGCTTCATCTAGATTGCAAATTGTACAAATACCGATAGTATCCTTTTTAAAAGCTCTGGCATTAATATTAAGAAGACCACCTCTAGCTCTGAGAACTAAACTTACTAAATGAGCAGGGTTTTCATCAATGAAATATGGTTTTATATCAAATTTTAGATTGGGATATGCATCGTGAAACTGGGAGCATCTAGCACTGTTAATATTCATTTCGTATTCTGTTCTCTTAATGGTTTCTAAGATATCTAAATGTAAATCAGATAGATTCATATCTAAAATGTTGGAGTTTAATGCTATTCCGAGATCGTCACAGAGCTCATACCATTCACGAGCCCAATAAATATTTTTAGCAATAATTTCTTCTGCGAAAATTCGTGTTAATCGGGGTAAATTGAGAGTCTTTCTTATGTAGGCAAAGTGTAAGGGACTTGAAAGTAAGGCAAGTTTCTAGTATCTGATTGGCCGGCTGCCAAAAATTTGCCTTCAGGCAACTTCATTGGAAAGTTGACTGAAAAGTTAGTCAAGAAAAATCTCCCTAACTATCAAGTCAAGTCTACTTCTGTCAAAATGATAGTTGATAATGGGCAGGTTCAGACAACATAAGGGACTTCATTTGCAGTCAACTTCATTCTTTGAACGTAAATTTTGACCAAGGCAACTAGTTAGTTTTTCAAGTGTCATGAATTTATAATTCAGAACTTTACTTCACAGACCTCTACTTCAAGTTCATAGTACAACAATTACCAAAATCATTATTTTCTACAAGACACTCCTCAGGCAAGCTACAAGTCCATCATGATTTGTATTTTGTATTTTAAAGAAATATTACTTATTTCTTTTCCAAATTTACAAGGAACCTTTTTACAGAAAGCATAAAATGAAGTTGTGCAGAAAATAAATAAATCATTGAGTAATAAAGTTCAGCTTTTAGTTGAATTAAAAAATATGATCAATTGTCATTTTGACATTAGTTGACTTGACTTGATAGTAAGGGAGATTTTTCTTGCCTAACTTTCCAGTCAACTTTCCAATAAAGTTGCCTTAATTGGAAGGCAATTTTTTGGCAGCTGGCCAATCAGATGCAAGAAACTTGCCTTACTTTCAAGTCCCTTATGTCGGCTGAACCTGCCCAATGTTTTTTCATTCAACTAAAAGCTGAACTTTATTACGCTATGATTTATTTATTTTCTGCACAGCTTCATTTAATGTTTTGTGTAAAAAAGTTCCTTGTCAATTTGGAAAACAAATACATAATATTACTTTTCAATACAAAATACAAATCGTGATGGACATGCAGCTTGCCTTATGAATGTTTTTTAGACAATAATGCTTTTGTTAGTTTTTGTACTATGAACTTAAAGTAGAGGTTTGTGAAGTAAAGTTCTGAATTTGAAACTCATGACATTTTAAAAAGTAACTAGAATGAAGAATGAAGTTGACTGCAAATGAAGTCCCTTATGTTGTCTGAACCTGACAAATCTCAAAGTGTAATAAGTTGGATGAAAATAAACCAAGCCTTGATATGACCAGTAAATTTAAAATTTAATGTCTACCCCTCAAAGCACACAGTACTTTATAAGAATGAATTTACTAACCATAATCTTTTTCAATATTTTATTCATTAGATTTTTAAAATACGCCTTTAAATAAAAAAAAATGGCGTTTTAGGGCTATTTCTTAACAATAAATTACAAATTCTTATGTTCTAGATACACTTAAAGTCATTTTAATATTTCACTCAGGTTCCAAAAATTCTCATTGGTTTAAATATGGCTTATTAGTATTATTTTTCATGATACTACCCGATTCAAGTTAAAATTGTTCGTTTTCATTTTTATATTTTTTCAATTGTGCATATTTCAAAAACTCGATGCCATAACTTTGTTTGACAAAGGATTTTATAAGAAAACAAAAACTAAATTTTAAACAATTTTGGTTTTCTCTCTTTCTGTTAAAAAACGTTTAACAATAATACTTCTCTAATGCTTAAGAAGGATTTTTTTTGAAAAATAAACTACTCATAACATAATAGGGCCCACCCAAGTTTTATTTTGTATTTTGCCTAAAAAATACTTAATTGGTGAACATTATCCAAGCCCTATTATAGGATTAATTCATATGTGTATGATTCCATATCAATGCTTTGAACAACAATTTTACCGTTACCTCCAAGTGAATAGGCAAAAAAAAGCCTACCGCTCGAAAAACAATGAATGCAAAAATTATTGCAGTTGTTTTATTTGTCTGATTTTAGCGTTGTTGGTAAGTGATTCTTTATTTAATTGGTGTTCTTTATTTCTTCGTGATCAAACGCGATTACGTGAAAACGCAATTAGAGCGGTAAATATGCTGGAGCAAGGATTTTCTCAAAGGGCTGTTGCAAATCGAATCGGTGTGTCACGGCGCGGTTAGTTATCCGAAACGTGTGGGAACACTTTCAAGAAACCGGAAGTGTAGCAAGGAGAGATCAGAAAGAATTCGAGCCAGAACTCAGCAAGAAGACCGGTACATTTGAATAACTGCACATCGGGAGCATGCTGTAACCGCACGGGCTTTACAAACTCGACTGCGGCAGTCAACTGGCACTAAAGTCAGTGATAAAACCAATTGCAATCGACTCCATGAAAATGGTCAACGTTCCAAAATGCTTCTTATTCGTCCGAAACTTACAACGGCCCATCGGGCAGCACAACAGCATGGACAACTGGAGGTCTGTACTCTTTACAGACGAATGCAAAATCAAATTTGTAAGTGATTATAAACGAGTACGAGTCTGGAGAAGGGCAGGATACCACTTTAGCGACCCTTGCATTCACGAAAGTGACCGATTTGGGAGCCCCAGTGTTATGGTATGGGCTGGAATAAGTTTTCTAGTCAGAACAGAACTGTTTATCTTGGATGAGGGCACCATTGCCGCCGCCAGTTACATTGAAATGGTAATACGACCTGTTGTGAAGCCTCAAAGAAAACCAAAACAGTGTCAACACTAAACAATGAGCTCATAAATGCGTTAAAAGCCTGTTGAGAGCATATACCCGAACAAAATTTAAGTTATCTGATCGAAAGCGTGCTAGATAAACTTATACAGTGCATACGGAGGCCCTACTCAACAACAAATGGTGATTATGTAAATTTTATTTTTTTTATTTTTTGTAAATTTTCCTATAAAATGTGTTTTCAGTGTAACTTGAACAAAGAATTTTTTTCCGTGTTGAAAGTGTGAACACTTCTACTTTATACTTATCTGAAACATTTTTTTCAGAAGAAAGCCAAAAAACTGTGTGAGTAGTTTATATATATATGTATATATATATAATATAGACATAGTCTCAAAAAACTTTATTCAAGTGTTTTCCATCGTAAAAGGTGTTATCTCAAAAACTCCTGGAAAAAGTACAATTTGATTGTCCGCTTCAAAATCTTGTTAAAAAGTACATTTTATCAAAATTTTAATATGGTTTAAACTATTAATTATCTACCTTCGTTTAATTTCCTTAGAGCAGACAGAAAAGTGTTCAAAATTTAACGATTCCTAACATATAAAGAGAAAGCACTTTTCATGACAATAATTACTCTTGAAGAATTTTTGCCAATTCCTCGCAAGAAGCAGTACCCGTGAAAAAAAAACTTTAGATGGCACAGGCAGACAAGACCTCTAGCATGACAGTCCAACGCACTAACCATCATCCCACGGGCACTGCACCCTCCATACCTGACAACATTACTCGCACACAGGAATGGTTGAGAGTCGTAAGTCACTAGGCCCTAGTTCTCAACGGACTGTTGCGCCACCTAATTTATTCTATTATAACATAGAAAGAAGATTTTATTTGTTTTATTTCTTAATCACAACCATAAAATGTAGAAGTGAAGCCATAATTCGTCGGCGTTTGGCAAAAAGGACTTAAGTCAGAAACTGGACTAATTGAACTTAAGACGTTAATATAAAAACAAATATGAATTTGTGTGTCCTCTTGTCTTAATACGATATTTAAAAGTGGTCCTAGTCTGCACTCGAGTTGTTAGTATCAAACGAAGGAAACAAAACAAGGCCGTTACACCAAATCCTAGCCTAGATTTTAAACTATTGTTAGACTAGCACAATGACAGTGGCTGCCAATTAACTGAATGACCTGTAAATGAAAAAAAATGAAAAAATGTCATTGTCAGTGGCTATCTGATTGGTGTTGCACCTATTTTGTGTTAGTTTTTTTTTTCAGCAAATTTACATACCTCTTGAACAAAAAATCCGACAGGTGCAAACGTAGCCTAGGAGTAGCAATGACGTTTCCAGCAACTTTAAAGTCTTATATAATAAGCAAAATATAGGGCGCATTCAGTCAAAATTCAACTACCTTTGTGAGTGCAAAACTACACTACAAAGCTAGTCAATCTGGAACTGTCATATTATTGACAAATGCAAATATATAAAATAAGAAACATTTTTGATTTGATAACTTTAACTTATATTTGTGTTTTTAAATTCAATAAAATCAAATTTAAGACACAATTTGAATGATTTATATTAGTTTTTAAATACTGAACGATTTATTTCATTTTGAATTCGTGTGTCTTTACCGAGCTAATTGTGAAACGTCAAAATCATTCTTCACTAACTTCGTAGCCGAATTCTTTAAGCTACGTTGGAGGGGAAATTTCAACTACTTTTGAAGTTAGATTAAGCCAATCAGAATCCATTGACTACGTAGCCACTAGCTTTGTGAATGCGACCATAGTGTTTTTGATAATAAAGTCAATGCCCAGCAATATTGGCCCACAAAATTGTAAATTCACATAATTGTGTCAACTTTGGTACATTCCCACAAATCCATTTTGAATAAATAACTGAAACAAAGAAAAGACATTTTTTTTATGAAATGCCTTTAATACTTAGATAATTCTAGACAAAGTCTTTTGAAGAAATCATTTGCAGCAAAAACCAAAATTTTATGTAATCTATACCAAATGTCAAAAATCACAAACGCTAACAAAAATATGTAATTTATATAAATGTTTGTCTAAACAGCACAAATTTTATTATTTTATTGTAATTAATTATATATTATGTTAATTCACAGAACTGTGTTATTTAAAAACTTATAATTTTAGACCGGACCATATATATCTGTAATAATTTTCAATAAAAATGCATTCCTTCATAAAAAAAAATTATATTTAATGAGTAAATTTGGCACCACTCAAGCAAATACTTTCAGTTGTATACCACTGTCTCTTTTCCACTCACATCTGCCGAGCAGCGGCTTGCCATATTCGATTTTCCATTAGATTTTATTATTTTATACCAATCGCATTCGACTAAAAAAACAGTCGACCTGTGACTGTGACACTTAACAAACATGGAAGTTTTCTAAGAAACTATTTTTATAGAACTTTAACAAATGATTTATCATTAATGTTTAATCCGTGGTTATACCAGCACATTTATTATCGGCGCGGCTAAAGCAAAACAAACTAAAACTAGTTCAATATTCAATTCAATTGATTATTTCCGCCGCAAACAGCAAGAACTAAATAGAAAATAGTCACCTCACAGTTCGCTTCGCTCTGCCTGCTTGGATGCTCTTCCTTTTTCCAAATGTCAGAATTTTTAAGTGAAAAGTAAACAAAAAATAAATAGCTTAAAAGGAAAGCCAAGAGAAATTAAAAACAAAAGGTGTTGGACTAAAGAACAAAAATAAAATAAAATTAATTTAGTGCGATTATTCAAAAAAAATCACATCGACGAGAGTGAACAGCTGTAATCATGGATGATGAATTTGCTCTGTGCTGGAATAATTTTCAAGATAATATCGCAAGTGGTTTCCAGAATCTCTACGACCGTGGCGACTTAGTGGATGTGACGCTGGCCTGCGATGGCAGACTTCTGCATGCCCATAAGATTGTCTTGGCCATTTGTAGTCCTTACTTTCAGGAGATCTTCATTTCGAATCCCTGCAAGCATCCCATAAGTGAGTATTCTTTTTATTTAATTAAGTTATTTTACCATCTTTCGTTGAAGAAAATGCTTTTCATTGATAAATTATGAATTCAAAGACCTTGCCGTATTGTGTTTTATAAATTTAGCTTAACACTTTATTTTCTAATTTAAACACATAACAAATGACACCAACTGGACTTTGAAAGTTTTTCAATCGAATAGCCGATTGACACTATCAAAACGCACATATCTATTTATTGAAATGTAAATTTTATTTCCCTGTTCAGTGTCTTTGATATGAAAACACTGCATACATTTTATTTTTGAATTTAAAACAATTATTGATAATGTAGATATGCGAACAAGTTTAAACATTGTTTGGGTAATACCTACTTAAATTTGTAGGACTAAACTATGTTAGAATCTAGCTATACATTAGATAAGGTTATTGCAGCAGCGAGAAAAAATTTCTCACGATATTTTAATATGACTTTTTTTTTAAATGTAGTTCACATAACATTTTGTTTTGGTTTTGGGATCAGTCATTTATTTTTGAAGCTTCAGATCTATGGATAGAACAATAGAAAGGGGTATGACTACTTACTACTAGGTACTTAAAACAATCTGTTCATTTGTCAAAATTTCGAAGCATAAATTACACCAGATTAAAATCTAATTTTGCCATCCCTTCTTAAATAACTGTATGTTTAACCTTTTCCATCTCACTGATCCTAATCCTCATATTGTGCATTTTAAAATTCACAGCAAGGATTATAAAACCTTCCATTCACAACTATAGTGCAACCCCTGCAATTACTCTCGGTTATTCGAACGCATTACAGAATATAAGAAACATAATATTTCTAAGAAAAAAGTCGGTAGGCAGAGAATTTTGCACCTTAGAAACAAGTTTATTAAAGGTCATAATTTTTGTGTTAAATAATTGTGTTAATGGTTTGCTATAGTATTAAAGACGAAAAAGTTAGTAATTCAAAGTCCGAATTGTCTGAAGACAAACTGTTGTAACAAATAGTAAAATTTTCACCAATAGTATGAATCTTACATAGTTAGAAATGGGCTATTTTAGTTGGTAATTAGATGAAAACTTTCGAAACAAAACAAAAATTATGTTTAAGGATTAATATAAGTTCCGATCCTGTCGATTCCTTACGTGCATTTAAATACAGAATTCCATTAAAGGTTAGCGTAGAGTAATCATTTTTGTGTCGAAATTTGTTTAAATAAACACGAGCTATTAAAAAAGTAGCACAAATAAAAAAGCAAGTAATTCGAAATCATACGTGGACTTTTATCTAAGTCATTCTCTAATAGTTCAAATAACGGAAGTGGGACCAACAAGACTCCACTTTTTTCAATAAGCCAATATAGGCCAATATAGAAGTTGGTAGGTAGTAACTGCAAAAGTCTTATAGTTAGAAATGGGCACTTTGGATAGGTAATTAGTTTTTAGTACGAATGCTCTCTAATAATTGAATTGTTGTCAGGATGCACTACGTTAAAATATAAAGTAAAAATCAATCACTCGTTTATTACATTTCGAGCATTTGGGAAGAGAATTTCAGTTTTTTCTTAATGAGTGGCCCTTTTTATGCTCCTTCAAGTGTTTAGTTCAAAAATCATAAAAAAGTATAGATGCGTAAGATAAGTTTTCTTTAACAATAAAATGCATATCTATGATCTCACTTCATATCGGGATTGATCTTAAACTATTGTATCTAGTCAATCTTGACGATATTTAACATACATATTAATTCCCTCAAATTGATTGAAATCTGAAGTTTAAAATTTCACTATAGCTAGAATAAGATGTTTGTATACAAAATTTGTCAAGATATCGGGAATGTATGTCATTCCAGACTTACAGTGTCATAAAATGTCACTTAAATAAGGCTCACTCCATCAATCAGCAACTTAACAACAAAAAAATCAATAAAACTAGGTAGACATATGTCAACATTAGCTTTTGTATTTATCATAACATGACAAATAATGTGATATTTGTACGTTATTGTTATATAGTAGAGGCTATAAACCCAACGAATAGTAGTTATCGGATAAAAAAGTTCTGATACGAATCGTCCATTCCTATGAGCCACAATAAATTTTAATAAATCAATAAAATATTGTTCTTTTTTCTTATAACCATAGATAAGGGTCAATTGACAATAACACTGTACTTCTTCAGTAGCATTTAATGTTTACTTTGTATCTATTTCTAAGTATAATTATATTAAGACACACAGATGGCGCTGTATCTTTAACTTTAGATATAGCCAACATATTCACAGACCATGATTGATAGCCCAAAAAAGGTTCACGTATGGATACGGGACGATATCTGATTTTAGTTTTTATCTTCAAACTCATTTATCTATCAAGTAGCCGTGCGAGCTACATGACAATAATCATATCACAACTAATATTGTTCTGAGTGAATAATACTAATACTGGATTTAGAAGTTGTTTCTTTTGTTTTTTTTTTTTTAATTTTAATAAATTCATTATCTATTTATCGTAAACCGTAATCTTTTATGTCACTGAATGCATTTGTAAGTAGGTATATATGAATGTTTAAGGGACTACTACTTGGCTAGATAATATAACAATAATTTTTCAACAATCCTCAATTTATTTCATTTATTATTTTTCAAGTAAAAAAAAAAATATTTGGATAATCGTAGTTTAAGATTTTAAGTACACAAATTGCTTATTTTCTAGATAAGCTTCTTGTATTTGAATTCTAACAAATAATATACTTTACTTCGACGATTTGTTATCGACTTATTATTATTTATCTCAATTTAAAGCAGCGATAAAAATTGGTTAAAAGATATTTAAGCAGTACTTTTTTTTTAATATTGTTTTGGTTTCGTAACATCAAGATACATTTTTATCTGATAAGAGAATAAGTTTGAATTAAATCAAATATGTCCCATGATCAATAAAATGATTAAAAATATTTTCACACATTATGAGTCGAAAAAACGGCAAAGAGAATATACTTGACTCCCACATTCATACATATGTTTAAAGAAAAATGGACAGGTAACTTTTGCGAAACCAACGGCGGCGTCCAACAATTAATGGAGTAAATTTTGTTGGCCATTTTCCAGAATAACCAATTTATATTTCTGGATTGGTTTTAAACAAAAATTTAGTTAGGTTTTCTTATGTTTGTTTCGAATTATATAAATGTATTCTTTGTTCTTTCTTTTTTTCTTAAATTGATTCGTGACTTTACTTTTTTTAATTCTTAAACAGTACCTGCTAAACTTAAAGATGTATTCAAAACAGGTTCAGACAACATAAGGGACTTCATTTGCAGTCAACTTCATTCTTTGAACGTAAATTTTTACCAAGGCAACTAGTTAGTTTTTCAAGTGTCATGAATTTAAAATTTGGAACTTTATTTCACAAACCTCTACTTTAAGTTCATAGTACAAAAACTACCAAAATCATTATTTTCTACAAAACACTCCTCAGGCAAGCTACAAGTCCATCACGATTTGTATTTTAAAGAAGTATTACTTATTTCTTTTCCAAATTTACAAGGAACCTTTACAGAAAGCATTAAATGAAGTTATGCAGAAAATAAATAAATCATTGAGTAATAAAGTTTAGCTTTTAGTTAAATTAAAAAAACATGATCAATTGTCATTTTGACATAAGTTGACTTGACTTGATAGTTAGGGAGATTTTTCTTGAAAAACTTTCCAGTCAACTTTCCAATAAAGTTGCCTTAATTGGAAGGCAATTTTTTGGCAGCTGGCCAATCACACGCTAGAAACTTTCAAGTCTCTTATGTCGGCTGAACCTGTCCATTCTCAAAGGGCTTTGTATTTCTTTTGCTCAATGGATTCAAAAATATCCATAGAATCACATACAAATGTAAATAATTCAAATTTGAGATAACCTCAAACTTTCTAATTACTCATTTCAAAAGCCCATTTTTCAATACAAAATTTATTAGTTTAGAAACATTACTTCAAATAATTGTGTGAGAAATGGGGAATACAAATTCAACTTTTTTCAAAAAAAAAAGAAAAAAAAAACAGATAAGATTCATGACAACGCTTATTTCATTTTCATACTAAAATATGTCTTTCCTGACTGACCCAAGCTTAAAAAGAAAACCTTAAGTTATTATCGAATATTATCATCTTCAAAACAAGTGATCAATAAGTCTATCGTGTTTCTTTTTGCTACTGTGTGTAGCACATGCCTTAAAATTGATAAGATAGATCAACGGTGGCGCTCAATAAGATGCTACTTACAAAAATAGTATAAAAACACCAAACACATATTTATCTCGAACTCGAACGTCGATGTTGTTTAATTCTTCCAAACGAAAAACAACATCGACTCATGATTTTCTGCTCTGTTTCGAGATGATATTCATCCAATAATAAATAGGAGACCCCTAAAGTTTATCAATATTGTTTAACCTAAATTGTGTGAATATGCGTTCAATATTTAAATACAAAAACAAAAATTAAATAAAAAACCCAACCGTATTTATTTAAACGCTTATCATCCATACAAATTTCAATGATAATTTCTGTTACGAACGTTGTTATACTCGAAACAGCTCTCTAGATGGATGAAGTTTTAACTATTTCTATACAAAAGTATTATCTTTAAAGTTCACGAGGTTAAGAAGACGAGAGCAGCAAAGCAGTGATAAGTCCAAAATTTATTTCTAAATGTGTGTTTGATCGAAAGAAACAAAAGTTTCTTATCGTGATTGGTAAATTTTTTGTTCGAATTAAAATTATTGATAAGGTTCTTACAAGTTATGAACTTTACTGCTTTGCCTGTCCAATTATAGATACATTTTAGAGCCTGATATATTAGGTGACAGTTTATGGAAGCATTCTATTGGGTGTTTTGATAAACGAATTGGATATCTTCATTTCTCATATCAACTAATTTATTGATTTGGTTTTTCAGACCAATGGATTTACGTAAAGACCAAAGTGGGTGGTGGGTAGGCTTATTATTTTCTTCTTATTTGTAGCTTCACTCCAGAAATGTATAATAGAACTAAACACTAAGGTACTGTAATATTCATATTTCAAACAAAAATTATGAATATGTAGGTTTACTTCTTTAAAAACATAATATATTCTTCAAAATCGGTTGCATTTATAAAAACAATATATCGATTTTAACTAAATATTTCCGCTTAATAGTTTGCACTGAACCCGAGAGTCTGTAATAATTGTTAAAGAATATTTTTGTTCAAAATAAATTAAATGAAATTTATACTAAGTAAAACTAAAGAATGTTTCTAAGTGATGCTCGTTGTGCCAAAAGAAAAATTGTCTTGGTCATAAATTTGAATGAAATTCACAAAAAATAATTTAAATTTAATGGACTAATTTAAAGATTACTTGAAGGCCTGGAATTAATTCTTTTTAGTTTTGATAAAAATATAATATTTTAAAATATACGTTTACGTTTAAGAAATAAGAATACGTTTACGTTTAAGATAAAGACCTATAACTATCTACTACATATATTTAATTTAAATACAGATACAAAATTGTTGAACGAAACTGTCCACCTTGTAGAGATAATTCACTTGAACCTGCTGGCATTATGATTCTTCAACTGTTAATTTTGATGGGTACATGACTTTGGATAGATGCATGTTTCCACTGCTTCAAGGATTGATTCAGAAATTGTATTATATTGCCATCATTAAAGTTTCACCTATTAATCAGGATTTTTTTAATATAACATCTTTTCGCTCTATGAACCATATGACAATTCAGTCTTCTAGTAAATGAAATATGATTTTGTCTCACACAGGATTATAGTTTATAGGGGGATATGAATATTTCGGAATAGAATATTCTTTTAGTTTGAAGGTAGTATATTCTGTAAAAATGGTGTTCTTAATGTGGTAGCAAGGTGGCCTAATTTGGCTTAACGATGCAACAAGTTCTTAGTGTAGCAAAAAAAGAGTTGAAATGAAGAGTCGATTTTCTATAGATTGCTTTAGTTTGGTTAAATAATAGCTTTATAAATAATTTTCTTTACAATAATAAAAATATTTAAACACCTTTGGTTAGCCTCGTGGTTTTTGTACTGAATCTCAGATACGCATTGGGGATTCTATCTAACCAGCTTTCGGTATACTTGAAAACAGATTTCTCGTACCGATATATGGCTGTCGTCTTCAATTTAGGCTGCTTTAACATTTATTGTAGTAACATGTATTTTGCACAACATTTTAGGAATAAATAAAGTTTTCTTAGTTTTGAACCACATTATCTACAAAATAAATTAATAACTTGAATAAAACGGAAAGTTTGAAAAACAAAAATACCAAATAAATAACTATAATGATATTAAATATTAGAAAAGGATGTAAAAAAGTACAACAAAAACCATGTGTGCATTGCATGCTTTATTTATTAATTTAATAAATATATTTAATATACTCAACATAACTACAGATATGGACATTAAAATAGACACAGAGACAGTTGCTAAGAATTAAACCGAATTAAAACAACAAAATCCATTAGAAGTAGTTTTAACCGTTATCAAAAAAAAAGACTTGTGCAAAATAACATGGGTTTTATTTTTTTTTGCTTGTTGATTGTATGGAAATGAACCGTTCCTTAGGTAAAAATGTGTTTTTGGTGGACATGAAAAAAAAAACACATTGGAACACAGACCTAATATTTAACTAGTATCAATAATATAAGTTTTTAATATTTTTTTTTACTTTTATAAAACAATAAGTTCACTTTAGAAAGAAAATTTAAATTATTTCAATTATGTAACAATTAATTCTAAGGAAAATATGGGTCAGGGTAAGCATTGTTCGCTAGAAGAGAAAGCTGTCAGGGAAATAGCCAGAATAATGAGCAGATCTCTCAAGTTGATTGCAAAAGCAATTTGACCGATGAGAGTGAGAGCCAAAAAAACATCTGAGAAAACCAAGCAAAACTACCCCAAGAGAAGACTGAAAGATCATTTGCGCTTCAAAAAAAAAATCCTTACAAGTCTTCGAGGGAAATAAAAGACAAACTACAGATTCCAATAACTTCCAGCACTTTTCGTAAAAGACTTGTTGAAGCTTAATTGCTCAGAAGGATCACAAGAATGGTGCCCTTTCTAGGGAAAACAAAATATAAAAACGCGGTTTAAATTGGACCACGATCATTTTGATTGGAGTGGGTCAGAAGGAGGCAAACAGTGGAGAAATGTTTCGTGGACGAACGAAACAAAGATAAATTTGTTCGGAAGTGATGGCAGACAAACCGTTAGAAGGCTTAATTTGAAAGTATGTATCATACTTTGGGGTTAATTTGTTTGGTATATCGTTGGACAAATACATTGATTAAGGGTAAAATGGATCAAAATATGAAGGGGAATATCACGAAGGATACGATGCTGCCTTATGCGGACGAGGACATGCCTCTCAAATGTGTTCTACAGCAGGACAACGACCCTAAGCACACATCCAAAAAATCAGCGTATTGAAGTGGCTATCCCAATTGCCTGACTTAAATCCCATAGAACATTTTGGGGGGGATTTAAAATGCGTGGTTGGAAAACATTTAACAAAAAATTATACCGAACTGTGGAGGTTGGTTCAACAGGAGTGGTACAATATTTCAATTGACAGATGCCGCCGATTATATGACTCAATGTGCAACAGATGTCACACTGTAATTAAAGCTAAGGGCCAGGCTACCAGATATTAAAATAATTTTTAAATCCAGAATATTTTAATGTCCACGAAATTTGTTCCTTTTAATGAATTTATGAATTTAAAATATTTACGTTATAATTTTACTATAAATAATGGGTAGTTTTAGTTTGAAAGAAAAAAAATAAGAAAATGAAGACCAAACTTGAAAACAAAAAATCTTTTTAAGTCAATAAAAAATTGAATTTTTTAAACTCTGTTTGGTGTTTCTATTTTAATGTCCATATCTGTATATATAGTAATAAAATATGTTTTTATACATATCAACAACTAATTTAATTGAAAATGGAGACAAATTAACATAAACATAATTCCATATAACAACTTCATCAAATCTTAATGTTCGTGTTTCAGAAAATATGAGCAAACCATTTTTTCAAATAAAAAATAATTTCTTTTTGAATGCGATATTGAGGCTTGCTTGCAATACCCGTGGCATGATAGTTGGTGCGTTGGACTGTCATGCCAGAGGTCTTGGTTTTTTCACGGGTACTGCCTCTTGCGAGGAGTTGACAAATCCTCCAATCTTGTCATGAAAAGTGTTTCCTCAAATTAGTCGTTCGGATTCCGATTAAAACTGATAACAGTACTCGCACACAGGAATGGTTGAGAGTTGTAAGTCACTAGGCCCTAGTTCTCAACGGACTGTTGCGCCACCTAATTTTATTTTTTTTTTTTTAATTGAAGCTTGCTTAGTTTTTATTAAAAAATTTTTCTTTCATGATCAAATACAAAAAGGCTGTAACTTTAGATAGGAATATTAGATAATTTTATTAAGAATTAAAAAATGATTCTTACTACTACTACTGTTGCAGGAAATAATTGTAACTCTTTCAGCATAATTTCTTAATTTAAGCTCAAGTATATCACAATCCTCATACACTTTTTTTCTTACACTACAAATTTGTTATGCGCTGATACTCGTACTTTTTGATACAGTTTTTATTCGTCTATGTTTTCATGTTAAGCTGAATTTACATTTATAAATTTCGTGCCTTCCTATTATAAAATTACCTTCTATTTTCTTTTGCAGTTATTCTCAAAGATGTGACCCACGGTGTAATGTGTGAGCTTTTACAATTCATGTACCAGGGAGTGGTTAATGTTAAACACACTGAATTGCAAGCTTTTATGAAAATTGCTCAGTTGCTTCAAATTAAGGGCTTAGCTAGTAGTGTAGCAGCGCCCCATAAATCTCCTAGTCAACTTCAAACCATTTCTAGTGCAACCGCTGTCCAAAACACACCAACTTCATCAGCTGCTGGCAGTAGCGTCACCAATCAAAGTCACAAAACGGCATCTGGACAAAACCCAACTGAAAATAGTAATCTAAATGATACAAAGAATAACATCCCTGCGCCTTCTTCTTCGTCATCAACGTCATCGCCTTCGCCGATGCCATTTTCGCATATCAAAAGCCCGGCTGAGAATTTAAATCCTTTCCAAACAGGGCCCGGACTCAAGCGCCTTCCTGAATATAGTACAGATTCGCTTTCAATCTACTCGCGAAAACAATATCGACGAAACACTGAAAGCAGCGAACAAGACATGTGCCCAGATTCAATGGATCACGTTAACCCTGAAGACAATTTTCTAGCAACAACAATCCCGCATATATCGATGGCGGAACGTTTCGATCCGAATAGTGTTAAACGGGAGAACAGCGATCACACGTCCAGTCCTCTTGGACTAAGGAATTCACTTCCTCCACATTTTGGGTTTGATTACAATATTTACAAAAATAATCCTGACTATCCCAGTGACTTGCACCTACCCAATGATTACTCGAAAAGCTTTGGCAACCACATGGACATTCCTCCAAGTAAGTGAATATCTCTTCTTTTTTTTTTTAGTATTGCATGTATTTTCATCAACTTATTTGCACATCATTTAATTTGTCTTTATTGAAACGTTAGCATTTCTCATTAAAAGCTTTTAAGTGCATGTAACTGGCATTAGCGAAATGTAAAATCATCTTCATTAATATAATTAAACTTTATTTATAATTTATTAATAGATATATATTTTTTTTTTTCATTTAATTTTGGATTCCAAAAAATCTATTTTATGATTTTGTTTCTATCTTAAATCAATTTCCAGTTCAAAGCTTATCCAACCCAAAATTTTAAGCGAGAACATCCAAAAAAGTAATCAGTGTTTTTTAAAAACATACTGAAATGGTCATTGAATTGAAAACTTAGCATATCTATTCATACCATTTTTTTTTTTTTTTTTTTTTCAATTCAAAAAGAGTTGCACAGAGCTTTATTTTCAAAGCAGCTTAATAAGAAAAAATCTAAATGTGTAGGGTATCTTCAATTTTTAGTTTTTATCATTATTTGATAAGTTTGACTGTGAGTTTGTGTATAATGCCTTAAGTTAATGTGATGTCCAAAACCACTGGCAGCTATTTTCTAGATTTGTATTCCAGTAAGCAAACTGGAACTCAGCATTTAGACACATTTAAATTTCTCATTTGAAATATCTCAATCGAGGTTTTTGAACCTTTAAAAGTAAAAAGCAAAGATCAGAAAGGGTGGGTCTAAGGCGGAAACTTGAACTTATTTATTATTGACAAAAAGGAGCTAAGGCATATTAACATGCGAATATAATAACAGTTATGCAGTACAAATTAGAGTGCATAATTGTAAGAATGCAATATAACAAATTCAAAAAGTCCAAGTTGGTAATGCAGTCAAACTAGATTCTGATAGCTAGCTTTTATTGTTCCTCAAAGTCAACAACAATCCTTAATACTCACTCATTGTTTTACCTATTGATAACGCTAAAATGTCGGTAGAGTCGTTGAATCCAAAATATCTATAAAATACTTCTTTAAATAACGTTACCTGTATCGTATCTTAGTGACGTAAATAAACAAACAAACCTTTTATAATTTATTGCCGGTAATTTCTTGCAGAACCTTCACAATGTTATTCCTTTAGTTTCTTTCTTTAAGATTATATCTATTTCTTAACACTTGTTAATTCGTATGTAAATATATAAAAGATACACTTTTAATGCACCGAATTCCGTGTCTAATACTCCTGTATACCTATATTGAAGCTCAACTTATGAACACATTGCAATAGTACTTAAAAATGATTTAATACATTTTTGTTGTTTAATAAATAGCTTTGAATACACTTTGTTGCTTTTTCTTAACATTTTGATTATTTATGTTTGTAAGATATTTTCCTTAAACTTATCTTTTATTTCAAAGTTGTTTTTTATTTTTTTTTTTTTTTGTAAAAGAATAAATTTCACTATGCATTTTGTTTAATATACAATAGAATTTATTAATTTTACTCTACCTATGCATTTTGCTAACAAGTTATCGAGCCTTCTGTAAATAACTGCTTCTTATTTTAAAGTATAAAAAAATATACATCAAATCCACTCATTTATTTCTTAATTGCACAAAATATCTTTCAACAATAAACAAAAATTAAATACACGTAAAACGACAATGACAATATTAATTAATGTATAAACTAAAATTAGGCGGCGGTAATGTTACAATGCTATCGTCTACCTCATTGCTGCATGCGAACTGCGTCTTTAATCGCAACAACACTGTGGCCACTCAGCAAGGAATGAAAACTTATTGGCTGTGTAAGTCCTATCGCATAAGCATGTGCCGAGCTAGATGCATAACCCATCAGGGACGTGTGATATCTGCAACTGGAGTTCATAATCATGCGCCACATATGCGAAACGTAGCGGGAGGTTTGGAAATGATGCCGCCTCAACAAAGCAATGCAAGTCTAATGGTTCCAAATAGTTCTGCAAATCTAATGCAGATTCCAACATCGAGTTCAAATTTAAACAACTCTCTATCGAATATCCGCCTGCCACAGAGCGCCACTAATCTTTCGCAGCATAATCTATCAGTTATGAATCACCAGCAGCAGCAGCAGCAACAGCAGCAACAACAACAACAGCCACAACCGCCGCAGCCGACACCGCCTCATCATCATCATCTGCCGCATGGAATTTCCTCCAACCCTCCACCACAACACCAAATGCATCAAAATCCACCTAGTCACCATCACCATCAAAGCCAGCATATATCGCCGCACAGTCAGAGTTCAGTAATTCAAAACATGATGCACAATGTGAATCTCATGCATTTGTCAAACATGGCCCCGATGTTGAACACGCTCCCGACGCAACACTCGCCACAAATGAACTCCATGCAACAGCAAACGCACCATCACCAATCTTCTCATCACCAAATACAACAGCCTCCTTCGAGTCTGGAAATCACACCGATTTTAACCGAAAGTCCCTGCGTCAATAGTCCATCCAATCGCAGCAGTAATCCGTCCCAAATAGAGAACATAGATTCACCAATGCACTCCTCAACTGGACCCAGTCGATCCGGTGGGGTGGCCTTAGAATCGCCTTCTCAAGCGAGTGACGGCAACGGCTCCTCGCACGTTCCCGATGCAACAGCTTCGCTCGTTCCTAACTCTGCAGTGTCACCGGATGACATAAGTAACAATTGCCAGGACTCTCACAACTCATCTCAGCATTCGCACATTATAAGTTCCATAACTATATCGCCAGGCAGTGCTCATAATTTTAAAATTGAAAACATGTAACCGCAATTTACTAGCATCTGCGATCGGACGCAAAATATTCAAGTTGGCTAGCCATTGGCCTGAAACTGAATTTGATACAAAACAAACAAGTGCAATATTATATTCTTTATTTTTATTCTTAACTATTTGTTGAAACAAACATTTTTTGATCTTTATGATTCCTCTCATAGCAAGTGAAATTCTTTATTACATATAAATATGAACGTCATGGTTTCATGTATTTATACAAAACAGTATAAAATTGCCTCCTAACTGTTGGCCAATAGAATTCTTTTATTTTATAACAGATAATAATTAAAGGCAGTCTGATAAAGCTAGATCAATAAATTGGGTGTAATACTATGTCCCGATTATTATTTATCAAACATGTAGTCTCATACATGAGCGAGAGTTTATCGCTTGCAATTGCAATCGAGCAATTATTTATGACTCTACTAAGACTTTTGATTAGTTTTGCTAATTCTACCAACATTAATCGTGTTTTTCTTTATTAAACTTCTCATAATATCTCTTGTTTTAAGTGAATAGATACAATACATCTATTATATAAATATTTAAATGGCTTTGATTTGTTTAAATAAAAAAATAATTGCAGTTTTTTTTTAAATGAAAAACACAAATAAAAAAATTGTAAATATGAAAATATAAATTAAATACTTAAATATTTTTTCTATAAGAGTTTTTGGGTCCGTACTTAAAGTTAATATTAAACAAAAAGAGACAAAAAGAAAAATAACAATATTGTGTTTAACATTTTATTAATTTATAAATAGCATATTTTTTGTTGGTGATGTTATATTTCAAATATTTATCTATAAGTTGTTTATTTATATAAAATTTTAAATTAACACAAACAAAAAAAAGGAGGTTACATTGTCGTCTTCTACGAAGCATCGCGTCGTGTTTGTTAATAAACCTATATACATAATATTTAATATAAAAAAATATTATTTACTTAATTCTAATGTATATCATGAAATGGAATTAATAAAAAAAAGATAAGAACATAAGATTTCTTAATTGCAGTTTTTACTGTTTCCATTGTTAATGTTTTTTCGGGGAAATATTCAAAGTGCAATGAGTTATTTTTTTTTAGAATATTTAAGCATGTAGTATCTAGGGGAATCATAATTATTTGCATGTACTCGTATGAAGGGAAATAACTTTAGCTAATTTAATTTGTTTACTTTTAACGACAAGTGGGTAATTTTTTCAGAGATAAAATGGATTTCAAGTAAGTTCTACATGGTTTTTGTCTGATGTATTTGTTTCTTAACACTTTTCTAAAAAAAAACATCTCTTTAAAGATTTTGAATAACTTTTGAATAACAAAATTGTAATTTTCAGCATAGATTAAGTAAGAACTTGTAACCTAAAAGTTTTTTTTTTTGAACAAAGTATTTATGCTGGACAAATTCATGACCATAGAATTAATTTCAATGCAAATATGATTTTTAGTGTAATTAATGGAAAACCGTCATTTCACGCTAGATCGACAGATCGCTGGTTCATATCTGGCTCGAAGGACCAAATGTTAATTCCAAAGCAATTTTTTTTAATAAAAGAAGACGGATGTTTTTAGATTTGCCTAAATTTGACAACTGATTTTTACTTAACTTTTATTATTTTACATAGCATTTACATTGGTGAATAAACTTCCAGTGCGTGTTGAGAATTGGGATTTACATGGGATTTTGCTTGATGATGCAACGCTATTTTTTTAGTTAGTACCAACAAAATAACCGAAATGAGAATATTCATATTGTCTACATGTAGTTTGATAACAGATTCGAATTCTTGGTAGGATTTTTCTCGGACTGTGTTGTAAGTTTGAAGTAGAGATAATTCTGTCAATCGCCTAATAGAATTTTAACAACAACCTTTTGTCTAAGCCGTTTTATTAAAAGAAAACAATTAAGGAGTCATAACCCTGTTTATGAAATTAACGAAATCTGAGGAAAGTATTTTTTAGAGACTTGTCCTTAAAGAGAATATTTCATTAACAATTCTTAAAAAAATGAAAAAATGAATTCTAAATTTGATTTCACATTGAAAATATGTCACATTTTTATTGTGAAAACAATAATTTGACCGTGTCACGACATAGGCTAGATTTATATGTTTCATGCCAAATCTATCATCGTACTTCTTTGTTTGAGGTACTCTGGTTCATCAGTTCAATTGAAAAACATATTTAGATTTACTGAAAAGCGAACCTGGACGCATGCACTAACGTCCGTCGAGTCAGATCTTTAGATTTGTTTTTTGTATATCAATTGCAATTGGTTTTCACAATGAGTATATGCTCATTCTTCCTTATTTTAAATAACGTTCACACTTTCTTCTTAAATTCAAGGAATGATTATAATTTTAAAATTTTATTTAACGAGCACTTAATTAAATTTTTTGTTTTAAAATTCAATATTTTTTTTTATTAAGAAAAAAATATCAATGTGTTATGCAGAGAATAGTCAAAAAGGAAATTTTGAATACAACAACTCAGGTGGGTACTTAACATCAATCAATCTGAAATTGAACAGTATTTTAATATAATGAGTAATAATTAAATTATGTATATCATTATTTATGTGCTTCATTCTGGGATACTACTAATCATCTAGCTCATCATCAAATTATCGTTGCTCTTGATTAAAATACGAAAGCGATTTAACTAAAAACTCCCTTTTAAATAATTTATAGTAGCACCAGGTGAGCGATGGTTCCACGGTAAGCTAGAGTTCATGCTCAGCCAACGAGGTAAGCCTTTACTAGTGCACGATGGTCATACCTTTGGCATACAATACGTGCGTAAAGATAAAAAATACTGGCAATGTAATTTGTCGCGTAAATTCAACTGCAAAGCTCGTGTCACAACCACCGATACAGGAGAAATAATCGTTACCAATAACGAGCACTGCCACACCGAAATTCGTCAACATCTCCGCAAAGACTATCAACGAAATAAAGTCATGATGAATGCCTTCATAAACCTCAGTAAGAGCCAGCTGAGCGAGCTGCATCGTCATCAAAGTTGCAACAATAACCTAAATAATTTTGGAAACATTAACAATCTCAGCACGTCGTCGTCTAGCAACAGGGTAGAAAAAGAATATAGACCTTATCTGGAAATGGTTCATGAAGCCATCAATGCAACTATGCCGGACAGAAAACCCACTCCACCGAATTCACCAAATACCAATAATAAAGTCGAAAGCAATATCAATAGCAAAGACATAAGTGACAGCCCTATGGATGTTAGTTGGAAGGGTAAAAACAACGACTCAACTTAAGCCTAAGCATAGCCGTATCCGTATCCGCCGAAAATTATACCTGCTAGTGAAATAAACAAAAGCAAAAATCGAATTTAAACTAATGTAACTTTTATATAGAAGGTGAGCGGGGGCGGCGCTTTTTTCATGCGTAAGGAAAAAATATTCTATGCACATTAAGAAGCAATTGAAATTATAACCAAAATATTTATCTGTAAAATACATGACTAAGGTAAATAGAAAACATATTTCAATATTTACACATAGCAACGTAAGAAACGATTAATTTGTAATACAACAATTAATGCATGACTTCTATAATTCGATTTAAATAAAGTACAAATTAAAACTTAAAGTCAAACCAAAATACTCGTCATGTTGTCTTCAAAGAATAGAAATTTAGAAATTAGTTAAAGGGTTTCATTAAGTAGGTACATATGTAGATAAATTGTTAAGAAGCAAATTACAAAAAAATATTTTATAAAAATAAATAATTATTTTTTGTTTATAATACGAAAACGAATAGATAAAGAAATTCTTTTTTGTTTTGTTATTAGTTTTATATTCTATACTTTTATTATAATCATTAAGCATTCTGGTTTTTATGCTTATAATTATTGTTCATTTATTATTATACTTGTTGATAGTGTTTCTTACCAAATACATAATTTTAAATTATATATAAAGTTGATATTTTTATAGGAGCAGCCATGTTATCAAAATTAAATATAATATACATATATGTACAGTTTTTGGGTAGAAAAATGGTATATTATTTCAAGAGATTAAATATTTATAACGCTTACAGCTTAAAGTAAGTAAGCAGCTGGCAACAATGGTTTTTAAAATATAATGTTTCAAAGTTGGTTGGTTTGCTTTTGGTCCAAATGGGATAAACCACATTATTATGAAAATGTTTCGAAGGACACAAAAATAAGTTAAGAGTTAAAATGTCTATTTTTTAAAACACTTAATTTTTTTTAATTTAAATTTAGATAATGTTTTTCTTTTCATTTCTTATAATTTTAAAATATTGCTTATAATACATAACTCTCTTAAAAAGGACATGAAAAGAAACTGTGTATTGAAAACATAGAGATAATTTTTGGGAAAATATATTTTTCATTGTTTTGGTTCTAAAGATGGAGTTGTTTGTGAAAAAATATAAAATAATAATTTTAATAATATGGATTTATATATACATAGGTACACTAAGTTACAAAAAAAGTGGCGCAGTCATACTTTATGATGTGTTGTTATTATTTTGATAATACCTAACAACAGCAGAGATATTATGTGCCTCAAAGCCTTCGATATCGTCACCAAACAGCGGTTGAAGGGTCTCACAGACTTTAATCAGTGAGATGCATCACTTTGAATGCTTAAACGGTGGGGCGGGCGGCGGCGTTTAACTGAGAGTGATCTGGTCGTATACGAAGACTTACGATACAGCACGAGTGAATGGAATTTGCTCACCTTCAATAAGATTAAACTTAAACCGACTAAAGTATAGTTCTCTTCACTGATAAGTCCAGGTTTTGTCTACGCTGACCAGATGGCAGATGGACGTAAAAGAGTGTGGAGAGATCAGGTTGGAGATACAATTCGAAAACAGTTGCGGGAAAATTTCTGGGGAGGTTACGTCATGGTGTGGGAAGGAATTTCCGTGCACGAAATAACTAGGCTTTGCATAGTGGAATCACCCATCATTCCTCCAACTCCAATTATTACATCAACACCACTTTGGAAGAATATGTGGTTCTTTTTGTACCATTTATTGTTTAAAATTTCTTACTGATTCAAGACAATGCGAGACCTCACGTTGCTAGGTGCATTACGGACTACTTGGAAGAAGTAGAAATCGATGTGAGGGCTTGACCTGCCATGATCCCGAACATGAATCTCATCGAACATATTTGTAATCTGCTATAGAAATAATGATAAGGAAGCACCCTGCTCTTCCCGAGACACTCATTTATTTTATGTTTTATTTAAAAGTTTCTTTTGTACATAAATTAATAATATTAAATGTTAATAAACAATATTGAAATAAAAAAAATCTATTTTACATATTTGAAATTATTGCGAAAGTTCAAGGTGCGCCAATTTTTTTTGTAACTCAGTGTATATAAAAATAAAAACACCAAATTCCCCGTTAATTGAATCTTTGATAGTCATTCAAAGAGCAATGGCTAAGTTTTTTTTAGAACTTTACTATTAAAGCAGAACTGCAGAGATAACATTTAACACAAAATGCAATTTTGTATGCTAGTTTCTCGAAGGCAGTATAAATGCAACACACAAACTTTCGGTGGTAGAAAATGGGATTGGACGCCAACTTGATATTAGCCATGACGTTAAAGGCTTTCAATCTAGATATAACACAATTTAATACAAATTAAGACCTTACACAATTTGTACCTCTGCTTGTGTTCGTAATTTATACAAATTGATGTACGGTGAAAATTTTAAACTCAGGCGGTTCATGCCGGCGAAATGAATTAGCGACAACAACGAAAACAAGTTCACGCAAAGTATGACCGTGTGTGCTCATAACTTGTTCCTCGATTTTCTTCGACAGCAAAACACAGAGGAAATCTTTATTCTTCGATTCAGTTAAAAAGACCACAACAAATCTTCCAAAGAATAAACTTACAATTATTGAATCACTACACTGAATAGTAAAATACATTTTAAAGGTTTTATCCTATCATGATGACCGACTGACAAAACGAATGGCACTTTATGAGCTAAGAAACGAGGACTAGTGGATGTCGATATGGAAAGCTCTGGGAAACGAGTGTGGAGAAACAATATCGCTGAATCCATCAAATTTGAATCATGCTAAAGAAGTTTTCTACAAAATTATATAAAGCTATGAAAATTTATAAAGCGATGCTCTTATGGAGGAAGCTCGAAAATCACAAAGCAGGATTCTCACAACTGACCCTAAATCTTATGGAATCAAACTACTTTAATGATTCACTGAATTACCGTCAACTAACCTTAATATTTAAATCAAGATGTGAAGTCCTTAGCTTAAACGGATCACCATACAACGGCAGTTTTAATCAGTTTTGCACGCTATGTGATTTGAAAGCAAAAGAAGATTGCTTCCACTTCATGAGTATATGTCCCGTTTTTTGTGCCTACAGAAATGCAACCTTTGGAAAAAAATCTCTGACGCTGCAAGAAACAGTAGACGTGTTAAACAATTTAGAATGGAAAGCACTCTATTCCTTTTTGAAAACCATTTATATATATAGGATGTTAATTATAACCGAATTTGTTTAAATTTATTTAATTTTAATTTTTGTTTATCATTCATACCTACCTAGAAAATTATTTATTTTGATTTGCTAACCGAGTTGACGGCAATGCCATAGCTACAAAATTCATAAAAATTATAAACAATGTACCAAACGCAAAACTAAACAATAAATGAATGAATTACTTACTTACTTACTTCCTTAGTAAAATACAAAAACTAATAAAATTCTGACTTGATCTTTAAAAATTGGACAAAAGAAAAACAATGCCAGCATTTTCTAGAAAATCATCTTAAATAAAATTTAAATTCAAAACTTTAAGTTAATATTTTATTGTTTAATATGTTAATACAAAATATTTAATTAAAAGCAATGAAGAGAAATTTTGTTTTTGACATCTAAATATTAATAACTCTGCTTAACTTTTGTATGCGATTAAGCAATAAATCTCCCTGCTTGATGGTAGCTTGATATTGCCAGTTTTTGTTATCGGGACGATTTGTTTCTACGATTCCTCCAACACGATCAACTTTGCAGTGCAGACGACCAGCGGCAATGAAACGAGACAATTCTTGATCGATGTAATCAACGTCCACGCCAAATGCTTCGGCCATGTATTGTAGGGTAAGCGATCGGTATGATTCCAAAAGCTGAGTATAGGCTAGGATACGCATTTCACGGACATAAAAGCGATAATGGGGATTGGCCAAGTAATCATTTCGAAAAATGGTCTCAACTTCGGCCAAATTCTGAAAGAAATCGGCATAATGGCAGTTGTACAATGAGAAGAGATATTTCTTGACATCGGGTAAGCCGTGAAGAACTTCTTGGATTTCAGCGCCTTTCACAACTTTATCTCTCAATTCGTTGCGTGGCAAACTTATCATTGAGACATAGACGGTATAGCGGACGAATGTGGGATAGTCCATAAGTTCATAGGATGTAAATGTGCTAACAGTGTCCAAAAAGAATTCGGCGGCAGCCTTAAAGTCCCGAATCGCTACTGAGTAAATTCCTTGATAAACCTACATAAAGGAAAAGGAAAAATCAGGAAATTAATAAAATCTTAAAATAATATTTATTTTTCTTTAGTAAAAAGAAATTACTATAATTTAATTTAATTTATAATATGGAATATTTTAATGCTTTCAGTTTAACAGAAATAATAAACTTAAAGATGGACTTAAGTGAAAAATTTGTATTTCAATTTTTCGTTTTTATGATCGGTAAGATAAATTAGGCGAGGCAAAAGCTCTTAGAGAATTAGGTCTTAGTACCAGCGCTCAACCATTTCTGTGTGTGAGTCATGTCAGGGATTGAGGGGACCTACACTTTTTTATGCCGAATCCGAACGGCTAATTTGAGAAAGCGGTTTTTATGACAAGAATAACTCTTGGAGGTTTTGTCAATTCCTCGCAAGAGGCAGTATCCGTAAAGAGAACATATTGAACCCAAAACCTCTGGCATGAGAGTCGTATGGTGTACGTTGTTTGAAATTAGTCTTACGCAGGCCAAAGGAAGTGTAAAAGGTAAAGCTATACTGATTTTTCCCGAATCCGAATTTGTTGCTTGTTTTTAGAAATCCTCATAAGAACGATCTGAATATAAAAGATAGAGCTTTGAAAAACTATTTAGAGCAAATGGAGTTCAAACCACAAGCAATTTTTATAAATAGGATTCTAATGTCGATGTAATACAGAACAAAATTAACAGTTTAAAATTAAATGTACATATAATACTTTGACAAACCTTTAAACGATTTCGACGATCCCAGTCGCCACCTTCTTCGATCAAATACTTTGCTTTGTCGATATTTCGAGTGATGAGGTCGTGATCCAAGTAAAACAAACCCAAGCGAATCAAATGAAAGACAATATCCAAACGATGACCCAATGATACTGTCTTTTCGTAGGTCTTTCGGAATGCGGATTCCGCAGCAGCTTTGTCACCAATACGGCACAAAAATTCAGACTTCTTGAGATTTGCCTCACGCACTTCCATCTCACCAAGACTTTTTTCTGCGTCCTCAATCGCAGCGTCAAGCTTCTCCAGCTCAGTCTTATTGTTTTCCTTCATGCGAAGAAGCAGATCCTTGTCTACAGGCCAATTGAGTTCAGCACAAACCAGTTCATACCATGGAGCCATATTATCGGCTTTGATGGCATCGAGGAGCCGTGTCTTGATAGCGACATCATTTTTGTGTTCGCTCAAAGTTAACAAAAACTTGGATTGTGCCAAATCTAGATTGGGATTTTTTTCGAGTCCTTGTTCTTCCAGGTTTTCAATAGGCATGGTTGAAATTTATTGTTTCTTGTAGAACTTAATTAATTTAAGAACAAAGCAGCACAATTTTTCAGTGGGTTTTTCTTTTTAGTTTTATGTTTGACAGCTATGGCTATGACGGTGAAATCCGCAAATCATGAACCACGAAGTGAAGTGAGTTGCAGTTGTTGGTTTCCTTAAAATGAATGAATTCACTTCCAAAAAAGTTCTACAGTTCAGCGCACATTTTGTTTTTCACACTGACAAAATATTCGAAATCTTTTACAATGTAACATAGGCAAAACAAATTATATCAGCCTATCCATAAAATGGAGACTTGAGAATGACAGCAGAAACAAAATCTAGAAAAAGTACTCTGAATGATAACAAGGTAGCTGAATTTACTAATACGTCACAACAATGACAAGACAAATTATAGATTTAAACGGTTTTTAACTTTTAAATTTGTACACAGAAGAGATCATTGACATTCTCGACATGGACTACTAGTTGATTCATATTCCCACAGGAAATCCCTCTTAAGAGTGTCTTTTGTCTTTTACTATACTCACCCTCTTGTAGATTTGGTGGAAAAAACATAATTAATTTTAAACTTCATCTCTTGTTTCTTTGCCTCAATAATCTTCTTTTTTTCAAAAAAAAAACTAAGGCCCTCTATTATTAAAAAGTCACAAAATAAAGTGTGTTCAGTGACGCTGTGCTGGACTGTTCTAGACAGAAAAGTACAGCTTTTTGCTGTTCATTGAGGTTTTTTCTGTGCTGAACTGTTCTACTTTCCTGTTCATTGGCAAACCTAGAACAGTTTAGAACAGGATTTTCTGTTCTTGCTTTTGAGTCAGATCAGGTTAGAATAGACTCGTGAGAAATGTCAAAATCGAAGTTGTCATTTTTTTTGTTTACGTTTTGATTTGGCTGTGCTTTGTGTTTTTTGTTTCTCGTGATTAAAAAATTAAAATAAAGTTATTTTGCCAATTTGTTTAATATGTTTAATTAAATAATAATAAAATATAATATAATCAGCCCTATTGTGAGTTTCACGTGAACAAGATTCCACCCGAAAAAAATCCCTTTTTTCCATCGCCTATTGTGAGTTTCGGGCGAAAAAAATGCATGTTCGAAAGATTTCCCTTATTGGGAGCACTCAATTCGGGCGGAATGAAATGTCATTTGGCGCTAAAAGTTCCACTTAGTTTTTAGAGGTGAACAGAAGAACAACAAATTTTACAATGTAAGTTATTTATATTAATTGTAGTTGCAAAAAAACAAAATAACTTTACTATTTGTATCTATATCTAAGGACCAAGAGGTTTTGTCAAAAAAAGTAAAGAAAAAATAAATGCACTTTGGAATCAGATTACACTTGAGCTTAATAGCACTGGGCCAGAGAGAAAAAACTAAATGAGAGAACCAAATTTCCTCGTCTCCGTCTCTTCGAAACCTTTTACTCTCATTTTTTATAGCGTGTTGAATTCGTATCGGTGTATACATGTTTTCACCTCGGAAAAGAGTACACAAAAAAACGTCCTTTCCGGGAAATGCGACATTTTTCATTTTTGTTTATTGATAGCCAAGAAGGTTATGTTTTTTAAAGTCTCATTATAATATTTGTAATTCTCATGATTTTTTTTTAATTTTGCTAACATTTTGTCGTTTTTATATCTACAAAAATACTCCTATAACTCAAATTAATTCTAGCAAAACATTTTTGTTTGTTAATAAATAACGGAAGAAGTTATACCGGTAGTTCGTGGTGAATTTGTTTTTCCCTTCTTTTTCTCTAATGTACAGATAGATGGCAGTAACAACCAAAAAAAGAAAGGATGTGTGCAGAAAGTGTTTACCAAGGTTAAGGCTTTTTAGATTAGACTTTACTTGTATATATGAACGAGTACATGTTTTTTATAAATGAATGTTATGTTTATTTCAATAGTAATACCTTAACTATTAACTTAACTACTGCATTATCTAAAATATACTGCATTGAATTATTTTACATTGAATTATAAAAGGCGGAAATAATAAAGTTCTATAGTTTACCGGGTATATTTATATAAAATATCCATATCTTCTGCAATTGCGGTATCAATAGATATTTTCTGGAACTTAGTGTTAACGTAACATTTATTTGTCATGAATTACTTTTTCAAATTTTTTATACACCATAAAAATCAATTATAAAATTTGGATGTGATAATAATTACTTGAACACAGCATTTTCTATGTTTATAGTTATTCAGGTTTAGCCCTTAACTTTGATTTACATTTATTTATGAATAGCCTAAAAAGTTTAGCAAACATCTATGAATAAGCCACAATGCACTTTCAGAAAAACTGTAGTTAGAACTTTCCCTGACAGATTTTTCCTTATCGCTATATAACTGAAAGATAAGATATAAATAGTTAGAACTTATAAAATGATGCATAAGACTTAAATTTTGGTTGAAGAACAAATTTGTATATTCTTTTCACAAAACCACTGAACTGGCGAGAATACAAATATTTTTACTTTTGTACAAAAGTACTTTTCGGCTTATGTAGTTAAGCCTTTAAAAGCAACACACTACCTTAGGGGAAAGCAGTAAGAATAGCTTATCACCTATTCACAAATCTTATGCAATGAAAATTGGCAACAGAAGTAACAAGTTGACGTGTTGAAGTGTCTATTTAAATCACTTATTTTCACCATTTTGGAAATGTCGTGCGTAATGTAAAGAAAATAAACAACGAGTATACACACAAATAAAATAGGAATGGAAAAAAGAGATGAGAGTAATGTAAAGAAAATAAACAACGAGTACACACAAATAAAATAGGAATGGAAAAAAGAGATGAGTAGGATAAAAATGTTTTCAATGTTCCTGCGTTGTTTTATTTTCATGATCCATGTTTACATTCTGTAACTCTCGTTTTCAATATTCCTGCAACTCTCGCATCGACAAAATTAAGTCGATAAACTCTGAAAATTGAAACAAATCTCTGTTTTTTTGCATCTTTCAACGGTCTGAGCGAAAATTAAACGCATAAACGCAGCTAATAATACAAATAATAGTTGTAGTGCTTTCAGAGTTTTATGTTTCTAGGTCCTAATTCTCATTGGACTGTTGCACCACATAATTTATTTTACTTACTTAATGATTAAAACTGGCTTCAAATAACTATTAATTAATTGATTCTTTATCTAAATGCGTAATTTAGAATTTTTTCTAAATCTTCATTGTTCTGGCACCTAACAAGAGTAATTAATTTCACTTCATATTCGAATGATATTACTCTCAAACGAACACAATGAGAGTACCAAAAAGTTGTTCATACACAATTTTGAATTTTCTTTGAACACCTCTGAACAGCTGACTACATCCGCCATTTTTCAAAGGTGGTCGCCATTTTTAGAAGGTGGTGAGCAGAGAGAAAAGAGAGAAAAGTTTTTTCTCTCTCGTGGTGAGTATGTGCACAAACTTGCATAAGTATTCGTTCCCCACATTTTTTTTATATGGAGTTAATACATATGCAAGTTGGTGGCCAAATCACAGCTTGTAGGCAAAAAGAGAGCAACCGTCGAAGTTGGTTCTCTCTATTAGTTCTTTCTCGATGACTGGGCCTTCAATCAAGACTGAATTCGAATGGAAGAAGGTAAGGGTTCAATTTAATTCACATTGCTGAAGACTGAACAAAAAACACATTTTAATTAGGCTTGGACCGACCAAAAACGCTACGTGAGGATAAAGGCTGCTACAAACAAAATAACGGAAAGAGGAACAGGAGGTGGACCTAATAAGACACTAAAATTCTCTCCTGCTGAAGAAGCCATCTTCCAGTTTGTTTGTTTCTTCAAAATCATTTGGGTTAAATCTACCCAAAAAGAGAAGTTTCGAAAATATGGAAAATGAAATTCAAATTGAAGATTTTTTGGACGAATTTGAAAATTATGAACAACATAACCAACAGAGTGCTGATGTTATAACCTATTCACTTTCTGATCCTATTCCAGTCGTACCTGCAACGATTCTTGCTTTAACTAGTCAAACCACCAAGAAAAAAAATATTTGCAAAATGAGTTCCCAAGAAGTTGTTATGGAGGAACTTCAAACGCATAAAGAACTTTGTGACAAAGTGGGTGAAGCAATATCCATCATGAAAGATCATAACAACAATATACAAAATTGTATAAAAAAAACTTTACATTTTCTTTTTATTGTAAATTATAAATTACTTCTTTTTAATAATCCTTAACGGTGTCAAAACAAAAATACAATTCACTAGGGTTGTTAATTTTCTAGACACGAATACTCACATACCAAAACACGAACAGGGAAATTTTGAATATCCACTTGCGCAAATAGGTTTTTTAGTGGTGATAAATTGATTGGGGTGGTTTTAAAAGTGTCTTGTCGTACGCAGTTTAACAGGAAATTGCGGCCCTATATAAATTTCATTGCGTTTTTATGTTCAACAAGAAATATAGGTTCAGATTTCATTCTCTGTTTTAATTAGAGATGAGGAAATTTATTGCGAACTCAGTTTGCTGAACACGACAATTATTCGAACTGTCAGTTCTGATTCGAAGTGAAATTCTATTCGGGCGAAACTCGCAATAGCTTTTTAAATTCCGGGCGAACAAAAATATTTCGGGTGAATGATTTTCCGGGCGAAACTCACAATAAGGCTGAATAACTTTCAATGCAATTTCTTTTACATTTCATCAAAGAAAAGGTAATAACATTCGTCACACTTTCATTCCAATCATCTGAAGAGGAATCCGACGAAAAATCACTATCGGTGTCTGAACCACTAACATTTTCATTTAGTATTATCTTAGCAATCACTTGATTTTCCATTTCAATAATTTTTAATAATATTTTTCACAGTAAAAACACAAAAAATGAAAAAAAATAAGCGGTAAACGAAAAATTCACACAATTTGCAATTTGTTTTGTTTTTTTTACAACTGACGTTTAACTGACTGTTCTAACTTGATCTGACGTTTCTCACGAAACTGTGCTGTCCTGTGCTGTTCTGATCTAGACAAACCTCAGTGAACAAACATAAATAAAGTTCAAAAGTTTCTCCATTTTTTTGCTCAACCTAATTGCGTTAGGCTAGGCGCGCACATGCAACTGAGCACTATAGACTAATATGAGTGTCCGCGTACATGCAGAAACCATTCTGTCGCCCATTCGAGCAACATTTTAGTTTTTGTTTTGACACAAACTAGAAGATCACCTCAAACCAATTCCTTAGTTTGTGTCACCAGGAATTATAGGTAACTGCGCGGACATTCAACTAAATCGTTGAATAATTTTCTGTAAGTGCAAGAGAGTGAAAAATTTAGTCAAGGTCCATTCCTATCCGCATAATTGCTGGTGATAAATGTTCACATTTTTGTCAAATATCGTTTTTATTTCATCCGGGGTTTTGTTGGTATAAACCTACGACTTCAAGCAGCATCAAAGAAAAAAGTATGGGGCAAATCGCAAAACAGGAATTATTTCTCCCAGAAAACTTTAAAATAATTGTTTTTTGCGGTATATAATGCTCCATTGATAGTCTATTTGTATTCTTACACCGTGGAGTTTAAAATTGTCAGATATGATTGACGATTGGATATGAATACATTTCTAATAATTAAATCATCTTCTAATAGAGTGATTCATTTTTTAGTAACACCTTGTATAATATGCAATGCAACTGATGCGTAACCGACCTCAGAAAAAATTCGTACTAAATTTATGAACGCACTACTTTACTTGTATTGTTGTTCTACTTTTAACGACTCAACTGTCCCGTCCCTTTTTCTGTCAACTGTCACTTTTTAATTCATAAAAGAGGGTGTCGGATCGATAAGCTAATTGGAGAAAAGAAAAATTTAACTTCTCGGAATATCTTCCTAAAAATTTCAATAAAAATCCTCAAAAATGATCGGTGGATTGTTCGTCTACAACCACAAAGGTGAAGTATTAATTTCTCGAGTATATCGTGATGATATTGGCCGAAATGCAGTCGATGCCTTTCGGGTCAACGTCATCCATGCAAGACAACAAGTGCGCTCCCCAGTCACAAATATCGCTCGCACTAGCTTTTTCCACATAAAGGTAGGCGTAATCTCCAAATAAAATCGAAAATTAAATTTAATTTCCTTCGAATGCATTTTTTTCGATGGTTTAGCGTGCAAATATTTGGCTAGCTGCTGTAACCAAACAGAATGTAAACGCTGCAATGGTCTTTGAGTTTCTCTTGAAAATCATCGAAGTGATGCAGTCATATTTTGGAAAAATCTCGGAGGAAAACATCAAGAACAACTTTGTGCTTATCTACGAGTTGTTGGATGAAATTCTCGACTTTGGTTATCCTCAGAACACCGACACTGGCGTCCTGAAAACTTTCATTACACAACAAGGAATTAAATCTGCAACAAAAGAAGAACAAATGCAAATCACCTCGCAGGTAAGTTCATTGATCTTTTTTAAGTATGCTGTATGTCGGCAGTGGAAAAATGAATTAATTTTTTTAAGGTCACTGGTCAAATTGGATGGCGTCGTGAAGGCATAAAGTATCGTCGCAATGAACTGTTCCTTGATGTTTTGGAGTATGTCAATCTCCTTATGAGTCCTCAGGGCCAAGTTTTATCTGCTCATGTAGCTGGAAAAGTTGTCATGAAGTCTTATCTTTCTGGTAAGTGTTTTATTTAGACTTATATTTTCTTAAATCATTATTTATAAACTTAGCTTTAGTTATTGGAATTTTATACCGAACTCGATTAAATATGTTTAAAGTTTAAAGATATACAGCTGAATTTATATCATCATCCTCATAATGCATTAGAAACTCTATTTGTGTGTTTGGGTTAGGTTTTTTTTTTTACACAAAATGGGCCTTTTAACTATTTGGCCGATAAATTTGTGTGTTTTTTGAATTTTTTTAGAAAAAAAGTACTCGATAAAAAATTCTTCCCCACTGCAGATATGATTCAGGTTGACGGAATTTCGTTAAACTGGAAGGTATTTCCTGTGTGATGATTTCGTTTCAAAAAAATATGTCTTCAAAAAAATCGTGTTTTTAATGCCAATTCGCCAATTTTCATCCAATCAAAAATGTCTTACGTCATCGTGGTAGTTAAAATTTCAAGTCTCCGATAATTGCTCTTTGAGTTGCAATATCAACAGAATTGAAAGATCTTATTTCGTTTTTATAAAAACATATTGGTTATTTTATATCTACGAAATCTGTTTTCTCACCCTGAAAATATGTACATATGTATGTATGTATGTCTACAGTTAATCTAAAGCAATTCCAAATGTTCTCAATAAAGTACAAGCCCGGTTGTTTTCGTTAACCATGCAGTACACTTGACAGGCATTTTCCTACTATTAAGACTATGCCATTTATAACAAAACTTTAGATCCCCACCTAGAGAAGGAACCCCTTACGTCTACATCATTAAGTTTCTTTAAAACTAGTTTTACGATAAAACTCGATTTAAGGGGGTTCCGAGTTATAAGTTTTTCAGTCTTCAAGCAACCAAGTCTGTAATGAGTCACCGAGGAAAACACGTTATATGCTCTGATAGCATATACACCATACAAAACCCAAACAACAGCATTGAACTCATATCTGAAATCAGATATCAACTTATTAAATCGAAAAACAGATGTCGGAATTCACGGAAACGAGTATGCTGATACTGCAGCTAATTCGTTAAAAAACTGCCCGGTATTCAGCTTCAATACCCACACTTGCTGAAACATATACAAAAAGCATCCACCATTACTGCTAGAAAGTTAACCCACATACACGACAAGCGTTTTCAAACACAAAATCTCCAACTTTGTACGACAAAGACTTGGACACACTTTAGCCTCCTTAACATAAACACTCCACCAGTTTGTGCTTTCTATAATATCAGATTGGACGTCATTCATACTTAAGAACACTCCTCTGTATTGAACCCATAATCAAAAACTTATTCAACAATAAATCAATCTATTAAATTCTTCAAAACTTATTCTTTTATTGCATTAACTGAAACTTGGCTGAGTGAAAATATAAACTCATCTGAATTGCTCAACACTGACTACGAAGTCTTTAGAAAAGATCGGTGCGAAACTGAAACTGGATTAAGCAGAGGGGGAGGAGTTTTACTAGCTGTTCGCTCTTGTTTAAAAAGCAAACAAATTCAATTAAATTTTTCTTCTGGTTTGATAGAACAATTATGTGTTTGTGTTGAATTTTCTAAATCTGATTGTTTAAATAATAATAATAACAAAATTAATGTATATTTTTTTGTCTCATATATTCCACCAAATTCAGATGCTCAAATGTATGAAAATCATGTCAATAATGTACTATTTCTTGCTAATAACTTAGATTGAAATTCTTTTATTGTAGTCTTAGGTGACTTTAATTTAACAAATATCAAATGGATGTATTCTGAAGAAGATAAATGTATTTTTCCCTTCAATGTTAGTAAGGATTTCGAATATAACGTAACTGATTCTATGTATGCTATGAATCTTCAGCAAACAAATTGTATTTATAATTCCATTGGAAGAATTATAGATCTAGTTTTTGTTTATCAAGATATTGAATGTTCTGTTGCTGAAGCTGAATTTTCACTCTTGAATAATAGTGTTCATCACAAAGCATTACATACATATATCTTTTAATTTTGCCATTTTAAATCAATTTTCTGTTTCAAATTGTAATAAGTATGTATATGACTTTTCTAAAGCCGATTACGTGTCGTTAAATAACTATATTTACTCAGTTCCATGGGAAAATATTCTTTCAGCTCCTAGTCTTGAACTTACCTATAATGTTTTCTGTGAGGTGATAGAAACCGCTTTTTCTAAGTTTGTACCGGCCAAATTAATAAAAAAGCAAAATCGACCTATTTGGTTTAATAAACATCTTTTAAATTTAAAACGTGCAATGACAAACATGTACAAAAAGAGCAGAAAAGATGTCTCACTTCGAAGTAAATTTTGTCAATTAAGAAAAGAATATGAGTATTTGAAGAAATTTCTTCACAATCAATATCTTTGGTCGCTTGAGTCAAAAATCAAGCACAATTCTAAAGCATTCTGGACTTTTATTAATACAAAGAGAAAATCACTTGGCATTCCATCTGAAATGGAGCTAAATGGTGTCTTAAGTGATAACTTGAATGTTATAAGCAACATGTTTGCTTCTTTTTTCCAGTCAAATTTTGTAAATCTTGATATTGAATGTACAAGTGTACCGTTATGTGATGCTATAACTGATATTGGTCATCTTACTATAACGGAAGATGATATTCTAAAGGAATTATCTTTTCTTGAATCGAGTTATTCTCTTGCACCTGATAATATTCCACCAATTTTCTTAAAAATTTGTAAGCTTGGACTTCTCAAGCCACTTCGTATTCTATTTAATAAATCTTTATGTTGTGGTGAGTTCCTTGAAACTTGGAAGTGGCTCGAAAAAAGTAATTACAAATTATAGGCCCATTGCAAAACTTCAGATAGTTCCAAAAATCTTTGAAGCTATTGTCAAAAATAAGTTGTATTGTTACGGTAAATTTTACCGCAACAAAAACCAGCCTTTGGCTGTTTTCTTTTCCCTAGTTGTGGCTGCAAAATATCGGCAAAGTTGAGGGCAACCATGGTCTCATCAGCCACAGGTGTACCTAGCCTTTATTTTGCAAAAGCAACAAAAAGCAGGTGATCGAGTTCGAGAACGAGTTCTTTCGACAAGGTCGAAAATGCCGGCGGATGAGCCGAAGAAGTTTGAGGTCAGGCGGACCCTTACTTAAACAACAACAACAACAACAACAACAACAACAACAACAACATAGCTATTGTGTTTTAAAATTTCTAATTCTTAACGTAGATTCTCTTAACTATTAATGTACAAAATGGGTTTTTAACGCCGCGTTTTAAAGTAGCTTAATTTAACATTTGGTACGAAATTCACACCTCGAACCTCGCGCGTAATTAATAGTAATAGGAAAATGCCTAGTTGAGACTTCTTCTCGATTTTTGTTTTTCTTTGAACTTTCTCGGAAAATAGCAATAGTTGGGAAGGGGGTGAACTCGCCATTATGTTTCGGCAAGTTTTGGAAACTCATCCAACAACTTGTCGAAACCGTGATTGTGTGTGTGAACGCAAAGTTTCGCTGAGAGTCAACAACGGTGGCTTTCCTGATGAGCGTAAAGCTTCCAGGAAGCCGCGATACCGTGACCGACAATCACGAAAACGGATGCTTGTGTTGGATGAATGTGTGTGTGACTGGAATGGTCGAGGGAGGAAGAAAGTAGATGGGAATTAGCTTGGAAGGCACTCTTGATAGAGCCTTACAAGTGATAAGAAGCGAGAAATTTGAGAAGGAAAAGTTCGAGGAATTTTGAAAGGAGAAAGAAAAAATCGAGAAGGAAAAGATTGAGAAAATCGGGAAATCGAAGAAATTATAGAAGGAAAATTAATAGTCGAGGATCGAGGTGTGAGGATCGGGAAAAAGAGGAAAATAGGAGGAAAAAAAAGATAAGTTATTTTGTTTCTGTCGAGTATATATATTTTTCGAGACGCGTCCGGTATTAAGAACCCATTTTCTTTGTTTCATTTGAATTTTCTTTGGTTCTTTGTTTAATCAATTTTATTGTATTTTTTTTTTAACTTTTATTTTGAAAACATTTTGGGTTTTAGTCCAGGGATCTTCAATCCCACGGTTTCCCAAATAAATAAATATTACATTTAAAACCAAACGTGCGTTGTGTCTTTGTTTACTATCGTTTCACTTATCATAAAGAGTTTTGGAATTTTCTTTTTCGGTTTTCAAAAAAAATTCCTGGCGCCCATTTTTATTGCAACGTACCCCACTGTAGGTACTTGCAATAACTTATTTCCAAATTGTAACAATTTGATTGATTTAGAAATCAATCAACATTGTTATAATTTATAAACAAATTCTTCCAAAAGAACCCAGCCCAGCTGAGCAGCCGCGGTTACAGCTTTGTTAACGAGCTGTATTGTTGCACTTTTTTTTGTATTCTCTTTTGTGTCGCATTCGTACTTATTTGAGTGCGAATTGATTAGTTCGTCGCTACGCAGCCGCCGCCGTCGTCGATTTAGTTTGATTTCGTGATAATTTGGTTTTAATAATTAATAGTAAATAATATTATACTGCCCTCGCGATTAATAAGAAAAAGTGTAACAAATTGGCGCCCAACGTGGGGCTCGAACCCACGACCCTGAGATTAAGAGTCTCATGCTCTACCGACTGAGCTAGCCGGTCTGTAATAATATATCAGATTTTCAGCATGGTTTTGTGAGCGGTAAATCCACAACTACGAACTTGGTAATTTTTTCTAATGCCTGCCTGTCTGCCTTAGAGAATAGACATCAAGTTGACTCATTTTTCCAAAGCTTTTGACAGCGTCCAAACACAACATTCTGATTAAGAAACTAGAATTTCTGGGTTTTCACTCGAAATTATTATTGTGGTTGAGAAGCTACTTGATTGGAAGAAAACAATTTGTAAAACTTGGATCTGAAATTTCTTCAGAGATCACAAATTCTTCAGGTGTTCCACAAGGCAGCCATCTTGCTCCACTTTTATTTTTATTGTTCATAAATGATTTGCCAACACATGTTATTCACTCAAATTGCTTATTATATGCTGATGACCTTAAAATATTCAAGGAAGTTAGGACCGAATCCGATGTTTTTGAACTACAGTGTGACTTAAATAATATTTCTGTTTGGTGTGATCGCAATGGACTATTTTTTAATATTAGTAAGTGTTTTGTCTTAACTATATTCAAAATTTTTAACCCCATCTTATTTAACTATAATATTGCCAATATAAGCCTAAAGAGAGTATCCAAACAAAAAGATCTAGGCGTGATTTTTGACGAACAATTTAAATTCTCCTGGCATTACGACTATATGATATCAAAGGCAGACTCAATGTTAGGTTTCTTATTTCGCAATGCTAAAGATTTTCAAGATCCTTATACTCTCAAGTCAATTTACATTGCATTGATACGTTCATCTCTAGAGTACTGTTCTGTTGTGTGGAATCCGTATTATGCTAATACCCGGCTACGCATTGAGAAAATTCAAAGAAGATTCACTAAATTTGCTATAAGAAAATTAAATTGGTCCTATAGTCCATCATGCCAGATATGCTTTGATTAATCTTAAGCCACTTAGTATAAGACGTGAATATTTTTCTGTTCTTTTTGCACGAGATGTTTTATATGGGCATATTCAATGTTCACAATTGCTCTCTAAGTTTAGTTTGTATGTCCCGGATCGACGTATTAGACCTAGAGGAGGTGATTTACTTTTTATACCCTCACATAGGACTAACTACGGTTTTAATGACCCAATAACTATGGCTTCTATTAATTATAATAAACATGACCACGTAATCGATTTTAATATGAGTCGGAATATTTGTAAAAGTATCATGTTAAATAACATGTAAAATTTTTATTATATACACATTTTTTATTAACTAACTTAATTTACTTTCTTGTCTTAATTTATTGTAAGTATGTATGTATATCTATATCAAACCCACCATTCTATATTCACATATGCTAAATCTAAGAATGTTAATGTACTTGATAGATAAACTAAATAAATAAATACCTAAATCCTTAGGCAAGATTTTCTACGTAGTGTAGTAACAGATGCCCATTGCTGCGAACGGCGCCGAATCGATAATTCATTGTCATCCTAATCAAATCAGTAACACTTGCCGATACAGCTGCGATACTTTCCCCAGTTCGCACTCCATAAGCGTGTTGGTGGTTTAATGTCCAACAATTTTTAAGTTTGGTGCGAAATTTAGTCACAATAGTTGATTAAAATGACCATAAAATGGAAGAAACGCGGATTTTGATAATTAAATTCAATAGTTTGAAAACGCTGTTTGTTGGTAAGATGTACTATCAAAACAAGTATGTCTACAAAGAAAATACCAACAAAATCACTCATCGGGCACTTGATATTTCAAAGGCATTTGATAAAGTCTGGCATCTTGCTCTCTTATCGAAAATGCGTGCTTTCGGTATCGACGAATCTCTTCTTCGTTGGATTAGAAATTTTCTTTCGAACCGTTCAATACAAGTTGTTTTGGACGGATTCAAGTCTGAAACCCATAAAATAAATGCTGGTGTGCCCCAAGGCTCCATTTTGTCTCCGACCCTCTTCCTCATTTTTATAAATGATCTCCTGTCTGCTACTTCTAATCCAATACATTGTTTCGCTGACGATAGCACTCTTAGCTTTTCATATTCGTTTCCAGACTCACAACCCTCCTCTTCGGATGTGGAACTGCAACGGCAAAATATGATTAGCTCATTAAATTCCGACCTACACAGCATTGTACAATGGGAAATAAAAAATCGTGTGGAATTTAATGCTTCGAAAACACAAAGCATCAGCAACCACCTTTTGTGGAGCGATCACATACGCGATGTTGCCAAAAATGCCGCAAGATGTCTATGTTTTTTGAGGCGTTGCAAGAAATTTTTCTCCCCGTCTGATCTGGCTACAATCTACAAAACCTATATACGTCCGAAACTTGATTTTTTTTTTAGTTTAGTTTTTATTTCTTCTCTCTTATAAAATAGATACAATATTCAACTTAAAGATAATAGTAAAGCAAGAATAATTCCTAGCAAAACAATAATATATAAATAATTTTACTAATTAAATAAGAAAAAAAGAAATAAATTTAGATACAATCTGTTGTCTTACGACAAGTGTCGAAAGTATCGAGAATATAACTCTCATGTCTGGGCTGGTGCTTTATTAACTTATTTAAGCCTCATGGACAGTATTCAAAGAAGAGCTTTTAAAATGATTGGTGACATTAACATCATCAACTCGTTTACGTCACTCGAACATCGACGCAAGGTTTCTTGTCTCACCCTTTTTTACCGTTATTCTAACGGACTATGCTCTAGTGAAATAGCCAGTTGCATTGCTCCCCTTAAACAATTTAACCGTAATACCCACGCTTCAAGGAATGTCCATCAGTTTACCCTCGAGCCCAACTTCGGCCATACTATGAGATACAGAGATTAATTTTGTAGCCGTACTACGCGAATGTGGAACGCCTTGCCAAGCTATATCTTTCCCTGTCATTGCAATGTTCAGGAATTCAAAATCAATGTACACCGACACCTCCTATCCAACCCTTCCCTCTTTTCCTAATTGGCATATTAAAGGTATAAAAAACCCTTTTAGTGTTCGCTAATTATAAAAAAAAAAGTAATCCGTTCCATAGCTAAATTGTGTGACAAAATCTCGCTGCAGGTCTTTTTTTAATGGCAAGAATATGTTTGCTTTTACGTTTCTTACAGTCAATTGCTTTATATAACTGTACCTATTTATTTAATTGCATTCCTTGAATACAAATAAAAATCTAAACTCCGTCAAGAACTATCTATCTCCTATTAACATGTCCTCTACCAACGAATTCTTGACAATTGACGGTCTTTCCTCATGTGGACTAAGCCAATTTAATGGGATTGCCAACAACTTCAACAAAATATTAGACCTTATATTCTTCTTGGAAACACTCAATGCTGATATTGCTGTAAATTCAGCCAATACCCAACTTGTCGAAAAAGACTGACATCACCCAGCATTAGACCTATCTTTTAATTTAAATGTATGTAATGTTCCTAATTGCTCCAAAGAAAATCTTGAATTTAACTTTTAAAAATGGAGACTTAATGAACTTTTCAACCTGTTATGTAATGTTAACTGGAATCATTTGTTTGAGAACTGTGACATTAATGCTATGTGCTCTAAATTCTTTAACTTTTTTTATGAGACCACACCATTGAGAAAATCGCGAAATATTTCTAAATCTCCTCCATGGTTTGACTTTTGCCTAAAAAACTTAAAAAATAAAAGAAACAAGGCCTGGATTAAATATAATAAAACAAAAGCTGATAATGACTTGGTAATATACAATGACCTAAGAAATATGTTTATTGACTATTCAGATATTCTTTATAATGTCTTTATTTTAAATACTGAAACCGACATAAAAAACGGCCCAAAAAACTTTTGGAGCTATGTTAATAGTAAGAAAAATACTGACGGGTATCCAAACTGCATGTCTTTCAACAACGAACTTAGCCATGACTCTGAATAAACTTCAAATATGTTTGCAAATTTTTTCAAAGATGCTTTCGAAGTAGCGAACTCCTGTCAAACGCGTGAGTTATTGGTCCTCTCACAAAATTTCCCTTATTTGAATTCAATTGGTCTTTGGATCTTGAACTTGACGTTTGTTATAGCCCTGGTTCAGATGGTGTACCTTCTTATATTTTGAAAAAATGCACATCCTATTTATCCTATCCTCTTCATATTGTTTTTAATGGATAATTTTCGTTTAATATTGTAAGTCTATAATTTGTGATAGTCAACATGGTTTTGTTCAAAATAAGTCAACAGTTACTAACCTTTTTCATTTCAGTTCTTTTTGTTTATATTCGTTTAAAAAACGGAAACAAGTTGACTGTGTCTTCACAGACGAAAAACCATAAAACATTAACTTCCAAACTTAAATCCCAAGACTTAAACGATAAATTTGTTAGTTGGGTTTCGTCGTACTTATATAATAGATCATACAGCGTAGTTTTTAGGAATGAGCGGTCATCATATTTGTATACCAACTCTGGCGTACCACAAGGTAGCCACTTAGGACCTTTACTTTTTATTTTGTACGTTAACGACTTACCTTCTATTATAAAACACTCATCTGTTTTAATTTACGCTGATGACATTAAAATTTTCAAACGTATTGACTCACTTGACGGCTGTTTACTCCTACAAGATGATCTAAATAGTTTTCGCGAATGGTTTTTTTATAAATAAACTTTTACTAAACATAGACAAATGTAGATCAATGTGTTTTACACGCAAACAAAATGTTTTGACTTTCAATTATCAATTAGACTCTTCTTACTTAACTAAACTCTCTACTTTCTCTGACCTAGGTATTATTCTTGACTCAAAATTAACTTTTACAAATCATTATGACTATTTTATTAAAAAAGCAAATAAGACACTCGGATTTATAAAACGGTTTTCACATTATTTTCGCGACCCTTATATTCTTAAACTTCTTTATATATCATTTGTAACACCAATATTGAAATATGGCTGCATAATATGGGCTCCCTTTTATTCAGTCCATATAAACAGAATAGAAGGAGTACAAAGAAGATTCATGCGCTTCTGCATCCGTTTCTTCCCATGGTCCAATAGTCTCAAACTTCCAGTGTACAATCATAGGCTCACGCTCATAAATCTTTCATTCTAAACACAGAGAGTACATTCAGCTGTGCTTTATTATAAAATTATTAAATGGGTCAGTAATATCACCATCAATTTTGGAACAATTAAACTTTATTTTTAGCCGTAGAAGCATTAGAAGACAAGTTCCTTTACGTCCTATATCAAGCAGATCGAACTATGGTAAAAACCAATCTCCTCAACCAATTGATTTCAGTCAAATATTACTTTTTGGTATATTCCGTAAGCGATGATTTTAAAAGTAAAACATTGAAAGTAAATTTTTTCAATACTTCAGTTTAGCTCTTTTTTTTGCAAATTGCTTAAAGCATTGTAAATCTAAGAATAAATGTAATATTAGTCTTAAGTTCTAACGTTAGTTTGTTTAACGAATTTAATAAATCAAGAAAACCGTCGCGTCTGTCGTTGGCGAAATTCATCCATCGTTCGTTAGTTTTCAAAAGAATTATGTAAATATAAGTGATCTGTTCTATAGATCTGCTTCTATTTGCATTGTTAGGATAAATTCACATTGGTCTACAATGCTGTGCTTCGTTTAGTTCTTACTATTATTTTGACCACTTAATTTGTCAGTCAGCATATATGTACGTTGTGTTAGTGATATTTTGGAAACTCAAATATTTCATAAAATAAAATTCTATATTTTTTCTTTACTATTTCAAAAAAAAAAAATAAAAATAATTTTAATCATTATTTTAGGTATGCCAGAATGCAAATTCGGTATTAACGATAAAATTGTTATGGAATCCAAGGGACGAGGTTTATCAGGAAACAACGAAGCCGAAGCATCTCGTTCGGGAAAACCAGTTGTCGTAATTGACGATTGCCAATTTCACCAATGTGTTAAACTAAGCAAATTCGAGACCGAACACTCAATCAGTTTTATTCCACCAGATGGTGAATTTGAACTTATGCGTTATCGTACAACAAAAGACATTTCGTTGCCATTCCGAGTAATTCCTCTAGTACGTGAAGTAGGTCGCACTAAAATGGAAGTGAAAGTCGTTCTTAAATCGAATTTCAAGCCATCGTTACTCGGTCAGAAGATAGAGGTTAAAATTCCAACGCCACTTAATACTTCGGGAGTACAATTGATTTGTCTCAAGGGAAAGGCCAAGTATAAGGCATCGGAAAATGCAATTGTTTGGAAGATAAAGCGCATGGCCGGTATGAAGGAGACCCAACTGTCTGCCGAAATTGAACTACTTGAAACTGATACCAAGAAAAAATGGACCAGACCCCCAATCTCGATGAACTTTGAAGTTCCATTTGCGCCGTCAGGCTTCAAAGTTCGTTATCTTAAGGTCTTCGAACCAAAACTCAACTATTCAGACCATGATGTCGTCAAATGGGTGCGCTACATTGGTCGCAGTGGACTCTATGAAACTCGCTGCTAAACATCGTTATCCTTGATCGAATAATCACTTCGTTTCAATCGTAATAAGAAAACAAAACAAGAAACAAGATGCAGAAAACATATAACATTATTTCCTAAGCAAAATGTTCAATCTTTGTCGTTATATTCCAATATTTTAGATATTCACTTTTTTATTATTTTCTTATCTTTAAAAAACAAAATACCTATACTTATTATATATTAAAACAAAACATACATTTATCAAAGACCTATGCAAATCGAAATTTCCCCAACATAGATAAGTTCTGGTAAACACTCGAAATTCCGATATTACTCTAAGTGTTATATAGAATTTTCATTGTTAATAAATACATGTAATAATTAAATAAATTAACTTTCTTTTGTTGTTTTTTTTGTTTAATTATCGCTACACTTTAAAAGAATTAAAAATTATTTTTAAAATGTAATTTAGCCTAAAAAAACAAATGTTGGAAAGAATGAAACTCTGATATATAAAAAAAAAGCTCACTCTTACATTATAACACTTTCCTAGGATAGTGCTAATATATGGCTCTACCTTTGAGTAGCAGCAAAAATTAATTAATATATAAACATTATATTATATATACTCGAATGTAAAATAAACAGGAAAATGATAAGATTTATGTATTATTAAAAACGTTGAGTTTGTTAAAAATAAAAATTAAAACAAAAATAAAAATAAAAGCCAATGGTATACATCTGTCTTAAAATATTTTACTTTTCATTAATTTTTAAACAAAACTTTTCTATACTATGCATTATTCGGGGAAATTATTTACCTTCTAAGAAGAGACTTTTTTTTAGCACATTAACAGGGCACTGTGCAATGAAGAAACTAGTCACTGGATATAAATAACTAGCGGCACGTCCCGGCTTCGCACGGGTAAACATAAATAGGTACAGATATTAAAGTTATAAGCATGCTAATTAAAACGACCATGAATTACTAAATTAGAAAACATTTTTTGTCCTATCATTAATACTCTTCGCAGCGTATGGGATGAAAGACATTTTATGGCTAATTTTTGTACACCTTCGGTTGGTTTTAATAGGAATTTCTAAAGATTTCTATAGTAATCTAGTACTAAATATAGCCTATGTATCAAGGGCGATTCCTCATAGTCAGCAGGTTTAGCGGCGCTTAACCAAGAAATTTAGAATTAATCTTATTTTGTAATATGTATGAATATCATTTGGTAATTGAATTATTAACCAACTCAACAGTTGACCATTATGTTAAAAAATTCGGCTGTAGTTACATACTCGTAACTTGCATCTTGCAATCAAAGTGACTTTTCTTCAAATAATTTTCATTTTATGAATGCAATACAACTCTCATACAATATCAAATCTATCTTGAAACATTGGGCTTGGGCATCGCGCTATCAAATTTCATACATTTTACACATACAGATAAATACACACAATCAAATAAAAGCAAATAAGTAGAAGGGTAAGCGCAAAAAAAAGCGATAACCATCAGGCGAAGTATGAAGGTACACATTAAAGACACACAACAGAGAGGAAGACCAGGCGCGACCAAGAGTTTGATGTCTTCTCTCTTTATACTTCGTATGGACTGGACTATGGAAGAAAGAACAACACTGACGAATCGAACATGATCGTCGAACACGGCAACTATTTATGCATCATACCAATACCATATTTGTTTTTGAAAGCAGAAAATTGTGCGATTATTTATTTATGTGAAAATGGGGTTTGCTACAAACTTGATTGACCCTGCTCTACGACCTACGACTTACGAGAATATAGCGAGCAACGCATGTTCGTCGGTTAGCGCAGCTTTTAGCGATTATACTGCTTTTTGATGCCGATGTGTGAGGAAAAGGAAATGGTAAATGCGTTGGAAGTTTAGGCAGATTATTCAAATGTTTAATAGGAAGTAGGTTTTGTTTGGAACCTTCTTTTAGGCGGAAAGGAAAGTGACTTAAGAAAGTGCATTTTAATATCTACTGTTTTGTTAGTTAAATATTAAATGTTTTGTGATCAATATGTTTTTTATGTACATATGTTTTATTGTATTTACTATAAATATAATTCCATACCAATTCAAACATGGTAGAGGCTAGTCGTAAGAAATTATTTGATTTGATTTCCTTAGAGCAGCTCAAATTAAAACAAGCATTTCTTTTAATGAAAAAGAAATTTTCAAAAAATAAAAATTAAATTTATTCATATCTTTCGAAAAAAAAACAAATATTTAGTCAAAAAGTGTGAAGTGTGATTTTTCAAAATGTTTATAAAACCCATATATTTTTTCATTTAGAATTCGTTATTTTTATTAATTCTAAAAAAATGAAAACTATAAGACTTTAAATTAAAAACTACCAGAGCGAAAAAAAAAATAAATAAGAGAGCATTACGACTTAGGCAGCTGCATTTTATCAATTTCAATTCTTTTGCAATCAAAAACAAATTAATAAAAATTGTATGAAGTTTAATTTTCAAATTGTATTCAATAAACAATTCTATTTGACTTCTAAGTCATGGAATTGTATAATTCTATGACCAGCTAAGGTTATATGCTATGAGATAAGTCGTTTTAAATAGAGTCTTCTTTGTTTGTTTAAAAATAGATACTTTATTTTCATGATCTTGGTCTAGGATTTAAAATGGAATCTCCAACACTTGTCAAGCAAAGACCATAATTGAAAAAATTATTAAAGAAACCATTTTCAACAATATCGTTTTCGGAGAAGCTAATAATGGGCGCCATACTGATTTAAAATAAACACACAAGTATAGAAACAGAGATTATACTCGAACCTTTAGCGAAAATCAATATTCTATAAATATTACCAATAGCTATTTGGTAGCGAGAATATTAAGAAATTATTTTGTTGATCTTTTTTGCTTTTTTCCGGTATCTCTTTCGCATGGAGTGGAGTTCCTCGGATGTGGACAATATGAACACTCTAACCACACTTCAGAGAAAACACAAGCTAAGTGCCTCCCATTTGCAATATGCAATTAAGTTAGCTACCTTTGGTCAGACTAGGAAAGACGAAGCTTTAAGTGTCCAACATAACATTCAAAAAAATTGTGCAGTGCTAAAACGTCAACAATTTTTAAAGTTTTTCAATTGCTGTCCAAAATGATTTAATCAAAACTGTTGTAGACGATCACATTTCTGATAGAATCCGACAGCCAGAGTTTATAGCTTTGTCTGACATTCATGTAAAGTCACAATTATCTATTGTTATTACTTTAATAAAAAAAATCATGAAACATTTGCTGCATTTATCGATGTAAGCTCAGGGCGGACTGCAGAAAATTTAAATAAAATGAATTATTATTCTTGAAAACTTATCTTCAACTTCTAGGAGAAAGTAGCTAACCCTGAGATCATGAGCAGGAATCGCCACTGCCTATGTTACTCAGTGATAATGTAGCTTTCTAATGAAAAAAGAATTATTAAAATCGGTCCAGTACTTTTTGAGTTTATTCGTTACATACAAAAATACCTAAAAATCTTTCCTCTTTATAATATTAGTGTAGATGTAGATACAATGTGCATATCATAATCTATTCTTCAACATACAATTGAGGACGTTGTTTTTATTATTCTACAACAGTGCACTCTCTCATATACTAATTTACGAAAAGATTTGAAATCGAAAGATTTATTACTATAAAAAGCAACGCACAAAATAGAAAATTAAAAAAAAGGAGAATGGGCAAAAATATGTATATGATCTACCTAATGCCCAGAAACAAGACTTATAAAAATGACAAGGTACTAAATAGTGTACAAACTTGCGAGTATTTATTTTGTGCTAAACAATGGTTTAAATTAGCGACCAAAAATAAGAAAAGAAATTCAAATAAACAAAAAAGAATTATTTTTGTTTGATCCTGTGAAGTATAGTCTTTAACATTAACATATTAACTGAAGCTGGGCTTTCTCACATAACGGACAGAATTGACTTTCTCACGGCCAAAATAATTACAAAAATAAACTCTTCATACAGAACATCCATCCATCCAGAAGTCAAGAAAATTTTGAATCGAAAGAGACATCAAAGAATCCAATCAACTTTATGTAGAGCACTCACGTTCGCAAAGAACTTTGATGTTCCGATCTCTATTTAAAAGTACGCAAAGAATAGCCAACCACCTTGGAACCTTCCAAGTAACACCATAAACACCCAACTTTGCAACTATCCAAAAAATTCAACCTCTGATGATGTGTACAAACAACTTTTTCAAGACATCGCAGAAAACTACAAATCTCTTGGATGGAAACTACTATTTACAGACGCATCCACAGGGGACACGTATGTACACCTCGTTTGCTGTTGTTGGCGCCAACGATTCCGTTGTCTCCAAAGGGCTACTATCCTCTCACACATCCACTTTTACTGCCGAAGCGTTTGCTATATACCAAGCGATAACACACTCCCAGAAAAGAAAAACGATCATATTTTCGGATAGCCTTTCAACTATAAAGGCTATAGAAAACATTTCGAAATCGATTGAAATAGTAGAAACAATAAGACACCATCTCATCCTAAATCCCGAAACATTAAAAATCATCTGGATTCCCGGCCACGTTTGAATCAATGGCAACGAAGCAGCTGACGCAGAAGCCAAATCAGCGAAAAAAGAAAACACCATAAAAAAGATACTACCAATTTATTTCTAGAAAACTGGAAGTTCAAAAGAAAAGAATCTTGGACAAACTACAACCACTCATACAAAAATCTAAATCCAAACGGGGACAGAGCAATCTATCCCAGCAACATATCTTTAAAAAAACTAAAGCTACACATCAAGCTCAGACTGGGCCACTCATACATTGCACACAAATACCTGTTCAATAAAAAAGCACCTCCACTCTGCCATCTCTGCGAGGATAACTCCAATCTTACAATGACCCACCTTCTTTCCTGTCCAAAAGTCTCTTCAACCTGCGCAAAACTATCAAAGCAAAACTTGCACCATCTTTTGAAAAATATCAATTTTGACAACATAAATTTAGTATACAATATAATGACGAATTTAAAAATTGAAAACTCTATTTAAAACAAAAAAAAAATAATAATAATAACAATAATAACTACCTATGTACATATATATCTCTTATCTTTTTCAATTAAAAACTTAACTTCCCTAGTAGGCAGCCCTGGCAGCTAATTTCTAGTTTAAGTAATGATTAAATTTGTAATTTATTTACCATTTAATAAAATTATCAATAATAATAATAATAATAATAATAATAATATTTTTGTTTGATTATTTCATATGTGTTCATTACATCATTCATATCGTTCATATTGTCCGTTAAGGGTATGAACATGTTTTGACGCCGCACAGTGGTTCGGTTTGTATGGGAGAGCGGAAAACGGTTCAACGGATTAAAATGAAATTTGGCAAACATGTTTAGATTAGTCTTTTACATATTTGGTCAAAATTTGGTTGAAAAAAAAAATATATAAACAAAGTTATTGACGTTTTTCTAAAATTTGAGGGTTTTTGATTTTTGTATGGGAGAGCGGAAAAAATTTTGTAAAATCTGAACTATTGAACGAGTTTTAATGAAATTGGAAACACAAGTTAAGATTAGTCTTATACATGCTTGGTCAAAATTTGGTCAAGAAAAAATTATTAGAAAAAAAGTTATTGACATTTTTCTAAAATTTGAGGCTTTTGATGTTAGGTATATTTAAATAAAAGTTTTTTTTAGTAAAATCTTAACTTTTTATTTTGAACAAAATAGTATTACTAACTATGTATATTATAAAATTAAATAAATAAATAGATAAATACATACAAAAAATAAATTAAAAAAAACAATGAAGTAGTAATTTTATAACGCTAAAATGAGGTTTTTAGCGTCTGCGCTGATTGGAAGTATTTTCTTTTTAAAAACCTTGCACTAATGCTCAATAACTCAATACTGACTTTTTTTAATTAATCCTTTATTATATATATAAACTTTGGGATTTTTGGGAATCATCTTTTTTAAATACATTCGGAGATAAATCGTGGAGTGAAATTGATTACGCGTATTCTTTTCATTGGTTAAATGGTCCATTTTTGGATTTTGCTTTAAAAAAGATAAATCTTCTTATTGATGTCGATCCAGACCTTAGCATAAATTCTTAAGTTAATTTTATTGTATTGGATTTACCAAAATTTGTAAGATCGCGTTTAAATAAAAAGGAATTAACAACAATCGAAAAACTTATGTCTAGTTTGCGACAACTCGATCCTATATCAAACAATAATACACAACCTAGCAAATAAAGGGTGTCCCAAAATTAACGCAAGATTTGAATTTGCCGCCATTTGTACAGTGAAGTGTTGGCAACCCTGAAAAAAAGCTATTTGGCAGCTAACAGTATAGGGTTATTAAAAATGGAGCGTTACACGATAGAACAACGTGTCTTCATTATTAAAGAATATTTCAAAAATAGTGAAAGCTTGGCGGCTGCAGTTCGAAAATTTCATACAAAATATGGTCGGAATAGTGTTTTAACTTCGTCAACTGTGAAGAGATTAATTGAAAAATTCATGGAGACTGGATCCGTTGGAGACGCCAAACACACTGGTCGTCCAAAAACAAGCCGTTCAAATGTGAATGTCGAAGCAGTGCGTGAGAGTGTTGCTGACAATCCAGGAACCTCAATTCGACGTCGTGGACAAGAATTGCAAATTTCAAGAACCTCTCTACAGCGTATACTCACCAAAGATCTGTGTCTTCATGCTTACAAAATTCAATTAACACAACAATTGAAGCCTAATGACCATGGACAGAGAAGAGAGTTCGTTGAATGGATTATTGAACATCAACAAATGGACCCTGATTTTTCCAGCAAAATCATCCTAAGCGATGAAGCACATTTTCATCTTGATGGCTTTGTCAATCGCCAAAATTGCCGCATTTGGGGTTCGGAGAACCCACATGTGATTGTCGAAAAACAAATGCATCCACAACGCGTGACTCTATGGTGTGGATTTTGGGCTGGAGGCATAATTGGGCCATATTTTTTTGAAAATGATGTTGGTCAAGCAGTGACTGTTACTGGTGCTCGATATCGCGACATGATTACACAGTTCTTTCTGCCAAAATTGGATGATATTGATGTGTCCAATATGTGGTTTCAACAAGACGGTGCCACATGTCATACAGCCCGTGAAACAATTCAATTACTGTATGAGACATTTCCAGGTCGTGTACTCTCTCGTTTCGGTGATCAAAATTGGCCTCCTAGATCGTGTGATTTAACACCATTAGACTTCTTTTTCAACAAAAGAGTGCGCATGTGCATGCAAAGCCGTGGAGGCCATTTGTCCGATGTGTTATTCCATACATAACCCTATCCTATGTACTTTACGAGTCAATAAAAATATAACTATCAAAAGACTAAAAACGGCGTTTTCTATTTAATTCAAATCTTGCGTTAATTTTGGGACACCCTTTATAAAACAGAAATAAATAGACAAAAACTGAATTTCGTACCATGTCAGATTTGTGAGAAAGCTGGTTTCGCAAATAGATTTCATTCAGAAAGCGTATGCAGAAATAAAGTAAGACCAGCTAATATAAGATTCTCAGAGTCAAAAAACTAAATATGATCCCGCTTATAAAGCTTAATGTTCTAGTTAATAATCAAATTGCAATTGCGCTTTATGATTCGGGAGCCAATATATCATTAATTAATTATACATTTTATAAGAAATTACAATTGAATAACAATATAAGCGGGATTCAAATGATCAAATAAATGAGTGGTTTTACAGATGCGCATGGCGAAGTAACTGTTAATTTAAAAATATTTAATATACAAAAACTATTTTCATTTGTAATAATAAAAAGTATTTTTTTTTGAAGAAGATTTGTTAATCGGGCTGAATTGTATTAAAGAGTTTCGATTATGTCAAAATGAAAATTTAGAAATTACTCAAAATTTGATTCGTATTCCTGAAAATTTTATATGTAATCAGAGCTTGATTTCAACGTTTGAAAATAAGAGCAATGATTTAAATAATCTCCTTAACAAATGTGATCTTGTTGTTGCGAAAGAAAAATTTGATATCGGTACTGTAAAAAATTTCGAAGCAACGATAAGATTAACTGAAAACAGATATATTTCGAGAAACCCATATAAATGTTCCATTCCGGATAAAATAGAAATAGAGTCACAAATAAAACAATTATTGAGAGCAGGACTTATTGAAGAATCATTTATAGTCCATATGCTTCTCCAGTGACTTTAGTTTATAAGAAGGAAGAGGGAAAGAAATCACGATTGTGTATTGACTATCGTGAGCTTAATAAAATAGTTGTTCCTGAAGGTCAACCATTTCCTCGAATTGATGATCTTGTTGTTCGTGTAGGAAAGTGTGTTTACTTTACGAAATTAGATATCAATTCAGCTTTCTGGTCTATTCCGTTGAGAGCTTTTGTGACACATCAATGGTCATGTTTACCTTTTGGTTTAAAATCAGCTCCTGCTATATTTCAAAGAATTTTATCAAGTATAATTAGAAATAATAACTTAGATTCTTTTGCAATAAATTATATAGATGATATATTAATTTTTTCACATAACTATTCTGACCATTTAAACCATATTAAAAGAACATTATAGGCTTTACAAGACAACGGTTTAAAGTTGAATACAAATAAATGTAGTTTTGCACAAAAAGAAGTTACTTATTTAGGACATAAAATATCAAATAATAGTATTAAACCGATTAACGATAATTTAATTGCTATAAATGATTTTCCTGAAATACGCATATAAACCTCCGTCAAGTGCAGTCGCATTTTCTTTTCGCTCCGCAGTTGCCTTTTGCCACCTTTTCACCGACCCCAAGTATCATACAAATAAATAAAAAAGAGGCTGGGATGCGACCCACACTGATAACTTCCCATCTCGTCTATCGATTTGTCTTGCTTAAAAGATTGTCTAAATGTATCAATTCTTGCCAAATTTGCGTTCTATTTTTTGTAGATTTTATTTTTTTTATGAAAAAACGGACTGTTGGATTTTTATAAAAAAATTACTGAATATAAAAAACAATATTTTCTGTGAAATAAAATAAGTTTGAAGCCAATATTTTTAATTTTTGAAAAGCTATTTGAGCCGAAAATCAATTTTTACCAACTTTTATTAATTTTTTTGTTTAGGTTTTTATTTTTTGTAAAAAAACTGTCAATTCGATTTTTCTCAAAATTTTTCCTAATGTTGAAAACAATATTTCCTATAAGTTAAAATTAGTTAGAAGCCATAATCTCAAATTTTCGAAAAGATATTTAAGTCGAAAATCAATTTTTACCAACTTTTGTTAAATTTTTTTTTTCGGTTTTTAATTTTTTGTAAAAAAACTGTCAATTCTATTTTTTTCAAAATTTTACTGAATGTTGAAAACAACATTTTTTGAAAGATAAAAGTAGTTTAAAGCCAATATCTCAAAGTCTTGAAAAGATATTTGAGTCAAAACTCAATTTTTAGCAACTTTTTTTTTATTTTTTTTAGGTTATTATTTTTTGTAAAAAACTGTCAATTCGATTTTTCTCAAAATTTTATCAGATGTCAAAAACATTATTCTTCATTGCACAAAATTGTTTTGGAAATGAAATCATATTTTAGTCGTAAAATTTTCGAAGTGACAAATTTTTTTTTCAGTTTTTTTGATTTATAAAAAAAACCGTTAATTAAATTTTTTTCCAAAAATATAATTGTTTTGTATCACGTTACAATATAATATAATATAAAATTTAATTCAAGTCTCTAGCGTCATTGGTTCATGAGATATTTAGGGTTAACCAAAATTTTCACCTTTTTTTTAAACTGCTATGGTAAAAAAACCACCCACGCAATTTTCTTGAGAGCCCTTTTTGCATCTTTCTGCCTTATTATCTGTATAACAAAATTTATTTGAAGTCGATATCTTTTCTGGTTCTTGAGCTATGGACGACGAAAAAAACGTCGCGAACGTACGGACGTACGGACGTACAGACGTACGGACGTACGTACACACGCACGCACAGACATCTTTCTAAAAATCTTTTATTTCGACTCTAGGGACCTTGAAACGTCGAGAAATGTCAAAATTTTCAATTTGTCAAATCGGACCCATTACAATAACTTCCTATGGGAAGTTAAAAAAAAAAAAAACTATCAATATACCCGCAGCGCGTGTGATATACATACTTACCAGACCCACTTTACTGCCCATCGCCGTTTCCCATTACACCAGCATTTTTTTTTCTCTCTTCTTGTGTATTAACAAGTATTGAAAAAATTAAAAACAACTAAAAAAAAACCAAAACAATAAACCTAAACAAAACACCATATCTTTTTCTTTTTTTTCTGATTCATATTAATTATGTCGTGCGCGAATAAAATGTGTGTCATCGTTGACTCAAACGCGGAACTGTTGAAGTGCAGTGGCCTTTGTGGGAAATACCTTCACCCCTCCTGTGCTGGCTTGGCCAGAAAGGCAAATGTATACCTGAAAGACTATCTACGCAATTTAGCGTTTTATTGCGATGAATGCAATAAAATATCCGTGTCGGATATTATGATTGCAATTCAATGTCTAAAGGAATCCCTGTGCAATGAACATTCCGTTTGCCAAGATCAAATTTCTAATCTCTCTAAGAAATTTGATCACGTCTGCAATAGTGTTGAAGACTCAAACATCCAATGTCAACAATCGTCCACCCAGTGCCTCCTCTGCAACAATCCACCTTATTAAATACCATTGCGGATGAAGAAGTTATCAACAAATGTGGCCATTCCTGGAAGTTATCCGATTGGAATGAAAACTGAAATTAACAATTATAGACCTATTGCGAAACTTTCATGCATCCCAAAACTTTTTGAAAGCCTAGTTTATGATTCCGTTTATTTCCATTGCAAGCCCTTATTCTCCCCCGCTCAACAAGGTTTTCTTAAATGTAGATCCACTACGACTAACTTAATTGAGTTTATATCAAAAGTTTTGTCAGCCCTTGAGAATGGTAATGAAGTTGATGTTGTATACACTGATTACAGTAAAGCCTTTGATAAAATATCCCATAAAATAATTTATCTCAAACTTAGAGCCCTACGCTTTCCATCTATGTATATAAACTGGATAGGCTCCTACCTTGCCAATAGAACTTATAGAGTCCTCTTCCGTAACTCAGTTTCCAGTCCCATACATGCAACTTCTGGCGTCCCACAAGGTAGTCACCTTGGCCCCATTCTCTTCGTCTTATCTGTTAACGATGTGTGTCTTAAATTAAAAAACTCAGATATCCTAATGTTTGCGGATGATAAAAAAATTTTTAAGATTATCTCAACTCCATCTGATTCCTTACTTTTACAAAATGATCTTAATATCTTTTTTGTTTGGTGCATGCATAATTTCCTGGAATTAAATGTAGGTAAATGTAAACAAATGACCTTTTCGCGCAAACAAATCCCATCTCATAGAGTATACTTCTTCCTTAATGACGCCGTCAACGAAGTCGATTCTATTAGAGATCTTGGTATTATGTGTGACAAACACCTCAATTTCCATTCCCATTTTGACCAAATTATTAATACAGCTAATAGATCTCTCGGTTTTATTAAGAGATGGTCAAAAGAATTTTCCAACCCCTATGTAACTAAAACGCTTTACATTTCCCTAGTCCGTCCTCATCTTGAATATGCATGCCAAGTATGGTCTCCCTTTTATGAAAACCATTCCCTCAGAATTGAAAATGTTCAAAGACGTTTCGTTCGATTTGCCTTACGTGGCCTCCCCTGGGATGATACATCCAACTTGCCTCCTTATGCCGATCGACTAAAACTGATAGGCTTGCAACCCTTATATATTAGACGCAAAAACGCTGATATATTATTTGCTCACCAATTGTTAATGGGCAATATAGATTCCCCGGCACTCCTGAGTAATATTCATCTTAACACCAACCCTCGAAATCTGCGATCTGTCTCCCTTTTCTATATCCTTCATCACCGCACTAATTACGGGCACTTTGAACCAATGTCCAGAATTCTTCGTCACTGCAACGCTGCTATGCTAGTCTTCGACTTTAACAATTCCAAATCCCATCTGAGAGATACCCTTTACTTTTTCCCATTTTGAGTCCGAATTCCTCGTCCCTTTTAATTTTAAGTCTAATAAAATCAAAATTGTTAGTTCTTGTACATTAAAGAGCTTTTATGTGGGCCTTAGGGCCCACATGAATTAATGTTGAAAACTGATAACAAGAACAAGAACAAAAAAAAAAAAAAAAAAAAATAGTGTTAAGTTAAGTTAAGTTAAGTTAAGTTAAGTTAAGTTATGTTAAGTTATAGCTTGTATTAAGCTGAATAAATAAAAAAAAAAAATTAAAAAAATAAAGGATTATTGATATAAAAACACGACACAAACTTCTTGAGATCAAAAACAAAGGTAAAGTATTTATTCAGCAAAAACGGTTATGTATCTAATTTGAAAGTTGGAGACAATTCCAGAGTGAGCAAGAAAGATATATATTTACGAACAAGGATAGATATAAGTATAAGTCTGCAATTTAGTTGAGTTTACATTGAACTATGTGTTTGAGGTTTATACGCTCCAACAATTATCCCTAATCTTTTTCCTTATTTTTTATTAAGCTCTATCATATAATTTAAAATATCATAAAACTATATTGCTTTTCGGGTGTTGTTTCCAAGAAAATTGAGTTCAAAGTTGAAAAAATTTTCCGGGCAGAAATAAATGGTTTCGCAAAAATCGAAATTCTCAGACCTGTGTCAATTTATTAATTTTGTTTTATTTTTAAAATAAAGTTTGACATTTTTTCTTAAAGTAATGGGCTTAACCAGTTCATTCTGACAATTAATAACGAAGAAATCAAACTTTTTGGTAAACACCACCGTCAAAACGCAGTTTTTTGAAATCCGATTCAGTGAAATATTTTTGATCATAACTTCCACATCTGCAAGTATCTGCAGCTGATTTTTTCTGTGCTTTAACATGAATGTATGGAGCATATGCTGGCATACTTACTTTCTTGGTATCTTTTGGAGCTTTTTTTAGAAATCAAAAAGTTTAAAAAAAAACGCATTTTTTCCTAGTACTAAAGCTTCAGACTACTTATATCTAGAAGGTATCTCAAATCAATTTTTTTTTTTAGATAATCGAAAATAGACCAATTCAATTATTTAAGAAGCTAGAGAATTTATTTAAAGGAACTTCGGAAAAAAACATCTCAAAATTTGTTGAAAATACGGTTCGCGATTTGAGTAAAATTATTTTTCAACTTTGAGGGCTTGAAAATCATAACATACAATATATATGTTAAAAAATACTTTTGAATCATACGCTCGGGTTATCTAAGAGTACTTAAACATAAAGTTTAAAAGGATAAATATGACTTTTTAAAAAGACTTTTTTCCGCTCTCGCACCACTGTGCGCCGCCGCGCCCCGCCGGGCCAAACATAAATACCACAGAGAGTTCATACATTGCCAACCCCTAGGATGAGTTCACACATTTTGGAATCGATTTTCGCTTTTTATAGCTGGTGGAAGTGTTGTACCCGGAATATTTTACAACCTGCGAATAGGTATGGATTTCAATGTTTGTAACAAATTCATTAAATCAAAGGAAAAATTAGAAACAAGCATTGGAATTTCCCAATATCAAATAATGAACTAATAAAAAAGCGTATAAAAACGATGCACTTGGATGAGGCCATTGCAGATATTTCCCTGCAGGAGTTTTACAAGTGCGATCTTTTAAAAACTTTTGTATTTTGTAGATTATTATTATTATAATTTGAAACACACATATGCTCTGAAAAGACTTTGACAGCTACAGAAAGAAAAGAGCAAAAATAGATGCCTTAAATGATTTAGGACTTTCAGGACGCGAAATATTAAGAAGACTTAACAGAAGTAAGAAATTTGTAAGCAATCATATTCCTGATCCACAAAAATATAAGAAAAATCAAAAAGGGTACAAGGCAGAATCAAGAACATTATGAGAAGAGCTGTTAATTCTACGACTTGTCTAAAACCCACTCCAGCAATCACAACGATCCCAAGATAGCCACAGCTATGCTTACATCGTCTAATAAAAAAACGATGCATTAAAATAATTTTACTTGTATCATGCCTAGACACGCAACACAGAAAAACAGAATTATCTTTTGAAAATTATCTTGTATTTGTTTTTGTTCGGTATTTTCCGACCTTTATGACAAATAACACTCTAAAAATGGTTGTTATAACCGAAATGATCGTTAAAGCCGAAGTCGTTACAATCGAAAGATATTAGTAACAATTTAGGCCAAACCAAACTTAAGCTTTAAGTTTCGTCGTTATAACCGAAATGTCGTTAAAACTGAAGTCACTCCATACGAATTTAACGGTATATTGACGCACATCGTACGAACGTTTTGTGTAACACTTACAGCCTAAAACTAAAATCATCTTTAAAAAAAATTAGTATGTGAAAATGTACTATAGAGTACATGATGGATGGATAGTTTGTTTTATTTAACAGATTTCATACATCAGAATTTTAAATATTTCTCTTAGTTAAATAAACAAGTAGAATTTTATACTGTTAAGAGGAAGAATCTTGTTTGTATTATACTGCCTAAGATCCATGGCTTACATTTCTGTGACCATAATGCTGTTGTACCAAGCTTTCCAACGTTGTTTATCTTAATTGTGGTCACTGAACTATCATATGCATTCGTTTAGTTCATTAAAAGTAACAAATACTTTTATTCCAATGCCCCATGACATACAGCTTTGTGTTCATACAACGGAAGACGGAGAATGGTAAAACATTTGTTTATTTTTGTTTTATACTGATGAAGATTGATTTTGAATGTCTGCACATTGAAATGAGTACGAAATATTGAGCCAGGGTAAAGCTATCACATTCATGTAGTGCGGCTAGAGAAAGAATCATGCCTATTACCGATGTCGTCTCGTTTGTTCGACGACTCTCGTTTTCTTTGTCGTGTCGTTTTTTAAGTGGCATTCTATAACTTTTTCGACGCGACTATTTTGTAGCTGATTTTTAAACGATGAAAATGTATCAGAGATCTGTCAAACTGAAATCAAATTCTAAATCATTTCATTACTCGATATTCAACAAATGTGTTTTTATTAAATTATTACCAAATAAATAAATTATTAAAATGGTAAGTGTTGAAATGTATTACAACGCAAGCAGCGATAGTGACAATGATGAAGAAGGTAGAAAGCGAAATATTGCAAAGGCACATTTAATTGTACAAAAAGGACAGTGAAGCGTCGGCATCTGCATTTGTAGCCTGAACTTGCTTTGACTTATGTATGTCCGGATGATGAAGACGTTGAAGTGGTTGGGAGCTGCGATACACCAATTGCATTTCCACTCGGGCTTAACCATCTGTTTATGTTTAAGTAGATTTGCAACAGCATCCTCAAGCGCAGATAGGATGTGCAATTGGTTAGGACCCCCTCCATTTCCTTTCACTTCTTTTTTGTTGTTCTGAACAATTTTTTTGTACTTTAAATTCAAAGTCAGCCCAAACCTGAAAAAGCAAATATTAAAAATGTGTTAATGTACATAAATAGAATAAACTGATTCAAACCTTTTGCCAACCATCACCTTCTTTTATTGGAGGACTTTTGCTGTTGAGTTTATCAGCTACACCATAAACATTCCATTCTTTTTTAAAATCGGCTTTGTTCATACATTTCAAAAATCCCCTAGCCAACTGCTCGTTGCTTTCCATCAGCCGGACAAGCGCCTCGAATTGGTTTTGGTTTGTTAATTTTAACTGAAAATGTGCAAAAATATTTATTTTTTATTTATCGCAAATAAAGTACTAATAAATTCCATAAAATTAAAATTATTTAACAAGGAAACTTACAGTTTTGCGAACTTCCATTTCTTCGTCGTGAGCAAATTTTCAAATGAGAGATACCGTCGTTTTTTTCATTGTCGTCGTTTCCTTTCGTCTTACAGAATGCTGAATTAAAGCGTTCAACACACTTGACGTTTACACACGACAACAAAACGAGTGACAAAAGTTGAAAACGACTTATGGAATGCAGATTGTGTCGTGTCGTATATTTTGCTGTCGTAATAGGGGTGAATATTTGTACCCTGTACATTTCTAGAACTACGGGTAATACGGTTGAATTGTTTGAGGGGAGGAATGCAACTGGCTATTTCGCTGGAGCATTGTTTATGAAAAAAAAAAAACGATAACACAATGATAGGCATGAGATGAGACCTTGCGGCGGCGGCGGCGTTCAAGTATAGCAGATGTACCTATCATTTTTAGAGCTCTCTTTTTAATTTTATCCAAAAGACTCAAGTACCACGGTTTTGGGGCACTAGCCCAAATATTAGAATTTGGAAAAATAAATTTTTTTCAATATGTCCAGATCGGAAGGGGTAAAATATTCCTTGCATCGTCGGAGAAAACCTAAACATTTTGCAACATTTGTTTGATTCCCCATAAGACAATGCTGTCAAGATCAGAATTTAATGATCTTATCATACGCTGCCGTTGGATCTGAATGTCCACTTCCATAGGACAAAATGAGAATCTTAAGACGAATATGAACAGCTGAGGGTACTGTCATCAGCGAAACAATTGCCGCAAACAAAAAGAATATTTGTACTTTAAAAGAGTATGTCCGAATCGGTCACATAACCGGGAAATTCAGAACCCCAAGATGAAAAAGTAGAAGTCAACTATTACAACAATGTATTAGTGACAACAACAATATTTTTAAATAATTTAAACAAATTTGCTGAGTATTAATTTTATTTTAAATAAAACCGAAGGCACTTTGTTTGTTAAATTTTTAAAAAAAATCACAATGTATCCAGTTGTCTACTTCGTCAAAGCTAACTGGCTTTTAAGCCTTTGTTTCCTAATGGTTTCGCTGTGGATCCACAAGATTAATATTTTTCTGATGTTTCTAGAGGTTTGAAGAAAACCAAATCCATTTGTGCAGAATGTAATTGACACCTTCGGGAAAAAAGGGTTAAAGACTTCCACCTATTCAATATTTTTGTAATAAAAAGTTAACGACAACTTTGTTAAATTCGTCGGCATATTTCAGGTGAATGTTGTGCTTGCCATCTGGGAATGAGTAATACCTGAAATAAGAAAAGACATTGAATCGTTGCACATATTTAAGAAAAAAAAAAAAGAATATCTCTAACCTGCATCCTAGAATCCTCTTGCGGATGTAAGGTATATGTTCTTCAGCTATCATTGGATCTTTTACTCCATGCAAAATAAGAGTAGGTACTACGATTTTCTCTATTTCTTCTCTACAGAAATTTCCATTCCGTTGTTTATAGAACTCTAACATAGCATCGATCCACTCGGACCAAATTTCTGCGAAACGTTCGGGGCCATATAGTTTTTCCAGGGGCTCTCTCATTCGTTGAGACCATGTTGAAACATCACGCATACCTGTGGTTAACAAAAAAGAAGAGAACTCAATTAAAACATCAAGATCATAATACTCTCGGATGTTTCTGCTGTATAACCTTTTATCAATTTTATTTCTTTTTCATTGATGTAAGCACCAGCTCCCCAAATAATCATATTGTCTACCAGGCGGCGATGTTTGGCAGCGATGATCATAGCCGTTATCCCACCATCGCTCCAGCCAAGGATGGAAAAACTTGAATAGCCTAGAGCTTGCATAAAATCTTTTGCGCATTCAGCATCTCTGCGAAAGAAATCCAACCCAAATTGTCTTCGCGGAGGTATCGATTTGCCGTAACCTGGTGGATCCCATGCGATGATTGTGTAATCGGGTAACAACGGGGGGAGTTTTTCAATTTGTGGTTTGAAGTCAGTCCATGCCGAACCGATGGCGCCTGGCATCAACAAAACACCATTGGGGCCTTCTCCCGATTTCACGTAATTGATATCAATACCTCCGACATTGACCTTTTGTTCTGAGATATTACTTGCAAAGCGTTTAATAACTCCAAGTGCAGATTTTACACTTTGAAATAGCCGTGGTCTGATCATTTTCGAGAGTTTCTTGTTATGTTCAATGATGACTTTTAGTTGTCAATGGATATCGCTATCAAAGCGTATGTGTCAACTTGCATGGTTTATGCAAAAAGCGAAATGCATTATTTTACATAAACGTAAGATCGAGTCGACAATAAAATAAACAACTTCTTCTTATTTTTATATAAACATTTTAAAGCATTTGCCTGAAGAATTGAGATGAGTTTGTAGTTTGATATTATGCATTTTTAATGTTTTGTTTTTCTTTTTATACTGTAAATGTAAACTTATGTATTTTAAGTTTCAACAGCTGTTAAAATTAAAAACCTGGCAAAATTTGTGGGAAATGTGTTATAAAAATAATAAATCGAGGTGTAAATTGAAAAATATATTTCCCCATAGGAACAGATAACTAAAGGTTCAGTTCAGAGATCATCAAGTATAAGGACGCGCTTGCATTCTACAAAAAATTGCTAAGTGTAGAAAAGTGTGATAAATATAAATAAGTCAGACTTTACATTCTTTTGAACAAAGGACACCTTCCTTGAACTTAAAATTATACAAAAACGGGGCTTTAGATCTGCTTAAGAAGATGGAGGCACAAGTGGGAGAAAATTCAATCCTTTTTAACTTACTATAAAATACTTTAACTTTTTGTTGCTTCAAGCCTAAATAAAATAGATTCTAAAAAAGGATAAATGTAGAAAAGTGTGATATGAATTTAAAAATTAGAAAAAGCTTCAAATTCTTTTAAGCAAAGCAAATTCTTCTTGAACTTTAAACTATACAGAAAGAGGTATTTAAATCTTCATCTGAAAAAAGCAGAAAAGAAGAGAGACGCAGGTACATGTTGAAACCCAAAAGTGGGAGAGATCTCACCAGTGGAAATCTTTTTTAACTTCCTATAAAACACTATAACTTTTTGACAATAAAGTGTTACTTCAATAAATTTGAATGTATTTTAGCTATCGGGTGATTTTTTAAGAGCTTGAGAACTTTTAAAAAAAAAAAACGCATAAAATTTGCAAAATCTCATCGATTCTTTATTTGAAACGTTAGATTGGTCGATGACATTTACTTTTTGAAGATAATTTCATTTAAATGTTGACCGCGGCTGCGTCTTAGGTGGTCCATTCGGAAAGTCCAATTTTGGGTAACTTTTTCGAGCATTTCGGCCGGAATAGCCCGAATTTCTTCGGAAATGTTGTCTTCCAAAGCTGGAATAGTTGCTGGCTTATTTGTGTAGACTTTAGACTTGACGTAGCCCCACAAAAAATAGTCTAAAGGCGTCAAATCGCATGATCTTGGTGGCCAACTTACCGGTCCATTCCTTGAGATGAATTGTTCTCCGAAGTTTTCCCTCAAAATGGCCATAGAATCGCGAGCTGTGTTGCATGTAGCGCCATCTTGTTGAAACCACATGTCAACCAAGTTCAGTTCTTCCATTTTTGGCAACAAAAAGTTTGTTAGCATTGAACGATAGCGATCGCCATTCACCGTAACGTTGCGTCCAACAGCATCTTTGAAAAAATACGGTCCAATGATTCCACCAGCGTACAAACCACACCAAACAGTGCATTTTTCGGGATGCATGGGCAGTTCTTGAACGGCTTCTGGTTGCTCTTCACTCCAAATGCGGCAATTTTGCTTATTTACGTAGCCATTCAACCAGAAATGAGCCTCATCGCTGAACAAAATTTGTCGATAAAAAAGCGCGAAACACATTTCGAACCGAACACTGATTTTGGTAATAAAATTCAATGATTTGCAAGCGCTGCTCGTTAGTAAGTCTATTCATGATGAAATGTCAAAGCATACTGAGCATCTTTCTCTTTGACACCATGTCTGAAATCCCGCGTGATCTGTCAAATACTAATGCATGAAAATCCTGACCTCAAAAAAATCACCCTTTATAATTGAGTACACAGTTTTTCTCCACAGTTTTGATGATAGTAAGAAGGTACTTATAATTCTGTATATAGAAAAAAGCATTAAAATTCCAAATTGACTTACGTAAGAAATAACAAATAAATAAATTGAAAACAAATTTAAATGAAACTTGAAGCATTGTGGCAACATTGATGCAGACCTAGACACTACAATAAAGATGAACACGTTTTTCTTCAGTAATATTTTGACTTTTGTATTTTTTGAATTTCCTGAGTTAGATTAATTTTATATGCAGTATCCGTTTTTTTGCAGAGATCAGAAATGCAAAATGAAATCGAGCCCAACTTCGGTCGTGCTATCAAGTACAGAGATTCGTTCTTTAGCCATACTACGCGAATGTGGAATGCATTACCTCAATCTGTTTTTCCCAGTCATTGCAATATTCAGAAATTCTGTGTCTTTACATAAAGTAATATTTCCTTTAAATCTACAGCCATTTTGAGTCTGGCAGCTTAGCCCAGATTGTAATTTGCCAATGTTATTGACCCGTAAGTAAAACAAGCCTAAAATATAGCAGCTAGTTTTTGATTTTGTCGTATTCAATGACTTTGATGTTCGCCGTGTAAGGTCATATTACCGAGCAATCCTCATTTTTGGTGTGAATCACCATAAGAGCAACCGCTTGAATTTCTATATCGAGCATGCTTTGTCTGTAAAGTAACAACAGGAATTAAATGTTTGCAAATATATAAATTGAATGAAAAAAAAAACCCAAATGAAATTCCCAATTGCCCAAATCAGCTTTGTAAACAAATGTGTGCGTTACTCTTTAGACGGTATGTCGACTCTTGTGACTATATTCTATTTTTATAAATGTCGTGGATATAATTAAACATAACTTTATTTATTTGGTTGAACCTATTTCAAATGCAGTCGTGGCCTTAGTATTTCCTAGATTATTGTGGTGGCAACCAAAAACAAACCAACGACCAATCAGAACGCTCGTTGTATTTTTTCACATAGCGGAAGTAGGAACAGATACAATTCGTTCCCAAGCTTAAGCATTTGGTCGAAAATTTGTGTCCATTCTAGTAAAATTCTCCAAAGAAAGAGGTTGTGTCGCTTTAATTTTTGAAGTCATTGTCTGGAATTTGTACTCATTTTATTTAATCAAACGAGAATTTAAACAATAATTGTGTTTTAATTTTAAAGGTGAGAGAATTATTTAAATTCGAAAAATTCTAATTCAATGATGATGGGTAGTTTAATTTGGGAAATATATTCGATAGAGAAACCTTTCTTGGCTTTTGAAAACCAAAATGGCCGTAGTAATGGTCACATCGAAGAAAATTTCCCAATTTTGTTTGCATCTAAAAAATGGGAATTCTTAATTTTGTTTTTTTTTATTTACATTAATGTATGAACAAAATTTAGTTGTAATAATTTTCTTTTATTTAATAGTTAATGTTTGACGCTTTTTTTTGTTTTATTTAACGCAAGCGCGTTCTTATCTCGCCATTGATTTTATGTATAATATATTTTGAATTTTTTCTTCTTTTCGGACAAACTCAGGAAGGTTGATTTGCTGTTTTCTGCCACAAAGTAAATGAGTCGCCGACATGGCGGACGATGAGCAGTTTTCACTTTGTTGGAATAATTTTAACAGTAATTTGTCGGCTGGTTTTCATGAATCACTATGCCGAGGCGATCTGGTGGATGTCACTTTGGCGGCGGAGGGCCAATTCGTAAAGGCGCATCGGCTTGTTTTGTCGGTGTGTTCGCCATATTTCCGCAAAATGTTCACCCAAATGCCAGCGAACCAACATGCATTCGGTAAGAATTAAAGCATCTTTGTTTTTTTGGTCTAAGCTCTAATTTGAATCGTTTTCTTTCTTTTTTATAGTTTTTCTGAAAGATGTAAGCCACTCAGCTTTAAAGGATCTAATACAATTCATGTATTGTGGAGAAGTAAATGTGAAGCAAGAGGCGTTGCCTGCATTTATCAGTACAGCTGAAGCCCTGCAGATAAAAGGACTCACAGATGTAAGTAACTTTTATTTTTGTTTTTCTTATAGTCCTCTACTTGGCTTTATTAGTGTAATTATTAAGGGCTGCCCATGTTATTAGCTAAAGTTTGATTTTGAAAAGGGTGACAACTTTGTCGCACAAGTCACTGCCGACAGGACGCAAACTCCTTTTGTAGCTTTTTCTCTACTTAAGTTTTGTGTTCTCTTAAACCTTAAAAAAAAAAAAGAAATATTTGTTGTGTTAGGTTTTATATGATGCATTGTGACATGTCCCGCCACCAGTTGGTAGCGTCAGTTAATTTTCAAATACAAAGTGTCCATTTTGTTTTAACTTTGTGCGCGTCGATTCTACAAAAGCCGGGGTATGAACGCCGTAGTTCTTGCCGGCCATATTTGTTTTTATTTAACTAATTAGAAATTGAAACCAGTTTTATGTTAACCAAACAAACGTCTGTTATCTTGTAATACAAATTCTGACGGACTGTTGTTTTCAATGTACCTACATACAATTTGTTTTCTAAGATTTTAAGAATTTTCTCGACAGGAAAACTATAAACACAATTATCTTTTTTTTTTCATTTTTGAATTTTGTAATAAAGAATAATTGAAAATCGAATCCTAGAAATCCTTTTCTCACAATTTTGACATAAAAATGAGAAATCCTACTTAACCCGCCATTGGTGACGCAAATTTGACTTTGATCAATGGTGACGCCGGTCTTACGGACCGGGTTTTTCAACTGAAGATTTTTCGAAATGTGTTACTAATATTTCGTGTTTTTTTTAAATACATACGCCTTGACAATAAAACAAAGATATTAAATCAACAGAATATCTTTTATCACAATACACAAATTCACAAAGTTGTTTTTTTTTTTAGAGCATTAAAAAATAAAAGTTTTTTAATAATACATTTTTTAAAATTAGGTAAAAAATTGAAAATCATATTTATTAATGAAAATTATGTTTTTTGGTCTCTCGACATTAGGAACTTTAGTAAAATGAACAAAAATTAGTATCCTTCCAAACAAAAAATAAAAAAAAAATACATCTCAAAAAACTAAATTTCTTCAGCTACTGCAATATGGCACTACGTGCTTCAAAACCAAATATTGTTTACATTTTTGGCAAAAGTACTTCGTTTTCTTATTTTTTTTCCATCCGCACTCATAGACCGGCCAGTTCTTGAAAGACCCGATGTCTCAGGTCCACCTTCTTCATTTAAAATCTCTGAAATCCTTTATTATTTTACTTACATAAAAGGTGACGCACGGTCTAATTGACCGGGGTAGTCAAAAAAACACACAACGTGTGCTCACTGCAAAGTTTCGACGTCAGCTGATGGTGGGGGACGTGCAATGCGGCAGCTACTCGAAAAGGCAACAAAAAACAATAACAGAGAAGAAAGTTATTCGCATTTTTTCGCACACCCGGTCTCACAGACCAGTAGGTCACCATTGGCGGGTTCAATTAAATTTTACAAGTTTGCCAAGTTGTTATTGTCAAGGATTACCAATAAAATCTGTTTTGCGTTAGCTTTCTCATTTATATTTTACCTAGCCATAGGCATTTTATTTAAACTGGTGGAAAATATATAATTCTAGAAACTAACAATTGTTCTTGCTCTGGGGGGTAATTCCGTAAAACGATTATCGTCAGACGATATCGTTTCGACGATAGTCTCACTTCACGTAAGACGATAATCGTCAAAGTGATATCGGCAAAACGATGGCGTTTGCACGATAGCTAAGTAGGTATCGTCTGCTATTAATTTCCATTGATAACCAAAACAATTTGAAGCAAAAATGTTTCGGCGAAGTTTAGTTTTGTTACAAAATGAAAATAAAAACTCAAAAAAATACAAATAATACGGTTACGAAGAAAATTAAGACATTTATCGGACATTCTATCTATTCTAACCCATATGTAAGCATTTTATTTATATACAAAACATAAATATGTACATAAGTAATCTTTCTTAATTGTTGTTAAATATATAAAACAATTGTAGTTTTGTTCAAAGTCTTGGAATTGCAAAAGAGGATAATGATGATAATGATAATAATGATAATGATGATATTGAAAACAATACATTTGTCAGACGGTTGTCGTTCTACATATGTACATACTATATACCTTCCATATTAATATTTTCTGTAACCATTGAAACTTTGGGGCGGAGGAACATTGGTATGTTCGAAAGGCAACGCTTTTAGTATCGCTCTTGCACAAAGCACTAATCCAAAGTAGTTTTGGAAACAACAATCAGACATAAACAAAACATTTTGATATTATAGTTTTATTGTCGACGGCAACAAATGAAAACACAAAAAGTAACAAGTAACAATAAATAACAATAAACATCACAAAATAGTTGGCATGTTTACTAACAATACATTTTTTGCAAATTTTCAAAATTTTCCATATAGAAAAACCAAGTTTAATAACATTTTCAAGTTATTGAACAAGCATTTTCTTTCGTTAAGTTCTTTTTGACATTTCAGTTATAGTATAATAGTATTTGAAGTATACTGAACGATCTACTACTAAAAACGATTGACGAGACGATAGCGTTAAAGTTACGTGAAGCAAATTATTGACGATATCGTTTATGATAATCGTTTTGACGATTATCGTTTTGAAAATAACGGAATGACCCCTGCTTTTATACATATTTTTCCATCCTAATTTTATAAAACAATAGCATCAATTTCAACAACAATTGCCCATGTTCTGCATTTCACTTATTGTGAATACACTTTGCGAAAGTGAATTTGGGTGTTCCACAATTCGTTATTGTGAATTGGATTTTCGAACATGCAAATAATGGATGTTCTGTATTTCGGTTTATTCCATTTTTTGAACGCATTCAAATCACATTTTTTATTTCTGTGAACTGATCTTTAAAAGCTTTCATCTGCTAGGAATCGGAGGGTTGCAGCAAGTTTTTGAATTGAAAGAATTGATGAAGGTATTGTAAAAGGTTTTATTTCCCTTAGAACATATAAAAAAGCGTCTTTGCTTAATCTAAAATTGCAATGAAAGCTTAAAAGAGGAAATCAAGAATTTACTTTATTTATCAGAAAAATTCTACATAATTTTCACACACTTATACATTGTATCAGGTAAAACCAATTTATTTGATTTGTCTCGCAAAATTCGTCTTCTTATTTTTTGCTCTTGAATTCTGCTTCCTTTTTTCACTTCAAATTGCCAATAATATTGCATCCATCTTCAAAACAGCAAAAATTTTACTTCAGAAACAAAATAAAAATGGAATATCCTTCATTTCTGACAGTTCGAAGCAATTTCGAAGTTTTCGAAATCGACCGAATTGAAGAACATGCAATTGCATTTCACGTGAAATTGAAAAGTGATTTCAATTCACTTTCGATCGAAATTCGGAACATGGGCGAATTTCTATTTCGGAATATGTATTTGCATATTGCATTTCAAATAGTTGAAAATCCAGTTTAATCGGACGACCTTAATCATAAAATTGGTCGACTGGGTATTTTGAATCTCAAGCATATTACAAATGCTTACTTACTTACTTATCCGGCTCACAATCCATGAAGGGTCTCAGCCTGAGATACTGCAGTCTTCCATCGTGAACGATCCCTCGCATGCACTCTCCAGTCACCGATACCAAGCGCTCTGGCATCCGCAGTCACTTGGTCCTTGTACCGTAGGTTCGGTCTTCCTTGTCGTCTTGAACCTGGGGGCTGGGATGAGAAGACTTTCTTGGCTGGAGCGTTGTCGTCCATTCGCTCGATGTGGCCGAGCCAATGTAGTCGTCTTTTCTTGCATATTACAAATGCACTGAATCAATTTGTTTCATAATTGTGCGTTCTCATTGATGGCGATGTAGTAAATAAATATGTAGATATTGTATTTCAACTTAATTACATGCTCCGCAATGATTCTAAATAGTCTTTTAAGTAGAAACTCGAGGTCATAGATTAGTAGGTTTACAACCATAAAAAGTAATATAAGAACTTTCTTTTATACCTACCTAATACCTACACGAACTTATGAAAATATTATTTTTCTATATCTTTACAGAGTGATCCCGCGCCTGCACAATCTCCGGCCAAGCCATCCACACCAGCGCCTCAACCAGCGCCGCCCGCCCAAACAATAACTCAAGCTATTACACCTCCCCGTGTGAGACAGCGTAACAGTACAAGTCGGTCGTATAGAATAGAAACAGACGATTCAGATGACAAGAGTACCCAAATTGTATTGCAAGCAACACCGGTACAACAACAACAACAAACCCAGCAACAGCAGCAAACACAACAACCTACAATAGTACAACAAACAACAACCACCACAGCTATAGTTAGTCAGAAGAGAACGGCACCCCGCAGTATAAGCACCCCCCATACAAAACGATCAAAGAATACCATCGATCCGCTTGAGGCATCTGAACCCACACAGATTACCGTTCAGACAGTTACCGAAAGTAAATCGACGAGCGATGCGGAATTTATTGACTTGCCCATTGAAATGCCGACCAAATCTGAACCTGATTATGCTGAAGAAACCGGAGAAGTTGAGACTGCTGAACAGGACGCAACATATGTTGAAGATGATTCATATGGTGATATGAAATACGACGAGAGCTATTTTACAGAACAAGAAGAAGCGGGTGCGGCGACGGGCGGTGCTGGTGGAGCAACAACATCAACGGCAGTCGTTAAACAGTCATTCGTTGATAATTCATATGTGGAGCAGGCGGATCAATCAGCTAATGAAGCACAGGGTTAGTTGAAATCTTCTTTTTCCAAACAAAATAATCAAAAGGAAAGGTTTGGTTTTGGTGTTTATTCCTATCTGCTTAAATTCCGTTTTTACATGGACATTGAAATTGCTTCTAAATGTGAAATCGTAGACAGTAATACACCAAAACTGGGTCTTTGACAATTCAAATGGGAATTTTAAAAGACCAACAATGGTTGTGTTTGCATCGGTCAAGTTTAGACTTCCCATTTGCTTTTGTGCTTTTGAAATTTGATAATTGCAACTATATTGATTGATTATATATGCATATGTATATTGAATTTAAAATTATTTTTTGACGGACAAACAAAAAATAGTCGTGTAAAAATCTGCTTATTTTCGGGAAAAGCAGTTGCTTAACATTTCGAAAATGAATTTTGATGTAAGTATAGTTTTTTTGTGATTAATTCATTTGATTGATCTTAATTAGAAGTGTATTTATGTGTGAAGTGGTCAAATTATGTTTCAAAATGCGTGAATTATTTTAAAAGTGCAGTGCAATTGTAAGAAGACGGATCAGATGACAGAGCAAAGAATCCAAAAACAAAACCATACAATCAAGATTTTATAAGAATGGAGGAAGACTTGCTTTGGGTGGCTGGTGTCTATATAATTTATATAGGTGGGTTTCATTTTTTGACATATTTAAATTTACATGTGAATATACTTTTAATCGAATGCTTTTGATTATTTATATATGCTCGATTAAAGGTTTAATCACTAGTTTTTATTATATTTTAAATGACATTGATTTTTAAAATTCTGAATTTAAAGACCCGCCCTGAAAAATTCTGCTTTTAAATTCGAGTGTTTTCGTCAAATTTGAAATTTTTGTCGATCTTTAGCTGATACCTTTCTCTCTGTCTTTTTTATGAATTTCTATTTGAATTTATTCTAATGAATAATAGTACCTAAAAAAGATGGAAAGATGGCTATTATCTAAAGATTTCGAAAAGTTATGTATTTTCGTAAAAACGGATAGTTTGATTTTTTTTTAACATTTCACATCCATGCTTAGCACAATATTGTTGTTTGTTTCGACAAAATTGAAAAAAAGATATGAAAACTGTAAACATTCGTAAAAAGATAAAATATAAAGCGAACTACTACAGCAACAATATTGTGCTAAGAAGTTTGTAAAATAAAAACGGTTAAACATTTTATATGCAATGATATCAAAAAAAATCTAGTAGACATCTTAAATGTTTATACATTTATTTGCAAACAACAATTACGGTAACTATTTAATTTAGTGGAAAAAAGTGGCAGAATTATAAGTGATAATAAGTGTGTTTTAGAAACAATTGTAAAGTGTTTAATTTTATGAAGAAATTCAATTGTGCTGTGAGTGTGATATGATATATGTAATATATGTTAAGTTGGAAGAGCGAGTAAGTTTTTAACTATTAATTACTATAATAAAAAATAATATTTCATTGGTACCAGAATTTCATAAAATATTCTAATACTAGGTATTCGTTTGAGAAAAAAGGTATGAAACATAATTGAATGGTGGAAAAAACATCAAATTTTGTTGACCATATTGTTGTAGAATCAGTCAAAAATTCAAAGTCGACGGCTAGCTTAAGTAGTATTCACATGAGCGCGACCAACGAACGACGAATGAATTACAAAATGTGAGTTTATTATACGTTTGAAGACATATTTCCACACAAATTCTTAACATAACGATAGCAATATAGTTTCTATTTGATTTATGATGCATACTTTTACTTTTCAATATCATATATTAATAAATTTAAGAAAACAAATTTATTCGTCGCGAAAAAAATTGTAGCTGATACGAACTGTCAAACTTTATTCGCGTTCCACATTATCCACACTCGCAACGAATAAAATAATCGCGCGTACTTAACCTTAAAAATTCATTCTTGTTTTGGTTTCGGTGGTGAATGGTGTTCGGCTGTCAAACTTCATTCGCGACGAATTAAAAACTATCATGTGAAAGAAATGTCAAAATCGACGAATATTCGGTCGTTGGTCGTGTTCATGTGAATATTGCTTTAAAGTGTGCTCAGGTCTTTTAAACGCATTAATTGTTATTGTTGATTTAAATATCAACATGCGTATACTTTAACTAAATGTTTTGCCTAATAAGAGAACTTCACGTCATTCATTAACGAATTAAATGAATTTATTATCACATAATGTCCGGATCTTGTATTGCAGTTTGCAATTTACGTTCACATTTCTCCGCCTGACTTTTTAAACAAATTGTTTTTTGTCTGTTTGGGTACAGTACCTTAGATTTTCTTAATTATCTTAGGCCCAGTTAATAGCAAAATAGATTGATAGTTTTCAAATTGGGTTAAATCAATTTTTTTATTTCTCTGTCATCGATTTAGTTGTACAAATGATAATGCAAATTTTTTCTTTCTTAACAAATTCTTAATTTTCCAACTGTTTCGTTTTCAAAATTCAAGATGTTAATTATAGAAAGAACTACATAGATGAATACAAACCAATTTCTGTGAAAAACTTCTTCAAATATCCATTATGAATTATAAATTTATTACAACTATACCACCCTTATGGTTATCGACCATTTAATTTAAAATAATGGATGAATAATCATTTGATCGGGTTTGCTCATAATGGTTATTGTAGTATTTGTTGCCCAGGCAACTAATTGTGTGAAATATGCATTATTAGAATCTTGATTCCGGAAGAACCCGTTTTCCAAAAACATGGCAGAAATAATAAAACTAAAAAACTGAAGAAGAAAAAGGAAAATGGTTTTGAATATCAAAACATTGAGGATGTTAAGAAGGCATATTCCAAAAAATAAAGGTTTCCTTTAAAAAATGAAATAATTTTAGGGTAACATTTTTGAAAACCATTTTCGGATGTCCGGTCTGCATTTCAAGTAAGCCCATTTGTATTCATAACAGTTTGGATCCTAAGTTAAGAGCGACAAATCAACTATAAATATTAATCAGTGTTTAAATCTGTAGATTATTCATGGCATTCCAACTGCCTTCTGTTATTTGATGACGATGAGTTAGATCATACTGAGGTTAAATGACATTCCATTTCATTAAATCACCTAATTTTGAGAATTGTTTCCCTTTTATGAACAAAATGAAATCGTAATGGGTAAACATGTACACAAGTTTGTGTTAGAGGTTTGGCATCTTTGTGCAGTATTAATTTAATACAGCTCGAGAGAGGAAAGCATTGCGAGTGAAAATTTTATTTGGGATAACGTTCAACTGAGTACTCGCCATCTTCAAGACGAACGAATTATGTTGATATAGCCAAAACAGATTTTTTTTGGATAAATCGGCAATTTCTTAAAGTTGGGTTGGAATCTTACCTATGGCGTATACAAATTCACCGACCGCTTGAAGTTAGGACTTTCAAAACCCTTTGCTCAAAATACGAACAGTGGGGAATAGCTACTGTACATCGTTGTGTGAAAATGATAAAAACACATTTTTGTGGTGATTTATGAACGTGAGTACAATTTTCTCTGGAATGTTTTCCTCCTTTCCTTTCTTCATTTTTAAATGTTAGTAAATTATTTTTATAGATATTTACAAACTAAGCTCATTGCTTTGTTTCGAAAAATGTGTTTCCATTGTATCCTGTTTATGGACAATGTTTTGCGCTAGACCCAATGTGAATTTAGACCTTGTTAGCCGTTGGTACCCTCGCTGCCCAAACTCTCAAGAGTATTTAATCGGAATCTTCCAGGAATTCCGAAAAACCGTATTAAAAAATCGGTTCGTAATGCAAAATTGTATGAGATTTTCCACTATGAACGTATTTGGTAATTACCTTTTTTCGGGATTCGTAAAAGTTTTCGATTTCGATGAAATGTCTGATAATTATGGTACCATCGCCAATGCTCGTTTAAACAGCCGAAAACGTTGAACAATGCTGGAATGGATTATTTATTAAAATTATATTTAGGTTAAAAAATCGTATTTACATATGAGTTGGAGGAGATAAGGTATAAAATTTAACTGTCTGCATGCGTATAAGTAATATATACTTTCATTTTGTTTCGCCGACAAATTTAAAACTCATTTTGTCAATCGAATGGATTACAAGATATCAATTTACAGTTGAAACTCAATTATTTAGCTACAATTTCCTCAAAACTTTAAAATTTATTAGAGACGATACTAATTTAGGGGCCTATTATGTAAGACGAACTAAGAACAAAGTTGAGTTGTAATCCGGCAATCGGGGGTGGAATCGGCTATTGTTGACAGTCAAAATAATCAAATTTGATCTGTGTAAGGTGATAGTCAAATTGATACCTAAAAAGCTGTCGCTAGAAAAATTTGATAGTCGTTTTCCTACAAACATGTCGTTTCTGAGTAGAGCTACCAGGCGCTTACAAAAAACGAATGAAAAATTTTGTCAGTTACCTTTTTTAGGTACAAAAACACATTCTTGTGACGGACAAAGCATACCGCATTCGAAAAAGCATAAGAAAAGTAAGAATGTTATTAAAACACAGACAATTTAATACTTTTATTTAGATATTTTATAGAAATCATTTTAAAATTTCACCATAGCAACAATGAATTGTGACAATTATATTCAGAAATTGTTCAATTGAATTGAATCAGCTTACACAGACGGGAAACTCGGTGATAGTCGATTTGACTATCAAAAATTTGATAGTCAATTATCACCTTAGCCGATTCCACCCCTGTCATAGTCGTTTTCCTCCAAATATGTCGTTTCTGAATAGAGCTACCAGACTTACAAAAAACGAATGGAAAATTTTTCCAGTTACCTCTTTAGGTACAAAAACATTCTTGTGACCGACAAAGCTTACATAATTCGAAAAAGCACAAAAGTAAGAATGTTATTTAAACAGCCAATTTGATACTTTTATTTAGACATTTTATAAGAATCAATTTAAAATTTCACCAAGGCAACAATGAATTTTGAGAATTTGAATCTGAAATTGTTCAATCGAATTGAGTTGAATCATCTTCACAGACGGAATGAAAATGATAGTCAACTATCACCTTACGTAGATCAAATTCGATCATTTTGAATGTCATTTATCAACAATCACCTTAGCCGATTCCACCCCAGAGCTGATTTTGACACAAAACAAGCACATAAAAGTAGGCAATGTATTTGGTGTACTCAACTGAAAAAAGTTGTCTCTCATAATACGAATTTTTTTTTGCAGTTGTCTTCAAATCGAGTTGTCTGGATCACAACTTGTGTTGTGATCCATAATAGGCCCTTTACTTGTATTTCAAAAGAAAACGCTTAAACGGTATTGTAAAAAAAATCAAGTATACATTTGTCTTTTATTTAATAAGAAAAATAGATGCTTAATACTTCAAAATAATTTAGTTGCAGCGGCAGATGAGTAAACTTATTCTAGTAACATTCTAAACGCTTGCTGCAATCTTAACAAAAGGGCAACTTGTAACGGTGGAAAACCTCGGTTAACCTCAAAAACACTATATGAAGATATAAATCCTTCGTACGTATCACCCTCCAAAACCCATTGGTGTATTTGTATTGTGGACGAATTCAACGAGAAAAATTGATGTGTTTTTACGCATACATAGAATCAACTACTAAGTTTTTTGGGGAAATTTCATAAATTAGATGAGAAATGACACGCACACTAAGAATAAGTTTATGAGGCTGGGGTGGAATCGGCTAAGGTGATAGTTGACCAAAAACACTATCTGAAGATATAAATCCTTCGTACGTATCACCCTTCAAAACCCATTTGTTTACATTGTTGTGTTTATAATGTGGAAGAATTCAACGAGTAAAATTGACGTGTTTTCACGCATTCATAGACACATTTACTGAGTTTTTAGGGGAAATTTCATAAATTAGAGGAGAAATTACACGCACACTAAGAAATACTTTATGAGGCCAGTTTCCGGTTTAGCTTGTAGGCAAACCAATATGGCTACCGAGGATTTAGATCAGTGTTGGGACCTCGCAGAAGCAAAAGAGTGGTAGAAATGATGTCAAAAAGGTGGTAGAAAAGTAGAAATTAAAACCCATTTTTATGTAGTAAATCTTATATTCAATAACTTATTAAAAAATACAAAAAATTAAATAAACAATAATTCAGTTCTTTCAGTTTCAAATTTCACAATAATTAAATTAGTTAGAAAAACTTAGAATTATTTTTTGCCGAAAAATTTAAATTTTGAAGCATATTTCAGTAATCGCCAGAGGTCTTGGGTTCGATCCCTGCCTATGACATCTAAAGTTTTTTTTCACGGGTACTGCCTCTTGCGAGGAATTGACAAATTCTCCAAGAGTAATTCTTGTCATGAAAAGTGCTTTCTCAAATTAGCCGTTCGGATTCGGCATATAAACTGTAGGTCCCCTCCATCCCTCACAAAAGTACTCGCACACAGGAATGGTTGAGAGTTGTAAGTCACTAGGCCCTGGTTCTCTACGGGCTGTTGCGCCACTCAATTTATTTATTTATATTTATTATATTTCAGTAATGCTTCCGGAGGATTAAAATTCTGAAAATTTACTGAAATTTCCCTTGCAGCCAAAATGTTGTGAACGGTTGTAGTTTTCAATTTATTTCTTTTTTCGTTTTTTATATTTTTTAAATCTGAAAATAGCGCTGCTATGCGGTAAGCAACAAAGCTCCATTATATAAGAAGATATGTTTTCAAAAATTAAATTGTCCATTCCGTCTTAAGTTTTTTATCAAAAGCCATTGTGAAACAATGTCATCAGTTTTAAAAATTTGGAGTAATTGATTTTCTCCAATTAATTTTCTCCACTCATTATTCAGCCCTATCATGAATTCCATCGTAATCGGAAATTTTTACGAATCCCGAAAAACTGTATCATGAAATCCGTTCGTAGTGGAAAATCTCATACAATTTTGCATTACGAACGGATTTCATGAAACAGTTTTTCAGGATTCGTAAAACTTTCCGATTACGATGGAATTCATGATAGGGCTGATTAATTAACTCCAGTTCTGAGTTAATTATAGTTGGTGAAAAATGTTTCGTGAGACCTAAAACTGATGGCATTGTTCCATCAATGACGTTTTTCGGGTTTAAATATTTGAAAAATTTTAGTTCATCGTTTGAAAGGTTAAACCTTTCTCCAATTTGAACACATAATTCAATATAATAGCTGCACATAACTTTTCGTAGTTGCATTACATCTTGTTCAACAATATCATTTTCAAGTAAGTACCTTTCAAAGTAAAGGCCAAAATACATTTGAGAATATGGTAAATAGTTTTCACTGTTTATATATTTGTGTTTACATTCATATTTTCTGGTTTTACAATTTTTTTCATTAAATTTAATTTTAATGTAGTCATTCGAATTCATTCATTCGAATATCAAGTGTATTTTTGTGTTCTCAGATTGAAATGTTTTATTTAACTCGTTTATAATTTTAAGATTTATTGATAAAAAATTTAAATATACATACTACAAATATTAAAAGGTAGAGTTTAATGATAGGTGAACGGTGAGTTGCAAAAAGTGGTAGAATTTGCTTTTTAGGTGGTAGATTTTCATGAACACCAAAAAGTGGTAGAAATACCACTTAAGTGGTAGAAGTCCCAACACTGATTTTAGATCTTTACTAGAGTGTTTTTGTAGTTGACTATCATTTTCATTCCGTCTGTGTAAGATGATTCAATTCAATTAGATTGAACAAATTCAGATTCAAATTGTCAAAATTCGTCGTTGCCTTGGTGAAATTTTAAATTGATTCTTATAAAATATCTATGTATGTAAATAAAAGTATCAAATTGGATGGATTTCCGGTTTAGCTTGTAGGCAAACCAAGATGTCTACCGAGCATTTACATATATCTTCATATAGTGTTTTTGATTAATCTAATAAATGTATGTCTTCAGAAACGACGACCTATTAACATTTTTAAGGAAATTTGTCTACAGTGTAAACAATGACATCCCTGACTATTCGCATCAGGAATTAAGAGTTGTAAATCACTAGACCGACCCTGGTTCTCTACGGACTGTTGCGACACCTATTTTATTTGTAAACAAGGTACCTACGTATCTTGAAAATTTGATGCGGAAAGTGAAATCGAAAATCTGATAAGCTCACAAGTTATTTTTGTCTAATTAAAAGCTACTAAAAATAAAAAAGGAAGCTATTAGAATTTTTATTAATAAAATGTATAGTATATTGGAGCTGATTTTACGTTCACCGTAGACTCAAGGTGGAGTGGGAAGTTTTAAATAAAAAGTTAAAAGAAATATACATACATACATGTACACAACACTAGAGAGGTACATAAATATCTTATTCAGATTTCATCTAATGAAGCCACGTCAATTGAATATCAGTCCATTATGAACTATAATAACTTAACCTTCTATTTTTTAAGAAAACTAAAGTCTTCATTAAAAGTAATTTCATAATATCTTAATCAATTAACAAACCGATTTGCGAAAGCGCATTGGTCCTATTTTATCTTTTACTTTATTTTATGTTTAGATTTTTTTGCTTGCAAAGTTTGAAGTTTTTTGTACATAAAAATAAAAGTTGTTTATTTCCTTTTTAAAAAATCATTTTTCCCGCTCCTTATGTTCTTTATTGGCTTCAATTTGATCGCTGTTAAATATAATTTTTCATTTTTGTTCTATTATTATAACTAAATACATACTTATGTACATATATTAAATTCTAATTATTTTACATTGCCCATTGACAAGATTTATCTCAATGGGCCATATTGAAATAAATAGCATAAAAACTGCAATAGCAGTCGTACTAGCCACAAATACCACCCCCCATAAAAACTCACGATGATAGTACTATAGGTTTTTTCCTCGAAATATTTCTGGGTATCGTAAACCTGCTTAGGAATATGTACAATACCCAATACAATTTGCAGGTTCAGATGACATAAGGGATTTGAGTCAGCTGCCAAAAAATTACCTTTCAAACTAAGGGGCCGGTTATAGCTATCAGTAAAATCCATCAGTAAAATTTTTGTTTTTAGTTTTTGAACATGTTACAGATTTATTTCTAGCAAAAGATTGATGCAATAAGATGAATCCTGTATTCAAGTATTTTTTTCAAAAAGAATCAATGCATTTAAAGTTTTATTTAATTATATATAAATCCATTTTAGTTTTTTTAATGATGAAATTTCATTTTACTGAACAGCTGACTACCAAAAGCCAAACAATATTCCTTTTCGTTTTACTGTTGGTGTTCCAATTTTTTTACTGTTCCGATCACATCATTAAAAATTTTACTGATGAAAGCAGCAGTAAAAAATTGTCTGAGGCGCGAAGCGTCAAAGTGACATTTAATTTAATGACGTAAATTTACTGGTTGCTATAAACGCTCCTCAGTAAAACATTTCAGATTCCTCCTGTTACAAAATGTACTGATGGATTTTACTGATAGCTATAACCGGCCCCTAATGTAGCAATTTTTGCATGTATGATCGTAGCCGCAATGTGACGTTGAAGGTTTTATAAACAAAGGTTAAGTAAAAAAAAAAAAAAAAAACTACGAGGTAGAGTCGCCGTATCCCGTAGTCTTGATGATAAGACTAGGCTTTATATATGTACAAAGCTTCCAATTAAGGAAACTTTTTTTGTCCACGCAACTACTTGTCGTGGTGTAAATGTAAGTTCAAATGGCACATGTTACACATTTTCTTCCCGATAGAAACATTTTGAGAATTTATTCGGTATCCTTTACTTTGTATTGTATATTTATAAAACTTTTCTTAAAATAAAGACTGGAACACAGAAAAAACGCTACATGAAGATAACAAACCTCGTTAGCCATCTTGAAGCTTACCTAACAGTGTATTACAAGCTAATTTGGTGTGCGTGTTTCCCAGACGAGTTGATGCTACGTAAGAAGAACACGCACAAAATTGTTGGAATTCACAACTTATTACAAATACAACGAAAATACATAAATGCGGTTTTTAAAATGTGAAACGTATAAAGGGTTGGAGTCTCATCACCCTGGTTAAAAGTGAAGAGTGATGAGGAATCGAAACGAAATTGCTCAGGAAAATGAGTTTCAGTCCGGAAAATAATAAATGCGCAATTGAAATTTTTTTCTCAAAATCAAAATCAGAATATAATTTTCATTTCTAATCAAAGGAAAACAATCAAATGTCCATTCAAAACATTTACAGGATTGATTTGAATGATTTCGTACAAAAAATACCATTTAAATCTTTAGACCTGGGGAGCGTTCGGAAAAATATGATTAAATGTTTTCAAATAAATATAATATTTTGTAATGTGGCTTTTAATTTATTCATTTCAATTGATAGGAACCTACATAAAACAAATATGACAGTAAGTTTTATTATTCTTGTATTATTTTAATTAGTTGTTAAGAATTCTGTATCTCATCTTGACAACATGAGCTACGTATTTGATCCTGGCAAACATAATGCAATCAAAGCCATCAGTCCACCGGCTGACGAACTATATTCATATCTAAGAGCTCAGTTAGTTGGTACTTTATTATACAAATTTGAAAGTTTCTAAGCTAAGCTAAGTGAGTAATACAACTTTACAAAAAAAAAGACATTTGTAGGTACAATGCTTGCGTATAAAAGCACGATCGAGCCCTTTGGACACGATCCAAGTTTGCCCGGCATACACGACCGAGCCACATCCATTTTGACTTATTGGCTATTTTGAAATTTTTCATTTCGAGCACAAATAAATAGATATATGTATGGGTGATTATACAAAAGTTGGGTAACTTTTGAGGATATTTTGTTTACGATAGTTTTTAAATCAAACTTCTATAAATTCGGGTGTATATGATAGCTAATCTAATTAATATATTGTTCCCAATCGGGCCAGTCTTTTTTTTGAGTACATTGTAAGATATTTAAAAATTTCAGAATTTGACTGCCAGAGTTTTCAAAGTATTATTATGAAATTTAATACAAATTAGTAAAAATCTCTTAGGATTTAATAATGATCACTTAAAATCACTTAGAAACAATTAAAAATAATTATTAATATGTAATACTAGGAGAAAATACTACATCAGTTTTCAAAACAGACTTGACATTTAACGTAACGTTATTCACTTATCTTTTACTACTTTCACATAGTTTTACTAAATATTTCAAAGTAATCAACAAACAAAATCTAACAATATTCATCTTAAAAGTACTAATGATCAAGAAATGAAGAACAATAACAATTTACCCTAACAGAGAACTGACGCCACACTACTGACGAAAAAGACGAAATTTGAGATTATAATCTGGACTAATGTTTTTTTTTGTAATTTCAAATATCAACAAACTACATTTTAACAAATCAAAGTACGAATAAATAAAAATAAACTTTAGATTAACAAAAAAATAACGACTCACCATAAAACTGACGTGTTGACTGGCTAAGCACGTGTATAGACAACAAACATAACCCAAACTCTGGTACAGTTATGGTGGCCGTCAAATTGTGCGACCCGCAACTAACTTTATTACCAACATTAAAATTCAAAGTGGGATTTGACGTTGAGTCAACGATATTTCGCACGAATTTTAAATTTAAATAACACACAAGAAACTGACAAAATTTCTTATTTTTTTAAATAAAGTGGAGAACACTGCATTATGAAAGTTGTAGTATATATTAAACATTAATACATCGTATTAATTTAATAAGTTTTCTCAAATCAATGATAATGTTTAATGTCACTTAATGGTTGGTTTTCAGGGTTGTGACATGCCAGAGGACTGACGTTTTAAGAACTAATTGTGTTTTTTTTAATAACTTGTATTCAAAATGAAGAACTGAAATTGGGTGACTAAATAAAGGTCTTTTTATTGTTTTAAAATAAATTGCAATCTCAATAAAATATAATCAGACTTTGTATATATTGGTTGATGACATCGAGTTACCCAACTTTTGTATAATCACCCGTATGTATATCTGGGTAATAATAATAAAACATACAAAAGGGGGTTAGTAAAATAAAATAAATATTTCCAGTCATTCAGGAAAATATCTTAAAATTACGAAATTTGTAAGCAGAAAAACATGGCCGAAAATGGTAACTCAGTACAATAAAAGTCGGAAAATGACTCGCATCAGAAAAAATAAAAAGATGGAAAGATGGATTTGTGTGTGACATAGACGGAGATAGTTAGATATTTGTTAGGTAGTGAGATAAGATTGTGTAAGCAGATAGAACTATTTGGCTCGTTCCGATCGATTTTGGATCGGCTCCGGTTTATTTGGCTCTATCGTGTCTTGCAATGAGTGTGAAATTTGCGGTGATTTATTCGAAATTTTATTGTGGTTTGTGGATAAATTATAAGAAAATTAAAATAAAGCTAACCCACATTTTTATATAATTACAATCAAGAAAGAATCCACGAAATCGAACAGTGAATAATAATGAACACCCTTTCGCCTGTGAATCCGCCAAAAAAAAGCTATCGGATTCAACATTCAACTCGCCAACAAACATTATGACATTTCAAATTCGCCTTCGAATTCGTTAATTGGTTGAATTCAAAACTAACGTCGTTTTCAATTGACAATCTGGAATTGTTCTTCGATTCGGAATCCCAATTGAACAGTTTTTTTTTTATTCCGAAGAATCTGAAGTTTGGTGAGAATGTATTGGTTGAGTATGACATGTGTCACATATATGTGTATTCGCGCTAAATTTAATTTTGTTTTTGTGCTGCAAACATGGAGGAAGTGAATTTGGATTGCTGCGATATTATTTTAGCTGTTCCTCCGAATACTTGTCCACTACATCCTCCACAAAGTTTTGCACTTTTGGTTTTTTGGCAAACTCCTGCAGGAGAAAATCAACTGCAATAATATCTTCATCACTTGATGAAGAAGATGAGGAAGACGACTCCAATAATGTTTCTAACAAACTAGGAACACTTGTTACAATATTTTCATTATTGTTTTCCATTTTGATTATATTTTTTTATAATTTATATATCAATTTCAAGAAATCACTTCACTGCTGGTATAATTTATGCAAACAAATGTGTTACAAAAAAAAATGTCATTTGTCAAGTGTGACATCTGACATTTAAAATTTATGAATGTGTGAATGATTCTGCTTCTGATTCTGTTTTTAAAACCAGAAGGGAAATTCTCTTCTTTTCAGAATCAGAATTGTCACTTTTGCCCAATTGAACGCATTCAGAATGCTTTTTTTCACTTCCAGATTGCCAATTGAAAACGACGTAAGAAGGCGAAAGCAAAAGCAATAATTGAAAAATGGCAAACTCGCTAGCAAAACGATTCGCCGCGAACCTCATAATCAGGCCCCTGATATTTGTCTGATTGGTCCGTAATTGGTAACCCTGAGACTCCACAAGAGTAAAATCCAATCCAACTTCTCTTTCGCAATCTCATCCGCAATCCAGTGTTTTTTTTGACTGGGCATATTATGTCTTGCCATGAGCAACCTCAAATGCCACATTTGACACAATGGTTAATCTGTTGTTTACTTTTAGTAACTTGATAGGTATACAAAATATGTAGGTATGACACTCGACGACAATTGAAACGAAATGAAATTGGGCAGGTTCAGGCGACATAAGGGACTTGAAAGTAAGGCAAGTTTCTAGTATCTGATTGGCCAGCTGCCAAAAATTTGCCTTCCAATTAAGGCAACTTTATTGGAAAGTTGACTGGAAAGTTAGTCAAGAAAAATCTACCTAACTATCAAGTCAAGTCTACTTCTGTCAAAATGATAGTTGATCATGTTTTTTTCATTCAACTAAAAGCTGAACTTTGTAATTCTATAATTTATTTATTTTCTGCACAGCTTCATTTAATGTTTTGTGTAAAAAGGTTTCGTGTCAATTTGGAAAACAAATAAATAATATTACTTTTCAATTCAAAATACAAATCGTGATGGACATGCAGCTTGCCTTATGAATGTTTTTTAGACAATAATGCTTTTGTTATAGTTTTTGTACTATGAACTTAAAGACGAAGTTTGTGAAGTAAAGTTCTGAATTTGAAACTCATGACATTTTAAAAACTAACTAGTTGCCTTGGTCAAAACTCACGTTCAAAGAATGAAGTTGACTGCAAATGAAGTCCCTTATGTTGTCTGAACCTGCCCATTTTAATTTCAAAAAGACTGGAAAATGGAAGGTCACCACTACATACAACACAAACGTCAAATTTGATGACAGGATTTTGATCCGCTCGAAAAATCCAAACTGCGATGACCGGATCATGGACTGGATGTTGGGTTGTTGGTCTCTATTGGATTATCTGATGACAGGCCGATAGTCCTGCCATCGGAAATGTCCAATGGAGACCCCAGGTAAGAAATTCGTAATAAAGAAAATTTAGCAAGTGGATCTCCTTAGAATTTCAAAATTTAAATCTTATACAAATTGGTTTTCCAATTTATAATATTATTTATTGAAATATTCACTTAAATCTGAAAATAGAATAGGGTCATATGTATATACATATGTATTCATCTACATCAACACATACATATGTATATGACGTATACATTATTGAAATCGAAAGGAACGACCGAGATGAAATTTTTGCTGCCGTCAGTAAACTTATAATTACTTTCTGGTATAGCTTATATTGGTAGAAAGTAACCAGGGCCACCAGCACTTCCGAGTGTACTAAAATTTCACGTTCAGTGAGAGAACTTTGGGTCTTAGATACAATGATCAACTTCATTATACTAAAACTTTAACAAATATTCCAGTTATAGTTACAGTTATGTCATAAACATTACCAACAAGATTAAAGTTAACAAAGAAAAATAAATTTAAAAAAAAATTTAAAAAAGGGGATGGCTGTTATAACTTTGTTACATAAGAACTAAACAACAAATAATGAAGTATGAGTACGAAATCAACATTTTTGGCAAATAAAATAATAACATAAATAAGGGTGTATTCATAAACGCAGAAAATCTGCGTTAGTACAATCGCCATTTCTTCTCTGATGCATTTGTGAACGCACTCCAATGCAGAATGTCTGCAGTAAACAAAAAGGTCTGGATTTAGTCCGATTTTTATGTAAACAGAGTTCATACTTCATAAACGTCAGAGAAAAATGGCTGCCAAACAAATTTTGTTGAACCTTTAAAAACAATAATTTAAATTATTTTTACCAAAAAATTAACAAAATATTTGCCATTACTTACATTCTTTGCGAGTCAGTGCCGCTTCGTCCTTCTTGTTGTTGTAAACATTATTTTAATAATTTCCGCTCTTTCTGCAGCCAAGCAAATTCAGCTGCACAATCTGCCCGACGCTGACGACAGTCTGACGTTTATGAACGGTAGGTACTGCAGTTCGACTAGGTTAAGTAATATTCACATGAGCGCGACCAACGAACGACGAATGAATTACAAAATGTGAGTTTATATACGTTTGAAGACATATTCCCACACAAATTCTTAACAAAACGAAAGCAATATAGTTTCTATTTGATTTATGATGCATACTTTTACTTTTCAATATCATATATTAATAAATTTAAGAAAACAAATTTATTCGTCGCGAAAAAAATTTTAGTTGATACGAACTGTCAAACTTTATTCGCGTTCCACATTATCCACACTCGCAACGAATAAAATAATCGCGCGTACTTAACCTAAAAAAATCATTCTTGTTTTGGTTTCGGTGGTGAATGGTGTTCGGCTGTCAAACTTTATTCGCGACGAATTAAAAACTCTCATGTGAAAGAAATGTCAAAATCGACGAATATTCGTTCATTCGTTGGTCGTTGGTCGTGCTCATGTGAATATTACTTTAGTTCAATTGAAAATCTGACTATGAATGCAGATAACGCAGTTCTTAGTTAGGCTTACGCTTATGAATACACCCTAAATCTTATAAATGTTGAGCACACATACATATTCAAAATATCATTTTGATATCAGATGAAAAATTTCGAATCACACTCTATCGTGTTTGAAGCTAATCCAAAACCAGTGTTTAAATGTTAATGGGCATATTGGGAATTATAAGAAAGGTCTACATTATGAATCCCAACGCTAACAAATTTTCGACACACAAATATGTAAGTAAACAAAAAATTACACTTTAGATGTCAACGCAAGGTTCGATAAAAGTTCCGAGCAGATGTACAAAATCGTTGAAATATCTGCTTCAAATAGATATCTCGGTAGACCGATAGATAAGGCGATATCCAGCCCTCAATTTAATATTTTTTTTTAATTTTTAAAGATTAAACTTGTAGTTAAAAAAATATCTTAATCGAATTTGATGTTATGTGTTTTTTGAAGGAATCGAACAATTAACTTAATGTACAATCGTTTGGAGTAATCATAAACTAAATTGAAGAAGTAAGCTCAATCTATAGCGATATGGCTCCCTTATATGTGGCCTTAGTCTTAGGTTAAGTTAATCAGTTGTCGAGTTTAATCAGAATTAATTAAATTAATTAACTATAGAAATAAGCCAATGCACACCTTACTTAAAAGGAATACTATTCTCATAGAATTATATAATTCTAGGGCAAATGTTAAATTAATCTAGCGATAACCTCAATTTTTGGTGAGCTTACTCAGGTTTAGTTTAAGCTTTGAACTAAAAAACTGGGCCTTATACAGGATAGGTCTGTTGATTTGAACACGCCCAACAAACCAATAGAAGTTTATTAACACGCATTTCCCATTAAAAGGCATTTAAAATTAAAATTTTTTTGTTTACTCTATCTGCATGTATACACTGATAAAATTGTATAGATACCTACATATATGTACATTAGGGCATTATTTTTTTTTATATAATGAGCGCACACTCAAGGGGATATTACTACCCTTAGTACATAAAGACATATTGTGAGCACTAGGAAAGGGAGAGAGGGGTTGAAAGGAGGTGTCGATGCCTATTGGTTTTGAATTCATGAATATTGTAATGGCTAGGAAAGAGTGTGGTAATGAATTCCTCATTCGCGTAGTACGGCTAAAGATCGAATCTCTGTACTTGACAGTACGACCGAAGTTGGGCTCGAGGGTATACTGATGAGCATTTCTAGAAGCGCAAGTATTACGATTGAACTGTTTAAGGGGATGGATGCAACTGGCTCTTTCACTAGAACATAAAATATTTATAGTTAAAATAACACAAAAAGGATGAGACAAGGAACTTTACGACGATCTTCAAGCGACGTAAATGATCCTTTTATGGTATTGTCACAAATCAATCTAAATGCTATACGTTCAATACTGTCCAAAAGGCTTAAGTAAGTTGCAGGAGCACCAGCCCAGATATGGGAGTTATATTCAAGCTTTGGGCATATATTATAAGTAACAGCTAGATCAGAGGAGGAGGAAAACTTTTTGCATCGCCTTAGGCCGCGGCCACGCAGTAAGCGGCTGAGCGGAAAAAATATAAAACATATGAAATCACATAGAAGCGGCCACGCAATGAGCGAGCGGCGAAACAAAATTCTGAGCGGCTAAGCGGCGCCGCTCAGCAACCAAACCTGTTTTATTTTTCTGAGCGGCAAGAATTAAAGATGGTCGAAGTAAACATTGAGTTGTTAGTTTCGTGTGTGCAATCTCGACTTTAACTACTAATCGCTCAAAAGCAGTCGCTCAGTGCCTGGCCATACGTCGCTTAGAGTTGCCGCTCAGCCGCTTGCCGCTCAGCCGCTTACTGCGTGGCCGAGGCCTTAGAAAAGCATTGGATTTTCGAAGCATTCAATTCCGCGCGGTTTTTTAATCCCCATTGTAGAATGCTATTTAGGTCGGAATTTAACGAACTTATCGTATTTTGTCGTTGCAGTTCCACATCCGAAGAAGAGGGATGTGATTCTGAAAACGAATATGAAAAGCTAAGATTGCTGTCGTCAGCGAAACAATGTGTTGGATTAGAAGTTGCAGACAGGAGATCATTAATAAAAATAAGGAAGAGTGTTGGAGATAGAACAAAGCCCTGGGGCACATCAGGGGTGGAATCGGCTAAGGTGATTATTGATAAATGGCAGTCAAAATAATCGAAGGTGATAGTCAAATATCTAAAAAGCTGTCACAACAAAAATGTGATAGTCATTTTCAAACAAATATGTTTATTCCGAATATATCTACCAGCCGCTTACACAAACATAGTGGACATTTTTCTTAGTTAGATTTTTTTCATTAAAAAAACACATTCTTGTGACCGACAAAGCTTACGACATTCGAAAAAAACAAGAAAAGTAAGAATCTTATTCAAACACAGCCAATTTGATACCTTTATTTAAATATTTTATATGAATCAATTTAAAATTTCACCATGGAAACAATGAATTTTGACAATTCTAATCTGAAATTGTTCAATCGAATTGAATTAAGTTGAATCATCTTACACAGACGGAATGAAAATGATAGTCAAATTTGACTATCGATCAAAAATATGATAGTCAAATTATCACCTTAGCGGATTCCACCCCAGCATTTATTCTGGGGTTTTCGGATTTGAACCCATCCAATACTACTTATATTGAACGTTCCAAAAGGTAATTACTAATCCAATGAATGAGGAATTAATGAAAACCAAAAGCACGGATTTTTGAAAACAGAGAGCCTGATCCCAAATCCTTTTAAATGGTCTTGATAAATCAAGTGCAATAATCTTACTTTCTCCATTTCTCTTATTAACGATGCGATGTTACACTTCACTTTAAAGTTAAGCAGAATAGATGTATTCCAAAAAAATAGAGTGACTCCACAAAGATAAACAAGTTCGGCTGCAAATATCTATTAAGGCAATTCTTAGAATCAATTTTTAGTTTGCTATCTCTACATAGCTAATGTGATTTCAACACTTTGCTTTCTATTTTTTTGCATATTGGAAAATGCAGAAAAGTGTATATTTACCATAATATGAAAATATCCTTAATCAAAGCGGAACCTTAATTTTACGTATACTTTGGCCCTCTATACGTCAATCATTATATTTTGTACTAGATTATTTCAATTTAGGCTTGATTCAATTTTCGACAGCGATAGGATTTGCTTGACAGCTCTTTTCGCTTGTTGAAAAATGGAAAATTGAAATTAAGATGTGAAAACGCTCGCTTAAATATGGAAATGTTTCAGAAGTGTTTTTATTAAATATACCTTACCTTAACTCACTGCTGCTTAGTTTTTTAATTAATAAAAATTTAATATTGTTTGTGAATAGGAAGTGTTGGTTGGAAGAGAAAAGAATTTGAACCTCGATTGCTAGTGTTTTCTTGGCTTTCGCGAATTCGTCATTCAATGAACTCAGTGCACAATAGTTTCTATTTCTTTTTTAAACGCATTATGTCTGCAATCTCGAGGTAAACTTAATTGTTTTTATTTCAATATATCTCTCAATGTGTTCTAACGGGTAAGTCTTATTTATTTATTTACATTTTTTTTTCTTCATAAAACAAAATTAGGTACATAGATACTTCTGCGTTTTTGTTTATTTTGTATACCTACATTTAATATAATTTAAGTTATGCTGTTCAAATTCCGACATTGAATAATAAAAAATTTAATAAAAAATAAACCATTGACTTTTCACTTGCGCTTCTTTTTCTACGTGCGACAATAAAAGTACGAGAGGAAAAAGTTTAAACAAAGATTGATAATTACTGCCCAACAACAAAAATATGTCTATAAATTAGATAATCAAATAAAATTAGCATGTTTTTTGCGTTTGCTTGTATCTTTCTAGATGAAGTACGATTCATACGAAGCCAGAAAAAGAACGCCCAATTGGTGTACAAGGGATTTATCTACAACAAGAAATTAACCCAAGCCAATGGACACACAACGTGGCGGTGTATCGATGTTTTAAAATGCCGATGCAAAGCAGTGGTTATTACCAAAAGGAGTGAGCTTGTGGCGGCTCGTCGTAACCATAATCACTTGGACCACTTGTCTCGCATTGGTAACAGACCTCTTTATCGCGAAGAAGAGGATCTGGGCGAGTACATTGAAATCAAGGCCGACGATCCAAAGCTGAACGAGATCATAACCGTGTCTCATCTTGAATTCGATAAGGACAACTATAAAATATTTGTGCCCTCATTGAAAACCAAAAAAATATAAAGTAGGCTTTTAAATTTTGAATGCTCTTCTTAGGGACTTATTTGTATTTGTTAAAATTTAATTTTTGAAACATCCAATAAAATGAATAATTATATTCTAGAAAAAACATAACATTTGTATCAAGATTCAAGAGATATGCTAAGCACTATCCAGTATGTATGACATGATTGCAAGTAACTAAATGGAAAAGATCCTTCTAATTCAAGGAAATAGTTTTCATTTCACCTTCCTTTATCAGGTATACAAGTAAAAAATCTAGATAAACCCCTGAAGAAGTCGTGGATAGCGACGAAACGTTGGGAAAAGATGAAATAAACTTGTTTTATTTGCATTAAAAAACAAATTGACCAAAAAAGCCTACTTAAACTAATTAAAAATATAATAAAAAATAATTGGTCACATATTATAATTGTTAAGGAAAGATTTTATGACAGGTTATGTTTATAGTAGTGTGTTCTTAGTTTTTCCACAACATGTACATAATTTTTTCACCAATTTTTATTTCTTTTTAATAGTAACTATTTATGGTTGATATCCTTATTTTGTTGGTCTAAAGGTCATTATACTTACAGTCGAAAGTTCTGAACTTTGATTTAAAAGTTGTTATTCTCGAGCCTAGCAAAAATATCGAGTTAATTTTTTTACGAATCTTTCCATATATGGTAGTATATTTTCTCAACTTGACTTCTAAGAGAAATACTTTCAAATCAATTATGTTTCAATTCCAATACATTTTCTATTTGTGTTAAGATGCAAACCTGTTATATGTTATATATTTGACTCTTCAATTCCCAGTGTCAACTGTGGATGACGTGTGCTTATTTTTTGAACGTATTCTTATACGCAAATAAAAACTCTTGTTAGAAGTGTTTAAGTTTAACTTCTGCAGGCGTAAAGAGAAAAACAACATTCACAATTCTTATTGTAGGTAAACCTCTTATTAAAGGATCAGGGATTTATTTGTTTTTAAAATTTTGTCGGTCTATTTTAAATCTATTTATGCTCTTGATAAGGTATCGGAATTAAAGGGTTAAATTCCTCTATTCAAGTCATGATATATATACATTTAAAAATTGTATTTACTTGAGAAATTGAGATGTAGACCGACCATTTTTTTTGTTGTGAAGATTACCTTTATTTTTTATTTATTAATAAACAGATGTAAATAATAAAAAAATATTTGGGCTATGTTAGAATTCTGTTTTTCTTTTCAGTTCAGTACTCATATGGGATCATCGATCTATAATTAACTTTCAGATTAGTACAGATGACATCTTCATAACTAAGAACTTGTATTTAGCTTTTCATCACTTTCAAATATTTCTAAAATAATTTATAATATTTAAATTATATAGAGAATATTTTATGTTATCCCTTTTTTGATATAAATAAATAACGGTAAACTTAATGTGTCTTATTTTTCCTATTTGAAATTATTATTTCATTTATAAAATAACAAAACCATGTTATATTGTAATTTTAAGAACGATCAAACTAAAATCATATATGTGAAACCGTCTTCCTGTAATTACAGAAAATGTTGATTGTAAACACATTTCAGTTTTTTTGAACAGATGTGTTGTAATAACAGCACTAAAGAGTAACTGAAAATATTTTTAAGGATTTTAATGTTTGTGGATATTTGAAAATAAAATTGTGTTGTATTGTGGACAGGTTCATGAGCATACTCGTATATTAGAAGACCTCAAAAAAAAAAGAATGGGATAATGTATGCGTACCAACAAAGCGGAGACACTAACTATAGATTGGCGGTCGAGGTCTTCTAAAGAAGAGTTCTTGGGACTACGTGACAAATTTGTTTTAACCTAATTTCAATCTCCAGAGTAGGTGAAATCCAAACATCACCAGAAAATATTACTGATACTATACCAAAATGTGTGGAATAGTACAAGCTAAAGCTTCCTTAGAAAAAAATAATAATAATTTAAAAGAAAATTTTCTTTCACAGTTAAAAAAAATCTGTACAAGAAAAATGGAGTTTATAAACAATACTAATATTTAAGCTTTTACATTGTCATTTCAATGCACTAATTGTAACTTTTTTTCAGATAACAAACTTTTGTTTATCGAAAGTCCTTGGTCCACTCCGTGTTTAATACTCGACAACAGTTACATGTACAACTGTCACAGCAAGAAAAATGGCAAAGAATACTGGCGATGTCATAATTATTCCAAAAAGAAACAATCAGAACGTTGTCGTTCAAGGTGTGTCCTCGAAAATGGCAAACTTAAATCATGCACCGGAGGCCCACACAACCATCCGCCTCATATGGATAAAATTTCTAAAATGCTACATCGCAATCGTACAAAATTAAATGTAACAAGAACATCGCCTCGTTTAATTGTTAGACAAGAACACGATCTCACTGAAGATGTATTAAATCATGCAAGCAGTTTTATGTATTTAAACAAATTGTAAATTAGTGTTTGTTTAATGACATTGTACAAATAAAAAGCAACTTTAATTTTAACTATAAACATAATTAATTAGAGGTCGTTTTTGAAGTTATTTGAGACTACAATTAATAAGTCCAGTTTAAATATGATTTTGTATTATCATCTGAGTAAGCATCAAGCTCCTTTTATCCTGAAAGGTATTTATTTTCTTTAAATTTAAAAAAAAATTTGTTCAATGTTTAACTTTTATAAAGAAGATCGAAGTGTTGTTAAAAATTGATTACATTTTTTTAAAGAAAGATCAAAGAAAAATGATAGTTTTTGAGAAACTAAATAAAAAGATTGTATATTGACCACTTACATAATAGGCTTGATTTTCTTATGCAGATATACATGGCCCTACTCATAAACAGATGAAAGTACTAACTTCTTCTTTTTGTTCAAAAAGTAAAGGTTCTTAACAATTTTTTTTTGTATTTACAAAATAGTGTTTTAACTAAACTTAAAAGTCCCAACGCCGATATTTTAATTGACGGTTATAAGTTTGTCTTAAAGTTTAATGAAAACGTCCTCCTTTGATCACTACAAAACATTTAAACATGTGTCGAAGCGTTTATATGTATACCTTATGTACTATATATTAAAGTAAATAGAAATTATTTTAATAAAGATTATCTTTTTTTTTTGTATATATTTGATACGAAAATTTTGAGGTTTATAAAATTTGAGGACCCTTTAAAAAGGTTGTGCAAATCGTGTGAATATCAAGTCTTTGATAACATGCTCTAATGTTGGTATTTTAAAAATTTAAAATAAATTTTGTAAATAAATCTTGGCTTACACAACAAAACAAACAGACAAGTATTTTAAAAATCTTCAATACCCATTTGAAATGTTTGATAAAATAACGTTTTTTTTTTTTTAAATTAGCTAATCAGAATTTCAAGTATTCACTTTTCAGGATAAAGGTATCATGGAAATGAAAGCTATATGTAATGACGACCACAATTTCTGTTTATATTGCTCTTCAATTTGTCCAACACTTTTAATTTTAATTTTGTACTCATTTCATAAGGACAAGAAATAAATATGTCTAAATTACATAAAGATTAAGCATTTTTATAAATTTTCATTTATTATTTTAATGAAATTACTTGTTTACTTTGTCATACAAGGAATATCACTAAAAAATGTCTTTTGTCATACATACATACATATAAACAAACAGTTAACCAAAATAATTTCCTCTGTATTATGTATTTCAGGATATTTTTACACACAATTTCCAAACGAAATGAATGTCTTTTTTGTGCGAAGCCGTTGGGGCCGAAAACTATTGGTCTATAACAACTACACTTTTACATCTAACAAACGAATTCATGCCACAAATACGACCTATTGGCGCTGCACATTTTCTAGTTCCAGGAAAGAAGTGCCTTGTATCGCCCGTTGTACCACTCGAAAAGGAATGATAATAAACTTTTTAGGCTCACACAATCATCCACCCATTCCACCAAAAGTAGCAACTGATAGACCTCCGGTGGTAACCTGCGACTACAACATTGATGATCCTTAATTTAAAAATAAATCTCAAATTGTAAAAAACAAAACTTTCATCAAAGAAAATCTTAATTGTTGATTAAAAAAAAAAAAACACTAAGAAAATGAGGCATCAATAAATTTGAAAATTTGGAATATTGTTTTTATTGTATACTTTATTTATAAATAACGTAAAGATTAAAAAAAAAAAGTAAAAAGTGAGTTTTAAATAATAAACATTTTGGTTTAAAGAATTTGCCGCTCACACTATTCATTCTTATTTTAGATGACGATACAAAATTGGTTGATGAAAACCGCGTTAATTACATAACCAGTTTAAAAGGCACTTACCAACTGTGCCTTGATGGATTTCCTTATACAAGACATCGTGTACGGAGTGGTACAATTTATTGGAGATGTGTACAATTTAGGCCCCTCAAGTAAGTTTTATTTTATGTAACTATTTACACTATAGTTTTACAAACTTTTGTTTGTATTTACTAGATGCAAAGCGCGAGTTCGTACAAACGAAAAGGGAGATCGAGTTAGTATTGTTCAAGAATCACATAATCATGATGTCCTCAAAGAACGGCGTAAGAAAGGTTCCCTTAAGGTCGTGTACGAGTTGCGAAAGTTGGAGAACAAAATAAAAAAAGACAGACGAACCTAATCTACAAACCATCACTTCGCTCGCTGCTAAAAACATATATTTAGATAGAAATGTTCGTTGAAATGAATAAATAGTTATAGCATGTTTTCTTAAAACGATCTTTAATTAGTATGCATACCATACAAAGGCTAACAACGCAGGCGATTATAATTAATTAATTCTTCAACCAAACAACCCTGTCTTTTTTGTAAATGTATATTAAAAAGCATCCTTTTGAACTCGGCTTAAATGTAAGTGTAATTCTGCAGCTACGTATTCAGCCCTATCATGAATTCCATCGTAATCGGAAATTTTTACGAATCCCGAAAAACTGTATCATGAAATCCGTTCGTAATGCAAAATTGTATGAGATTTTCCACTACGAACGGATTTCATGATACAGGGGCCTGATTATGAGGTTCGCGGCGAATCGTTTTGCTAGCGAGTTTGCCATTTTTCAATTATTGCTTTCGCCTTCTTCGTTTTGAATTCGACCAATTAACGAATTCGAAGGCGAGTTTGAAATGTCATAATGTTTGTTGGCGAGTTGAATCCGATAGCTTTTTTTTGGCGGATTCACAGGCGAAAGAGTGTTTATTATTATTCAGTGTTCGATTTCGTGGATTATTTCTTTATTTTAATTTAAAAATGTGAATTAGCTTTATTTTAATTTTCTTATAATTAGCTTTATTTTAATTTTCTATAAATTCATTCAAGGAACGATGTTCCTGTTCATTCATTTTAAAATTTATCATTTTTGGGCACAAAGAGTTTCAGACAAAACGTTTGAGACTGTTGGTTGTGCCATTCCAAGGAGTACGTCTTGTCCAACTCCTTTTTGGTACGATCCCTCAGCAAGAAATCTCATAGTAGCGGCAAACTTTAAAATTGAATGAATGCCGTTGCTGTTCTGATCCTTGAATTCCTCACTGATCTCTTGCAAAATGAAGACAAAAGCTTCTTTCGAAAGTCGAAATAGTTTGATAAATCTATTAAGACAAAGTGTGTAGATTAATTTGATTTAAACTAAAACGAAACAATACTTACTCAGTTGAAGGGAGATCCAGAGGAGAAGATTTGCTTCTTAGTAGTCTCCTGGACACCCGTAATCTTGAGGATTCCTGGGATTCCTCCCTTTCAGAATAAATATACACCATAATTGATTCCATTTTTTAATTTTAAAATTGTTTATTAAATAAATCACCGCAAATTTCACAAATTCAATCAAAACAAAACAAAATTTGTGGAAAGCTGTCAAACCAAAAGTGTCAAATCACTGGAATATGGAGAGAAAAAGTCAAACCAAAGTGTCAAATCACTGGAATATAGGAAGAACTACTTTCGCTTTGCCGCGAGTTCGTTAATAAGAAAATACGAAGCGAGTCGAATTTGAAAGATCGAATTGAAAACGATCTGCCGCGAACCTCATAATCAGGCCCCAGTTTTTCGGGATTCGTAAAAATTTTCGATTACGATGGAATTCATGATAGGGCTGATTATATATGGACCAGGGTTGTTGCGGATGTAAAAATTTTGACATCCGCGGATGCGGATTTTTTGAGACTCACATCCGCGGATGCGGATGCGGATTTTAGAATTTATTAAATAAAAACAATTTTAAGTCCGTAAATAAAGGAAAATTTTATTGATTATCTTTGCGTTTAATAATTAAATTTAAAATTGGGTGAGTTATATTTAATAAAAAGCAATATTGCAGCCTTCTCAGACTGCAATCTTTTTCTTAGTGGATCGTATATTAATCCAGCTCCACTAAATAGTTGTTCGCTGGGAAAACTGGCTGGTGGAGTTGATAAATAGCTCAGTGCAACTTTGGAGAGTCTTTTAAAGTCTGTTTGATTGATTTTCCACCAATTAAGTGGATTATTATCGAATTCTAGTCTTTTTTTTATTTCGGTAACATGCTAACTCCTTGCGGAGAAGTGCTTCGAGACTAGCTTTATCAGATTCTCCTTCACTTTCGTCTTCAGTTGATGAATCTAGCATCATTGCCATATCGCTTCTGAAGCAAGCCTTGTAACTTAAACCGGACGTTCCTGGTTCCAAATGTAAAGACTCATCCATTTTCTTCTTTTTTGTGTTGTTTGAATTTGGTGACAACGTAGGAGAACTGGTGCTTAATGGATCATTTATCATCTTTAGAATTACATCTTTTATTCTTTCCTCGGTGATGGGTTTGAAAAAATTTACAAATCGTTGTCTTGCAAAGATGAACATTTTGAAAATTTTTACAAATTTGAAAAAAAAGCGTTTAAAAACATCCGCATCCGCAACAAACTCCGCATCAGTTTATGCGGATGTTGGAATTATTGCGAATAATCCGCAATTGCGGATGCGGATGCGAATATTCGCAACATCCCTAATATGGACCAATATAAAAACGATGTAGCTAAAAGTATGTAATGTACAACTATAACTTACAACTAATGAATATAGAAACTTTAAAAACTAAATTATGAAACCTCTTTGAGGTCGTTCGAATGTTTTTTCTAAAAATAAATTGATTTTTAAAATATCTAATGAATTCCAGCTCCAATTATTAAAATAAATCGTTAATGAAAAAAATGAAAATCTGGCAAAACGAGACGAAAATTAAGATTTAATAAAACGCAAACAAAATGCAATAAATTATTAATTTAAAGAAATTTTTATTAAAATTCGGGTGTAACCGAAATAAAAATAACTAATGAAATCCTATTTTTGTATTTCAATAGCTTCTAGGCTTGAACACTTATTTTGTTATCTTATAACCATCTAAAGCAGATCAGATAATAAAAATTTAAATTTAAACACGATAAACCAAAGGTTTCGATTTTGCAAATGTTTGCTCCTGCAATCAATAAGACGTTATAAAAACTAGTAACTATTTTTATAAAACCTTCTTGTGCCTGAAAATATTGCTAAGAATTTTTAAGAATAAGAAATTAACTAAATATTAGACAAAAATTAAAACTACTTTAAAATAATAAATTTAAACACAGTTGTATTCTATTGAAAAAGTCCATTTAAAAATAAATATTTAGTGACCTAGGGCAGATATAGAATATTCATCTTTTATTTGTGGTTTATAACGTGAGATTTGTAATATAAAAAACATAATTCTTAGGGTTGACCTTCAAGTAACTAAATTTTATCATCATTTTTTCCAAAACATTTCAGGGTTTATTGTATTGAATAGAAATCTTACCCTCAATTTTTAAGCTCAATTCGATCTTCTTTTTGTGTACTGACGACGACGGTGTGGTGTGGCGTATGTTTAAGTTTTTTTTTTTCATCTACATATTCAGATTCTCATTACTCAGCTAAATATTCTTGGTAGAAAGATACTTTCCTGGCTCTGAATGTGAACCAAGTATGTTCTACTATAAATTTAATTCATAACAATTTGTAATAGATGCGATTTGACATTTTTAAGGCTTAAATTTTAGACTAAGCAAAACGTTTGCGTTGTAGTCCTCAACTTTTCTTTTTTTCAGCTAAGTAGAGAGAAAGAAAAATACAATCAATCAGCCCTATCATGAATTCCGGAAATTTTTACGAATCCCGAAAAACTGTATCATCCGTTCGTAGTGGAAAATATCATACAATTTTGATACAGTTTTTCGGGATTCGTAAAAATTTCCGATTACGATGGAATTCATGATAGGGCTGAATCTCTAAGCATTCCCGAATATATGCCCAATGTAGTTAACTCTCCAAATTTGGTGCGTTAACTTTAAAACTAGGAAAGTCATACAACTTTTAAGAGATATATATCTTTGATTAATAGTTGTTTCTTGTTTCCAGGCGTCAGGCCATCATCATCCTCTCGCAAGGTTAGGCTCTTGAGGAGAGAAACAAATGAATTAAGGTATCGACATTCAGTGCCAGGCCCACCACTGGTTTCATTTCCGCATCTGAACTTGCCGGCAACAACTGCTGTAGATTTCCAGCATTTAGAAAGAGACATTAATGAGGACTTTACCAAAGAGGGTATTTTTGTACGTTTAGTCAATGAACCTGAAAGACTTAATTGCTTATTGAAATCAATTCATTTATTTCAGGTGAATGAGCTTCGGGAAACTGATGCTACGACAATTGGAAAGTATATACGCAAATGCCTCCGTAAAATGATAACCGATGAAGCAGCACGCAGGTTTTCGTGGCGTGGGAATAGAAAAAATTTTCCTGTCAATTCCTATACTGTTTTAAAAATTTTAAAAAGTATTTTACTCTGAAATTATGTTCAACGCATATCATATGGTCACAAAACAAATAACTTTTTTTTTATTTTGTTTACAGTTGAAGCAATCAACAAATTTGGAAATTCTGCGGATATTGACGTAGAAGGAATCATTCGAAAATGGTTCCAATATGCAAAAGACCGCTATAACAAGAAAAATAGAAAATACTATGATTAAATCCTAAGTTATTCATATGAAAATATAAGTTAAAATTTAATAGTACTAATAAAAGTGTCACGGGATGGTTTAAAGAAAGAAATATGCTTTTATTTATTACTTAAACCAAGAAAATATTGGTAAGGTATGTAATATTAATACAAAGTTGTTTTGAGTTTTTGTTTAAATAGCTGATTTTCTGAATAAGCTATTGATAAATCAATATTTATTATTTTTATAACGCTGTATAAAACTCAAAATCTTAGAATATATATATATGAACTATTCAACGATATTAAAAACAGTAGAATCTTATGTTATCTTACATTGTAATCAATTGTAGTTCGTCATGAATTAAACAAATTGGAGAACAAATTTAAAAACGAAATCGAATATTATTTATACATATGTATACTGTTTTGTAAGTGCTAAATGAGTAGTTTTTATTTGTTTAAAAAAACACGAGTATAACCGCCAGTTTCATTTGTGTATATGCTTTAAAAAAAATAGAATATTTCTAGGAGGTGCTCTTGAAAATTCTGTATTGTAATATTGTATTATGCGGAGACTTCAATTGCAACTTGTTGAATACCAATACTTTGACTGATAGCATGCGATCACTCAGTGTCCAGTTAACACCACGAATCCAACTCATTTTTTTGATAGTGGGGCAACTCTGCTTGACTTGTTTTTTGTAAGTGACATAGACGATGTAGCCTTGTATGATCAACTTTCCGTACCTGCCTTTTCAAAACATGACTTAATTTTTTTAACAATCAAATTTAATCTCGAATATTCTGACAAAAAAATATCATACCCTCCACTAACGAACAATGGCAATTCTTAACAAATAATATCCAAACCCTTTTCGATACGCATGAAAACAAAAACTCTAAATTCTAATGATAAACCATGGTTCACGCAAAATATTAGACTGTTGATGCAACAACGAGATAATGCATATAACTGGAAGCGATATCGGTTGACCGAATTGCGACGCTTGTTTTGTTCACTACGAAACAAAGTCACAGCGGAAATCCGTTTAGCCAAATCTAAAATTTTGTCTAATCAACTGAGTTCTTCATTAAACGGACGTAAATTGTGGAGGAACTTGCGAAACGTTGGTATTGGTAAGGCAAGAAATATGCCTACTAACGATGTTGATGTAAACTCACTTAATAAAACTTTCATCTCAGTTCAATCAACCGGGGCGACTTTCTCTGATAATATTTCATTTAGGGAACATTTAGATCACTCTTGTTTCAGTTTTTGTTCGGTGGATGCTGCCGATGTTGTTGAAAGTCTGCTTTCAGTAGATCTAGTGCTGTCGGTCTGGACAATATTAACCCCAAATTTTTAAAAATAATCTTGCCAATTTTGTTGCCATACTTTACATACACATTTAATACTATTTTGATGTCTGGAGTTTTTCGGAAATTTGGAAGTCAGCAAAAATCATACCACTTCCTAAAAATGCTAAGGGATCTGAATATAGACCTATCTCAATTCTACCCTATTTGTCTAAAGTCTTTGAGAGAATTTTACAGCGACAAATCAACGCTTACCTTACAGCAAACTCTTTGCTCACTCCAAAACAATCTGATTTTCGGAAGCAGCACAGCTGTACAACAGCACTACTTTGCGTGACTGAAGAAATAAGACAAGCGACTTTTCTAAGGCTTTTGACACTGTCAACCACGTAATTCTGTGTAAAAAACTTATGCAGCAGTTTAATTTTTCTAAAATTTCTGCTAAGCTCGTTTATTCTTACTTGTCTAACAGAAAACAAGCAGTTCAAATTGGTGACTGTTTGTCTAGTTTTTTACCTATTTCGTCCGGTGTTCCTCAAGGGTCGATTTTGGGTCCTCTACTATTCTGTATCTATGTAAATGAACTTCCAGGTCTAATCAAAAACTGTTCCTGTCATCTGTACACCGACGACTTTCAACTTTATTTCAGTTGTCCCCTGGGACTTATTGAGCATGGCGCCACTAATATCAATGAGGATCTTGATACTATTTCAAACTGGTCTCACTTACATGGTCTTTTTTTGAACCCTAAGAAATCTAAATGCATAGTAATATCCAAAAAGATTCTTGATCTCTCTTACTTTCCTTCGATTTTGTTAAGTAATGCCCCCATTGAATATGTTGAAACATGCTAAAAATCTTGGTGTTAACTTTAATCGCTCTTTAACTTGGGACAACCATATAAATGGAATTATAGGCAAAGTTTATGGTGCCTTACGTACTTTATGGGTAACCCAGTATTTTACACCAGTAAACACACGCATGCTGCTTGCCAAGACCTTGTTATTACCAATTTTAATTTATGGTTGTGAACTATATTGCAATTGTTGTTATGAAAGTAAACGTAAACTTAATGTCACTTTTAACAATATTGTTCGCTATGTCTTTGGCTTATATGATCGTGTATCCAATTTTGCTACCCTGCTGCTTGATATGACTTTTGATAACTACCTTAAACTTCGTAGTTTGTTGCTATTCGCTGATGTACGGCTTACACACCAACCACAATACTGTTTTGACAAGATAAATTTCCTTACCTCTAGTAGATCTCGTCAATTGATTCATCTTCGCTTCACATGTTTAACATCCGAACGTAAATTCTTTATAAACTCAGTCCGACTCTGGAACTCTCTTCCTCGCGCTATTACGGAAATCCAAAACGCAACAAGAATTAAAAAGGCTCTTAAAGATCATTTTTCACATAGCTTTTAAATACTTGAATTATTTTTTGCAAAGGTATATTTCTGATACTCTAACTTGTTCTTTTTTCGCGTTACTTAGTTTCAATCGTGTATTATAATATTAGATAATGAATTATTAGCTTGCGCTACCAATTTGTAGTATTATTAGCTTGTAACTATTTTATAAGATATTGTATCTTACAGTTATTAAGTATTCACGAATAAATTAAATGAAATGAAATATTAACTATTAACTATAACGGAATTTTATTAATGTAATTCAAATATTAGACAACATTTTCAATAACAAACAAAAGGTTCCGTTTCAGAACATATGTATATACCAAATTATGAAGGAGCAGCGTCCTTGGTCAATTTTCTTCGACAACGATCCTTAGCATAATGGAACCATTTTCTCATTGCACCATTAATGTCGGCCGATCTTGCCTCTGGGAATTTTTTTTCTACGCACTCTAAATAAAGTTAAGAAAAATTATTTTAAAAGAAAAACGAATGGTAATGATATTTGAAATACGAGTACCTTGAATCACATTCAATAACGTAAAGTCTCCAACTGCCAAATTGTTGTTTTTGCCCTCCCATGAACACTTATTAGCCACTGTGTCACTCATGCAATATTTGAGACAACCATTCAGGTATTTATGCAAAGTAATATATGGCATTTTTTCCATCAAATTTTTCTGAATATAAATAATAATTATTTTTGTTATGTTTTGAAAATATGTATGTATACCAAACAATTTACATACAAATGCATACAGTGTGGGCAAATCGTCTTGGAGTTTAGCCTCAAATGCTAGTAAATCATCAAGTGTGTGACAAGGGATTTCTAGGATCTGAACACAAGATACGGATTCCATTGTACTTTCAGGATCATGTCCATATTTTGCCTTTAGTTTTTCAATATCCGCACGTAGTAGCTTTGTTTCCTTAATGTTAGCAATAATTAACGAGCGCAATGCTTCAATTGCGCTTAAAATTCTTGCTAAAATGTAATGTATTTATAATTGAAAAAAATAATAACGAAACATCTGCTTTCTCTTCTATACAATTTAAGGAAGAACGAGTTTTACTTTATTCTGAATATTACTTACACATAGTCCAAAGAGTCTCCGTACAGCAGCAGCTTTCTTTTTGATGATTCGAGATAAAATATTTACTATAACAATATATTAAAAACGAGTTTTTGAAAATCACAATCACATTTTTTTTTAAATTTGGTAAAAAGGTGAAGGTGAAAACTAACTTTTTTTCAATGTTTTCACTTTGGTTTTTACATTTATTCCTATTATTTCAAAAAAAACACTAAAATTAGGCTGCTGTAAGGAGACTTTTTGGACTAAGTGTATGTATGTAAATATAATCTGCAAATTTACCTATAGCTATTTTCTGTCCCAATGTAAGAGTTTCTGAAATGAAAAAAATAAAAGATAGTTTAATAAAAAAAAAACCAAAAACATATTTTTTTTTAAATAAAACGATAAAAACTACTAAAATTCATTAACCATAAGTGTTTGTTAATTTGTAATAAATCGAATTTAAGATTGCCTCTATGAGACGTTAAAATGGTTATTATTTTTGATATCCAGCTATAAATAATACGTTTGCTGAAAGATTGGTTCTTGTATTAACATTAATATGTATAAATAATCTTGTTAATACTTAAAACAAAATTACAGCAGAAATTGTATATTCAATATTTTGCTCGGTTCAATGAAAATGTTTGTTTTTTAATATATATATTTTTTTTTAGATGAAGAACGTCAAGTGCAAGAAATTGAATTAACTTCATCGCCATTTTCATACAACCGGCGCGGGCAACTACTTTACAACGGATATACATTCTCTGCCCACACTAGGAATCCAGTGCAGTGCATGGTCTTAAGACGTTGCTCATTTTACAGCCGAACACGATGCCCGGCAACGATACAAACCAAAGGTCGAGATTATTTTCTTATTAAAGGAATTCACAATCATAAACCGACAATGGTAAAGGGATATAAACCGAAAGAATGGAGTGAAAGTTAAAAAAAATTCTACCGCTTATTTTAAGTTTTTTTTTTTTTTTAACAATAATTGATTTATTGTTATTGATTAATTGAAATAAATCATTGTCCGTTATTATGTAAGTCTTTATTTGGATACAATAAAAAGAAAATCAATCGTGTTATTTTCAAATTACTTGTTGTACATTTTCATTGTAAATCCAAAATGGTATTTTAAAAAGGTCAGTAATCTTGGTATAAATGCAAGACTTAAATTTAATAAGAGGTTTTTTTTTTAAATAGGGCTGCTATCCGTTCCAAGTGAGTGAGAAGTGTTTTTTATTGAGTTGGAAAATTTGTATGTATGGCAGCTTAAAAAAACAATAGGATACAAATTATAAAATTTTATTATAAAGTACATCATGTATATTTGCTCTATAGTGCTCATGACTATTAATTCAAAAGTCTGGATAAAGCACCAGATCAGTTTTGTTTTTACTGGCATTGTCTGTTTTGTAGAAATGAGAAATTGTTAGAATAAAACTTTATCATAGTAAAACTTAAATTAATAAATTTTTCTATTTGCAACTATTTTCAGAAAAAATATTTAAAAGGCCTGCAATATCCGAAAAAGTAAAAATAACTCCTATTCCTTTGGCTCTTTTAAAAAATGACACCGATAAGCCAAAACCACCAATGCAATTATCTGCATGCGCCAATTTTGCGGCACCGGAGAACATTATAAAAATTGCTGAAAATAAACATACCTTGATCGTGATAAAGAAGGCCCGACTTAGAGGACATTGTGTTCAATGCATAAAAAATTCAAATAAAAGCAAGGAAAAGAAGATTTTAAAGAAAATAGTCACATATTGTCCACAATGTCCTCGAAAAGAATGGATATGTGAACCTTGTTTCGATGTTCTTCACCAACCCATCTCCTCTTAATATAATAAAACCGAGTTAAAATGAAAAACAAACATTTTTCTCTCCTGAAACTTATAATTGAAATAAATATAAAAATATTATATGCACACAAAAATTTTAAATTATTTAAATTACAACTACAAAATATGTATAAAATTTATAATTTATTTATCATTATTTCTTATTCGATGCTATGTGAACCAATTATATAGTTTTTCCTTTGACGAATTTGTTTTGGACGGTCGTGGTTGTGGTCTTTACAAATAACGGAAAGCTTTGAATCATAACCTACTTGTAATTTTGCAAGGCATTTCGTTTTAAGTCGATTTATACATATCCATTGCACTCCTTTATTATTCTGCAAAAGTTTAACATATTGAAAGCCATCATATGACAATTGAACTCCGATCAAACGATCAGTTGTATAGTAATATCGAGGAGTTTTCCATTTAACTGAAAAGCAAAACAAAAGATAAAAAAAAACAGATATTAGATAATTCTTTTTGGTTTTAAAATATGCATACAGTAGTTTTTACGCTTTACTTCAGTGCTATTTTGTAGGATAAAAACCCTTTGAATTTTATTAACTTAACTTATTAGTTTAATAAAAATAAAGTAGAATCATAAAAACGATGAAAAAGGTTCCGATTAATGAAAAAAAAAGAGGCTGGGATGCGACCCACACTGATAACTTCCCATCCCGTCTATCGATTTTTGTTAAAAAAGTTGTCAGTTGAATTATTCTTAAAAATTTTAAAATTACCAAAAAAAAAAATCAAAATCTATTTTAGTTAACGAGATTTTTAGTCGAAAACCAATTTTTACCAATTCTAGTAGCATTTCTCAAAAGTTTTTATTTCTTATATATGTATGTATAAACAAATACAAATTGAATGGATTAAATTAATTTGAAGTCAATATCTTCTATTATTTACGAGATATCGAGAACCGAACATCAATTTTTACCAATTTTGGGTACTATTTTTTGTAGATTTTATTGTTTTATGAAAAAAACTGACTGTTGGATTTTTATAAAAAAAAAATGATTGAATGTCGAAAACAATATTTTGTGTGAGATAAATAAATTTAAATTTTAAAAAGATACATATTTGAGTCGAAAGTAAATTTTTAATAAGTTTTAGTATTGTTTTTTGTAGGTTAATATTTTTTGTAAAAACAACTGTCAATTCAATTTTTCTCAAAATTTTACAGAATGTTGAAAACAATATTTTTTATAAAATAAAATTAGCTTGAAGCCATAAGCTCAAATTTTTGGAAAGATATTTGAGTCGAAAATTACTTAAGCCTCAATTTTTACAAACTTTTAGTAATGTTTTGTTTAGGTTCTTATTTTTTGTAAAAAAACTCAATTTAATTTTTCTCAAAATTTAACTGAATGTTGAAAATAATATTTTTTATAAGATAAAGCCAATATCTCAAATTTTTGAAAAGCTATTGTCAAAAATCAATTTTTACCAACTTTTATTACTTTTTCTCAAAATTTTACTGAATATTGATAACAATATTTTTTTAAAGATTAAATTAGTTCAGAGCCAATGTCTTAAAGTTTTGAAAAGATATTTGATTCGGAAATCCATTTTTTACCAACTTTGAATAATATTTTTTTAGGTTTTTATTTTTTATAAAAAAAATTTTCTCAAAATTTTAATAGTTGTTAAAAACGTTATCTTTATTGCGCAAAATTATTTTGGAGATAAAATATTTTTTTCGTAAAATTTTCGAGGTGACAAATATTTTTTTTTCAGTTTTTTGATTTATAAAAAAAAACGTTAATTGGATTTTATTCAAAAAATATACTTGTTTGGTATCACGTTACAATATATTATATAAAATTTAATTCAAGTCTCTACCGTTATTGGTTCGTGAGATATTTTGGGTTAACCAAAATTTTCACCTTTTTTTTAAATTGCTATGGTAAAAAAACCACCCACTCAATTTTGTCGAAGAGTCCTTTCTGCATCTTTCTACATTATAATCTGTATAACAAAATTTATTTGAAGTCGATATCTTTACTGGTTCTTGAGCTATGGACGACGAGAAAAACGTCACGAACGTACGTACACACGCACGAACAGACATCTCTCTAGGGACGAATCAAAACCTCCAGGATAATGAAATTGATGAGGCTGTCGAGTCCATGGAATAAACCATTACAATCGCTCTTGATGCCCAAAAAATCCACAGGACAACAAGGGACAGATACCAACACCTCCCGGAATATGTTCAAAACCTATACGCTCACCGACAAAGGCTGAGAAAGCGCCTTCAGGGGATCCATCAGAGGGAACTCAACAGGGTGAACTCCGAATACCGGACTATCAAGACTGGAATGTGTGAACATCATGTTCCGAAACTCCATCCGACACCACAACGACATGTCCTTCACACAAAGATTGAGGGAGACAAAACCTGGACCAAATGCCTTCAAGGAAATCAACCGCCTCATCGGTAGGAGAAAACCATTGCCGGAAGTCATAATGAGCAACAACATCGAGCTAACATCAATTAATGACAAAGTGGAAGCTTTTGCCAAACACTTTGAACAGAGTTTCACTCCAAAACCATCAATGGACCAAGCCTTCTTGAACGAAGTAGAAACCTCCATCCAGTTGACTCAACAGCCAAACATTTTAGTTCAATTTGACGACAACTGCAAAGCCGATGAACCAGCTAATACCCATAAATTCTGCAATCCTGAGGAGATAGCTGATATCATTAACAACTTGAAGCCGAAGAAGAACTGGAATGGACGGGATTTCCAACTATATCCTGAAAAGACTTCCGCAAGTTTTTATGATAATCTTGACTATTATCATAAATAACTGCAAAAAAGTTAAAGACAGCCAAAGTAGTGGCAATTCCGAAAAAAGGCAGCACCAATATGATCTCCAACTACAGGCCAGTCTCACTCCGCAACATCAGCAAAATTCTGGAAGAAATCATATTAAGGAGGCTGAAGAAATTCTGCAACGAACATAGTATTACCCCGACATGCAGTTTGGATTCCGACAAGATCACTCAACGATCCTTCTAAAGTTTCAATCCGAAGTCACCGCCGCTCTCAATAGCCACCGAGCCACAGTTGGATGCTTTCTCGATGTCGAGAAAGCTTTCGACAGCGTGTGGATTGAGGCCCTCATCCATAAGCCCCGAATTTTTAATATCCCACAAAAATAAATAAATTGGGTGGCGCAACATTCCGTTTGAGAACTTAGGCCTAGTGACTTACAACTCTCAACCATTCCTGTGTGCGAGTACTGTTGTCAGGGATGGAAGGGACCTACAGTTTCAAGCCGAATCCGAACGGCAAATTTTTGAGAAAGCACTTTTCATGACAAGAATTACTCTTGGAGAATTTGTCAATTCCTCGCAAGAGGCAGTACCCGTGAAAAAAACGTTTAGGTGGCATAGGCAGGGATCGAACCCAAGACCTCTTGCATGACAGTCCAACGCACTAACCATCATGCCACGGGTACTACATTACATACATACATAACATACATACATAAGATACCACAGCCAATAATAAAAATTTTGTTTTTTTTTCTTTCCTTCAGAAACTTCTTCGTAAAAATCGATAGTTGCAAGTCAACGATTAGAGACGTAAAGGCTGGAGTCGCCCAATGATCAAAACTTGGACCGTTCCTCTACAGCCTGATGACATCTGACCAGCCAGTGCCAACGGATTGTGGGAATCTGCTGTTTGCGGATGACTCACTCACCTACTCGTCCTCCATGTTTCCATGATTAAAGCAAAGAAGAACGCCAAATACCTGGGATACACTTCAATGAGCTGCTGCGCTTTAACCCACACTCTAAATAAAAATAAATAAATAAATTAGGTGGCGCAACAGTCCATGAAGAACCAGGGCCTAGTGACTTACAACTCTCAACCATCCCTGTGTGCGAGTAATGTTGTCAGAGATGGAAGGGACCTACAGTTTATATGCCGAATCCGAACGGCTAATTTGAGAAAGCACTTTTCATGACAAGAATTACTCTTGGAGGATTTGTCAATTCCTCGCAAGAGGCAGTACCCGTGAAAAAAGTTAGGTGGCACAGGCAGGGATTGAACCCAAGACCTCTTGCATGACAGTCCAACGCACTAACCATCACGCTACGGGTACTACTCACATCTAAGGCTGTGATAACTAAAGCCAACATCCTACTCCATCCAGTTCATCCTCTCTTGAAGAAGAAAACAGGATTGAGTAAACCAACGAAACTGTTGATATACAAACAGCTGCTAAGACCGGTTACCACCTACAGTTTTCCGACATGGTTCACCATATCAAAAACTGCAATGAAAAAACTTAAAGTCTTTGAGAGGAAGATACTAAGGATATGCACTGATCTACAATTCGATCGTCAACGACAGAAGCACCATAGCAATCTGATTGCATCGACTTTATTAGATTTAATTAATAGTTTTTTTATTTAAACATTGAGTATTTAGTTGGCGTAATAGCAAAACATAGTTTTTCTAAATTAATTCATGTTTTTATTATTAATGATGATTTTATATACCTCAAATATGTCTCAATAAGCATACATTGTATTAGTCTCCTTTTAGAAAAGTTCGTCTCTTCCTACCCTGTCTCAGTTTATCGCGACTGTGATTGTGAGAAAAATGCAAAATTTCCAATTTTTTATAGGGATTGACACGCACTCGGGCATGACATTTTGTTGTAGATCGTGTGGCACATATCCATTTAGATCCATTTCTGTTCTCCAAAACTTTAACAAAATAATATCCGTTGTGGACGAGTTTCACTGAAGACCTTTGGCCCTTTGTAAAGTAGTAAGCATTGTGATCTACATAAACTGGAAAAAAGATAGATTGTTTTTTTTTTTAATTTCATAAAGTAAGACATTTTATTAAATAAGTACAAAGTTTACATACAAATCAGGGAATTTAATAAGATTAAATAAGGATTACATACAAACCATTTTTTAAAATTTGAGAATCTTGTTATTTTGAACTGGAAAAGCCTGTTAAAATATAAGCTTTAAATAAAAAAAAAGCAATTTGTTGAACATTTTGTTTTTATCGTTTCTGCGAAGTTAAATCAAATAAAACTATTAATTAAATAGAATAATAATAGAACATACATAAATCGCCTGGATTTATTGACAGTCAGTATCTGTCGTATATGTAGTTGGTTTTAGATTATTAACTTGGATTTTCAAAGAACAAAAACCATTATCTAAGAGGGAAAAATAGTTGTCAGAATGATCCATTAATTAACTCACAGAATTATATAAAAATGAATACATATGATAAAAAAATAATAAAAAGTATACAATAATTTTTGTAGACTTGCGTGAAATTGTATCAATAGATATTTATATAAAACGAATTTACAGGGTTTCTGAACAAGTGTTGATGTTGATGTTTATTTTATTAATTGTTCGTAATTGTGCCCATCTTTTAATTGAGTCATTTGACTTCAATTGATCTTTCAAGACTTCTACTAAGCACCATTAAACGACAGTTCTGTTTTTAGATATAAGAGAAAATGCTTTTGGACTTTATTTTAGAATACGGAAAACGGAAGAATAAAAATGCTGCGTCTTAAACTTTCGCAGGCTTTGTCAATGTAAGGATAGTTATTTAGCTTACAATAGCGGTGTTGTTGTATATGCGCTTAAATAGAAGCAGTATTTTTAAGAATCATTCGTAACCATCTGTAATGTAATGTCACTATTATGATTTAAATAATTTAGAAACTCTTACGGTTGATGTTAAACTTTTTTCATTCCGATGGATACAAATTAAAATTCGAATTTACCATCTTCAATAATGTATTCTAAACAGTGATCTTTTATTGTTCAATAAAAATATTTTTTTTTTTAATTCCAAATAAATGCAAAATAAATAAATTACACACTTTTATTGAGAGATTTAGTATTTAATTAGTACTTTGTATCTTTATTGTATGATTTTGTATTTAATTTTTATGATAATTTCAATTTTAGACTAACTAAGAATACTATAAACGATCTCAACTCAATGTCAATGATCGTATGCTCTTTTAGCAGAATAAATTATTTCTAATGTATAAATGTTTTGGTACGCACGCTGTTTTTTTATGTATAATTAATTAAATTTGAATGTGTTCTTAATTTTGAATACTTTTAAGCTTAAATGATATTTATAATAAATTAATATTTCTTACCTTTAGTAATGAATTTGATATTAAATCTAGACATGGTTTTTTGTGTGTTTAAATAGACATTATGTTGTATGAAAATTAAGTAAAATTATACCAAAATTTAATGGTTGTGTGCCGGGCCCGTCAGCACCGTCCTTCCGTTTTTAGTTATTGCTCGCATTTTGCATTGAGTTTTCCTAAACAAACGACATCGCCAATAAGATGTGCCCTTGTATAATTGTGAACGATGAAATATCTCATTGTTGATCATTATAGATCTTCCGCTTTGATCCAAATTGCTGGTTGTTGGCATAGCAGGGCCATGGGAGTTTTGCCAATGTTTCCTGGGTGTGTAAATCTTTTTGCGTTTTTCGCTTTGACTCCGTACGGGCTTGAAATTCTTCTTTTGCGTAGTTGGTGTTTCGAATTTTGTTTTCACAAAGTCCAATGGATTGCATACGTAGTTACTGTAATCATCTTCAATAAGCTCAGTTTTAACTAGACTCAAGTCGATCATATCCTCTAGAACGATATGAAAATAAACAGAATTCATGAAAGTGGAGAAGAAAACAAAAATTCAATTTATCTTCAAGCCTTGCAGAATTTCGTTTAACTATTCACACTCATATTTAAACTAACTTAAAAATTAGTTTTTAAATGTATATTTTTATATTTATACTTTACCCATTATACATACGGTACAATTATTCTCAAATGTCTACAAATTAAAACATATTTACATTAAATAAAATGCCATTGCATCATTTCTATTTTATATATATATATATAAAAAAAATATTTAAACACATTGACATTTTTTAATTCTATATTAATGTATGCAAATTTAAAATTGAATCGTCATAAAATTGATTGGGGAAATATCTATTTTTTAGCTCCTCGGTCACGTTTTACTTCTGTTAAAACGATTTCAGTGACATCAGCTACTATTTCTTCATATTTCATTGGTGTAATTGCGTTAGCATTTTCAGTGGATGCGTCCATGCTATCAGTCCTTGACAGAGCATTCGACTTCCGAGCACGCTTTTTTCTTTTGACAATCTCTTCGTGGGTATGATATCGATTTAATGGCACAACTGTGTCATTTATAGTGAAAACTCGAGACCGACACTTTTGAGCCCACCATTGATTACAACGCCAATATTTCTTATCCTCGCCTGTTGGAAGTTTTAAATTTTTCTCAAAAATAAACGGTTGACCACCATAAATAAGTTGAAGTCGGCCTCTAGATGTCGATGAGTATATAGCAATGTTGGATTCTATAAGAAAAAATAAAGATAAGAATATGTTAGTTGAAATTGTCATTCATATACATAAATTAATAAAACAAATAACTAAAAAGTACACAGAATACAGTTATAACACACACAAATTTGCTTTATTCAATTTAATTTATTTTGGAGAAATGTTTTGACAAAAACAAAATACTTTTTTATAGAATTGAAATTTGAACGTATTTAGAGCGAGTTTCGGTTCAGGAACTTTTCCTTTTCGCCAAATATAAAATCCTTCGGAGTAAATCTATTATAAATAGTCGTAAACACATTTTGTGATAGGTATTATTATATTATGTTATTAGTGGGAAAATCCCACTTTAAAAACAAATACACAAACCAAAACACCCAACAGTTAGGTGCAATCGCAATTGACTTCGATTTGCCTGTCCATATACTGATTTGGGTATTTTTTGGTTCTACAGACTAGGTTTATTAAGAGCGATTCTAGGTAAATGCATTTTTCTTCATGGAATTAGTTTTATATTGTGAAAACATCTTATTCTGAAAAATTTATCAGTCTGTTCGTTCCATAAGAATTAAATATTCAACATTATTGTTCCGCAATTCCATCCAGTTTTACTAAAAAAACAAAAATTTAAAGAGTAAAAACCATTTGACTAAAAGACATTCCTACAGAATAATAAAAAATTTACATACATATGTGAACACTCAAACAAAATGAAAAGATGTGCTGAAAAAACTTCTCGACCTTACTTCTTACTCAAGCTTTGCTAACACAGACTTCGATTTTTACTAAATTCGTAGTTGAAAAATATAAAATAGGCAAAAGCATAAGTACCTAAATTTCAACACACTCAAATAAATACGTATTTTAAATCTTGGTTTTGCAAAGGCATACGGTCAATTATTAAAAAACTATTGTCTGAATGTAATTAATCGGATTCCATGTTTTCCTTGATAAAACAGAAACGGTTCGTCTTAGTTCTCTTCATGGCTATAAAATGATTAGATATTTATTGAATTTTCCTAGAACGCCTTTCATTGTGAGTTCGAGATCATCGTACAACCTAAAAAGAGATTTGTTAATAAGATTCAAATATTATGTACAAAGAAGAAAATGAGTTTTACCTTTTTTTAAGAATAATTTCGGAGTTACTCTTTCCAATTAAAATAATAATAATAATTTATTGCGATGATGTGTGGGCCACATAACTATACATTTTTGAAGTTAAATAATAGAATAAAACGAAACATAACTCTGCTACATTTATTTTTTTTATTGTACATACAGGACTTTATTCTAACTGATTATTAATTATATATTATATTAATATTTACATCTTTAAGCTGTAATTTACATGAATGCTTAATCAGTTTTAATACATTTTTCAATTTTCTTCAACATTCGCACAGATGGACTGTGGTTATGATGTGGTGTAGTAACAACAACTCTATATGTACCATTTTCTTGTTTGCTCGTCGTTATTCTAGCTCGGCATGCTGGCTTTCCAACTTTACGGCTACGACAACACCAATAAACCGTGCCACCACTTTCATTATTTTTTGCAAAAGTAAAACCATTAAAATACAAAAGTGATTTTCCTCGCTGACCAGGTATAAAATCTAGAGTCATTTCACATTGTTGTGGTATTATTTTCAACTCTGATTCCATTGTAGTTAATTTTGTTAAAGTGTTTTTGTCATGGCAATACATTTCCAATGGTTGACCGTCAGTTCTTTCAGCAAGTATGCGATTGAAGTGTTTCTGTTGATCATAATAATGCTCCGTCAGGTATTCATCTAAAAACAAAAATAAAGAATGTTTGTTAGATAAATTAGAAGATGCGACAAATATCGTGAATTGTTAAAAAATATTTATAAACATTTTGTTTAAAACTACAAAAAAAAAAAAAAAAACAATGGTTCAATAGAAACAAAATCTTACCGGTCTGTATTTAAATTTATTTTTAACCATTTAAACTATCTGTATGTTCTAAATCAATTTGAAGAAAGCTAACATTTCTTGTTCACAAACTAATAATGTTTTTCGTCATAAATCTTCAAAAAGGGCTTTTCATCCTGTGTTGTCGAAATGTCAGGATGATTCTGTACGAGTGTGTAAATCAACCAGCTCCAATGCGTACTTGAAACTGAATTTTTAGAATGGTATGATAAAGTTTTTTTTAATGGTGTCATAACTATGAGGAAAACACCTATTAGTTTTCATAAATAATTGTTTCTCCAAAATAATTATGTAAATGAAAATTTATTTAAAATTTAAAACATGAGTAACCTTCAGGGTTGCTTCTATTCATTTGGTCAGAAGATTAATTTTGTTATTATATAAATATTTTTAGAAAATTTATTCTAGCTTTATAATAATTAATTTAATTATAACAATTGTTTCATTTAATCGAAAATAATTTAAACAGAACAAAAAAAATGTATTCTATTAAAAGGACAATATTCAATTGATTAAGGTACTGTTTTATTATTTAAATTAGGGTATGATGATGACTTTTAGTGGTAATATTTCGTCATCGTTTTTATATCAAACATTGGTGGATGGGTGTGCAGTTGACGTGTTGCATGAATAAACGGTTTACTTCCATTATCTAAAAATTTTGTCACAAGTCTGGCTCGACATTTTGCTTTATGGTACATTGAACATTTCCAATCACGAGACCTTTGTCCTGGTTTTGGTTTCTCGTTCGGCGTGTACGTGTTGAAATCGTAGAGTACTAAGAGTGTACCACGGCGTGATCGAATATATTGAACTGGTGCTTTTAAATCTGAAATTATAAAATCTAAATTCAATGTAGTTTGTTTTTGAATACAAAAAAATTATTGAAATTTAAGATTAATTAATAGATAACAATTATGTGAAAGTGTATTGTGCAAAAAAATATAATTATTCGATGTTTATTTTAGTTTTATTTACTAACTTTTAGAATGCAAAGCATTCAGACAGGAGTTCGGATAAAGAAATAATTATTTTAAAATAAAGCCTTGTTTATATTTCATAGTGAAGCGAACTTAACATACATGTACAAGATGTTCAAATTTAATTAGTTTGATGTATTTACTTTGACGACTCGCAGTTTACAAAAAAAAAAAAACAAATACATATACGATTATACGTTTTGTCTTGACTTCATCATAATTAAATATGTATGTACATAAATATGCTAAAATGTTAATGTTATTTTTTTAAAGCGAAAATTGGAAACGAAAATAACGAACCTAAATCACTAGCATCACAAAAACCTGATTTTGACCAAATTTTAAAATGTACTGAGATAGGAAAACTTTTACTTTTTTTAATTTAAGCAATTATTGAATTTTATTTGAAATACAACATATACATAATTCAAAATATAAACATTTTTTTTTTAAATACTTAAACTGCTCCTTAGGTGAAATAGCACAAAAAGTATTGAATTATTTTTTAAGGAGGGACACCTGGCAAATAAAAGAAAAAGTTTGTATAAGTATACATTCTTGATTTTTTAGATCGCCTAATACTTATATTTTTCATTTTTTTTGTTGTTTTAAAATCTTTATCACATTAAAAGGTATCAGTTTTAGAAAAGCGCTAGATGACGGATTGGCTTTTCAAGCATTCTCATTTTTTAATTACTATTTTTTTAAACCAAAAAATTTTGTCAGCACTGTTAACAAATGTTTGTACTATATTTTGTACATATTTTTATTTAAATATGCAAATATGTTACTTATAATCTATAAATCGAATTTCTCAGAGAAAATGATAATGATGTAAGATTAAACTCATGTCTAGCTCACTTGAATTTTGTATTTTAATCGTTTTCCATTTTTTTAATATCCTTAGGAACTACAACATGTTTTGATATTCCAGTGAGATTATAAGTATGCCGACGATGATTGTGGTCGGGATGTGTAAGTCGTACTGTCTCAGAATCTTTACGAAAAGTTGCTCTGGCTCTACATCTACTACGAAACGAAGCACATTTCAGATAAAATGTTGTTTTTGATTGAGAACCAATAACAAAACGATAATTGTTGATGAGTACACCGACACCAAATTTTCCTAAAATAATAGAAATATATCTATTTTATAAAATACAAACATAACAATTATATTGCATAGGTATACATATAATAAAATGGTCAAATATTCTTTAAAGATACATTTACGTAGTTGCTCTAGATAAATCTTGTTTTTTGCTATTGTTTTAAATAACATTTTTTTAAAAATGCAGTTTATTAGTACATTTTTGTTTGTCAGTTTACATAATTATGCATTGATTACGGTGTTTTATCATTGATGTGATTGTGTTTGATTTTTTTCCCGAATTTGATGTTCTTTGCTGGATCAGTTACACAACGAGCTCCACATTTGGGTGTACAACAAACCCAATTGGTAGATGTCTTAAAGGAAGCTTCTGTGCGATACTTGTAGCCATTCCAAAAAAGATTTTTTGCACCACGTTCGTTTTTAATAATGTAAAATACAATGTTGCCATACCAGTTACCAGGTGTTAGGGACTGATGGTCTATAAGTAATAATTTGGAATTGAGATTGATATAGAATTACACAGGGAAATAAAGAAATAATAATAAAGAATATAAACATAGAATTTATACAAAAACACGCTGCTAAGCTCCCCGTCTTAGAGAGCTTCAATAACACTATCTCATGGCATTTTCCACCAGTGGAAAATCGAGTCGCATGATTCCAATTCAATCGTTATTTTTGAGAAGTTTCTTTTGAAAAAAAAACCTGGGAGTTTAATTTATTCTTTGTTAGGGCTTATTTTATTGTTTGTTATTTATAGTATAATACACTACTTTTTTTTCTTTCTTAAATTTAGGCACTTCATTATTTTATTTGCTTTTTGAAAGTGTTGTGGATCGTAGTTATCATTGTCATAATTAGTTATGACTGGTTTGTGATTATGTTGTTTGCGACTTAGCTTAATGGCCTTGTTGCGTGATGTAACGCATCTGGCGGGGCATTTAAGCTGGGAGTTACTATATTTGTTGCATACCCAATTGATGGTTCTATTGCATTTGCGTTCGGCCGTATATAAGTAGCCATTATAAATTAAATTTAAGCCACCACGACGATTTGGCAGATATTGACAATTCGTATCGAACCAAATTCCACCTGAAAATAATTGAAGTTATTTTTTTTTTTTTGACAATAAGGTGTATAAATAGAAAAATTTATTACACCTTTGTGTGTTAATATTGTGGAATTAGTTTGAATGTTTTCAGCTTTTTAAGATAAAACAAATATTTTTTTTCTGAAATTTATTAAAATAACTTAAGACTATTATTGATTAACAATTAATTTAATCATGATTGTGGGTGCCACGCATCGATACAACTTGTCCGTCTTTCGAAATAACTCTGGCAGTACATTTGGTTGTTATGCAACGCAGCTTTACACACTCCATTTTCCACCAGTGTCACACACATGGCATTTTCCACCAGTGCAAAATCGAGTCGCATGATTCCAATTCAATCGTTATTTTTGGGAAGCTTCTTTTGAAAAAAAAAACCTGGGAGTTTAATTTATTCTTTGTTAACGCTTATTTTATTGTTTGTTATTTATAGTATAATACACTACTATTTTCTTAAATTTAGGCACTTCATCATTATATTTGCTTTTTGAAAGTGTTGTGGATTGTAGTTATCATTGTCATAATTAGTTATGACTGGTTCGTGATTATGTTGTTTGCGACTTAGCTTAATGGTGTTGTTGCCTGATGTAACGCATCTGGCGGGGCATTTAAGCTGGGAGTTACTATTTTTGTTGCATACCCAATTGACGGTGCTATTGTATTTCCGTTCGGCCGTATATAAGTAGCCATTATAAATTAAATTTAAGCCACCACGACGATTTGGCAGATATTGATAATTCGTATCGAGCCAAATTCCACCTGAAAATAATTGAAGTTATTTTTTTTTTGACAATAAGGTGTATAAATAGCAAAATTTATTAAACCTATGTGTGTTAATATTGTGGAATTAGTTTGAATGTTTTCAGCTTTTTAAGATAAAACAAATATTTTTTTTCTGAAATTTATTAAAATAACTTAAGACTATTATTGATTAACAATTAATTTAATCATGATTGTGGGTGCCACGCATCGATACAACTTGTCCGTCTTTCGAAATAACTCTGGCAATACATTTGGTTTTTTTACAACGCAGCTTTACACACTCCCAATAACTGGCATCTTTCATCTTTCGATTTAGGGTAAATCTCATACCATCGATTGTTAACAGGTTGTTGCCTCTTGAGCTTAACGTGAATCGAACATCTGGTGTTCCATATTCCGCATTCCGTCTTGATTGTTCATTGTACAACTTGCTCTGCGCTAGCAATTCATTGATTTCTGAAATTAAAAGGATTGCATATAAAACAGGAATTCTCTTGAACTTTTCTCGGAGAAAAAATGAAAACAAAAAAGTGAAAAAAGTTAATAAACAAAATGCATATAGTAAGAAGTTTTGTTTTTTTTTATGCTTGAGTTGTTAGTGGTATTTTTTTTTTATTGATTTAAATAATTTATTCTATTAATTAATGCATACAATAATTTTATATTTTTATAATTAAAAAGATTTTGGGAATCTGTTGCGGTTTTTCGCAACAAAATATTGTAAAATACTTTTAGTTGTCTGAAAAAGAAAGAATTTGATTAGTTTTTCATCCAAAATATTTTACAGTGAAGAAAATAATTAGTATCTGAAACTAAAAGTTGATAACGAGAGTACAATTTTTATTACTTTCTGGTATACTCAAAAAAAAAAAAAAAATACAAAATTAATGTAGAACAAAGCTTTCGATTTTTTAACAATATAATATGGGTGTTTATATTATAAAAAAACAATTAATCCCGCTTTAATTTCATTGCAAGAACACCCCTATCATATAATTGTTGAACAAATAACGTTGTTAACACTTATTTGATTATCCAAAACTTAAATACTTAGGTTCAATTACTTTTATTATTCCCCACTATTCATACAATAAAATATCTTGCTTTAAAATTGGGAATTGTGCCTTCCAATTCGGAAATTACACATTCTATTACTTACCGCTGCAGAAATTTCAGTATAGCATATAATTCCATCTTCCATGTGTGCCAGCGATCTGAGGTAGTGTGTTTCCTCTGCTTCTTTGACACACATTGCTTCCCTTCACACCATGACAAGAAGTTTTTTAATTAACATTACATACATATGTAATTAAAAACTTTTGTTGTGAAAATTCTATCGAGCCACACATGCATATATGAATGTATGTACATGAATTAATAAAAAGAAACACTTTGATTTTTTCACTTTGTTGACATAAATTTGATCACGCACCTTGAGGTTGTTGATTTGAAAAAGAACCAGTATTTTTTAAGGCATATAGTGGCGCTAAGACTTGTTCAAAACAATTGCTCTTTAGATTTTTTTAAAATAAATTTAATTCAAAAAACCAAACATTAATCTGCGTCTTTCCCCAAAAACAAGTTTTAATGTTAAAATTATCTTTTTGAAAATAAGTCGTAATGTATAAGACGTCGAGGAAAAGGCAATCAAATTTGCTCTTCCAGTTTTTGCCCCGAGAAATTCAAAGACACGTTGTTTAGGTTGCACTTTCAAACATGAATTCTAGCTCATTAGAATAATTTTGTTCGCTGGATTTATAATGTCGTTATTTGTTATTCGCCATTCACTTTTGAATGAGTTCTTTAAAATTTACGAGTTTGCTCGAATTGTGTTTTCATCTCGAATTAGTAAGTTTTTACTTCTTTTTATCTTAGAAAGAAGCACATAAGAAGTTATCAAAAGTTAAATAGCTCAGTGAACTGAGCTGTGAGATAAACGCCGCTGTGTCGCTCAATTTTGAGCTTGATATCAAAAATTTAGACAGTTAGTAAAATCAATTACCAAAAGTTAACAAACAATATTCCAAAGTCTTGTTTAAAACTTTAAGTTCCAAAATTGATAATAATTTATTTTATTAAAAAACTAAATGCTCAGGTGCAAGCAGGCACTGAAGAACACCATTAAACTTACGTACACAACCGTTAAATATGACAATACCAAATTGTCATGTTTATTTTCGTAAAAGCAAACATGCAAGTTTCAAATTTTACTTTAGAATAATATATTTTAAAATAATATAAAGTAGTTATCAACTATTATTGATAACAACTTATATACAAAAATATCACTTACCCTTTCTTAATTTGTTCGATCAAATAGGAACTTCCGAAGCAAGTTTAGTTTTTAAGTTGATGACACTGTAAAATTTTATGGGATAAATAAGTAAAGAATTTAAAGGCAAATATTTATATTAAACACATAGCATAAAGGCACATTTGGACAAGAATGCATATGTCAACCAAAATAATCAATAAACAAATAAAAATATACAAAATTCGACTATATCACCGACATAGCGTAATGAAAAAAAGAGAGCGGAAAAATGCATACATATATGTACATATGTTGTAAAAGGAACAGAATTTATATAGGTACTAAATGAAAACCGCTGCCGCACAACAAAAATATCACAAATCGTCAAAAATTTTAAGCTCCTGTTTCTTAGTTAGTATTTAAAAAAAATGATGGTTTACATTTATTTATCACTTATCATCAAGTTTCTTCTTAGATTACTACCTCCCGTTCCGTGTAATGCGTAAGGATGAAAATTAGTTTATGACTGTTAAGAACAAAGAAGTCAACCTTACACTCTGGTAAACATTAGGTCTCAATTTATATAATTAATTAAAGCGTAAATAACTAGTTTGTATTTCACTGTTATTAACATTGCGCCATTCAACTTTAATGGCACCTTTTCGAAAACTATTGCAACTATAACACCTAAACATACAAATAGGTATATACCTTTATGTTCATATTGCAATACAAAACCAAACTTGGAATCGTAATTCTTGGTCTTGGGGTAAGTATATTTATCAGTTCTTTTGCGGTTTTGGAACTTAGTAGAAATAAGCTTTCTCTTGGTACTTGTTACAATTTTATTGGTTCCAAGTCCAATTTGCTCATCGTCCTCTAAATTTTAACGTCTTTAGATGGTATGTCACCTTAATGATCTAACTCTTGAAATAGTTTGAAAAATGCTTCGTTATTGTTTTGTTTGGATTGAACAAAGAAAAATAAGTTATTTAATTTATGGCCGGATTTAAAAAGCATAATAGATTTCCAGCCAGAAGTGTGGACACACCATAATTGTAGGCATAAATGAATTTTAGCTTGGTGATGCTATTGAAGTTCTATAATTGTTATAATTGCAAATTCAAAGGGACTTTTGACACCACCCAAAAGACCCAGTGAGAGCATTAAGAAAGAGAGAGAATGATTTGAATGACTCGGAAAGACAGTGTGGCAAAGCACTCCACATTCGCGAAGTACGGCTAAAGAACAAATCTCTATACTTGACAATACGACCAAATTTTGGGCTCGGGGTTATGTATATTGATGAGTTTAATTGCATGAGGGAAAGAAGGCAACAGGCCATTTCTCTAGAGAATACTCCGTTTAAATGACGGTAAAAAAAAGGGGAAGACAAGAAAATTGTTGACAATGTTCAAGCGACGTAAATGATACAACAAAATTTTGTTTTCCCCAATCAATTTGAATACTTTACGTTCAATGCTGTGCAAAAGACTTAGGTAAGTCGCAGGAGCATGATCCCAGAGATAGGAATAAAACTCAAGCTTCTTGCATTGCCTTACAAAACCCCAAACATCTAGCGGCTTTTTGACGACATCGCGTATGTGATCCTCCCACAAGAGGTGATTTGAGATATATGTACATATCGAGAATTTTGAGGTTTTTAGTCTCCTCGATACAAGTGCCACTCATGAATAGTGGTAAAGGTGGTCAATTATGTTTTATAATACCTACTACTTTAAATTTTTAAAACTTTGCATTTATATTTCAATTAAGTTTGTTTTCAATTCATTAAAAAACGTTAGATGGCACGAATGTCCTATGAAAGTTGGTGCAACTCGGAATATGAATGATCTATAAAGATGTTTATTCTAGCTAATGGGCAGGTTCAGCCGACATAAGGGACTTGAAAGTAAGGCAAGTTTCTTGCATCTGATTGGCCAGCTGCCAAAAAATTGCCTTCCAATTAAGGCAACTTTATTGGAAAGTTGACTGGAAAGTTAGGCAAGATAAATCTCCCTTACTATCAAGTCAAGTCAACTTATGTCAAAATGACAATTGATCATATTTTTTAATTCAACTAGAAGCTGAACTTTATTACTCAATGATTTATTTATTTTTTGCACAACTTCATTTAATGCTTTCTGTAAAAAGGTTCCTTGTAAATTTGGGAAAGAAATAAGTAATATTTCTTTAAAATACAAAATACAAATCATGATGGACTTGTAGCTTGTCTGAGGAGTGTTTTGTAGACAATAATGATTTTGGTAGTTTTTGTACTATGAACTTGAAGTAGAGGTTTGTGAAGTTAAGTTCTGAATTTAAAATTCATGACACTTGAAAAACTAACTAGTTGCCTTGGTCAAAATTTACGTTCAAAGAATGACGTTGACTGCAAATGAAATCCCTTATGTTGTCTGAACCTGCCCAATGTCAAATGCACACATTTCATGAAGTTGATCTTTAATGAAAATTCTGATGTTTACAACAATTGCTGAGATTTTTTATTATTGAAATTGTAATATCGAAAACAAATTAATAAATGTCAGTGTTATGAAGACACCTCTTGTCACAAATGCAAAACATCAAGAGGAAATTAATCGGGCGTAGATGTATCCACCTGGTTTGACACACACAAAATATGGCTGGTATAATAACCATTCCTCCTGACCGCTGGAAAGTTATAACCATAGTCATCTTATGCAGTTTAAAACAAAATGTTTAATAAGGGACATGCGTTGTTGAAGAAAAACGAAATTTTCTTTCGTAAGCGAAAGAGCTAAATAAAATGAAAATAATTAAGGACCTAAGGCGTTGGACAAATTTGTATGAAATATTTAAATGGCAGCTTTCATTCATTTGAAACAAAACTTATATATCTCAAACTAAAATACATAAATTATTTTTAAGGTAGGTACATATGTATATCAAATTTGGTAACCAAGGTTCTTTCGAAATTTTAAGTATCTACCAATGGCCAGACGTTCACACTTCTCATGAAATTTAAAACTTAACACGAATTAAATTAAAAAATCCAATCCAAAATAACTCACCCTACAAAGTTGCTCCTTCCATTGCATTTGCATTTATGTATATTTAGAAAATTATTCACTTTTTCGACTCAAGTTATATTGGCACTAACATAAATTCTAATTTGTTTACAAGAACACAAAAGATGCAAAAACCAAATTGTATAATTTGACATGAATTTATTCATCGCTATTTTTTCACCACAAAAATATTATAATAAATTAGAATGCTTTAATTTCGTGCTCAGCGGTATCAATTAAGTATCACTTTCAATTTCAATATATATGTAATTTGTAATATTTTGAAAAATATTCAAAGAAATTTAAACAAATTTAACAAGAATTTTAGACGAAACGAAACTAATTTTTATACGAAAACGAAAAATATTTGACATTTTCTTTTTGATTTTTATTTGGTTATTGGAGTGTGGTGGAGGTAGGCTATTCAGTTTGGTTTTTGGTATTTGCCATTTGGTAGATAGAACAAGAAAAATCCACGCTGTGCTGTGCTCAAAAAACGAGGAGGTGACGCTAAAATTGTACTAGAAAACTGAAACAACACAAAATGTTTGTGAAGTTTTCAAATGTAGATGGCGCTTTGAATTGCACGTATGTAATTAATTGTCAGTGATGTGATGTGATGCGATGCGACAGTTTAAAAAATGTCAGAAACAGAATTCGAGAAAGCAAGAAGAAGAAGCGAAGGCGAGCTACTTGCTTTTGGTTTGCTAAATTTTCAGATTTAATTGCAATCAATCGCGTAAAAATAATTAAAACTAACCAAATATAAAGTCAAAAAGATTATGCGATATTTAAATATATAAACAAACATTATACGAGTTGTTTTGTGTGAATAATTTGAGCGTGCTCGCGTAATAAGTTTATTGGTCTTTTTGAGTGTTCTGTGTTGATAATTTATTTTGGTGAATGGAATATCTGAATTTGTTTGCAATTTTTAATTCTCAACTTTACTCTGTTTGTGGTTACCTCAAGAAAACTGGTAAGTCTACCACAATTGATGCTGATTGCCGAAACATGATGAGATTCCTATTCGTATTATTCTTAGGTTCAATTATGTTTTGTGGGGACGAACAAAATAATGAGGCATTGGGGTTGTTGATACAGATTTACAGTTGCATCAAATAAAATCCACTTGTTTTGTGTAAATTTTGGTGCTGTTCTCATTGAGGGTATTCTTTAAATAATGAAAAGAATCATTTTTGGCTTAGGAGCTTCAATTGCTCATATTAAAAAGTTTAGTGCCTTTCTACAAAAGTTACATTTAAGGCAGTTATGAAGGCTCGGGACTTCTAGCAAGGGTGAATGCATAATCATATAAGCAATTCTAGTGCCCGCACATCGTTCATTTAAGTGGTTGAGAAAAAAATAGACTGAAATAACTACACATTTTTTCTTTATTATTGTAGGTACAAATTTATATGAAATTTCGAGTAATTGAAACATAAGGTATGGTGTACAGTTGTTCCAACTTTTTGTTTATTTGGTCCAATAAGTCTATAAATGTGTCATTTGCTTGTAAAATATTAGTGGAAACAATAAACAAAGATGACCTACTATGTAGCCTTTTGCCTGATCTTGAGTCGGCTAGAAAAAATATTTGGTATCAACATCGAGTTTTTTAAAACCAAAACAAAATCGCATTTTCTAGCTATTATTCGTAGATAAACCTAAATAGTTGTAGGATAGGTACAAATAATATCTATGGGATGTTTAAGGGGCTCATAATATCGGTTTTTTAAAGAGCTTGAAAACTTTACGAAAATAAAACAAGATTGGTATACATTTTTTATTATTATAATCTGGTAAATAGTTGTACATATCTTATTATTTAAACATTATTAGCGGCATATTAATGTCCCGGCTATGCTTAAAGAATTATTGACTTAACATAACCTCATACAAAATAATCCAGAGGCGTTCAGTTGCATGAACGAGATGGCCAGTTAACACTATGAAGGTGTGTTAATTATAGTTCATTAAAATACACATGGTTTCACCATGAAATCGTAAGGAATATATCGAACAAATATTTACATTTTGGTTCTACCAAGAATCCACTAAAACAAATGGTTAACACGACCACATCTAAATATAAATAAAATTGTCAGCGAAAATTGCCATAATTTTGCTCTGTCCGTCTATTTTGAACCAAATATCGTCGATGTTAATTTCTTTTACGTTTCTCCTCCCGTTTAGTCAATCTTCTAAAAGAACTAAAAACATTTGTTAAAATCAATGGAAACTCAAATTTGGTATAGGTACCTATTTCTAAAAAAAAAGAAACGATATGATTTCATAAATACAAATCTTCATTCAGACCGTTTTTGAAAAAAAAATAACTCCAATATATTTTTAAAACTCCAAAACTGCATGTGCTAGAAAAGTTTCTTTCCTAACTACAGTTTTGTCTTCGAATCCACACTCGCAAGGCAGCGATGAAGGGGAAAGCCGCGAATCAGGTGGCTCGCAGAAGTGGAAAGTGACCTTACCCAACTTGCAGTGCACGCAGATTTGTAGCGCCACCTTAAAAGTAAGTAAGCTCAGTTTTGTTCATGGAAGGTTTTTGAGTTGCAGTAATTTTTGTAACATACTTATATCTCTTTTTTTTTTCTCTGAATATATTAAAATTGATTGTCGGATTACCTTAATAAGTTTAATTAGTAATTGACATACCCGTTAATGATTTATACTTATGCTCTCAAACAAAAATGAGCATCCAAACCAAATTGATCAGTGTGAAATTAAATTAAGTTACCTACCGGACAGGTCCACTTTGCGAAGTCCAACATAGCATTTCTATAAAATTATTATACCCAGCTATTAAATATAAATGTGTGCACACACAAAGTGATAAAATGAAATTGAAACAAGTAAAAATTAATTATCTAATGTAAAGGTCAAAATAATCAAATAGTTAAAACTTCAATATTTACTTATCTTTGTTTATGTGTTATTGGCTAATTAATTTAATATACATAACTATTCAAAGGAAACACAATACGGATTCTAGCGAACTTATTCAATATCCAATTTTGATAAGGTCAGATGTTTGTATCTTAACACCAAGATTGAGCTTTATTATACTGACTGGCAAAAATGATTTTATACGAAATTATTTATGTATGATTACTTAGTTTTTGTTTCCGAATAAAGAAAAAGTAGAGAATAAACTATATGGATTAATAAATTACCAAAAACTAAAAAGCATACAAAATGTGTAGTATAATGAATACGTCCGTAATGCTTGCTAACAGAAAACGGCTTTCATAAATAGTTTAATAGTAAAAATAATGTTTTCCTTTTTAACAATCATATACAAATATTTTGATTACAATATTCTAATTTAGATGCACGAATGATTAATAAATTTTAAGAAAAAAATAGATTGATTATAACAAAATGAAAGTTTAATATAAATTCGATTGATTTTGCGTTTTTTGAGAAATAAGAGAAACATTTTATGGTTGACTCATTTTACTCAATTTTTGTTTGCACGAGTCGCTTTTAACATAAAATGTATTAATTTTATTTGAAATAATCAAAAGAAATAGTATATAGGCATATCTACAGAATCTTTCATTTTCAACAATTGAACATTTTTTTTTTATTTTGAGGCACATCTATAAACAAACATTTTCTTGATTGTTTATTATCTAAATAACGTTAGGTACGTTAGATAAATGAAAAGCATTCAATAAAAAACCCTCATTTCATAATAAATTTTGATTTTGTGCTGTCGTACAAACTTTGAAATTTCAAAATTTAGATCAACAGCTTTTTTTACTATCGATTATTCGTAAAATTATCATTCACAATCATTTATTTTGCTGTAAGATCTTATCGATAGGTGTGCCGCTAAAAAAAATCACATATTACATCACATTTTATACCAATCACGTTTTCAATTTATTTTAAACTTTAAAATGGCATTATTTATTTTTAAATAGAGGCACATGATCCAATTAAATTTTAATTGATTTATTAATTAATAGACAATAATTTAAACCTATAAAATACTACCAGAAGATTCAGATTTTAATATTTGTAAAAACGCAGGTAGTCTAATTTAATTGCTTTGTACTATTTCTTAAATGGTAGCACACCTTTCTTTCGAGGTTTTTCTCTCAGTGTATATTATAATTAATTATATATTAATGATGTTAAGTTGTTTCAAAGGTCGTTGAAATGTTTTTTGTTTATAAAACTTAATAAATTTGCATCTGGTACCCTTGAAATTTGCAATATTTAAGCCTATTTTTTATTAATTTTAATTCAAAATATTTATCCAATCAAGTTACAAGTAGGTTACATAATTGAAGTAAGTCATGATACGAAAATCTATCCACTTAGAAAGTGCCAATTTCATTTCTAAGGCTTAATATAATGTGGTAACATGAAAGTTAAAAATACTGTGGATATGCTTATTTACATCAAATTTCCCAATAAAGAGTCTTCATTATGAAGTATGTGTACTTAAATTAAGATAAACAAGTAAGATGAAATACTTTGTTTCAGATAGTCTAGTGTGACTTTTCAGCTAATATATTTTATTATTTAAATATTTACCGGCCGAAAAGGAAACGATCATTTAATGCTTACCAAATGTGATGTTTCCTATGTGTCAGAAGCAGATAAGTTTTGATTAATTTTCTTAGTTAAATATTTTTTAAAATTTAATTTGTCTTGTTATTTTCAGAAGAAAATGGATTTCTCTGCGAATCCAAAATGAAAGAGGGAAAAATAATTGAAAGCATTCCTTTGTACACTTATTACCCCGGTCCTGTTCACGACAATGAATCATCTTGCTGCGGTCTTAAAAATCTTCGATGTAATTTTAAGGTTTAACGTTGATTGGTTTCCGTGCCCGATATTTTAGAACTAGTGACATGCATACGTGGCTGTTGGAAAAAAGAAACCAACATTACATGTTGGTCATGGATTAAAGGATTAATCCCGTTTTTTTCCATAAAAACTAGTTTTATAAACTTTTTCAAATCCAAAAACATAGAAGAGTTAATTCTAATTGACACCATTTAGTAATTGCAGTATATTTTCCAACCTATCAGGTATAGATTCATACGAAAGAGAAGTGTTGTAGGGTCTGTTAAGAACATTATATCCAGTTAAAGACTCAAATCATGTTCAATATGTTGTATTGAAATAAAGATTCTAAAAATACTTAAGCGTTTTATTCTTTAACATTCATGTACCTTTTATTATCTAGAAATATACACATACACACCTTACTGACTTATTTTTTTTTTATTATTTCATTCAGCAGCGACCAAAACTGAGGAAAGAAAACCAGACCTTGAAGGTGTGGTTCCATTGCATGTTGGAAGTCAAGTCTTCATTTCGAAACGTGATATTCTACGAATATTGCACAATGATTGTTGTGTCTACACTGGATCCTTGAGTGAAATAGTATTTGGTCGGACAGCCTTAATTAAATGTTATGAATTAGACCCAAGTGAAAGGCTATATGGATTAAATCTGAATTATCTTAATTCGATTATAAGTAATTTTATAAAATATAAACTATCTGCTGTTACTATTTAAATTAATATATTCTTTTAACGATTTTAGCCCATGTAATCATGGTTTTTAAAAGTCGGAATGAAGATATCAACGCCGATCAAGTTAAATCATTTGTTATTAATAAAATAAATCAGCTGGGAGAAAAACATCACAAAACAGTTTTATGAAAATGCTTCAATTGTTTTAAACTGGACTTATGCATAATTCTTAGTAAACCAGGACAAAAAATACAATTAAATGTTATTTTTAAATATTGTTTGATATGTATGAAATGATAAACTGACCAAATTATTCTATTTTGTTTGTTTTTTGGCTTATTTTCATGAGGATAATAACAAATTAGATTATTCTTTCTTTTCAAAGCAACAGCGGTTCTGATTCAGACTTAATAAGCCTGTTATTATTTTATTTTATTAGTTTTATTAGTTCAAAAAAGGTCGACTGTGTTAAAAAAAAACTGGAGAAAAATATGTCAAAACCAGCTTCTGATTGCCTGGTAAGTTTGTATTACAAGAAGTTTCGAAGTTTAAATTTCTTGCGAATTTTTACGGTTTACTACAATTTAAAAAAATTTGTAACATCAAACAAATATCTTTTAATTTAATTTGTTCATATAGCAATTGTTTGCCTGGTAACAAGATGTTCTAACGAAGAAAATAAGAGGTAATATTATTGTGAAAGCAGCATTACTACATTATAACACCTAATGATTTGGATGAATTCTCTTTCATTTCCTGAACACGTCAAAAAACTTGACACATTTTTGAATGAAAGTAGATTAGCGAAGGTTTTCAAACTCTCCTGCACTGAGTATATTCGACCTTATCACAGGCCCCGTCGGAGAAGATAAGTTCTGCAAATGACAAGCAAAACAATTGCAATAAGATTATACCAAACCAAACTCGAAAATAGAAATTCCACTTTTAAACAAGTTTAAAGTTTTGGACAAATATTTTTGGCTTAGAGAAAAGACATGACATTTTTTTTTGCCATGTGTTGAATCTTTTCCTTCGACAGGACCTGTGATAATGCCCATTATTGGATATTGTAAAAGTAATATCTATCAAACGAACTAATGTTTTAGATTATTAAAATGTATTAATTGATTTTTTTTCAAATTACCCTTTAAACTTAATTTTTTGTATTGACTCTACATACATACAAATGTTTTTCAAATCAACGTTTTCCAAAAAAAAGTAGAAAATGAGAGCGTTCGCAGCCATTCATGAATAAACAAAAATATGAAATAGGTTTAAGAACAAAACTATCTACAAAATTGTTTAAATAAAAATATGTTTTAAAAATGTAGGAAAGAAAAGAGTATACATATACGCTTTTCTTTGCTAAAATAAATTATAATGTTTATAAGATAACATTTGTAATACAATAAAATCTATAGAATTATTTGCTTTCGCTTTGTGTTTTATTCAATTTATATATTTTTTGTTATTTGTAGTTAAAATTTCCATTTCTGTTTAAATATTTCTTTTCAATAATTCTGTTCTCCTATATTTTTATTGCAGAATTCAAATATATATTAGAAGATAAAGGGGCGACAACTTATATTCAATATTCAACAACACAACGCGGTCGAGTTATGTTAATTTACAATGGATATCGCTACGTTGAAAATAGACAAAGTCATAAAAACATATTTTGGCGTTGTTCGCGTTATGTTAAATTTGGTTGTAGAGCAACAGTTGTTACATCAAAAGTTAATGATGATGTAACAATACGTGTTGCCGGGTCACCGCACACTCATGAACCTGAAGTTAAGATCGATGGAATGGAAGACCTACAAAATGAGTTTCAGGATAAAATTCGATTTCCCAGCCTTGCAATGACTTAAACAATTTTTACCTAGACAATTATGGTTATTCAAAAAGGAAAACTAAAGCAAGTACATATTATTTATGTTAAGAAAAACTTTCCTTTGATAGTAAAGTTAAAATAATTTTATTTATGTAAAGAAAAAAAATATATCCATATATAAATATAAGATGCAAAAAATAAATGAAGTAAATCTTGTAGCCTCAAGTTTTACAAGAAAAAGAGATGACATAGTTAAGAAAATGATTGAGTTGATGCATTTAGTTGTAAGTTTCTTGAAATAATAGCCGATCACTTATAGCTCATAACTTTTCGTGACCGGTGTATTTTGAAGAAAATCTATTACAGCAGTTAATAGAGACGGTTTTAAAAAGCTACGAAACTTATTACTTTCCTCTTACCGTAGTTCAAATTTGAAGATATTTTATAATTGAACTTTAGTTCGTTAAGATAATTATAAAATGAAACAACCAAATAGATCTTGGACGTGTTGACAAAAAGGATAAAATCAATTTGCCATGTTATTCAAAAAGGTAAGTTTCAATGTTAGAATTTTTAAATCCGTAATAACTATTAATTTTATGTTTTAGGTGATGAGATCTGTCCAAATCATCAAGGAACAAACAAAATAAAAGAATTTTTTTTTCAGTTTTTTCTTAGATATCCTGAGTTAATCCCGAATTTATTTCACAAGGATTTCTAACGAATGTTTGTGATAAATGTGGTATTAAGCCACTAGCAACACATTTAAAAATTAAGACAGCGCTTGATGGTGATTTGAGTAAGAACGAAAATGTAAGTTTTGCTTATTGCATTCTAAAGTTTTTAAACTTTTTATTTAACTTAAAATGTAAATTATATATAATGTATTGTAAAAATATAAGATCTGAATATGTTTTTATATAAAATGAGATTGTATTGTAGCCCAAACATTAATTTATCATGAATCATGATAAAATTATTCTGATTTATTGAAACTCTAAAAAATCTAGTCGTGTTGGTATAAGCCATTAATTAAGTTGTATTATATGTATATATTCTTACGTAAACCCAAGGTACGATGAATTCACAAACATTATGTTTTTATATAAATTTTTGTACAAAAGTCAATTATATAATAATAATAATATTTTTGTTTATTATAATAGATCATTTTTTAATTAGAAATTGAAGATATCTGAGTATTGGTTCAGATAAAATTGTTAAATTGTAAAAAAATAATTATAACTTTTTGCAGGAAAAGTGAATAGAATCAGATAAGATAAAAATATTTTTTTATGAAAAATAAGTGAAGCTCTAACATTCCAAATCGGAGTCATAGAATATTTAAGAAGACTTAACAATAAAACTATAACTCTGCATGCGCTTTATATAAAATAAAACCGTTGTGTCTAATTGTCACCCACTAAAGTCTTAGAGATAGTAGTTGATTTAAAAAATAAAATGTGCTTTTATAAATCATTATCATCTAGTCTTAAGGAACTAAATAACATTTAATATTACATTCAAAACTTCACGCCAAAGGTTAATAGTTTTTCTTGAATATATTTAAAACTTAATTACACTTCATCTTAATGAGAAAAACAAAGATAGGTGTTTCTGAGTTTGAAATTAGTTGGGATTTGCTTGGCATTACACAATTATCTAACAGACAAAGATATATTTAACTGTAGGTATATTTTTGTGAATAATTTTATATAACATTGACTCAAAAAATTGAAAATTGAGTAAACCACGAGTACCTAAAAGGAAAAAACGGAAACTGTATTTATTCCTGCTTCAAACGAACAATGACAAATAAATTGCATAAGATTTGCTGCTTGTAAAAGTTTTGTGGATCAAAAATTAAATTTAAATGTAATTTAGATTAAAAATAAACTCTTGAATTATCAATGTCTTTTAATAGTAGAATCTATTTAAATGTAAAGCGATTTCCATTTTTCTTTTTTTTTTCTTCTTCGACTCTAGTTTTATGCCTTTTTAATAGTTTGTTTTTTTAATACATTGCAGATTTTGAAGAAGTAGATGATAAAAGTGCGTTGTTTGGCAGCGAATCTCAACTCCACTATCCAGGTGACTCTATTGCATGTGAGTTCATGTTTTTTATATTCTAATAATGCAATATCAGAAAACATCAGTTAATATGATCAAATATGATCAATCAAAAAGTACAAAAAACTTGCTAGTGTTGAAAAAAAAAAAAACAATTGATTTCTTTATTGTAGTTAATTTAGTTGCATTAATAACAAATAAAAAATAGAATTCGTATATCTTCTCTGATAACTCACAATTTACCAAATTTGTTTATAATTAGTGTTTAAACTCTTTTTTCAGTAAAACTGGAAAGTTTCAGGAAGGACTCAAAGATCAAAAAAAGGAATAAACAAATAACAAATGGTGAGTCTGAACTGAGTCGTAAAGATGGTGTTTATTTTTATGAAATGTTTTGAGGTTTTGCCAAATACAAGCAGAAAATAATTAATTTACATTACATAACATGTGTACTATGGACATTTATTCAGGGAACATTTGTCTTTGCTTATTAATTATAGGGCATTAGGTAATTGGTGACTTCCAATACAAACGTTTTATACCTTAGAAATCCCTGTCAATTGATTTGATGAATGCCATATTAAAAATCGAGTCATTTAATAAACGTTCGACTTAGTAAAGAGGTTATAATAAGATATTCTGGAATGAATTAGTGAATTTTTAATGAGACTTAAAATTATTACAAATGAATTGGTTACATTTGAATAGATATAAATAATTTAAACGACTTGAAATTGGTCTGGTCTAAGTTATAAGTTTTTAAATTAAAATAGTTGTGTGAGTTAACATAAGATTAAGATGTATTTAGTTAAATTAGATACGAGTAATACAATTTGTTTTGCTCAGGCACACTTTTATATATAGTACAAAAAGTCAAATTTATCTTAATTTTGATTAAATATATCCAAAACCAATTAGACAGCAAAGCATTCGTTTTATCAATAAAGAAATATAATATATCAAGATATAAAAATACGACTTCGGCGAATAGTGATTTGTATAATTTGTATTGTAATAAATAAAATAAATCTCATGCTGTATCTGCTTTACACTTTGTGTGTAGAATTTGTAAAATTTTATTTTTCCAAGGACCGTAGGTCTTGTGATATATTAACTCTTATTGCAATTCTTATTTAGAATTTGTATTGAATATTGTCACGAAAACGTGTTTCCCATTTTTGCAAAACGTCTCTATAGGAATTTTTGAGTATTAACCCTTTCGGTACGAGAGTGGGACAGAACAAAGAATATTTATATGTAAACGTACCACTCCCGTCCCGAAAGGATTAAGTCACGACTGTATGGGCTGTATGATGAGATGAAATTTAAGGATGGCGGTCATAACGATGGGGTTTCAAGCGACCACCAATAAGGAACCCCTGGTTTGATGAGGAATGTCGGCAGGCAAATGCAGCCAAACAACAGGCACGCAAGGCGGCGCTGCATAAAAGGACGAGAGCTGCTCATAAGCTCTATGAGCAGAAGAGGCGAGAGGAACACCGACTTCTCAGAAGGAAAAAGAGAGAGCATGAGAAGCGTGCGGTCGAAGATGTTGAGAGGTTTAAAAGCAGAAATGAAGTTCGAAAGTTTTATGAACAGGTGAAACGAAATTCACAAGTACATAAACCTAGAACCGAAGGCTGCAAAGACGAAAGTGGAAACATCATAGTGGAACCGCAGTCAATGCTGAGGATATGGAAGGACCACTTCTGCAGACTGTATAACGGCGACGACGAACTGAATTCCGCTGTCAGGCAGGATGATCCATTTAACATAGACGACGAAAGCCAACAATCCCGTCCTCCCGACTTAGACGAAGTAAAGATTGCTATATCTAAGCTGCAGTCTAACAAAGCCGCTGGAGCGGATGGCTTGAATGCCGAGCTCTTTAAAGCAGCTGGAGATAAGTTGGTTAGGAGCATGCACCAACTTATCTGTAAGATATGGTCGGAAGAAAGCATGCCCGATGAATATAACCTCAGTATTGTTTGCCCGATTCTGAAAAAGGAGATACTCTTAACTGCACCGACTATAGAGGAATCAGTCTACTTAATATCGCTTACAAAATCTTCTCTGCCGTAATATGTGAATGTCTAAAGGCCATCGTCAACAACCTGATAGGTGCTTATCAGTGTGGTTTTATACCAGGAAAGTCCACAGTCGATCAAATATTCAAATTACGGCAGATCCTGGAAAAAACCCAAGAACATCAAATCGATACCCACCATCTTTTCATCGATTTCAAGGCCCCATATGACAGTATGTACAGGGACGAGCTGTATAGAGCCATGTCTAGTTTTGGCATCCCTCCCAAACTCGTCCATTTGTGCAGGATGGCCATGGAGAATTCACGCTGCTCCATAAGGTTTGGAAACAACTTAAGAGAACTTTTTGATGTCAAAAAAGGTTTTAGACAAGGTGATGCGCTGTCATGCGATTTTTTTAACATCGTACTTGAAAGAATAGTGCAGAGCTCACACGTCAACACTAGAGGCACTATCTTTCAAAAGTCTGTCCAATTACTAGCATATGCTGATGACATTGACATAATCGGAATAACTCAGCGTGATGTCAATGGGCCTTTTGTTTGCTTTTGGCAAAAATGGGTTTAACGGTTAATGAAGGCAAACGCAAAACAAAGTACATGCTGTCTTCAAGAAAGGACTTACAACACCGACGTCTCGGTCAAAACGTCACCATCACCAATAAATATCCAATAAATAATAATAATAACCAATAAATATTTATTTATTTAACCGCTGTTTCTTTGGGCTAAGAAAGCAATTGAGTAGCAAAGACCTCTCTCGAGGGACCAAAGTGTCGCTATATAAGATCCTTATCATACCCGTTCTGCTATACGGTGCAGAAGCATGGGCTATGACAAGCGGATGAAAGCACCTTGGGTCGTTTCGAGAAAAATTCTTCGTGTGATCTACGGCCCGTATGCATAGAAGGGGAGTGGAGGAGAAGATGGAACGACGAGCTGTACGGGCTGTACAGCGACGTAGATTCAGCCAGAAGGGTAAAAGTCCAACGACTAAGATGGCTGGGTCACGTAAAGCGCATGGAAACCAATGCTCCGGCCCGGAAAGTCTTCGAATCCACACCCACAGGACAGCGCAGTAGAGGAAGACCGCGAATCAGGTGGCGCGCATAAGTGGAAGGTGACCTCACCCAACTCGGAGCGCGAAACTGGAGACATCTAGCTAGGGACCGAGCTAGATGGAGAAGTTTGTTGGGTGAGGCCCTAGTTCACACAGGACTGTAGCGACACCTTAAGTAAGTAAGTAAGGTCATAACGATGTAATACATTTTCCATTTCTTTAAATTTTATTTTCATTCAACGGTCAGGTTTGAACGGACAATAAAAATGCCAATAAATTAATAGTAAACATAAAAAAGTTTTTGGTTTTACCCGAACAGTTTTCCCACCTTCAAATACATTAGCCAACCAAACTGTAATTTGGTATTGATTCTTTGAATGTTATTAGATAACGTTAGATATGTTTTACTTTAATAACGCATCTTCCTTATATCAAATTTATTAATTCCATCAAACTAAAATGCAATTGAATGTAATTTCAGTTACGGATTCGTTTTTCAACAACGTCGCAGTTTTTGGCATATCTCAACAAAACCGCCGCACACTTTTAATCGGCAAATATCATTTCGTTCATGTTGCATGTAGAAAAATATTTAATTCATGGAGATGCGCAAAGTATCGAAGTCATCGTTGCAAGGCATTTGCTCATACGAAATTTATTAACAGTGAAATACGATATTATGTAACAAATCCCAAACATTCGCATGACTAAACAGTAAATTGCTTTTGTTTAATTGTTTATAAAATAAGTTTTTAAAATTTGTATTTATTAATATTTAAAAAATCAGCAATGACTGGTTTACAATAAAACTAAATTTGTTTGTGTCAATTACCTCCATTTTAACAAGCCAAAAACCTAGAATTAGTTTAGGGCAACCATAAGTTTCAAAAATCATAGTCTGCTTTCCTGGGCGGGTTCGGGTTTTTCAAAGAGGGTAGCTTTACTTTTTAATTATGTTTATTTTAAATGTTATTTTTCTTTAAATTTTTGTTTGGTTTTTGTAGAGTAATACATTATTAAAAATTAAATTTAAATGTTTTAAAAGTCAAAATATATGTACTATGTTATTTATACTTTTATTGAATAAGCAATCACTTAATCAAATGCAGAGAGATATACAATTATGGGCTATGTTAGTTTAAGTTTAGTCTATGTTTATTAAGAGCTTAATTTTAAGTTTTACATCTTTTTGTAAGAAATGAAGCTTTATAGACAGATGGGCTATGTTACCGTTTATATGTGTCGAGTATCATGAATTGAAGGACGGATCGATGTTGAATCAAAATAAAGCAAACTTTGTATGAGGTATGATCAATATTTTTTTAAAGACATATTGTAGGCCGATCGCTTAAATACGGGCTGCGCTTGGTAGAACGCATCTGAGATGTACAATTTTCAATGACAATGGCAATAACAACATTTCACGGGACTTAGATTTTGATCTTAATCTTTACGATTATTTTGTTCTTACTATTAAACTGCTCTGAATAAAATGTCAGTCATTGAACTTTCAATTACTTTAACATAATTTTGTATTCATAAATTGGACTAAGTAAATCTATTTTGTATATACTAAATTTCAAAACTTAATGTTTGTTACAGATCATAAACATTTCGCTGTTCCAGCTATTTTTGGAATTTCAAGAAAAAATCATCGTACCTTGCTTATTGGAAGTTATACGTTTGTCCACAAAAGAACAACAAAAACTAAAGAAACCTGGAGGTGCTCTAAATTCCAAAAGAATCGATGCAAAGTAACAGCCTATACCATGATGATTAATGGAGAAGTCAACTGTCAGGTTTCTGGGAACGCACATTCGCATTGAGAAGAAACCTTTATTTTATTTTATTTTATTTTATATTATAACTAAATAAATTCGTAAAAAAACATTACTATATGCATTTATTATTGTCCATTAATCTTCTTGTTTTTGTATATACATATTTTTTTTCCAAAAATGTATTATAGAATAGTTTTGTTTTGTTCCAGTGTTGCAGAATTTACATCAAAATAAAGATAATACTCCCAGGGGAACAGACTATCAAAAAATATATAAAGCCAAAGAACGTGAGTATGCTTATAAACACAATGCAATTATTATTTAAAGTTAAACATGAATTGACTTAACCTGCAAGCAAGTTAATTATTTTTTTCTAACAAAAACATATTATAATACATATATGAGGCAAAGGTTTCTCACAAGGTTTTGTGGATACATTTCAGATGATCTGTTCATATGGGATATTGTGTTTTGGAAGTTTAACCATTCCACATTCTATTTTTTATAATAGACTTCAAGCTGCGTTAAAAGATTACTCTTATTATTAACATTAATAAATGTGTATTCAACGGATGTGAAAAATATATTGTTCGATGGCAATTTTCTGCCCTACATTTTGTATGACGATCAATGAATGTGTTCCGAAAAATTTAAAATTAAAGCTATTTAGTTAAAACGTGGAAGTAGAAAAAAACTGTTTTCCAAAAATAAGTTTTAATAAAGGTCTACAAAATTTTTCAAGTACCATTAAACGATTTACCGCCTCTACTAGGTGCCTTCAAAAAAAAGTGTTCACTATAGCACAGTCTTAATCTAAATTTATCATTTTCGTTATATACATATGTATATTTGATTAAAAGACGGGTTTTCAATTATCATTCAACCATTTATTTAGCTATTAGAGGAATAAATACACACAATTGTTGGATTTGAACATGTTTAACTATACTACTAAATAATTGGCCCGTAGAAAGTTTAGAATTATAAATTTTTATTATTATTTTAATTATTTATTCTATAATATTGTTATACATATTTCAGTTGAAAAAAATCTACAAATATATAACATGCCAGCATTATTTGGAATATCAAGCAGGTCTCGCCGCACATTATTGATCGATGGACATGCTTTTATATTTAATAGACGATTGACGAATTTCGACTCATGGAGGTGTAGCAAATATTATTCTATGCTAAGATGCAAAGCAACAGCTCATTCAAAACTGATCGAAAACGAGGTTAGATGTCGAGTTGTAACGCCTCATTGCCATTTCTAAATATATTACGTTCAAGGAATAAAGAAGAACACACTAGCTATAAGAAAAATATTTGTACATATATTATAATATAATATTCTAACTAATTTTCTTTACTCCGAAATATGTTGGAAGATAGATTTTAAAGGTTTACATTTGTATAATAAAAACTTATATTTAATTGCAGGCTATAAAAACTGCAGCTTTTCTTTACTCAATCTACATGCTGTTATTTTTTTAAACGCGAGAGCAGCGTTTTTTTTTCTTTGAGTACCTTGTGCAAAGAAAGTGTTATATTCATAACTATTTGATCGATTAAAATTAGTTAATAATTAAATGAGTCTATCAAATATTAATAACTGCACTAGAATAAGCACTACATATGTATATGTACATATGCATGTATGTACATTCAGTGTAATAGAATTAACTTTTTATTCAATTTTTAAAAATCATCAATTAATGTTTATGTTTGGTTTTTAAAAATAAATATTTGTTTATTTTTCAGGTTCCAATGGTGACAGTGATTGTTGCAACGCTAATTCTAATCTTGTTGGCAGATCAAAAATACGAATAAGAAGGTGTAATACATGTAAGTTGAAAAAATAATAATTTTTCCTTTTTATTACACGGGTAGACATAAATAGGTACAGATATTTAAGTTATAAGCATGCTAATTAATCACTTAATTAGAAAAAAAAAATCTATGCTTTTCTTAAAGCCTCCCTGTGCGCTACGTTGGCTGTGGCATTTGTAGGTGGCATCAAAACGTATTGATTTTCAAGAGATCCTACTCGAGAAAGTGCCACACACAATTGCCCGTGGTAAAAGCACTCTTCCCTTAAGTCGATACCAACTATGGAAAAAGTTTGTCCCTGGGATTTATTTATTGTTAGGGCAAAGGTTATTTTTAAAGGGAACTGTAACCTTTTAAAAGATATGGGCAAATCAGTTGGTATCATCGGGATCCGCGGAACATGTGCGAGCTGACCGGCACCCGTAATAATAGTTGCTACAATCACATAATCTCTTAATTCTTTGGTCAATAGTCTTGTACCATTACACATATTGGGAGGGCTTAAGTTTCTTAAAAGCATAACATTTTAGTTCATGAGGTAGCAAGCCCTCAGGATTGAGGTAATTTAAAAATTCCTGTGGGTAGTGCACTGTATCTTCGATGTTGCACACGGTGTCAACAGATTTGTAACATTTAAAATCACCTGGTACTTTTTCAAAAATAATTTTGTTTATCTCATTTATTGAGTCGTTTCTGGATGACAATATCGCTCTCGAACAGAACCAATGAAAATTTCTTACTGTAAGATTGTTGATGTCGGGATAGATTGTGTTTATAAGAATTTCTAGACTGTGAACAGTTGTTGTCGAAACTTTTTTTTCCTATCATTAATACTCTTCGCAGTGTATGCGATGAAAGACATTTGATGGCTAATTTTTTTACACCTTTCGGTTGGTTTTAATAGGAATTTCTAAAGATTTCTATAGTAATCTAGTACTAAATATAGCCTATGTTACTCAGTGATAATGTAACTTTCTAATGAAAAAAGAATTATTAAAATCGGTCTAGTTCTTTTTGAGTTTATTTGTTACATACAAAAATACAAATCTTTCCTCTTTATAATATTAGTGTAGATAATGGGCAATCACATTTCACGGCATTTAAACAAAAGTAGAATAAAATTGGTATGTTTTTTAGGAATATTTATAAAAAAAATCAGGACATGTATGAATTGAATTTAACCAATTTATAAATACGGAAACCTAACAAAAAACTACGCATTTTTGTATGTTTTATTTTTATAACTACTCTTTATTAAGCTACATAGCTGCGAATGAGTGAAAATCTCTGACTCCAATTTAACTTTCAATCGCTTCTCTACAAATAAAAATATATGTTTTTAAGTTTTACAAAAAGTAGAGTACTTGCTTGTAAACAAATTTAAATTCAAAAACAAAATGACGGAATAAATATTTAGATTGTTTTTATTTGATTTCCATTTTTCCATAGTATTTTAAATTTTATTTTACTACTGAAATGTCACATTCAAGCCAGAATCATTTAAGTTTCCCAATCCAAGTTGAATAGAGCCTTTTCCTAGGTAAAGTTTAGAAAAGCAGATATTGAAGTAAATAAGGATTAAATTAAGGTTCATTGTTTTCCACAAAAGATTGATTTTGAGAAACCCATACCCACCTACAGTGTATCAAAGTAAAACTCGTACAGTATGTTTATGTTTTGTATTTTGCTAATAACTTTTTCTATTGGTAACCAAATTTGTAGCAATCATTTTTATTTTTTTCAACACATCTATGTTATCTGTAAATATTCAATTTAAATAAAAAAAACTAATGCAACAAAGTTTTAGGTTAACATTTATTAAAAAAATTGAAAATTCACGTCAAAGTTAAACTCGTACAAGTGCATTTAAGTAAACAAAAAAGGCAAAAAAAATGAGTTAATATTTAGTTGGAAGACCCTTACTGTCCTTAACAGCTTTTAACCTGTTTGGCAAAGATCGAACCAATTTTTCACAGTAAGTGGTATTTTGTTCCATTCCTCCAGCAGCACCTTCTTGAGATCATTTTTATTAAAAATATGATGCAATTTTACCCGGTCTTCCAAATAACTCCATAAATTTTCAATTACGTTAATGTCTGGTGATTGCGGAGGTGTCTCAATCACTTTTGGACAGTTGTACAGCAGCCACGAACGCACTTTGTAAGCTTTGTGCTTGGGATCGTTATCTTGGTAAAATTGGAAACCATCTCTTATACCAATCTATCGGCACTAGCATGTAAATTCAGTTTAAGAATGTTGAGATACATATGTTGGTTCATTATGCCATCAACAAAATGCAGGTTTCCAACTCCTGATGCTGCCATACAACCCCAAACCATGACCGACCCACCACCATGCTTAACGGTTGCCCTTAAATTTTTTTCTTTGAGCTCTTCATTGGGCCTACGCCAAACATTAACCTTGCCATCTGAGCCAAAAAGATTAAATTTGCATTCATCAGTAAACATGCACATCTTCCAATATGCAAAATCTTTGCAGAGGTTCTCTTTTGCGAAAGCAATTCCTTTTAAATTGTTTACTTTACTAATGAACGGCTTCTTTCTGGCTACACGTCCATTGTAGTTATTTTTTCTTAGTATTAATCGTATAGTTTCTGGGCATGCTTTCTTACCAAGATACTTTTCAGCCTCTTCTGCTTGTTTAAGAGTACTAATTTTGGGATTGTCCTTAACTTTTCGAAGTATCCATCGCTCATCCGCATCATTAAAAATTTTCCTACCGCTAATTTTTCTTTTATTGTGGACTGCTCTTTCTTCTTTGAACCGCTTAAGGATGTATTGGACCGTTGAGTGACTGCGATTCAATAAATGATCAATTTCTCGCATGGTCTTCCCATTCTTGAAATGCATTATTGCAAGATTTCGCACATCTACAGAGGTTTGGCCGTTTTGTCTACCCATTTTTTCAGATTCAAAAATTGTATGTTTGAAATTATTCACAGTAATGTCAGCATGAATAATAAAACTTAATTTGTTGCTACTACATCATTACTAAACATGACTAACTTTAAAAAGAAAACACTATACGAGTTTAACTTTGAGGTGTGTTTTTCGATTAATTTAGGAAATCTTTGCCTTGGTAAAGGTAAAGGTGGATTTTTTAAAACTTTGTTTAAAAAATCAAAGAGTGACCCTCTTAACTGTAAGACAGTTATATAAATTTTGAAATATAATGGTTCCATATTACTTATTTCTTCGTTTTTCTAAAAACGAATTTTATGTACGAGTTTTATTTTGATACACTGTAAATGTAAATATAAGTTGGTAAATAAATAAAGCTAAATTATTTTCCTTTCAGATAGAGACGAATTGTATACTTCACCAGTTGTTCTTGGAATTTCCAAAAAAGGTCGTCCTACTGTATTAATTGAAAATAACACCTTTATTTTTTATAAACCTCGCAAAGGAGGTGGTGACACGTGGAGATGTGCAAAATACCATAGTGAATTTCATTGTAGAGCTACTGCATACACAAAAAAGATACGCAACGAGCTCAGATGTCTTCTATTTAATCCGAAACATACTCATAATTGATGCTCGCTTAAAAAACAAAATTTTATAACTGCAAAATTATTTGTGTAAATTGAATTTTTCTATTACATAATATTGAAATTGAACAATAAAGCCGATCGCACTCAACACAGAATTTGAATAACAAAATTTAACGAATTAATTTATTTTTTACTTAGATGGTAATTGTGAAAGAAAACGGAACGTAAATATGTTTCAATTTAAAAAAGATGTTGTTAAATTGTTCCAGGCTTAATTGCTTTTCTGAATTTAACGGAAAAAATTGCAATATTCTTTAAATTTTTTTCATGTTTGAAATAAAAATAAGAGCAGCAAGTAATAATAATTGAAAAAAAAAACGTAAGTGCATATACATACATAAAACCAAATATTTTTAGTAACATTAAATCAATTGTTGAATACCACGAACTGTTAACAACATTAAATCAATTGTTGAAGACCACGAAACAGGATTAAAAAAAACCTGATGGAAAGTTAACACAATCTAATATCAGGTAATTATTGAATTATGTAGTAGCGTAAGAATTTTGCACAATTCTTTCTCTTTTTTTATTAAGCCTCAAACGACAAATCCACGCTTAAGTAAACGTTGATTTCTTTAGCGGCGATAGTCGCCAAAGTATGGAATGTACATAATAAATTCAATTCAGTAGACATTAGACTTTTTTAACTCCTTTATATTTCAGTTTTTTTTTCTCTATTTTAGGTTCGAAATGAATGGCAAGTAAATTAAAAAGTCGAACCGTTTAAAAAATGTAATTTGTATGTGGGACGCCTTAAAAAACCATAAAAATGTCCACCGTTACCTATACTAACTAGTACATATTTGTATATAATGCAACTTTATCTTTAACCTTAGAAAGTATGTGCCATAAAAGAGCTTCTAAAGTTTATTATATATTTAAAAAATACATATAAATTCTTACATATAAAAAGTTTTAATTTGAATTAAGAAAATTGTACTGATAAATAATCCATTGTTATTGATTAAAACAATATATTATTTAAGATATTTCTATTTTTCAAGGTACAATTTAAAGCTTTAAACTTTCGATCATGGTACTAATGTCTTTCTTTAAAAATATTGTCTTGAACTGTGCATATCTTATATACATATTAGATATGGCAAGTTTTTGATTATAATCTTATTCATTTTTTTTTTTGTATCCATTTCAGGATGCGCTCAGTTTGGGAATCTTATTAAAAATGAAAATGTACAAGATTCAAACAATGTATTTGGTTTCATAGGTAATTAATGAATTCTCAATTATAATTCTTAACAAGAGAAAGTATTTTTAATATTACGCTTCAGTTCTACAATCTTAAGCTTTTAGGAATCAACCATTATAACATTTTTACTATTTTTAAATGCTAGACAATCCCAACGTCACGTTGATCAAATTACCAGCCCCAGTAAAGAACAGAGCAAGAAGATCAAATCGTTCCATAGAATCAAGTTCGTGGGGGGTCGAGTCACTTTCAGAACTCAAAAGTGTGGGTATAATTTTGTTTGTGTTTTGTCTTATTTGTGTAACTTTATATTTATTCTATAGCATAAGCTCTTTGGTTTTGCTTTCACAATTCAAGTATTTTTTGTTCCAACTAGTCTAAAATGCATTAAACTAAATTTCGGCAGTCGATTTACTTTTTTTTCAATTACCAATGGAAAACACTCAAAAATTATTAAAGTTTCCTTGAAACTTTTAAAAAAAATGTTTTGATATTAACGCGTTGGCAAAAAAGTTCTGGGCCTAACTAAAAAAAATAAGTTTTTTGATTCAACATCGGCTTTGTTCGGCAAAGCCATTATCGTTGCTCATTTTTGAGGTCTGTGTACAGCCCGTATCCGGTAGCAGCCAAATGTGGAGGCAAAAATTCCGGTTTGTTACGTTTAAACATTGCAAAATCACTGATCCGAATCAACAATACGCCCTTGTGTCTCTAAAGTGAGCAAACATGTTTTTTGTTGACACATTAACGATGTCAGCTTACTCACTCAACACTTTCCGGTACTTTTCAGCACATGTAAATAAATAAATATTACGCTATTTTAGATATTTGGTAATTGTAGCTATCATTTGAAATCGTCATCAACGGTTTTAAAAAAATGTCCACTTTTTGTTTCTAAAATGTGAACTAAATCAGAAACTTGATTTTTTCTTTCTCATAACTAGTGAACAAAAAAAAAGCCCAGGAAGGTAAATTTACTCCATTCACTCATTCAGATAAATTAGCTCTCCTTACCTTTTTTTAAATTGTTTAAATATTAAATATTTTTAAACTTTATTTGTCCATTGCATTGGGTGCGATGGATGGAGAGCTGTGAATGTGATGAAAACTGAAAAAGCCTATTTTACATTTATTTACTCGATTGTTTATACAATTATGTTTGTTCCTCATATTTTTCACAACGTCTTTAGGATTTAAAAGAACTGCTGGAAAGCACCTTAGAGGGCAAGGCTTTAATTTGCCATTACAAAACAAAGCCCTTTGAAAATACCCATCGACAACGAATAGTGCGTATTATATGTGCAAAACTGTTGGAAAAAAGACCTATGGGAAAGTTTTCAACACAAGAATACCAGAAATGGGCCAATGAAATAGTAAATTTGTTTCCGAGGGAAAAGAGGTCAGTATATTTACGCCAAAAGCTAGATAAAAAAGGTCGTAAAAGTTTGAATAATCTGGCCGGAAAATTATTCGATCATATGAGTTACATTAGGAGGAGATACCGACAAATGGGACTAATGCCTTAAGGTAAGCATAACTAAAATCTTTATATAATTATTATTCAATGCTATTATTTAAATTCATCACTGATTGTTATTGAATATAACTGTAAATTCTTTTGGCCTAAGTGTGTGGATTCTGAATCCGCAGCCACTTTAACCTTTAACCTTATTGAATAATAGATACAAATTTAGATTTTTGATTCTTTTTACATGCGCTTTCAGGATTTGACAAAGAACGCATCTTGAGCAAACCATCCTGAGTCTCATCTTTAACAACAAACTACTTCCATGATCCAAACTATTAGACGAATGAAACATAAAAAATTACTCATAAATCAATTACAGTATTGGCTGACGCTTGATATTTATGCACAAATCTAAAAGCAAAACATTTTGTACTGATAGCAAAATTATTTTTGTTATTATGTGCAATACTAATAAATTAGTATTAAAAATACATTTATTTTTAACTCTATAGTAGGAATAAAATAAAATATTTTACTGATCTTCTAAATTTTAAGCTTATTATTGTATCCAAGCTTTCTAAAAGTAAAAAATAAAGTCAAAAAACAAACAGAGGATTGTTGTCAGATTTCAAAACTGCTAGGTTTGTAGATTTCGTTTTGAAAGTATCTGATTGTCCTTGAACTTAGAGTTAGACAACTGCAAAATCAACTATATAATATTTTAATAAGATTTATAAGACTCATGCTTGTACTCTTATATAAAAAAGAACCACATCAAAATTGACATTATTGCAATTTAAAAAGTACTAGGTAAATGTTGTAGTATATTATTTTAATATTAATTTGTATTTTCATGCGTTCTGGTAAAACTTGGAAAGTATGCTGTTTTGAAAAATTGGGAACTAGAGGAATCAAACAATGCAACTGAAAATTAAAAAAGTGTGTTCCCTACCCAGTAAAGAAGATATTGATCTTGCTATGAAAAAAGCTTAAAAACAAACAGGGCTACTAGTTGTGAAAAACTACTAGCCAAAAAGAGTGGTGGAGAGAGGTTGATATCAAGCATGCCCTATTATTGGTTTATAAACGTTATCTTTAAAAATACTCAAGGTCTCATATAAATCGAATACAACGTACTGTGTTTGGCTTGAGCTACTTTGTAATTTTATAATTGGAAAATAAGAGTGCGTCTTTCGGCTCAAAAGATCAATGATGATTTGTAAAAAAAAAGAAATACAAATTTTACATAGAAATTATAAAATTTTGCAGATCAAATATTTTAATAATTAAATAAGGAATTGAAGTTGGTATTTTAATGCGGAAGTTTGAATTGTAAAGATTCAAGCTATCTGATTATATCAATCACCTTAAGTGGAGATATTGTCAGTATTAAATGAATACTTTGTAGAATTTATAATGAATACCATTAAAGATAAAATATTGTTTTAATAAATTAATTAAATAATTAGTATTTGAGGCAATTTTCAATAAGTAAATAAATATGAGTATGTAGTTTCCGAAATACCGATTTGATTGTTAATTAGATTATTTATTGCTTTCAATTATGTCAACAACGATTATTAGTTACAAACTCTTATAAATGTCTTCCTTTTTTCTTAATTCTAGTAAAACGTGAAATTAAAGAAGAAATTGTCCATATTGAAAACCAAGCGCAAGCCGATTTACCATGTATGTAAATATGTATTATTCCAATTTGTTTCATTAAGACAAATTTGATTTCTCAAATTTCAGTGAATTATAAGATTGGAAACACTTCCGATTCTGGAAATTTTGATATCAAAAATGAAAACCTACAAGAATCAATTGAAGTAGAAGATTCAACAGGTAATTATATTAAAATTGTGTGAATAACTTTTGATTTAAAAATATCCGTATTTTTCTCAATCATACTTATAAAACGAGTAGATATTACTTTAGTGTATCTTTTATGACTTGTGAATTGGCACGCAAAGGCAAATATGACCTGTATACTTACGGACTTAACGAAAATCTCATAACTATTACAGTTTCAGTATCAAAGTATACAAACATTTTATATTTGTTATACCACAACACAAATGCTTTCCTAAACGTTTGCTAGAGTCGGACATTCGATTCGCTAGTCATAAATATAATACACAATTGTTTGGGTTTTTTCAATAAATATTAAATATTTGGACATAATAAACAATATGTTACTAATATAACAATATGTTTTTTATTTCCCTAAACAGATGATTCAGAGTTTTCGTTCAACGAACTGAAACCTCTGTCCGACAACAAAGGGTTCAATTCAAAGTTATTGCATTGCTCAGCTCCAAGAGGCAGAAAAGTTTCAATTGAAAAAAGTTGGAGTGGACACACGACACAAGGAAGCGTAAGTTTTGTCATTTTTAATTGATTAGTTATGTATTTAGGGTTTTTATTATTACTATTTATAATAACTATAAAATATCTTCAAGTTTTCATCAATTTCAATTGCTACAAAAAATAGCCATAGTCGTTAATTTCTGAACTTTGACAATTTTGAGTCTAATGTTGGAAAGGAAGTTATTTTTCATATAATTCAATTATAATGAGTTCTAAAACGGTGAACATTTGTTTTTGAATAAAGCTGATTGTTCAAATTGTGATCAAATAAATAACTCTTATCATGCAGAAAATTCAAAAAGGACACTGCAACATTTTTATTGTTAACCCCGTAAAACTGTTACCTTAAATTTAAAATCCAGCAGATACAAGGTTATCTCTTTTAAGATAATACATATGATAGAATATTTTCTTTCATATTTTTTAGAATTTAAGAAAACTTTTGAAAAGTACCTTAAAAAGAAAAGCATTGTTTTTACATTATAAAACAATGTCCGAGAATATTCAGACATGTACTTGTGCGTGAGTGTGTACACATACATTTTAGAAAACTTCAAGAATGATTAATGCTGATTAGTGATTAGTATCAAAAATGGGAAGATGAAAGAATTTTTTTTCCCCAGGAAAACAAGCCTGTAGTTGCGTGAAAGAATCCATAATAAAGGTATTCAAGCTTAAAAGAACCAAGCTGGAAAAATACGCTACAATAGCAAAAACCTTAAAATTAAATATCGCAAAAATAGATAAATGGCTTGAATGGACAAAAATGAAAGTTATTATTTTTATATTTCCGAGACCTCATAAATTATCTACCTTGTGAAAATAATAACATACCTTTCTACATGTTGTTAGCGCTTAAGGTTATAAACAATAAAATTGAGTAATCCATGAATACCAGTGAAATATCTAAAAATACAGTTTCTTTGTGATAAAATGATTAGTATTGATTGCTTTATATTTTAAAAATGCAAAACTGTTTTCGTTGTTAGTTTTCTAAAATAAATAAATACTGAATTAAACTCCATTTTTTGTACAAATATAAGCAAAGTTCTAAAGTTCCTAGATACTCGTAGTTTGAAAAACCTGCATAAACTGTGTTTCTGATTCTGATATTATTGTATTAAATAAAAGCCCAATTAACTATTAACCATTAAATTAAAAATATATTACCTAATCTAATATTTGTTTCAATTTTTAGGAATTAAAAAAATTGCTGGAATGCACATTCGAAGGCCAAAACTTACTTTTACATTACAAAACAAACCCCTTTGAGAACACTCATCGGCTTCGACTTGTGAGAATTATATGTAAATGGATTTTAAAAACAAGACCTGGGAGAAAAATTTCACTTGAAGTATACCAAAAGTGGGCAGATGAAATAATTCATTTGTTTCCCAAAGAAACAAAGGCTTTGTATTTGCGAGAAAGAGTCCATGATAATGGCATTCAAGTTTTGAGGAGAACAGGTGGAAAACTACCGGATTGCGTTAACAACCTAAAAAGAAGATACCGCCAAAGTGGATTAATATCTTCATATAATAAAACGAACTGAACAAAATAATTTTAATATTTTATTAACCGATTTAGAGTATGTTAAGTATGCTTGGAACTATAAACATGTTACATGAAATTTAATACATCTAAAATACTTATTTTGTTTGAATTTTAAGAGATTAAATTTGAGATATTTATTTTAAGTTAGTAAATATATGTATACTTTTTTTTTAATTATAAATAGTTAATAATTTAACTCTTCTAGCCCTTATAGTTTACAACTCTTGAATTTACCCGCAAAGGTGAACAAATGAATGAAAAGTAAAATTAAAGCTTTGAGTATCCTTCCAGAAATAAATTTGTGCGTATAACTACATAGTTCAAGGAAGTAAAAAATCGTTATTGCAGAAATACATATGTAATTTATTTCCGCAAGGAAATTTTAAATAAAAATTAATCTATGTTTCAAATAAATACTAAAACTAGAGAAAAAATGTTACCTACATTTGCTATAATGCATTTAAATAGATTTCTAGAATTTTCTTTCAATTTTGTGAAGAATCAGAATATATTTTAACCTTTGTTTCCATTTGTTTCTTAACCGTCAAAAGAATAAAATGAAGCAATAAAAACTATTTTCGTATGTGAATGAATTTGCTTTTATTGACTTTTCTTCTTTTTTTTCTAGTAAAATATGAGATTGAGAACTACAATCAGCTTGAAAATTTTCACATGAAAAAGGAAGTTCCACAAGAAAGAAATCATGAAGATGATTTAACAGGTATATCAAAATATTAAGTTTATTTTATAGATTTGGGTTCAAATTTTAAGTTGTTTTTGTATACATTTATTTTTAACAACGCCAGATAATTCAATCTTCTCTTTCAACGAATCAATGCCTTCTGCAGACAATAGAGCAAGCTGTTCAAAATTAATTTGTTGTTCAATGCCAATTTATGAACAAAGAAGCGTAAGTACAAACGTTTCATACAAATAACAATTTTCAAAATTATAAAAAAAGGTTTCTGGAATTCTTTCATTGTAAATCAGCTAACCATTGCTTTAAATTTACTTCAACCAAGTGTATTGTGCAGTGTACCTACATGTATTATATTTAATGCATCATTTTATTTTTAGGATCTAAAAGAACTACTGGAAAGCACCACCGAAGGCAGAGCCTTACTTTCTCATCATGAAACAAAGCCTTTAGAAAATATTCACCGGCAGCGACTTGTGCGTATTATATGTGCACGGATTTTAGAAAGAAGACATAAGAGCAAGATTTCACCTGCAGTATACCAAAAATGGGCAGACGAAATAACACATTTGTTTCCCCTGGAAAAAAAGTTGTTGTATTTGTGTGAAAGAGTGCACAAAAAGGGTCATCAAACTCTTAAGAGGCTAGGTGGAAAATTGGTTAACGGGACTCACAACCTTAGGAGAAGATACCGTAGAATGGGATTATTAACTTAAACTCAATTAGCAAATACAAATTTGTAAGCTCTTGTTATATACTTAGTTCAAAAATAAATGTGTAAAAGTTTCTAATTTAATTAATTCCGTCTATATTTTTAAACTTGCTAAACAAAATTTTAAATTATTTTAATTTCATGTAATTTTTTTAATTCCTTTTAATACTATTTATTTTTTGTATTTTAGTTAGAAAAGATATTAGAGACATAATTGAATTTGAAAATGAACGAGATTTAACAGGTAACCTATTGTTTTTATACATTTTTAACTGTATTAAAAATACAATTTTAACAAACTAATTTTTCTTTTTCCTGTCAACGCCAGATAATTCGAATTTCAGTTGCATCATTCCAGTATCCAACAAAGTTTCATCTGGTGGGTTTGGTTCGATATCCTGGCTTTTATATTCCCGTTTCTTAAAATCTCGATTTTAAAATCCCGTCTTTTATAATCGTGTTTTTTATAATCCCGCTTTTTGTAATCCCGTTTCTTATAATCCCGTTTTTTATTATCCCGATTTTGCAATCAAAACTAGTTGCTTAATTTTTAAAAAATCGCGCGATTTTTTAAAACTCTTTACCCGCAAAGGTGAACAAATGAATGAAAAGTAAAATTAAATCTTTGAGTATCCTTCCAGAAATAAATTTGTGCGTATAACTAGTTCAAGGAAGTAAAAAATCGTTATTGCAAAATACATACATATGTAATTTATTTCCGCAAGGAAACAGTCACTGTGATGTGTATGAGCTGCTCAAAGATGGATGTTGAAAATAAATGAATCTATGCTTCAAATAAATACAAAAACTAGAGAAAACATTTTACCTACATTTCCTTTCATGCATTTAAATAGATTTCTAGAATTTTCTTTCAATTTTGTGAAGAATCAGAATATATTTTAACCTTTGTTTCCATTTGTTTCTTAACCGTCAAAAGAATAAAATAAAGCATTAAAACCTATTTTCGTATGTGAATGAATTTGCTTTTATTGACTTTTCTTGTTTTTTTTTCTAGTAAAATATGAGATTGAGAACTACAATCAGCTTGAAAATTTTCACATGAAAAAGGAAGTTCCACAAGAAAGAAATCATGAAGATGATTTAACAGGTATATCAAAATATTAAATTTATTTTATAGATTTGGGTTCAAATTTTAAGTTGTTTTTGTATACATTTATTTTTAACAACGCCAGATAATTCATACTTCTCTTTCAACGAATCAATGCCTTCTGCAGACAATAGACCAAGCTGTTCAAAGTTAAATTTTTGTTCAATGCCAATTTATGAACAAAGAAGCGTAAGTACAAACGTTTCTTACAAATAACAATTTTCAAAATTATTAAAAAGGTTTCTGGAATTCTTTCATTGTAAATCAGCTAACCATTGCTTTAAATTTACTTCAACCAAGTGTATTGTGCAGTGTACATGTATTATATTTAATGCATCATTTTATTTTTAGGATCTAAAAGAACTACTGGAAAGCACCACCGAAGGCAGAGCCTTACTTTCTCATCATGAAACAAAGCCTTTAGAAAATATTCACCGGCAGCGACTTGTGCGTATTATATGTGCACGGATTTTAGAAAGAAGACATCAGAGCAAGATTTCATCTGCAGTATATCAAAAATGGGCTGACGAAATAACACATTTGTTTCCCCTGGAAAAAAAGTGGTTGTATTTGTGTGAAAGAGTGCACAAAAAGGGTCATCAAACTCTAAAGAGGCTAGGTGGAAAATTGATTGACGGGACTCACAACCTTAAGAGAAGATACCGTAAAAAGGGTTTATTAACTTAAGCTCAATTAGCAAATACAAATTTGTAAGCTTATGTTATATACTTTGATCAAAAATAAATGTACATATAAAAGTTACTAATTTAATTAAGTCTGTCTATACTTTTAAACTTGCTAAACAAAATTTTAAATTATTTTAATTTCATGTAATTTTTTTAATTCCTTTTAATACTATTTATTTTTTGTATTTTAGTTAGAAAAGATATTAGAGACATAATTGAATTTGAAAATGAACCCATCCATGAACGAGATTTAACAGGCAACTTATTATTTTTATAAATTTTTAACTGTATTAAAAATACAATTTTTTGTTCAGTCCAAAAATTAACAAACTAATTTTTCTTTTTCCCTTCAGCGCCAGATAATTCGCATTTCAGTTGCATCATTCCAGTATCCAACAAAGTTTCATCTGGTACAAGTTCGTCATTTTCAGAACCTAAAACTGTAAGTACAATTTTTTCTTACCATTTGTTACGTCCGCCAATACAATACACAAAAGCAATGAATTGCGAGGTAATTAATTTTCAGTAAATGTTCTACTTTTGGTTAAGACAACAATAGAACATTCGATGATTAATCCCCCATGATTCAGATATAATAATATAAATCAGCGATATCAAAAATGGAATAATTTCAGAGCAAGGGCAGTACGTTCGAAGTATCAATTTGTCCTCGCACTCATTCTTTTCACCAAGTTTGTACCGTTTTCCAATGGAATTTGATAATAAAACTGATACCCAGGCTTTGAAAAGTAGCCTTGCGTGCTTAAAGACACCTAAAAAGCCTTGGGATACTATTGAGAAAAAATAGTTGATTCTGAGCTAATAGTCCTCGCAGCTAGGCTCTATAATAATTGTAATTACCAGGTTACTTTTAAGTTCCTGTTAATAAATAATAAATAAATAAAAATAAAAAAATAGTTGGAAACAGTGCATTGTCGGTTCATGGAGCTCAGGACTATGAGTATGAGCGAATATTTTAAAGAATATCCTGTTTTAGAGAAACCACTTGGATAGAAACTGGTAATTCATACACATTTCAATGTTTGCTATTTCATATACATACATATAATTGTTGTAGCTGAAAATTGACTTTGAGTTTGTACATCCAGCGAGTGCAAACGGTCTTGCAGAAAACTTACCATCTTTGAAAAAAAAAATATTTGAATTAGCGTGTAAAAAACCTTCTCTTAACTTAAACGTGCTAAATTTATGTAATGGTAAGTAAATAATTTACGTTATTTAAAATTCAATTTCGATGGTTCAATAGTAACTTAAATAATTGATGTACAATCTGCTTCATTGGAGTTAATATCCTTAGTAAATGGCAAATATAAGAGGGCATTGAATTGCACTTGACAGCAGTTGCAATTGAGTTTCAAACAAATAGCTACACGATTTGTTCATAAAACATAGATCGACCCTACATACATATATAATATACAGTAGAATGGAGGTTTTCATTCAATAACATTTATTTATTTTACTGAGCAAATATTTAGATTAATTTTAGAAAAATTTGCGTGATGGCAGTTGTACTGTAGCACTAAGATTCCTAAGCTCGGAATTGTATGCTTCTTAAAAAATACTTACACTCAAGACTAAAACTAAAACCCGCGGTGTACATACATCCGTCATATGTTCTATAGGTAACATTTAAGACTTTTCTGTTTGAAGACAGAAGAGGAGAAATACATTTTATTTTACTTGTCATGCCATCAAAAATAAAAATATTCAAACAAAATTGATTTTTAAAATTTTAATTTATGATGACATTAATATTTACTTTTTGTTTTCACACACTATGTACATAATTTATAGACCATTTTTAATTTTCTCTTAATTTTGCAGTCTCAGAAGAAACAAGTAATTTGGCAACTTTTCTTTTAATTCCTTCAATGTTATCGACATCAACTTGCCCCCTGAAATTAAGAAAAAAAAGTTGGCTTCCTACGCAGGTTGAAACTCGTGACGGATTCATCACACACGCAACCAGTGAAACAGAAATGAAGCAAATCATTTTAACAAGAAAACAAAAACTCATGGATTTGGGTTTGACTTCCCAGCCTTTTATAGTAATAGTTGGGCCTTCGCTAGAAAAGATAAAGACTTATTTGGTGGCTGTTAACGAAACAATCTATGTTTTGCCAAGTATTGTGGAAGCGGTTGATACTTGTATTAAGTCAATTTGTATGGTTAATACTGAATACCCAATGGAATACCCAATGCTCTTCCACATGAATGTTTATTCAGTCTGCATTTTATAAAATCACTACACATTCTGATCAACTTGAACTAATACTTTACTTGGAGAACTGGGTTTTCGAGACGAATTTAAACGAAACTAAAAAAACAGAATCATATCAGTTTTTCAAGTTTATCATGAGTTCAAATTAAATATTATTAATTTTTAATATTTTTTAACCAATTTTAACTTAAAAATTCGTCAATATAAAATTTGTATGCTTTCTAAGAAACATTCAATTGATACATTTTATAAAAGTGATCATACATATATACATACATTTGTATTTGTCAAGATAGTCTAAAATATGTAAAATACAAGACTACAAGCTTTCGATGAAAACGAAAACGATCTACTTTGAAAATTGGAGTACCTACTCAAAATCTATTTTGTTTCAAGTAAGTTTTTAATACATATGTATATTCATGTATTGTATGTATATATAATTTTTTTTCAGTTTTCTCTCGGATAATAAAGGATTTGGTGTAAAACATGCAAGTGATATGATATACATTATTTTGAAACTAAACACAAGTTTAAAATTGATAAGCATGTTAAAAAACTATTTTTCTTTAAAATATAAACATAACATAATAACATTACAGTTATATTTTATTTTTAATTTGAATGGTTTATTTATTAACTTTAAATGTTTAAGTTAAAGCGTTTGGTAAAGGTTTGGGTACAAAATTGATAAACCTATTTAATTACAAAGGTCCTTCAATTTTGTTTATTGTGATTGTCAATGCAGATCGTTTTGGTTTGCTCAAGGCATTTAATGTAACTTAACTTACTTAGTTAAAGTCATGTTTTTTGATTATTTGAAATAATTAAAGTTTTATTTTGATAACACATTTTGTTTCTTTGCAGGTCAAAGTGAAAGTATTCTCCTAGCATGTGAACAAGAAATTGCTCGATTCTTGAAGACAAAAAATTCACGTAAGTAATGATTATTCTAAAACTTTATGTTAAGACTAGAAATTTGTGTAAGTTTGCTTCGAAAACGAATTCCATATTAATAACTCATAATTTGTGTAAACCAGAAAGACAGAAAGCAAGAATTTTAATTTGGAATTACCGAATGAACAAAAATTGGAATAAAACCTAAGGTTTTTTTTAACTATTTTTTAACATTGCCTTTATTAAAAAAAATTACTAGGCATATGTAGTATTGAAAAATAGTTAGGTACCTATTATAAAAAGAACATTTACATAAGTTACAAATAATTTCGTTTCGTTTTTGAATCTAAATGAAAAATTTCCATACGAATTTTATTTTCAACTAATTACATAAGTTCTGTATTATTTTATAACTTCATATGTATCTATGTATATTTATATTTCATGATTTGATCAAATGTATATGTATATACTTTCAGTGCAATGTATAAACGAAGATGAAAAGGGACAAATAACATTAAAGAATTCAAAGCCCAACAAATTTGCAAGTAACAATAAGAATGTTGCTAATGAAGTAGATTGTGGATTTTATAAAAAAGCTGTTTTTGGAATCTCACAAAAAAAGCGTCAAAAATTGATAATTGGTAAACACGAATTCCTCAATGTTAGTACATCAAACTCATTCAAATCTTGGAAATGCGCTCAGTACAGATTAAATCGATGCAAAGCAACAGCCCATACAAGAGTTATTAACAATGAAATCAGATATAAACTTATATTCCCTTTCCATAAACATAAATAAAATATTTTCTCATAGTTTTGCTTGTCAAAAGATATTATTGGATTAACATACATAATTTAAAGTTAGTGTAGATATACGAGTATGTCTAAAGAAATTAAAGCAGATTTTTGGGAATACAAAAAAAAAAAAAAAAACAAGTGATACAGATTAGAAACTCGTTCTCATGATCAGTTCTTATTTTTAAATTTACATATATTTTTAAAAATTATTCTTTACTAAATTGGCTGCATAATTTGTATTTCATATTTGATTCTTCTATTTAAATAAATTTGTATTTAATTATATCAGAAATATGAAAAATTTGACCATCATCTCAATTGAAGAAGTAGTCAATTATTAAAATTGTGATCTATTATGTGTATTAATCATAAATATGGTATTTTATATTTTTCATCCAAATTTTTCCATCGGTATTTTCTTATAAAACTTAATTTTGTTATCATATGAGCATAAATTATAAATAAATAATAAACAATGAAATATTTTTTGTCAGAAGTACTCTAAAAACGTATAACTATTTTTAAATACCACACATTCTTTTGAACATAAGATTTTTATCTATATATTTTTATATTTATATTAAATAATTGGATTCGATAAATTTAAGAACTTTTGAATTAAAAGATAAATACATACATATTCAATTAAAGCATTTATAATTTATTTACAATCTCGTTAAACGTAACACGTATGCCAATGTACAATCAAACTTGGGAAAGTAAAATCAAAAACAAAGACAACCAATTCTTAATTTTCTAGGTTGTTTCAAGAAAAAAAGTGACAAAAAATTTTGAAAAAAAAATTAACAAAAAAGTATAACATTTTAAAACAAGATTTGGTACGCTTCTTTATTTATAAATTATTTGTTAATTTTAAACTTATTAAGACATATTTAAACTTTCAAGGAAATTGTTATACTTGTTTTTTAACCAATTTAAACTTAAAATTCGTCAATATAAAATTTGTATGCTCTCAAAGAAACATTCAATTGATACATTTTATAAAAGTGATCATACATACATTTGTATTTGTTAAGTATAGTCTAAAATATGTAAAATACAAGCTTTCGATGAGAACGAAAACGAGCTACTATGAAAATTGGAGTACTCAAAATCTATTTTGTTTAAAGTAAGTTTTTAATACATATGTATATTCATGTATTGTATGTATATATAATTTTTTTTCCAGTTTTCTCTCGGATAATAAAGGATTTGGTGTAAAACATGCAAGTGATATGATATACATTATTGAAACTAAACACAAGTTTAAAATTGTTAAGCATGTTAAAAAACTATTTTTCTTTAAAATATAAACATAACATAATAACATTACAATTATATTTTGTTTTTAATTTGAATGGTTTATTTATTAACTAAAAATGTTTAAGTTTAAGCGTTTGGTAGTGATTTGGGTACAAAATTGATAAACCTATTTAATTACAAAGGTCCTTCAATTTTGTTTATTGTGATTGTCAATGCAGATCGTTTTGGTTTGGTCAAGGCATTTAATGTAACTTACGCCCATTTAGTTAAAGTCATGTTTTTTGATTATTTGAAATAGTTAAAGTTTTATTTTGATAACACATTTTGTTTCTTTGCAGATTCAAGTGAAAGTATTCTCCTAGCATGTGAACAAGAAATTGCTCGATTCTTGAAGACACAAAATTCACGTAAGTAATGATTATTCTAAAACTTTATGTAAGACTAGAAATTTGTGTAAGTTTGCTTCAAAAACGAATTCCATATTAATAACTCATAATGTGTGTAAACTAGAAAGACAGAAAGCAAGAATTTTAATTTGGAATTACCGAATGAACAAAAATTGGAATAAAACCTAAGGTTTTTTTTAACTATGTTTTAACATTGCCTTTATTAAAAAAAAGATTACTAGGCATATTATTGAAAAATAGTTAGGTACCGGTACTTATTATAAAAAGAACATTTACATAAGTTACAAATAATTTTGTTTCGTTTTTGAATCTAAATGAAAAATTTCCATACGAATTTTATTTTCAACTAATTACATAAGTTCTGTATTATTTTATAACTTCATATGTATCTATGTATATTTATATTTCATGATTTGATCAAATGTATATGTATATACTTTCAGTGCAATGTATAAACGAAGATGAAAAGGGACAAATAACATTAAAGAATTCAAAGCCCAACAAATTTGCAAGTAACAATAAGAATGTTGCTAATGAAGTAGATTGTGGATTTTATAAAAAAGCTGTTTTTGGAATCTCACAAAAAAAGCGTCAAAAATTGATAATTGGTAAACACGAATTCCTCAATGTTAGTACATCAAACTCATTCAAATCTTGGAAATGCGCTCAGTACAGATTAAATCGATGCAAAGCAACAGCCCATACAAGAGTTATTAACAATGAAATCAGATATAAACTTATATTCCCTTTCCATAAACATAAATAAAATATTTTCTCATAGTTTTGCTTGTCAAAAGATATTATTGGATTAACATACATAATTTAAAGTTAGTGTAGATATACGAGTATGTCTAAAGAAATTAAAGCAGATTTTTGGGAATACAAAAAAAAAAAAAAAAACAAGTGATACAGATTAGAAACTCGTTCTCATGATCAGTTCTTATTTTTAAATTTACATATATTTTTAAAAATTATTCTTTACTAAATTGGCTGCATAATTTGTATTTCATATTTGATTCTTCTATTTAAATAAATTTGTATTTAATTATATCAGAAATATGAAAAATTTGACCATCATCTCAATTGAAGAAGTAGTCAATTATTAAAATTGTGATCTATTATGTGTATTAATCATAAATATGGTATTTTATATTTTTCATCCAAATTTTTCCATCGGTATTTTCTTATAAAACTTAATTTTGTTATCATATGAGCATAAATTATAAATAAATAATAAACAATGAAATATTTTTTGTCAGAAGTACTCTAAAAACGTATAACTATTTTTAAATACCACACATTCTTTTGAACATAAGATTTTTATCTATATATTTTTATATTTATATTAAATAATTGGATTCGATAAATTTAAGAACTTTTGAATTAAAAGATAAATACATACATATTCAATTAAAGCATTTATAATTTATTTACAATCTCGTTAAACGTAACACGTATGCCAATGTACAATCAAACTTGGGAAAGTAAAATCAAAAACAAAGACAACCAATTCTTAATTTTCTAGGTTGTTTCAAGAAAAAAAGTGACAAAAAATTTTGAAAAAAAAATTAACAAAAAAGTATAACATTTTAAAACAAGATTTGGTACGCTTCTTTATTTATAAATTATTTGTTAATTTTAAACTTATTAAGACATATTTAAACTTTCAAGGAAATTGTTATACTTGTTTTTTAACCAATTTAAACTTAAAATTCGTCAATATAAAATTTGTATGCTCTCAAAGAAACATTCAATTGATACATTTTATAAAAGTGATCATACATACATTTGTATTTGTTAAGTATAGTCTAAAATATGTAAAATACAAGCTTTCGATGAGAACGAAAACGAGCTACTATGAAAATTGGAGTACTCAAAATCTATTTTGTTTAAAGTAAGTTTTTAATACATATGTATATTCATGTATTGTATGTATATATAATTTTTTTTCCAGTTTTCTCTCGGATAATAAAGGATTTGGTGTAAAACATGCAAGTGATATGATATACATTATTGAAACTAAACACAAGTTTAAAATTGTTAAGCATGTTAAAAAACTATTTTTCTTTAAAATATAAACATAACATAATAACATTACAATTATATTTTGTTTTTAATTTGAATGGTTTATTTATTAACTAAAAATGTTTAAGTTTAAGCGTTTGGTAGTGATTTGGGTACAAAATTGATAAACCTATTTAATTACAAAGGTCCTTCAATTTTGTTTATTGTGATTGTCAATGCAGATCGTTTTGGTTTGGTCAAGGCATTTAATGTAACTTACGCCCATTTAGTTAAAGTCATGTTTTTTGATTATTTGAAATAGTTAAAGTTTTATTTTGATAACACATTTTGTTTCTTTGCAGATTCAAGTGAAAGTATTCTCCTAGCATGTGAACAAGAAATTGCTCGATTCTTGAAGACACAAAATTCACGTAAGTAATGATTATTCTAAAACTTTATGTAAGACTAGAAATTTGTGTAAGTTTGCTTCAAAAACGAATTCCATATTAATAACTCATAATGTGTGTAAACTAGAAAGACAGAAAGCAAGAATTTTAATTTGGAATTACCGAATGAACAAAAATTGGAATAAAACCTAAGGTTTTTTTTAACTATGTTTTAACATTGCCTTTATTAAAAAAAAGATTACTAGGCATATTATTGAAAAATAGTTAGGTACCGGTACTTATTATAAAAAGAACATTTACATAAGTTACAAATAATTTTGTTTCGTTTTTGAATCTAAATGAAAAATTTCCATACGAATTTTATTTTCAACTAATTACATAAGTTCTGTATTATTTTATAACTTCATATGTATCTATGTATATTTATATTTCATGATTTGATCAAATGTATATGTATATACTTTCAGTGCAATGTATAAACGAAGATGAAAAGGGACAAATAACATTAAAGGATGCAAAGCCCAACAGATTTGCAAGTAACAATAAGAGTGTTGCTGATGAAGTAGAATGTGGATTTTATAAAAAAGCTGTTTTTGGAATCTCACAAAAAAAGCGTCAAAAATTGATAATTGGTAAACAAGAATTCCTCAATGTTAGTACATCAAACTCATTCAAATCTTGGAAATGCGCTCAGTATAGATTAAATCGATGCAAAGCAACAGCCCATACAAGAGTTATTAACAATGAAATCAGATATAAACTTATAATCCCTTACCATAAACATAAATAAAATATTTTCTCATAGTTTGCTTGTCAAAAGTTATTATTGGAATTTTTATTGAATAAGTTTTAAAAAACAAAATACAATGAAATTAACATAATTTAAAGTTTGTGTAGATATACGAGTATATCTAATGAAATGAAAGCAGTTTTTTTGGGAATACAAAAAAAAACAAGTGATACAGATTTGAAATTCGTTCTCAAGATCAGGGGTGGAATCGGCTAAGGTGATTGTTGATAAATGAAAGTCAAAATAATCGAATTTGATCTATGTAAGGTAATAGTCAAATTGATACCTAAAAAGCTGTCACAACAAAAATGTGATAATCATTTTCCTACAAATATGTCGTTTCTGAATAGAGCTACCAGACGCTTACAAAAAAACGAATGGAAAATTTTGTCAGTTACCTTTTTTAGGGTACAAAAACACATTCTTGTGAACGACAAAGCTTACGAAATTCGAAAAAACACAAAAAAAGTATGAGACTTTTATTTAGATATTTTATAGGAACCATTTTTAAATTTCACCATAGCAACAATGAATTGTGATAATTATAATCTGAAATTGTTCAATAGAAATGAATTGAGATGGATCATCTTACACAGACGGAATGAAAATGATAGTCAAATTTGACTATCAAAAATATGATAGTCAATTATCACCTTAGCCGATTCCAGCCCAGTTCTTACTTTTGAATTTACATATGTACATATATTTTTAAAAATTATTCTTTACCAAATTGGCTGCATAATTTGTATTTCGTATTTGACTTTTCTATTTAAGTAAATTTGTATTACTTTTATATATGAGAAATATGAAAAATTTCACCATCATCTCAATTGAAGAAAGTAAGAAATTGTGATCTATTATGTGTATTAATCATAAATATGGTATTTTATATTTTTCATCCAAATTTTTCCATCGGTATTTTCTTATAAAACTAAATTTTGTTATCATATTTGTTCTTTGGAAAGTTCTATAGAAGCCGGCTGTGTTTTTTTGTGCTCTCTTAAATTTATTTATTTAAAATGAATTCTAAATGTGATAAATGCTTAAAGGTTATTGATGATATTTCATTTCTTTCGTGTGGTGTTTGTGGCAGAAGCATACATGCGGGGTGTATCAAATTAATCGATAAAAAAGAAATTATCACTTTCAAATCAAATAAACATTTGTTCTTTAAATGCGAAAAGTGCATTCTTATTCCTTTAAAACTGTGTATTGACAAATTAAGAGAACTTTCTATGTTTCTCGATGTTCCATCTTCTCAGAGTGCAACACCTTCTCTGGATCTGAGTCGAAACATCCGTATCTCTACTCGTGCTCAGAGAACAACAAGTTTAAGTGTAACTGATAAAAAGAAACAGTCAATTACTAATACAAAAAACAAAAAAGTTCCTCTCGGAGAAACCTCTACACCTCAGAGTCGCTCTTCGTTAAAAAATAACGTTCCTTCGCGTTCCTCTCTCACTCCCTCATCAACGAAATTGTTATCAACTTCTACGATATCAAATTCAAATAAAGTTAAATTGGCATCTTAATTGAAGAATGTTCCTACGACAATAATAGATGTTGATGCTAGCAACATTGACAACAGTGATAAAAACAATTCAATTGAAACAGATGTTGTTATTGTTGATGCTCGCGATGACGTTGGTAATGTTGACGATATTGGTGATGTTAATGTTGATAGAGTAAAATTTGTTGCTATTGATGATCGTGATGCGTGCGAAAGTGAAAAACTTGTTGCGGTTGATGTTCGTGTTGCTGACGCTGTTATAAACAATAATGTTACATTGAACAATAATGTTGAAGGTGAAAGTGAAAAACTTGTTGCTGTTGATGATGGTGTGGCTGAAGCTGTTGTAAGCAATAATGTTACAGCGAACAAAAATGTTGCAGTAAGTGTAAGAAACAAAAACATTTAATAGGCAGCAATGTTCTCGCCGTCTCCGTTCTTCCTTCCGTACCTAAACTACGTTTTATACATGTTTCTCGGCTTAAAAACACTGTCAATGAAAACGACATTACGAAATTTGTAGCACAAAAGCTAAATCTGCCAGCAGAGAACCTTGTTTGTGCTAAATTGGTGAAGAAAGATGCAGATATTTCTCAACTGCGTTTCATAAATTTTAAACTTGGTGTACCTTCGAGATCTTTCGATGCTGTTCTTCAATCATCTTTATGGCCAACTGGAGTACAAGTTAAGCAGTTTTTGAACCATCCAAAAAACGGACTAGGCCAAAAACAAAATCAAACGTCAACATAATGAATGATCTTCAAATTTTTAGCTTCAACAAGTATTTTTCCATCTTTTATCATAATGCGAGTGGTATGAGAACCAAATCGCATGATTTCTTTATTGCTGCCCAGGACTGTTCATACGACATTATAGCTTTAACTGAAACTTGGTTAAATGAGAACTTTTTGAATGGTGAATATTTCCCTTCCGATTACAACGTCTTTCGCAAAGATCGTCAAACTGGTCAAACTAGAGGAGGAGGAGTTTTGTTGGCTGTTCAATCAAATTTTACATGTAGAGAAATTAGACTACCTTATAATTCTTTCGAAATTGATCAGATATGTGTTTGTGTAGATTTATTTATCCAATCTTTTAAATGTATTTATTTATATATTTTCGTATCATATATCCCACCTTCATCTCAAAATCTTTTGTATGAGTCTCACATTAAAAATATTGTAGAATTTGCTAATGATAAAGATGAAAATTGTTATTTTGTAGTTGTTGGTGATTTTAACTTGCCTAATATTAATTGGAAATTCTCAGATGATGAAAAGCAATTATTTCCTTATAATGTTGTCAAAGATTATGAATATAATGTTATTGATAGTTTATCAGCCTAAAATATGTATCAAATTAACAATATTCCTAATTCTATTGGTCGTATTTTGGATTTAATTTTTATTGATAATTGCCTTGAAACTCAATGTAATGAACCATCTTATAAAATGTTAGAAAATAGCATTCATCACAATGCAGTTGAAATAATTTTTAATTTTTCAGTTTTGAATGAATCTAAATCTAAAAATAATTCACAATTGTATGATTTTAAAAAAGCTGATTATGATTCCATAAAAACTTATTTAAACACAGTAGATTGGCAACAAATCTTAAGCAATAAAGATACTAAACAAGCTTTTACTCTGTTTCGGAACATTTTAGATTCAGCGGTTTTTTCTTACGTTCCTAAAAAAACTTTATTTAAAAGTTCAAATAAACCTATTTGGTTCAACAAAAGTATATCAAGACTGAAAAATGTCATGAATAAACTTAATAAAATTAAAAAATATTCAATTCATTTAAATGAACAGTTCAAACAAATAAGAAGGGAGTATGAGTTTTTGAAAAAATTTGTATACAAGCAATACATCTCGTCTCTTGAATCAAATGTTAAGAATAACCCTAAGAGTTTTTGGTCATTTATTAACACGAAAAGAAACTCAACTGGGATTCCATCTAGCATGACTTATAATAATGTGTTGTCCGATGATATTAATATAATTTGCAATAACTTCGCGTCGTTCTTTCAATCTAATTTTATAAATCTCAAATTAGACTATGCTAACTCAATAAATTCAGATCCTATGGTTGATCTTGGTAATTTGCAGTTATCTGTAGATAATGTCTTACACGTACTTTTATCTCTTGAAAACAATTGTTCTATTTCACCAGACAATATTCCACCAATTCTTTTAAAAACTTGTGCTAATATACTTGCTACACCACTTTGTATAATATTTAACCTTTCATTAAGTAATGGTGAGTTCTTAGATGAATGGAAATACTCTATAATAACTCCCCTTCATAAATCAGGTACAAAAAGTTCGATTGAAAATTACAGACCAATTGCAAAACTGCAGTTAATTCCTAAGGTTTTCGAAGCTGTAGTAAAAAACAAATTGTATAATCTTATTCACAATAACATTTCAGTTTACCAACATGGTTTCTTAAAAGGTAGATCCACTACTACAAATTTATCAATATTTTCAAATTTTTGTCTATCACAGATGGAAATGCGTTCTCAAGTCGACACTATTTACACTGATTTTTCAAAAGCTTTCGACCGCGTTCAACATAGTGTTCTCTTAAAGAAACTAGAGATATATGGATTTCACTCTCAGCTCCTAATGTGGATAAAGAGCTATTTAGTAGGTAGGAAACAGGTGGTAAAAATTGATAATGCCTTGTCTAAGGAAATTATAAATTTTTCGGGTGTTCCTCAAGGTAGTCACCTTGGACCACTTCTTTTCATCATTTTTATTAACGACTTACCTCTACATCTTACTTTTTCTAAATGTCTTCTATTTGCTGACGATTTGAAAATATTCAGTTCCATAAATTCACTTAACGATGCAAATAAAGTTCAAATTGATTTAAATAATTTAATTAAATGGTGTAATATCAATGGGCTATATTTTAACAATAAGAAATGTAGCGTTGTGACATTTTCTAAAAATCACAGTCCATTATATTATAATTATAAACTTGAAAATGACATTTTACAAAGACTTGATAGCCATAAGGATCTAGGCGTAATCTTCGATTCTAAAATGAATTTCTCAAATCACATAGACCATGCGATCTCAAAAGCAAACTCTATGCTAGGGTTTGTTTTTCGAAATTCAAAAGATTTCGAAGACCCCTATACATTAAAAGCTCTTTATTCTAGTCTCGTCCGACCACATTTAGAATATTGTACTGTTATATGGAGTCCCTTTACCGCGTCTAGCATTTGTCGTATAGAAAGAGTTCAAAAAAGATTCACAAAGTTTGCCTTACGAAAAATATATGTTTATTCAAATGTTCCATCTTATGAGACGAGGTGTATTTTAATAGACCTAAAACCTCTTGCGCAGAGAAGAAAATTAAACTCAATACTTTTTGCTTTTGATGTCTTGAATTTTAATATTAACTGTCCAGTTTTGTTATCTATGTTTTTTATTTATGCGCCTTCTAGAAACTTGCGCCCTCGTGACTGTGATTTCTTAAATGTTCCTTACCACAGTACTAGCTATGCTAAGTATAATCCTATCACAAGAGCTTGTATGGATTTTAATGAATATAATTTTGCAATTGATTTTAATATTAATAGAAATGTTTTGAAAAATAAATTAGTAAATTTGTTATAATGCTATAAGTAAATTATGTATTTTATTTTTATGTTATGTATCATATAATTATTAGTCTAAATGGAGTGTGTAACTTTTAAGACGAATAAATAAATAAATAAACATATGAGCATAAATTATAAATAAATAATAAACAATGAAATATTTTTTGTCAGAAGTACTCTCGTATAACTATTTTTAAATACCACACATTCTTTTGAACATAAGGTTTTTATCTACATATATATTTTTATATTTATATTAAATAATTGGATTCGATAAATTTAAGAACTTTTGAATTAAAAGATAAATACATACATATTCAATTAAAGCATTTATAATTTATTTACAATCTCGTTAAACGTACCACGTATGCAAATGTACAATCAAACTGTGGAAATGTAAAATCAAAAACAAAGGCACAACCAATTCTTAATGTTCTAGGTGGTTTCAGGAAAAAAAGTGACAACAAATTTTGAAAAACATTTAACAAAAAAGTATAACATTTTAAAACAAGATTTGGTACGCTTTTTTATTTATAAATTATTTGTTAATTTTAAACTTATTGAGACATATTTAAACTTTCAAGGAAATTGTTATAAAAAGAAAACTTTTGTATCAGCATCGAATAACTAAGCTCATGAGGTTATTGGCACTCAATCAATATATCGATGTCAGAGAGCAAAAGTGTACCAGCTCATGTAGATGGATGTTAAAATTGGTTAGTATAATTAAAAAAGTAAGAAAAATTAATCTCAGTTACACAAACTTTCTAGTATTGATTTGTAAAAACAATCTTGCAATTAAACTTCTAATTCCATTTACTTGTCTCATTTAATTTCGGAGTGAAATAAGAAATGGAACATAAAATACATTCAGACTTTCTTTATGCTTTGTCTGAGTATGTAATATATTTCTTTATGTTGTTTTTTGTATACGTATAAACTAATCTTAACTATTTTGTTTGATAAAAACAAACAAAAATACTAAGCTTGTTTTAAGTAACTATCTTTTTTATTTCAGGAATTAGAATCAATGCGGTTTTTAGTCAGAATAAAGAAGACACAAAAAATTTTAAAGGAATAAGTGATCCTAATATAAAGCTTCCTGCGGGTTTTGTAATAAAAAATGAAGAAAAACACTATACTCAGGATGTCAAACATTCAATTTGTGAGAAGGAATATTTTTCATAAATTTATGTTTTTTTGTTTTTTTTTTTGTAATTTTTTTAATTCCAGGCCACGATAGTGACTTTAATATCACGGCAACTTTTGGTTGTTCTAACAAATCTAAGACAACTCTTATAATTGGAAACCATTCATTTTTAAGTGTCTCTAAAAACTCTTGGCGGTGCTCACAATTTATTAAGCATCGATGCAAGGCTTCAGCTCTTACAAGAATGGTTGGCAATGAACTGAAATGCCGATTAAGAAACACCCATTCACACGATTAAAAAACGGTTTTTCATTTTGGATGGTTTAAAGTCTTCAAAATAAAAAAAAATGGTGCTGCAATATTTTTAATACTAGTTAAATTTTTTAATTAATTTTCGCAAGAATCCGTCCCTCTCTTCCACCCTTGAAACATTTTTAAATCTTGATTTGTAAGCTCAAATGCCTTCACAGATATGTTGCATTTTAAACTCGATTAAGAATTTATAAAATCTTAAACTATTTGCTAATGTTGTTGTTGGATGAGTTTTTGTTTAGTTATTTTAATTTTATTTGATGAGTTTTGTTTATTTGAGGTACAAATGTGCCAATAGTTGTTTTATGAGTGCATATTAATGATAACTAATTATTTTATATGTTATAATTTCTAAAACTATTACGAGATATTAACAAAAATTGATAAAAAGACAAACAAACCAGTAGTACCACGTTGTAATGTCGTCAAAGCTTGAAGATTTTGTCTTTGTGCACATTTTGCAATTGTACGTCTATTGGCTTTTTTTGAGTGGTTGAGATTGGTCGCATTCGGAAAGCTAGTGGCTACGTAGTCAAGGGATTCTGATTGGCTAAATCCAACTACAAAAGTAGTTGAAATTTCCCCTCCGACGTAGTGTAAAATTTTCGGCTACAAAGTTAGTGCACACTGGTTTTGACGTTTCACAATCAGCTGCTCGGTAAGGACACAAGAATTCAAAATGAAATGAATCTTTCGGTATTTAAATACAAATATAAATCAATCATATTATACTCGTATCTTCTTTTTGGTATTTATTGAATTTAAAAAGAAAAAAAAAACATTTAAAGTTCTGAAAACACAAATGTTTCTTATTTTATATATTTGTATTTGTCATTAATATGACAGTTCCGGATTGACTAGCTTTGTAGTGCAATTTTGCATTCACAAAGCTAGTTGAATTTTGACTACGTAGCCACTAGCTTTCCGAATGCGACCATTGTGTCATATTAGCTTTATAACGAAGTCAAGTCGAAGGAATTGCAGCTTCTCTGCAATTCCAGCCATGGCAGCACTTCCATTGCTTGTATTGAAATCATCTTAAATTAAATTATACGCATCAGAACTAACTTAAAGCTAAGATAAAAGATTAATTTCAAGATAGGTTCTTATGCTATAATCAACATCTTAAAAGAGTTGGTTGGAATACGAAAATATATGAATACCTCGATTAATATTGTTTAATATTCACTTAAATAGTATTAAATATTTTCCTAAATAGAAATATTTACGGCCCTAGAAACTATAACTAAGGATTTAAAAATGTATCATTGAGGTAGTAAGACTTTATCATGCGAAAATTAAATAATAGTTGATTTCATTCATTATTAAAATCTATAACAATTTTTTAAAGTTTAATTTAATTTATTTAATACGTGAGTTTGTCTAAGACATTGTAAAAAAAAATATATATGTACATACAAAAAAGGCGAAGGGCTGAAAAAGAAAAAAAAAAACAAATATAAACTTGCATTTTGAATTTCAGCTAAATTGTTACGCGTATTTAATTTCTGAAACTTGAATTGAAAGTTATTAGAAAACAAAATAGAGCAACCTTCTCAGTTTGAATTGGAATGGCTCGTGTAACGAGTTTTGTTTCATTGAGGATATGCTGGCACAACATAGACTTCCCAAACTAGCTCGTTATGGGTTCGTTTCCTCCTCGTTAGCAAAAAAAATCTAATGCCAGTCTGATAGCATCCCGGTGTTGTCGATGCGCGAGATGTTTAAGTCACAACCCACCCTACCTGGTTGTTTTTCTGGCCAAAAACAACCCCTTTTTGCAACGTCCCCCTTTCTCAGCTGTTCACAGTTCACATATCTTTCATTAACCTTATCTTCCCCTTATGATAAAAAAAAATTATAGATTCATGTTTCTATACATAATTTTTAATTCAAATTCCTTAATCCAATATTTATTCTACATGTTCAATTTGTGTATGAATTTAACTATTATAGTTGCTTTGAATACTAAATTTAAAATATATAGGCAATGCTTATGAAAGGATTAAGTGTCAATTGGACACATATACATATAAATTGAATAGACTTACCCCCAAAACTGATCGCTGTAGTGGCCACTCCTCGATGAATCTTGGTGTCAGGGTGATTGTTTATAACACTTTTTTTTTTTTTTTTGAATTTACTATTTTCATAAAAATTACCACTCTTGATTAGAATTCAAAGCAAGAAAAATTAAGCAATTGTATGAGTATATACATATATAAAAGTATATGTACAGGTTATGAATCGCAAAGTTGTACTTGAAATCACACTTGTGAATTTGATGATATAGAATTCGGTTTAAATGAATTGATTTTAAATTAAATACTATTAATTAAATGAATCGATCGCTTGAAGATTGTAAATTGTAAAATAAAAAAAAATGATTTAAGAATTTCTTATGGATAGGATGAAAACTCTCTCTTGATGCCGTGCCGCTGACGACGACTTTGTCGTTCGTCTCAAATGATTTCCTTTTCTTTGGTTGCTTTTGCTGGCTAATGGCAATAATAATGTTGAAATTAGGATTTTTCTTCAAATACCGTTATATCGGGTTTTCTTGCGAGGTTCAGGCCGTTAAGAGAAAATTCTAACGGCCTATATGTATGCTATATGGTTTAACAAAAAAAACATCGTTTAATCAATTTTCTTTACTTTCAAATTTTCTATTTTGAAGCTCACCTTATCTTGAAGATGAATATGTAACGAAAATGGCGTATGTGCACATAAATCTATACTTATACACGTATATATATACATATATATACTTTGTGCCGAATTCAAGGCCTGGGCTTGACAGTACGCTCCAATGCGGTCTATCCTTCCCAATGTAATCTTTCCTTTGGCACTCTATATAATTTGCTTATTTGGCTGTGTATATTGTTGGCTGTGCGAGAATAGGTACTTCTTATGTAAGAAAATCTAAGTTCAGCTTACTGTTCGGTCTGGTGGTACTATAAAAAAAGAAAGTACGTACCGTCGGCTATTGCCAATTAACCCTAGCTCTTTAGAAATATATCTTTGCCTACCAACAACCCACATGCAGAAATTTTCCAGCCTTTGTTTCCTCGTTTCGGTTTTACCCATACTACTAAAATTGTCTAACTTTATCATACATTAACACTATAACGCATAATCATTTGATAGTGGGTGAAAATACCAATATGCGCTTACGCACTTGTCGCAATCAAAATTCCGAATAACTTGTGTCTAGCAATTTCCTGCAACATGAACAACAAGTTGCGCTTTCCCAATAACTTACCAACTTCATGGAATGATGCGCTAAACATTACTCATTCCGGATAAAGTGGATGAAGTGCTGACTAAAACTCAATTATGGGGTTTGTTTTTGTTTCATTTTGCACAAGAAAATGCCACCATAATTATGATCGTTCTCCTCCTTATGAAAAGAACAGAACGCCCTACTTACATATTTCTCCTTTACCTCCTATAGGTAAGAGCAAACAGGCATGATTGTCCGAGTTTGTTTACTTTTGTCGAACGTTCAAAAGGAAATATTAGGTTTTCGTATTTGTCGTCGTCTCGTGCGTCATCTATTCTGTATCGGTTGTGTTGTGCGGGTTTTCTTTTAGTTAAATCCTTTAGAAATATAAAGAACTAAACAATGATAAAAAGGAGACCCCATTCGGTTACAATCGGTTGGGGTCGAAATACTCTATGGGTCAAACTACTACGGTATTCAAAAATACTGTATTTCAAAATATTGTATATAACAATAAAAGAATAAAGTTCTGTACTTCAAAACGCTTTAATTATGTTGATAATGTACAAAAAATGCGCACTCTTGAATTTTTCAACATAATAATTTTTATGAAAAATAAATCATATCATACTATAATATTATATTATTATTATTATTATTATTTATTATTATTATTATTATTATTATAATATAATATTATAAATGCGAATGTATGCGAATGTAAGTTTGTTTGTTACGCTTTCACGCAAAAACTACTTACTGCTGGAACACAATGGTGTCGGAGCCGGAGTCGGAATCGTAACTGGAATAGCTGTCAAAGTATTCAATGTACGCAAATGCAAATGTACGAACACAACGCGACGGAACTGGAATCGGAGCCGCAGCCGGAGTCGGAAGAGTTCACCAACTTTTAACTTTGACGTACGACACATGTGACGTTTCCATTTTGTAAGTGAATAACTTGGTGATTGTATTTTTTTTTAATAGTTTTTCATTAAAAAAGTGGAAAAATATTTAAATAAGAAATAAAAGTGAACAAAAAAATATTTTCTGACAAATTTGATGTGGTTGTAAACTGCAAATATACCAAATAACATCAAAAAGCCGTACGACACATTGTGTGCGTACTTTTTGTGAAACGTACGACAACTGTTCCGACTCCAGTTACGACTCCGGCTCCGATTTTGCATTGTGTTCCAGCAGTTTAACAATCATCATGAAACTTTGCACATACACTCTTGAAGGTATTAGAAGTAACATAGGATACTTTTTATTAAAAAAAATAAAAAAAATTTGCGAAAAATAAGAAAATTGTTTGTCAAAATATCGTGAAATTTAGCTACTTCAACGCCATCTAGCATCATCTAGCATCATAGTAATGAAGTTTCAACCGTGAATACTGTAATACCAACCCACTGTATTACCGACGGTGACGACAATATCTAATTCAATTGAATATAGTTTCAACTGTTTTTAATTTTTCAATATTTATTGTTATTTTCTTCTGTCGTTACATGCAGTATAATACTACTATTCACATTTTTGAGGTTATCCGTAATTTTTGTGGTTAGCTGTTACTTTATTATTTTAGATCTTACTCGCTGATGTTAATTCTTACTCTGCTTTTATTTGAAAAAATGCCAAAATTGTTTGTCAAAATATCGTCATGTGGATCTCATTGCTAATGTTTTTCCGGAATTGCAACAAAATTTGTGTAGTGATCATCAGTGGTTGTGTGCAAGAGCAATATTAGCACCAAGAAATGAAATTGTAAATAGGATCAACACTGACATTTTCAACGAGGTTCAAGGGGAAATGAAGGAATATTTGTCAATGGATACAATTATGGATACGAAACTAAGTACTTCATATCCTGTGGAGTTTTTAAATTCACTTGAACCATCGGGTGTACCGTCACATAAACTTCAATTGAAACTAAATGTACCAGTAATGCTTATGCAAAATCTAGATGCTCCTCGGCTATGTAATGGAACAAAGCTTCGGATAACGAAATTGGGACAGAACATACTTGGTGCTACTATTTTAACAGGTGTCGGTAAGGGAAATAGTGTTATAATACCTCGGATACCAATTATTCCCACTGACCTTCCATTCCAATTTAAAAGGGTTCAGTTTCCCGTCAAGCTTAGCTTTGCTGTTACTATAAACAAGGCACAAGGACAAACATTACAGGTAGCAGGAGTGCATTTAGAAAACCCATGCTTCTCTCATGGTCAACTTTATGTAGCCTGTTCACGTGTATCTAATGCCCGGAATTTACACATATTTGCACCCGACGGGAAAACTTATAACATTGTCTATAAAAATATCTTAAATTAATACTTTGGATTTTATTTTTTTAAATTGTTAGAATTCAGAATTATTTATTTTTGGTACGGTGAAATATATTTTAACATTTGTTGTTGCATTTCAATAAGCATATATTAAGGTGTTGAAACTTCATTGTCTGTAGTAATTTTTAAAAACTGTTGATCTCAGCCAAGCAATAAAATTTAGTTATTATATTGACTCATTTCTATTATTATACCCTTACCCTTTATCTCTCATACTTATTTAATTTCTCCACTGCGGGCGAAGCCGCGGGTAAAAAGCTAGTATGTAAATAAATACAAGTTATTTTATTTGTTTTAATTTTTAATATTACAATTTATTTGTCTTGACGCGTTTCGGAGATGCTTCTCCATCATCGGGCGAAATACAAATTGTTCACAAATACCAAGTCTTTAATTAAATTTTTTGAATATGAAATCATAATTTTTTTTTAGCATTCGTTCCCTTTTATAAGTAAAAAAATGTTACTTTTTTAATGAGTATATCCATTGGGAGGTCGCATAAAGGTACAAGTAAATGTTGAAAATTTTACTTTTTTAGTATTTACGTCAGAACTTCTTTAAATATATGCATATACAGGGTGTCCCACAGTCTTCGCCACAGGACCAAGGTAATTTCAATCCGACGGACTTATGAGGCAATTTTCTCCTTTCTTTTTTAAGTTATGGTTTTCAAAATTTTGTAAATCCTTTCTTAATTGGTTCTACATTTTCTAAATTTCAACCAGTTCTTGATTTTAAGTTTTTTCTATTTGATTTTTTTTGGAAATAATTTTAACCTTTGTATATAAAAATGGGCAGGTTAGACGACATAAGGGACTTGAAGTAAGGCAAGTTTCTGGTATCTGACTGGAAAGTAAGTCAAGAAAAATCTCCCTAACTATCAAGTCTACTTATGTCAAAATGACAGTTAATCATGTTTTTTTGTTCAACTGAAAGCTGAACTGTATTACTCTATGATTTATTTTTTTTCTGCACAATTCTATTTAATGTTTTGTATAAAACGCTTCCTTGTTAAATTAGAAAGAAATAAGTAATATTTCTTTGCAATACAAAATAAAGATCGTGATTGACTTGTAGCTTGCCTGAAGAGTGTTTTGTAGACAATCATGCCTATTACCGAAGTCGTCTCGTTTTTTCGACAACTCTGTTTTCTTTGTCGTGTCGTTTTTTAAGTGCCACTTAAAAAACGACACGACAAAGAAAACGAGAGTTGTCGAAAAAACGAGACGACTTCGGTAATAGGCATGATTGTCTACAAAACACTCTTCAGGCAAGCTACAAGTCAATCACGATCTTTATTTTGTATTGCAAAGAAATATAACTTTTTCGACGCGACTATTTTGTAGCAGATTTTTAAACGATGAAAATGTATCAGAGATCTGTCAAACTGAAATCAAATTCTAAATCATTTCATTACTCGATATTCAACAAATGTGTTTTTATTAAATTATTACCAAATAAATAAATTATTAAAATGATAAGCGTTGAAATGTTTTACAATACAACGCAAGCAGCGATAGTGACAATGATGAAAAAGGTAGAGAGCCAAATATTGCAAAGGCACAATTAATTGTACAAATAGGACAGTGAAGCGTCGGCATCTGCATTTGTAGTCTGAATTTGCTTTGACTTATGTATGTACATTGTACATATGTCCGGATGATGAAGACGTTGAAGTGGTTGGGAGCTGCGAGACACCAATTGCATTTCCACTCGGGCTTAATTATCTGTTTATATTTAAGTAGATTTGCAACAGCATCCTCAAGCGCAGATAGAAGTGCAATTGGGTTTGCCCTACTCCATTTCCTTTCACTTCTTTTTTGTTGTTTTGAACAATTTATTTTTACTTTAAATTCAAAGTCAGGCCCAAACCTGAAAAAGCAAATATTAAAAATGTGTGTAGAATAAACTGATTCAAACCTTTTGCCAACCATCACCATCTCTTACATAGAGGAAATATATTATATATTATATATATATGTATATATATATATATATATTTTATATATATATATATATATATATATATATATATATATATATATACATATATATATTATATTATATATTATTATTATTAATATATTTCCTCTATGATCTCTTATTGGAGGACCTTTGCTGTTGAGTTTATCAGCTATTACATTCCATTCTTTTTTAAAATCGGCTTTGTTCATACATTTCAAAAATCCCCTAGCCAACTGTTCGTTGCTTTCCATCAGCTGAACAAGCGCCTCGAATTGGTTTTGGTTTGTTAATTTTAACTGAAAATGTGCAAAAATATTTATTTTCTTATTTATTGCAAATAAAGTACTAATAAATTCCATAAAATAAATTATTTAACAAGGAAACTTACAGTTATGCGAACTTCCATTTCTTCGTCGTGAGCAAATTTTCAAACGAGAGATACCGTCGTTTTTTTCATTGTCGTCGTTTCGTCTTACAGAATGCTGAATTAAAGCGTTCAACACACTTGACGTTTACACACGGCAACAAAACGAGTGACAAAAGTTGAAAACGACTTATGGAATGCAGATTGTGTCGTGTCGTATATTTTGCTGTCGTTTACGACATCGGTAATAGGGGTGATTAATGTCTTTGGTATTATGAATTGAAGGTAGAGATTAGTGAAGTAAAGTTCCAAGTTTGAAATTTGTGACACTTGAAAAACTAACTAGCTGCCTAAGTCAAAATGTACGTTCAAAGAATACAGTTGACTGCAAATGAAGTCCATTATGTTGTCTGAACCTGCCCAATACTTTATTCGTGAAATTCTACGGAGGCGGCACCTAGTGGCTACGTCGACATCAGCTCGTACAGTTTTTTTTTAAATTAATTTTTGTGCATAAAACCTCCAACGCCACATTGCGGGTACGGTGAACGTAAATCAAACTTGCTCCATCATAATACGAAAACTTCAAAAATGTGTCTTGTGTTTTCGCAAGTATTTCATTCTTTTTAGAAACCACAGTAAAATTTAATTTCCCATCCACATCGCACAGTGTGGTATTTTGACCTGAAACGTGGCCATAAATCAATTTTGTCAACTTTGACTCTCAGGATTAAGCATGTGTCCCATAAAAGGTATATATCCAGGCTACTGTTTAGTGAAGTCGATCTATAAATTCGTCACCCCTGTTCCCGACACCATCAGTTGCAACTTGCACTTTTTGAATAAGCACGAGTTTGTTTGCGATTTTTTTTTTAAAAGTACATTAAAAAGGAATGGTCAAGTCTAACAAGCTGACATTCTAGTACGAATAGTACAATACAAATAATAACATTTTCTAAGTGTTTTTTTTAATCTTAAAAGTGACTTTTGTGAAAAAATTTGATATGGATATCGTAAATTAAGTACATATGTACAATATTTTAAGCAAAGACATTTTTATATATTCAACTTAAATTAAATATCGATGAGTTAAAGAATGTACTTACAAAAATTGCACTTTTTCCGTTGTTTTTACCAAACATTAGTGTTTTTGAATATTGGCAACACCCCGCAACAAAGTTTGTCATATATATTATTTAACTTCTGGATATGTAGAACAATCCTGCATTTCAGAACCATTCACAAGTTTTCACCTAAGAAAAAACAAAGCATTTGAAAAAAACTCCTTTCAAGCGACCATAACTAAACATTATTTATATTATTTCAGATGACTCTAATTCCACCTTGTCTTGAGTTGGTAAGAGGAAGCTCACAAAGACTCCTTGACGGTAAACTTAAAGATTTGGATAAAAAATGTATGGATATCACAAACTGTCCCAAAGAGAAAATAGATGAACTTACAAAAATTATCAAGGCGTTCAAAGCAAGCTATAAACGGAGAAGGCAACTCTGCAACTGAACAGAAAAGCGTTTCTTGGATAAGAATGAAGAGTGGCTTAGCGAAGAAGTAACACTACCTGTTGGCATACTTCCCGGAAAGTCTAAAGGTCACCCAAGCAAAGAGTTCGGGGAATCAAGTGACCGAACAAAACGTCGAAAAACAGAGGAACTTCGAAAGAGTGTGTCCTTTGATGAACTGACATAAGCAGCACAGATGAGTCAACGAGCAGCGGGAAATATTGATGTCGCAAAAGTGATGGAGGTTGTGACCAAAACTCCAACCAGGGCTATGAAGTTCCGGAAAGCAGCTGCGATTGGCAGTAAAACCCTGAAAACTGAGAAACACACTCCTGAAAACGCTTAGAGGATATTCGTCGAAGCTGCTAGTCAATACGAAGTGATTCATCAGGCCAACGAAGATATACATTCGTTCTATACCTACGTGTATAAAGCTAAACATGATTGTTACCCACCAAAAAGCGTAAGTGAGACAGTTGCCGAAGTGAAGACACTTATCTCAGTAGTTTAATAACAAGCAAGACAAAAAAACAATCGTTTTCAAAGGAGGCTCTCGAATTTTTGATTGCAAATGCCAATGATGAAGATGTTAATGATGATGTTTCTGATGAAAGATGAAGAATAAATAATAAAATAAAACTATAAAATTAAATTAACCCTGGTCATTTTTTAATACTTGCTATAAAACAAAAGTTGCGGAAGGAAAAACAAAAAAGGATTATTCTGTTTATTCAATAATTGACCTGTACTCATAAAATATAAAACTAATCCACATCTCGAATTCTTCGTATATTGGATTAAGGTATTTTAGACTTGGTTACCTGTATACTGGGACATAAAATTTTGGAATGAAAGTTGAACACCCGGATTAAGAAAATTTCACTCATAAAAAAAGGAATTTCTAGGAAAAAGTATATTTCATGTATATTTTACTGTAAGGGTAAATCTCAAGAACCATGCAACCTATGCTACATTGGAACTACGAAACAACTTCTACGACAACGTCTTTCAAATCACAAATCGGACATTAAAAACAATAACCCAGCCAAAACAGCTCTTGCATTACACGCGATTGAAAATGGACATCATCCAGACTTTGACGGTGCCGAGGTTCTTCAAACCGAAAAACACATCTCCAAGAGATACACACTAGAAACTTTACACATCCTTAACAATAAAAATAACATGAATAGAAAACAAGACACACAAGATATCTCATCAATATATTGCTATCTCATTTCCTCTAAATCCTAACACACAAATTTTGTATTTTCAAATTAAGACAAATCTTCATACGAAGAAGTTGCTACAGTTTTTATAATTGTAATTATATCCTATTTTGATTTAATGACATAACTTCAAACTTGAATGTAAGTTTAATATACTGTTTGTTATAATTGTTGTGCATACTTATAAGTTTATCTATTTCTGTTTTCATAAAATAAAGTTCCCCTGAAGAAGGCAACAATCCTTGCCGAAACGTCGGGACAAGTTAAAGAATTTGTTTTCTTTACCAAAATAAAGTGACCAAATAGCCGACGGAAAAACTAAATTTTCCACCCTCAATATAACACTAAAAACGGTCAATACAACAAATCATATTTCAGTTTTTTTCTAATTTCTTATAAACTATGACATTTATCGGAATGAAGTTTTTTGTATTTGACTAAAAATATATCAGGTCATTGAATATTGACAAAAAATGTCCTTGATAAACACATTTAAAAAAAAATAAATTAAAAACCGAAAACTAAACTTCAACCTTAAAACATAATTTCTCAAAAACTATTTACCAAACTCGAAACCAAAAATAATTTTTATATCTCGTCTGGACCCAGTTACAAAGCCAGAAGATATAACTTCCCACTTAGTGTCTACCAAGAGCATACCTTGCAGCTCTTCCATTAGGTGTACTAAGATCAGCAAACCAAATAGTTTTGTTTCTTCTTTTAAGTTAATAACGAATCCCACGTTCTTCGATTCTATTTGCAACACAAATATATGGCCCGCAGAGACTTTAATCAAAGAATTTACACAGAGTCAAAAACAAGGTGTTTCTTTGAAAACCAAGTCAAAAAACTTAACAGGCTTGCGCTCTTCTACCAAAACGTAAGGGGACTTCGTAGCAAGACTGCTGACATTTTCCTTAACTCCCAATCATTTCCACATGACGTATTCGTTTTGACAGAAACTTGGCTTAATTCAAGCTTTTCCGACACAGAACTTTTCAGTCAAGAGTTCGAAGTTTACAGAAACGATCGTCATGTTGGTAATGCAAAGGATTTAGGTGGAGGTGTTCTCATAGCGGTAAATAATACATATTTCTCTTCTTCTGTATCTTTTCCATTTGTATTATCAATTGAACTGGTATGTGTAAAGATAATGGTACAGACTAAGACTATTTTCATTTTAAACGTCTACATTCCTCCAAAGAGTTTGGAGTCTGTTTATAGCGAACTCTCCTTGGCATTAGACTTTATTATCAGTTTGTCCTGCTCTGACACCAATATCTTACTTCTAGGTGACTTTAATTTACCACACATTGATTGGATTCCATCGGAAGACGAATCTTGCCTTGAAGCCTCTCTATCTTCTTCACAATTGGAACTATCTTTTCTCGATAAAATCCTTTTTACTGACTTACAGCAAACTAGCTGTATTAAAAACTCAAAAAATCGAATTCTCGATTTAGTCTTTTCTTCTGACGCTATTAGTACTCTTGTTCTAGAATCTAGATCAGGAATTACTAATATTGATAAATATCACCCCCCCTTGGACATTTTTCTTGACTTAAGTAATCACCTTACTGAACACAGTAATTCCTTTGATTGCTTATATAATTTTGACTTCAGAAAAGCTAATTTCCATTTGTTGTCTGAAGATTTAACCATGTCTGGAATTGCTGATAATGTAGCATTTTCTAATATTGACGAAGCAGTTTCAAATTTCTATAAGATCTTTAATAATTGTTTAGAAAAAAATGTACCTTTAAAGAAATCAAGAAATACAAACTTTAGCCACCCTTGGTACACGAAAGAATTGCGTTTACTGCGTAACAAAAGAAATAAGGCATGGAAAACTTATCTCAAAACTCTGTCTCCAATCAATTTCTCTTTTTATGTTGAACTTTTTAACGAATTTAAGTCTCTTTCAAATTATTTATATGCTTTTTATGTTACTGATATGGGCACCTCTTTGAAAGAGAATCCTAAAAAATTTTGGAAACTTGTAAATTTAAAGAAAAAATCAGATGGCTTTCCAGTTAACTTCACTTACAAGAATCTTTCTTTAAATAAAACTGTTGATATCTGTAACGCTTTCGCAACAAATTTCCGTGAATCTTTTGTTAATAACCCTCAAGAAATTGATGAAGTATATTTTCATAATCTTCACTCTTTTTCGCAAACTAGCTGTAGTCACATCCCTGTGCTACAGAGTACGGTACTTGATCTTTTATCCGCGTTGAATGATGACTGCTCAGCCGGTCCCGATGGTATTCCCGCGATAATATTAAAAAAGTGTAGTAATGCTTTAGTTGAACCTCTTACGTTCTTATTCAAACTTTCTCTAAAAACAGGCAAATTTCCCAGTATATGGAAGAAGTCTTTTCTTACACCAATTTTCAAGAAGGGTAACAAGGCGGATATAACAAACTACAGGCCCATTGCAAAGCTTTCTTGCATACCTAAATTGTTTGAACAAGTTGTTTGTGAAAGTGTAGCATTTTTTAGTAAAAATCTCATTTGCGAACAGCAACATGGTTTTGTGAAAAAAAGATCAACCGTTACTAATCTCCTCACATTCTCAAACATATGTTCAAACGCTTTAGAACAAGGTTATGAAGTTGACTGTATATACACTGACTTTTCCAAAGCTTTTGACCAACTTAGCCACGGAATTATTTTATTTAAACTTAAAGCTCTTGGTTTTCCACCATTTTTTTTAGCTTGGATCAAATCATACCTTGAAAACAGATCTTATGAGGTAAAATTTAGAAATTGTCATTCTGAACCTTTTGTTGCTCAATCTGGTGTTCCCCAGGGAAGCCATCTTGGCCCTTTTCTATTCATCCTGTCTATAAACGACGTATCGTCTTGTCTACGCTCAAGTGATGTTCTTATTTTTGCTGATGACATGAAAATTTTTAAGATAATAAAGTCCACCCAAGATCGCATCCTTTTACAAGCCGACATTGATAGTTTCACATTCTGGTGTGGGAAAAATAGCCTTTCACTCAACCCTTTAAAATGCCAGACGATAACTTTTACTAAAAAACGAATCGGTAGTGTATTTGATTATTGTATATCTCAGCAAAAACTCTGTCGCGTCTCAACATTTAAAGATTTAGGTGTTCATTTCTGTTCAAACTTAGAATTTACACATCACATTAATTTTATTGTTAATAAAGCAAGTTCTATGCTTGGTTTTATAAAACGCTGGGCAAAGGAGTTCAATGATCCCTATGTTACTCTTTCTTTGTACAATTGTCATGTTCGTCCTCATCTTGAATATGCTTCGCAGGTGTGGACTCCCTATTACGAAATTCATAAGAAACGTATTGAATCAATTCAACATAATTTCATTCGCTTCGCCTTAAAGGGTCTTCCGTGGGAAGATCCTTATAATCTGCCTCCCTATGAACATCGTATTCAGCTTCTTCAATTGCAAACTCTCCATCAAAGGCGTGTTAATAATGATTTAATATTTTTTCATCAACTTATTAATGGTGAAATTGATGCACCTTATTTGCTGTCTTGTATACATTTAAATTACCGAGGGGGAACTCATCACCTACGTACTTTTGACTTTATACATATTGACTTCCATAGAACTAACTATGGAAAGAATGAAGCCTTAAGTCGAATGAGCATTTTATATAACTTAAACTGTTCATCGATAGATTTAAATTTAAATAAGGTGGGATTAAAATCATTGTTTAGAACCAGTGCTCCACTATCGTAATCGTCTTTATTATATTTTTTGTTGTTCTGTAATATTTCATGTTTCATGTTAATTATGTTTTGTATTTTGTGCGTGTGTTAGGCTTTAATTGTATTATTATCTTGCTAACAACTAACACATGCACTAATGATGAGCCTCTGATCGTAGTGTGACGCTTGCTGTAAGCTAACTACTTTCTGAAAATTCTGAAGTGTAAAAAAAAAAAAATAAAAATAAAAAAAATTAAACAACTTAAATTAAAAAACAAAACAAATAATAAAATATTAGCTTTAAAAAAAATTATAGCGCAGTGTTGTACGTGCTTTTTTTGATTTTTAATTATTTTTTTCTTTGGGCTAATCGGGAAGGGCATTTAAGTGGGTTTTACTGTACCTAAAAAATGAAAATTTATCCTTCCAAATAACTTTTTAGTCATTTGGTACCTATGTATTTGATATGAAAAATGTGCCCAAATATTTTTGGCCAGGTTTTCGACCAAAATACCGTACTGTGATCGTATCGACCACAGCTTATATAAATGACAGTTAGATGTCGACACAGGTAAGGTATTCTACTACAAAATTATATTAGAAATGTAATAATTGTATGCGTTATATACTATATTGTGGTATAGTTGTTCTAATTGTTTTTTAAGCGTCAAAATTACGATTTTGTTCCGTGTCATATTTTTTAAGTTTATAATTCAATAAATAAAAAAGACATGAAAACTTTAAAATGTATTCCAAAAAATTAATTCCAAATGTCAGTGTTTTCTGTGCTTATTTCCTTTTTTCTAGTAAAGGTTCTTCAAAACGAATGCAGCGCATACAAATGTTTTCGGAGCCCTATTCAAGTATTAAGAATAAAATATAGAAATAATTCTTATTTCATAACAAAAATTTCCTTTTCAGGACTCTCATCTGAAATGGTTCGGCAAGCTGATAAAAACCAAACATTAAATTCAAAATATAATTTAATTTGTTTTTCAAAAACCATCAACCTTTTTGTTTTATTTTTCCAATTTTGTTGTATTATTTATTCTATTTTTCTTAATGTTTTTGTTTTTTTTTTTTTTTATTTTTTATTTATTATCTTTTTTTTATTTTCTTTAAGGATCTGGAACTAAGAAAAAGCAACGTCCCTGGGAAATTAAAAAAACAGTCTCTAAATCGATGATAGAGAAATTTAAAGCGGCATTGAAGTTACAGCCTCAAAATGTAGTCTATGCATCCACGACTAAAGGCGGAATGAAAGTTCTTTATGAAGGACATTATTTCAAGTATGTTTACAAGCGTTACGATTGCGGTGTGTTTCAGTGCTGCTACAATGAAAACAATGAACAGTGTAAAGCGCGTATCATTGTCAATCGAAACCTTGTGTATCCCCTGGATGGAGTGCATAACCATTATAATCAAGCAACGGACAAGAGTGTGACTTCGGTCTTGATTGAGGCAGGAGATGCGTGTGATGAAGAAGACAATATTATGTCAAATGATGGTGCACAATTAAAAACCATTTCGCAAAAAATGAATCTGGCTGAAACCAACGAGTTTGTGGTTATGGAAGTTAGAGAATCGGTGGCAGATGCTAATTTAATTCCTCTACAAGATATTTCCCTTGATGAAAATTATGAGTATTCCAAAGGCAATAATGTATCCAAAGATAGCACCGAGATTGGGAACGATATTTTGAAAAAGAATGCCGATGATCTAAGGGAAAAGATTAAAAAACGATTGCAACAAGCCCTTATGAAAAAGAAAAAGTGAAAAGGACCAAAATGGCAATAATTTTTAAGTTTTCCTTTATTAAGGAGCAAGTAAGTTCTTTTAAATGATTTACCTTTTTGTTTGTAAAATAAAAAAGTTAAGATTGATCTTTGACATCGTGTTAACAGACTCTATTAGTAATACAACTTACTGCAACCGAATTGATGATGGTGCATTTAAGTTTTTAATATTTTAGTTAAAAAAAATTAGTTTATTAGTGATTAACAAGATTTGAATTTTAATTTGGCCAACTGAAAGGGATTAGACAAATACAAAATCATATTAGGTATCCATGATTTAAAAATCTAGTAGTTGTCCAGTTAGTATTTCTAAGATTTCTGTAAATTTTCTCAATCAAAGAATAAGTCAAATGAGTGTTTTATTTTTTCTTTTTGTTATAATTTTGCTATAAGAATTAATTGTGAAATCGAATTATAAATACTCTTTTGTCAGAGATTTCTTAGAATACTATTGAAGCTGCTGTTTGCTAAAATGAAGTACTGTGTTTTGTCGCAATTAATTAACAAATATCCCTTAAAGTAGCGCCGTTTTTAGGATAACATAATAGGTAGAATGTGAAGGAAATATACTAAATACGAAAGAAATTAATTAAAACATTTTCTTCCGTAGTAAGCATTTTCAACCCTCAATAAGGAGTTTATTGAATCTATAAAACATGTGAGGTGATGCAATAACTTTTTCAAATTTAAAAATAGATCTTAAAAATTTTAATTCTAAGGGATAAAGATTGTAAACATTTTGGAAGTGTTTAAATATTATTCTAAGCAAAAATTTGCATGTTTGGCATAAAACCTTTTACAAATTAAACTACAATTAAAATATGCATATAATTTGTGTTCAAAAAATAACAAGAAAGCTCTAATTTGCCTGTTTGGATAATCCTATTGTAAATATGTTTATTTTATTATGTTCCTTAACATGTCCGACAAGTAATTTATCGTGCATACGATACGCACACGAACATAATAAAAAAATGACAAATACTATACAAATCATACATATAAATCATATAAATATTAACAATCGGACTCTGAATAAATGAAGTTTCCTGAGACCATATCCGAAAAAATTTAACTTTTACGAGCGAGCTGCCATTCAAGTTTTGAACGCTGCTTTTTGCTTGTTTTCATCTCAACCATCTGGGCCTTATGTACTTTCTACTAAAGATTATAAGAGTTTATGTTTTACATAAATGTTTACAAATTGATTCCGGTTTTGAGTATGTATTTTTTTAGCAAGGGATGTTAAGGTGGGCTTTAATTTCTACAATCTTTTCACTGATGTGACATTTAGTAACATTCTTGCAGACTACTTTAGAAACATCTTTTATGGATAAAACTTCATTAAACAATGCTAAAATGACTAAGTTAGTTTTTAGGGCAGTGTTTTGCTGTACTTAAAGATATGCGCCATGTTCAAAAAAAACCTAAACTTAATTTCGAAATCAATTCAAACATTGAAAATCTTACCAGAAATTGAGGAAGATTGTTAATTAGGTTTTGTGTTCACTAAAAACCGATACCTTCCCGTAAGAATGTATTAAGCGACACTTTTTTCGAAAATGACTTTTTAATGTAGAACTATACTAGAAGTTAAGCGCCACATTTCGGCCTGGGTTTCGCTGCCCTATCATGTATACAAAAGAAACTAAAGGGGAAATAAAATTGTAGCAACCGCCAAGTTTTCTCACTGGAATAATAAAACCTTATTGTCTTAACCAACCAAACGTCAAAAAAAAAAAAATTCTTAGATGTCGCATAGTTTAACCGAAATTGTCGCTTAGCAAACTCTTCCAAATAGAACTTGCTCCATTTTTGTGGGTTATATATAACACTCCAGATATGGTTTTCTTTAATTTTGAAATGCCTTGAAGAATTCAATAAACCTGACATTCTATATTCTTCCCAACTGTCAATATCAGCCCCGAAACGAAAGGATTTAGAAAGTCTGCTCAAAAGAAAGTTTATTGCTGAACGATACATACAAGAATATGAGGATATAATAAATACAGTCAGTCGGTGAGAAACAAGACGAATTAGCAGAGACAGACGAAGAAGATGATTTGTGTGAAAATCAAAATTTTTATCCCTAAAATTAATTTATGTTGCTTTTTATATTTGTATGTATTAATTTTTGATCAGTAATCCTAAAGTGTCCTTTTTAAATTTTTGTTTTGAAATCAATGTTATGTTACTTTTTATATACATTTGCTCCCAAAATTGAGCGTACACTAAATTGAGAATTAGTTATTTGTTACATTTCCTATTTAAGATGCAATATTTTTGAAAAATTCTTTTTAATTCCTATTTTTATTATTTTTTTTTCTTACAAATACATAAAAAAACATTACTTAAACATTAAACAAAAGGTAATATTTAAAAAAAACTTCATTATCTCAACATTTCCTCGCACAAAATTAAGCGTATACTTTGTATTTTTGGCTTCTTAAATCAAGTATTCAAAAAATGTATTGCTATATTTACCTGTTTTTTAAATTGAATTTGAATCCAATGTTCGTCGCATAAATAATTTTCGTTTCAATATTCATTTCCTCATTTTTTGTGAAAATGGCAGAGAAAAGAAACCAACATTGCTACAAGACAATTAATTTTAAAACTACATTTAAACAATAAATCTTTACGTTGAAATTGGTGAAATCGTCGGCCAAACACATTGCACGGCCCAAACAAATACTTAACAAATATCGGTATGAAGGTACGATCCTAAACTAACCTGGAAGAGGATGAAAACAAATCTTTTCTCAGCAAGACGAACGAGTAATTTTAAGAAAATTCAAACTAAACCCAAAATCGAGTGTACCAAACTTGGCGGCCGAAATGGCGACACTTATTAAAAGACCAGTTTCAACCGAAACTGTTCATCGCGTTCTTCGGAAGAACGATTATAACGGCAGAGTTGCTCGGAAAAACCTCTTATTTCGAAAATTAATAAACGAAAACGTCTTGAGTTCGCTAAAAAGCAAATCAAGAAACCCTAAAGTTTCTGGAACGATGTGTTGTTCTCGGACGAGACCAAAATTAACTTATTTTGGTCTGACGGAAAGCAAATTGTTTGGAGAACGCCAAATACTCAGTTCAAGACAGAGAATTTGCTTGCCACTGTTAAGCATAGGGGAGGAAATGTTATGTTATGGGGGTCAATGGTGGCAAATGGGACTGGGAACTTTGAATTTATTGACACGGTCATAAACAAGTGGAAATTTTTGGACGTTCTTAAAAGAAATATGCGTCAGTCTGCAGAAAAATTGAATTTATCAGCAACCTTTCACTTCCAACAAGATAACGATCCAAAACACACATCGTTTGTTGTGAAGGAATGGTTGCTGTATAATGCCAAAAAACAGCACAAGACCCCACCTCAGTCACCAGACCTCATTCCCATCGAGCATTTGTGGGAAAATATAAAGCGAAGGGTGCAGAATTACAACCCAACCAACAAAAGTCAATTGAAAGCGAAGATCACGGAATTTTGGGAAAATATACACCCGTCTTTTACTAAAAAATTGTTGAATCAATGCCGTTTTTGGTTTTGCAATGATGTCAAGTTTTGTATTCTGAAAATCCCTCTCCAAATCTGTTCCTTCCATTACAATACACAAAAAAATAATTAAATGAGACGTTTTTTTTGTTTCCTGAACAATTTTAAAAATGTCGCTTAATACATTCTTACGGGAAGGTATAAGGAAAACTTGTTGTTCACCTAAAACCCAATGGGGGTCTCTATTTCTTTTCTTTGAATTCGAAGCCACTTTTTTAAGTAAATAAAATAAACAGCTTTTACATTTAAATAAATATTTAAAAAATTAAAAATACAAAAGATGTAAACAATTTTATGCAATTGAAATAAAATGTTCAGAATTTAAAATATAGTAATCCTTTCTTTTTCAGCCCTGCTACTAGGAAAGCCAACTATCTTTAAATTAATTAAAAAAACACATTTAACAATATAATTTATACAATTTTTAATGCCAATTTATAAAACATACGAATTTTTAATTAATTACACTTTTGAAATCTACTTTTCTCTATTTTTTATTAAAACTTAACTATAAAAATTGTTGATTAATTCAACTTTTGACAAAAAGGAATTTACAAAAAATTATTCCAACTTAAACTGTCTATCGAGCAGAATATTGAAAAGGAACGCACAATTTGTATGTTATAAATCGATACATAAAATTAACATAATCAAATGTTATATATTATTAGGCAAATTAAAATTGAAAGATTATATTTCTTAAACAACTTTTATAATTTGATTTTGGTAGTATTTTAAAAAAATATTTTAAATAATAAATAAAAAAAAATAAATTAAAATTGATTTGCTGTTGTGTTTTCTATTATTAAATTTTAATAGTTTAAATTTTCAAGACCTGAGCGAAATCTTCTATATTATCGATGTGTCATCATTTTATCAAAATATCGAAGTGATATGATAAATTTGAACACTGCATCATGTGCGAAATGGATGATGAGAAACAATATCTAAAAAGGGCACTGTAAATGCAATGGATACGATCTTTTTAGCACCCTTTATTAACAAAAAGAAGAATAATATACGAAAGAATAAAGATAAATTATAACAAAATAAAATGTGTTTATTTTTCAGATTTTTGTACCTCTATTTGAAAATAAAATTTTAATAAATGTGATAAAAAGATTCAAATTAAAAATCCATCACTAACTTAATTATTGCTTGTTTTCAAGGTGTTCAACATATTCCAGACTGTGGTCATCAATTATTTATTATCAGTCGTAAAGGTGGAACGCTTTTGACAATAAATGATTATATCTATCGATCCAATCAAAGAAGGCATGGCCCGAGAAGTGATAAAATTTACTGGGAATGTATTCACAATCGTTCCAAAAAGTGTCGTAGTCGTATAAAAACTATTGGAAATGATTTGTTTGTTACAAATGGTAACTTTACACTTGTTCATGTTGATTTATTTCTTATAATATTTTATTCTTTCTTAAGATGTTCACAACCACTTTTCGGACAGTCGAAGAATAGAAATAGCAAAAAAAGCCGGTATGTTAATTTTTAAGAAATTTACCTCTTTGGGTATTATTGAACAAAAACGTTATTAGGTTTAAAGTATGTGTATTTTATTTTAAACATTTTTCTTTAAATTTCATTATACATTTTTTTTTTGTTCCAAAGGTTCATAATTATATTTTTGTACATTATTAAGCCCTTGATTGAAAAAAGAGCTGGTTGACAAATTATTCCTCGAATAAACTAATTTATTAAGTGTGGTCTTAATTTAAGAGAATTTTAATTTTAATCAAAGACTTATTGTTTAAGCAATTATGGAAAATAAGATCAAGTATGAATTCGTAGTACCAGGAGTTAATTAAAGCTTTAAAATATTTTATGTTTAAAAAAAAAACTTGGTCGTTAATTTATCTTCCGTGTATATGTATGTGAATGTACAAACATAAATTATCACAATGCGGACATGTAATAAATTTTTTCTAATAAACCAAATTTAACAAAATTTGTTCCTGCTCAAAGCACTACCGAACAAATAGTCGCCTGAATCGAATATGTGGCCAATTTTAAATGGTATACAATAATTTATTTGGCGGAATCTTAGTTAAATAATAGTTAGTTAAAATATATAAACAACGTGGAATTATTCTGAAGAATGTAAACACAATACCCTCAAATCAGTTGAAACAACTGAAATTTTGAACGCTCAAAACATAGAATTGAAGGGTTATCCAAGGTTGATTTGACATTAAACTTCTTTAGAGGTCTCTCTCGAGGAGTGGTGAAGAGAAGATGCCTACAAAGTTGGAGGAATATCATGGAAAAATGTATTGAAAACCTTGAAAAGTATTTTAAAAACAAATTCATTTGAAATGAAAACGTATGAGAATACTTAACATAATAGCAGGGTAACAGTATTCAGTTTTAGTTGAAAAAGAATTTAAAAAAGTGTTATTGTGGGTAGGTATATTCAACCGCTATTTAGTAAGATCACTCTCACTCGAAATGAAATAAAAACGATTCAAAATAAATATTGAAGTTCTGATATTTAATTTAACGTTATTGACTTTTTTTTAAGTTAAAATTACTTTAATTACCTTGTTCTAAATTTCGATATTTGCGATTTTCAAGTGATTTGAGTTCGACGAGATTAACTCGGTTTGATTTAAATTCGACCAAAAGAAATTATTTTAAAATATATGTACATATGTATGAAATTTCAATGAAACTTATTTATGAAATAGTCTTGATTAATGGAAAGTTCTAGTTTCTACTTTATAGATGAGGTAACGTACAAAATATTTAGAACGAAAAATGTTTTCTCCGTATTATTTCGATTAAGAAAGTGGTCTTAAAAAACTTTCAAGAAGCATTTTCGACTTGCTTGCCCATATCAACATTAGAGTTGATATTTGAAAACTACTTTCCATAAGCAAACCCAAATCTGCAGCTAGCTCGAATCCACATCAACACAAAGCAAGAAACGACACAGAACAAATAAAACACAAAACAACATACATAACTCATGACAATCAACAAATTGATATTTCAGCTGCTTTAATTTCACTTGAAGTAATTTCGATAAATATTCGCAGTTATGAAATCGATCGAAAGATAGATACCTGAAAACAATTTAATTCAATTTTGATTTTATTTCAGTCGATTTTGGGAACATAGCTAATAGTTAAAAGTTTAACGCAAATATTCTTATGAAGGTACTAGAGATATTCAAATACCTTCTACTATATAACGGAGATAAAGTGAGCATTTGGACATAAAAAGGGGTTTGAACATTGCAATGACAGGGAAAGTTAGAGCGTGGTAAGGTAATCTACATTCTAAAATACCAATCTGGGCTCAAGGGTAAATTGATAATATGACTTTACATCTACAATATTTTTCATAATGTGCTAAAGAAGAATAAAAAGTAGGTATGTCAATACGTACATAAATTTGTTCCATTGAAGTATTTTATACTTTAATTTCTACAATTAGATACAAAAATCTAATGGCAATAGCAGGCAAAACAAAGTTGGTTATCACATGACCATAACGTTCTAAATTGACGGTGACAGCCGTTCCATCGTCATTTTCGAAGAAGTAAGGTCCAATTACACCTCCGGACCAAAGAGCGAACCAAACAGTGACTTTTTGTTTGAAAAATTGCCTTCCAACGCCTGTTGTTCAAGCACCCATTCGACCTATGTAGCTACGACGACGTTGTGAATGGTCAGCTGGCTTCAGTTGTTGTTTGAGCTGGACTTTAAATGGTTAATTGCTTGCGTAGTTGGACAATTTTGTAAACCATAACTTCCTCTTAAAGCACGATATGTGGCTGTGGCAGAATCACCATTTTTGTAGTAGGTTTTAACAATGGGCAGGTTCAGGCAACATAAGAGACTTCATTTGCAGTCAACTTCATTCCATAGAGGAAATATACTATATTATTATTATAAATTTTCATCAAAATCATGGAATTTGTATGCCAAAAGCAGAAAAATATTATTTTTAGCACAGTTTACACTGAAAAGGAACCATAAAACTAATTTTTCTTAAATTATTGCATTAATTTTTCAATTTTTGAATTCAACGGATCTCTTTTTTCAACGGTTCACCTCATAGTTTTTCCCCCGCGGTTGAGCAATATGGGCACAAAATTCCATAACAACTACATTCATAATGGCTTTTTCCCATAAGAAATGCACGGGACAACTAACACATGCTTATCCTTATGGACAAAATCCTTTCAATTTAGCTTGTAGGCCGAAAGAGAGCAAACCCATTAAGTCGGGACTCTAGATAATATATTTCCTCTATGCTTCATTCTATGAACGTAAATTTTGACCAAGGCAACTAGTTAGTTTTTCAAGTGTCATGAATTTCTAATTCAGAACTTTACTTCACAAACCTCTACTTTAAGTTCACAGTACACAACTTACCAAAAACATTATTGTCTACAAAACACTACTCAGGCAAGCTACAAGTCCATCACGATTTGTATATTGTATTGTAAGGAAATATTACTTATTTCTTTTACAAATTGACAACGAACCCTATTACAGAAAACATTGAGTGAAGTTGTGCAGAAAGTAAATTAACCATAGAGTAATAAAGTTCAGCTTTCACTTGAATAAAAAAACATCAATTGTCATTTTGACAGAAGTAGACTTGACTTGATAGTTAGAGGGATTTTTCTTGACCAACTTTCCATTAAAGTTGCCTTAATTGGAAGGTCATTTTTTGGCAGCTGGCCAATAAGATAATAGAAACTTCCCTAACTTTTAAGTCCCTTACGTCGGCTGAACCTGCCCAATTTGTATGCGTTGTGCGACAGTTAAGCTATCCATTTTCGTAAATGTCAGACTTTCAACTGAAAAAAAAAATTGGTTTAAAAATTAAGTTTGACATATGTCGAATTTCAGCCCTATACTTTTGAAACCGCGAAATGGAAAACCCGTTGCATTAAAAATATGCGCTGACTCGGTATTAAATTCTGCTTTTGTCAATGTTAGGACACAGTCATTGCGATGACCAATAACACCAAAAACAAGTCAACATGTCCCAATGTCATGACAAAACAGGATCAACGCGTTGACTCAAGAATGTATGTCAACGTGAGCTAGTCAACGCGTTGATAGCATTTTTTGTTGACGATCATTACGTGACACCCTTGGGACAGATTGTGAAGTCATTTTTACATTAAAGAGTCAACGCATTGACAGCAGGGCTGTCGTTTCACTTTTTGATCCTGCAGTACTTTCAGAAAAATATAGCAGTACAAGTTTTGACAAGGCTTTTAAAATGTTTTACATTTTTTTAAAAACATATATATTAATATTATTTTTAAAAACATAAGTATATATTTTTGATTAGGTACATACTAGCGCATTTATTAGGATTGTTGTATTCTTTGAAAAAATAAATAAAATTGTACTACAAAACTCAGTTTTCGAATATTTTTTTAATAAATTTGGTGAAGGTTGCCATTGATGTGTGCTATAGTCACCTAACAAAGACTTTGCTGAAAGAATTCCACATACGGTGGAAACATTGAAGCAATTTCGGGTTTTTGTTTTTATTAAATTAACACTTGAAAATATCCGCTCGCAGGTTGCACTGCTGTGTGGTAAAGCAAGTAAATTTCCAACAAAAACCTTTAAGTTTGGAAAACGGAATTCTCCCAAGCCATTTTTTGCCAAAAATACATCGTGCCAAAACTTTTCCAAATCATGTTCTTTTGACATCTCATTGCAGTTTAAAATAACCCTCCATTCCATCTGAGGTTAATCCTTAAATAATCTAACGCTAACTGACTGCTTGTCTGACAAGCTTATAAGTTGCCCCTTGACTTCAAATGACTTCTATCAATATCTTTCTTTCACATACATACGTTATACTTTTCAAATATTTCACTCGATTCTAAAATCAAAGAAACAGGTCAAAAGGCTTCTACCCAGCTTCAAAGTTTCTGTTTTATATTCGTTCATACATATGTATATATAATGCAAATAAGAACTATGTATGTAATAATTCTGTCCAATCTTTGAGTTAAAATATGTGTGGCAACGAATAAGTAGGTACTTTTGAGTAGATTCGTATTTCAAAATAATAAAAAAAAAACATTCTTATCGGAATTAATAAATTTTGAACAAATGAAAGAATTTTAAAAGGCTTCGTGTCCAGCCACTGCAAAATATCCAAGACAAACTCACGGGAACGCAAAATAGGAGAAGGTTTTTAAACAAGAATTACACAGGATTTAAATTGCTATTAACTTTAACTACCTAATTCTTAATTATGTAAATTTCAACAAGGAAAAACAGAAAACGTAGAAAATCCCTGGTATTTGTTGAGGTAAGGCCTTTCTTCTTTTTTGCATTCCCCGTGAATTTGCATTTAGAATAGAATAGCAATAGTTTCTTGATTGATAATCCACTCAGAAATACATAATGTACGTACACATACTGCCTTAGCTATGTATTAATTTGATTTTATTGATTTCATATCAATATCTACGGAATTATTGGACAAACTTAAGTCGTTTCTTCTGGCGACGACGCCAGCGGCTCCAATACCGAACTCGAGGACGAAGGCTTCGATGAAAACGGCGATGACGCCGGCTGCGACGATTCTAAATCATTGATTTCAGCTGCTTTCGTGGGTTTTTTCATCTTTATTATAAATCTAAGAATTTTCAATGAAATGTATCAAATAATACATACATATATAAAATACAACGAAACTTACTTGTCCATGATATTTTTATTTTAAATAGATATAGGTCTAAGTAATTATATATAAGTTTTTTTTTTCGAAAAATTTGCAAAACGATACAAACAATATGCAATGGGCTTGAAATTGAAAATGATAATGGCTGAATCACATACACGCTTCAGCTTCGGCTTCGTCTGCGTTACGTTGGGCATGCTTCGAAGTTGCTTTGAATGACATTTCTATTATTTGATCCGTCCAAAGAGCAAATATTTTGTTTATTGACATTTTGTTTACAGATGTTGAGCTGTCAGACAAAGCAAATGTTCAGATAATTGAACTAGAGCTTCCGTTTGGAGTCACATTACGTTTTTTTCCTTACGATTGACAAACGAAACGTGAGGTCGAAGCTCCATTGTCATAGCATGCATTGAATTCCTATGGCTGAACTCGTAAACGTCAGGCGAAGCCGAAGCTGAAGCGTGTATGTGATTCAGCCATAATGAAGTTTGTGTATTTAAATTTACCGTTGCAGAAAATCCCAAAACAACAAGGAGATAGAACGGAATGACGATAGCTGATAGGTATGAATAGTGATCGGACTTCTCTTTTTACTTAAAGTGTGGGATTTTTTTTGAGCGTTCCGGGTTGAAAGAAAAAAATTCTGGGAATTTAAGATGGATGAGTTCAGCAATCAAAGCAATTTGGTGAATTTAAAAAAAGCAGTACTTTTGGCATGTGAGCAGTACGGCAGTACGCAGAAACAAATTGCAGTACAAATACTGCTATTGCAGTACTTCGACAGCCCTGATTGACAGTCCAATACTCACTTAACAAACCGTACAAAATGTAGCATAGTAACAAAATTCAAATATTAAGAAGAAAAGTAAAACGTTTAGTTCTGTTCAGCGAGGATTTTTCTAGATCAGAACAGCACAGTTTCGTGAGAAACGTCAGATCAAGTTAGAACAGTCAGTTAAACGTCAGTTGTCAAAAAAAAAAAAAAAACAAATTGCAAATTGTGTGAATTTTTCGCTTCTCGCTTATTTTTTTTCATTTTTTGTGTTTTTACTGTGAAAAATATTAAAAATTATTGAAATGGAAAATCAAGGGGTGTCGTATTGAATCCCCAAAAAAAAGAATCCCCACGGGATAATATCCCCAAACAAATTTAATCCATTTTGATAATATCCCCAGAGACATAAGACAAATGGACAAAATCCCCAACTAAAAATTTATTTTGCCAAAATCCCCACGAAATCTCCAAATCCCCAGTATCCGTGCATATCTTCATTTATGCATGCAGTTTTTAGAAAAACTCTTATGAAATTCTCTTATTGTGATATTTATAAATGATAATGATAAACAGTTTCTAAACAAAAAATCACTATGAAGGCATGCACTTCTCAGTCTGACTTTAGTATTGATAGAGAATCATTGTATTCGTAGTGCTTGTTTAGTGCTGTCTAAGCGTTGTTTTGTAGTGTCGAGTATTTCTTTAATTTTAAAATAAAAATTGAAATGGATGATAGTATTGTTTCCAAATCTTTTGCTTGCATTTCATACAATATAAATGAAATTTAATATATTCAAAACAATTATGTTCAAGTAGTGAATCATGCGATTAAATTGCGCGCGCGATTTAATCGCATGATTCACTACTTGAACATAATTGTTTTGGGGATATTCACTTGGGGATTTTCACCCTGGGTATTTTCTCTTTGGGAATTTTGCTGCTGGGGATTTCGTTTTGGGGATTATGGATTTGGGGATTTTCTTTTGGGGATTTTATCTTGGGGGATATTATCACCAACCCAAAATCAAGTGATTGCTAAGATAATACTAAATGAAAATGTTAGTGGTTCAGACACCGATAGTGATTTTTCGTCAGATTCCTCTTCAGATGATTGGAATGAAAGTTCAAATTGGCAAAATAACTTTATTTTAATTTTTTTAAATCACGAGAAAAAAAACACAAAACAGCCAAATCAAAACGTAAACAAAAAAATGACAACTTCGATTTTGACATTTCTCACGATTCTGTTCTAACCTGATCTGACTCAAAAGCAAGAACAGAAAATCCTGTTCTAAATGTTCTAGGTTTGTCAATGAACAGGAAAGTAGAACAGTTCAGCACAGAAAAAACCTCAATGAACAGCAAAAAGCTGTACTTTTGTGTCTAGAACAGTCCAGCACAGCGTCACTGAACACACTTTTTGTTAAACTTGTGCTGTAATAAAATATGAACATGTTCGTCAATAATTCTGTATTTGGCATCCATTCTTTTTACAGAAATAAATGCATGCTAATGCAAATCCACCAACCCTATTCCCCCATATTGGAAACTTGAAACGCTTGAAACGTAGAATTATTCACCCTGAAACGCAATCGTAAAACTAAAACAAGGAAAGTTTTCCTGTTGACTGGTAGATGGCCAATCGACATTTGAACGACGCCGAAGATCTATTACTTTTTCCTTCTTTTGGCTGTGGAATTTATTTTTTCCCATGCACCAATCTTCAACAGCAAAGAAATATATTCGCCGCGTTTTGCGTTGACGTTAGAAAATGTTCTCCAATTTGTTTATTGGAATATGTTTTGCTAAAAATAATTAAAATTCTATAAATTCTTAAATGAATTATCAAATTGTGATCATTGTGAAAAACGTGAAATTCCTCTTAATTGGTTTCCTAAACCCAATGTTTGGTCTGTCCTAATGACCGAGCTAGAGTGGGCAATCTTTTTCTACTATCAACTTCAAACTTTGTGTGAAAAATTGAACAGCTAAAAGTTTTGTAAAATATCGAGAGGTATATGCGTTTTATTTAAATCAAAACTGTGCTTCCTTAAATTTAACAATTGGTGTAAGTAATTAAATGTAAAATCGAATTAAAAAGTGAAGTAGAAATTACCCACAAAAGTTTCTTTTATAAATATTATCTGCCGCGTGTGTACCTACATACATAGTATATGAAATCTTTTACACAACTTGCGCGCATACCCTTTTCTTGTGGCACTCCAAATTTCTTTCCTGCCGATCTGAAATATGCCAAATATGTTGCTCTTTTTTGATTACATATTTATATTAAATTTGATTTGGCTTGTTTACAAAATATTGTTGAATGTTACAATAATTTATGTTGTTGTGTTTTAATTTGTTTGAAGTGAAGTGCAAAGCTGCATTCAGTATTACCTAAATTAAATTCAGTATTAAAATTTTGTTAAGAACTCATTTAAATTGAAAAATTGTTATGACATCGATTCATCATAATTATCCACACATAATATTAATATATTTTAATATATGACTACAAAATTGGGTAAGTCCTAAGGTAGATTTAAAGCCCAGTTATGTTTAATGTACATAATTCTATCGATCAAAAGTACAATGAACCAAAGCAGGCAAGTCAATTTATGCATTAGCTATAAGTTAACTTTCTTAATCAGAAATTGTTAATGACTCATTTGTTTGGCTTTCTTTTGGTGGTAGTTTTATATTTAGTTCTTAATAAATTTAGCTAAGCGTTTATTTAGGAACTTCTATAAACTTGAACCAAGAAGCCTTGTCTCCGGACAGGAAGGGTGGCTTTTCTCAAATGCGTCATTTTTTTTTATTATAGGTATGCACGAAGTTGATCTTATAGGTAAATGAAGAATGTTTTCGGCCTCAAAATAAGACTTCAAAAAGGCAAAATCTCATCAAAACCGCAAAAACCACTCTTTTTACAGTTGTTCTCTATTTGTGACCTTTAACTTCATTTAAGGGGGTCATCCCATGTGACGGCCTATATTTTAAGGAATTTTTAGGATTTTTTTTTACGACCAGTAAATAGATACAACTTTATTAAGTTTATTATCATTTATTAACATAGTTCGACAGTATAAATATAAAATTTGAATTAAAAATATTGTAAAGAACACGAGTTACACCGGTGTGAACAACTCCACCTCGAAAAAATGGGCTCGAACTGCCTTCACGATTCTGGCTGATTGGGTTATCTAAACCAAAAAAAGTAAACGGCGTTTTAATCTGTGAGCCTAAATGCATGGAATGAACTATCATCGAATGAATATACCAAAAATTGGACTTTTGGGAGACATTTGAAAAAAAGTCGCGAATTTTGCGTTTTTTTTTTGTTTTTTTTTTGCTATAAAAAAACCGAAATTTTTGGAATTTTTGCTTGTCAATAGTTTATTCCATGCGTTTACATATGTGCTGAATCCAACCCATCAAATTTCAAATCATTCAGTCAAGCCGTTTTTGAGATACGATGGAGGAAAGTTTTGAGAAAAACTCGTTTAAAGTTTCAAGTCCTCTTAACTATGAAAATATCAACTTACCTTTCAATCGGCGATGCCTGGTTCATAGAGTATTCCTTCCTCTTCTTCTTAAAACTCTTTCATAACAGATTGTTCAGCTCTTGAATCAATTCTGGCTTGTTTAACGGCATCACTTACGCGCCGCTCAGAACGTGAGATTCGCTTTTCATCACGTTTCTCAACATAAGTATGGGCTTCGCGGCCTATAGAGCATCCCATAACCGACATTACTTTCAAATTACCTTCAAAACCTTCATTAAAGATGATAAGTAGGATCCCTTTGTAAGTTTTACTGTCACCATCGCCGATGTACATATGTAAGATACTTTACCCCATATTTTTTTTGTACACTTCAGAATTTTCAGAAAGTAGTTAGCTTAAAGCAAGCTTCAAACTACGATCAGAGGCTCATCATAACCGCATGTGTTAGTTGTTAGTAAGATAATAATACAATTAAACCCTAATACACGCACAAAATACAAAACATAATTAACATTTAACATGAATTATTACAGAACAACAAAAAATAAAATAAAGGCGTTTACGATAGTGCAGCACTGGTTCTAAACATGTACCTCTTGTATCTTTAAAACGACTTTGAATTTTAAAAAATCCCTTTACTACCGTATTCTAGACATATACATACATATTAAACTAGCAATTTATGAAAAAAAATCGATTTTTTTGAACCCATCATATGGGATGACCCCCTTAAGGTTTTTTAATTCAAATTTAAGATCGACCACACACGGCGTAATTAATTTAGCCAAAAAACTTCATAGAGCGTTTGAATTAAATGAATTTTCTACAATTTTGAAATTCGAATACCTACTATCCTTAAATGACTCAATTAAGTCAGATCACACCAATCCAATTCGATGGGCAATCCGTATGGCTCGTTCTCGTTTCAAAGGCTGATTGAAATGCAAAATGTTGCTTTCTTAAAAAAACTTTTTAGAAAGGCAGATTTACTTAAAAGTCAACTTCCAGATTATAACTCTGGCCAATACGATGGAAAGATGACTCCCATCTTTCTTAATATTGACACAGTCTAATATTAAGGCAAACTCTGGTTTCGTCATTTTACTATTCGTTAGTGCACTTTTTTGTTAAAAAAACGTACATCTACATCACGATTTAGACTCACATCGAAGTTTATACTTGGTAGCTTTAAAATCATAAAATATTTTGAGCGCCAGTTTGGAAACATAAGGTCAACATCATAAAAAACTCACCAACAAATCAGAACACTCGTATTAAAGCAAGACTCCTTTCTTTGGTTCAATTGACAAAGTTAATGTACTGTGATCGCTTTAAAATACATACGGGTGATTATACAAAAGTTGGGTAACTTTTGAGGATATTTTGTTTACGATAGTTTTTAAATCAAACTTCTATAAATTCGGGTGTATATGATAGCTAATCTAATTAATATATTGTTCCCAATCGGGCCAGTCACTTTTTTGAGTACATTGTAAGATATTTGAAAATTTCAGAATTTGACTGCCAGAGGACTGACGAGTATACACAGTTTTGAAAGTATTACATATAATAAAATTTAATACAAATTAGTAAAAATCTCTTAGGATTTAATAATGATCACTTAAAATCACTTAGTAACTATTAAAAATAATTATTAATATGTAATACTAGGAGAAAATACTACATCAGTTTTCAAAACAGACTTTTGACATTTAACGTAACGTTATTCACTTATCTTTTACTACTTTCACATAGTTTTACTAAATATTTCAAAGTAATCAACAAACAAAATCTAACAATATTCATCTTAAAAGTACTAATGATCAAGAAATGAAGAACAATAACAATTTACCTGACAGAGAACTGACGCCACACTACTGACGAAAAAGACGAAATTTGAGATTATAATCTGGACTAATGTTTTTTTTTGTAATTTCAAATATCAACAAACTACATTTTAACAAATCAAAGTCTAATACGAATAAATAAAAATAAACTTTAGATTAACAAAAAAATAACGACTCACCATAAAACTGACGTGTTGACTGGCTAAGCACGTGTATAGACAACAAACATAACCCAAACTCTGGTACAGTTATGGTGGCCGTCAAATTGTGCGACCCGCAACTAACTTTATTACCAACATTAAAATTCAAAGTGGGATTTGACGTTGAGTCGGCGATATTTCGCACGAATTTTAAATTTAAATAACACACAAGAAACTGACAAAATTTCTTATTTTTTTAAATAAAGTGGAGAACACTGCATTATGAAAGTTGTAGTATATCTTAAACATTAATACATCGTATTAATTTAATAAGTTTTCTCAAATCAATGATAATGTTTAATAGACAGTCACTTAATGGTTGGTTTTCAGGGTTGTGACATGCCAGAGGACTGACGTTTTAAGAACTAATTGTGTTTTTTTAATAACTTGTATTCAAAATGAAGAACTGAAATTGGGTGACTAAATAAAGTTCTTTCCATTGTTTTAAAATAAATTTCAATCTCAATAAAATATAATCAGACTTTGTATAGGTATATTGGTTGATGACATCGAGTTACCCAACTTTTGTATAATCACCCATACCTATTTAATTAAATTTATTAGTTATTTATTGGTTACATAATATAAGTATAAAAATAGTGTAATTCTAAAATGTAATAAAGTTAAAAACCATAATAAGTACCTATTAGTGAGATAAGTAAATTAAATTAAATAAGACCGTAAAAAGTAGAATCCGAGCTGATTTAACCGGACCGCCCCATAATTCAACCAGAATTATAAACCAGAAATTTTACTTTTGAAATTATGGATTATTTTACAGATTTAAAAATATAAGTTCGTAGTTGTACATTTTATAAAATACTTCGATAATTAAAAATCTCACTTGTATACATTTACAAAATATATCTAGAATCAACTTAGGTAAAATATAATCACAAATTAATTTATTTAATCTCATGTTTGTAGTTATTAATTAACTTTTGCTAGGTAAATTAAATTATGTTTCAAATATAGTTTTACAAATACAAATCACAATAGATTTTCAATATACATACATATATTTAATTATTTTTTAAATATATCAAATACGTATAAACAATTTACAAATATAACGTATTAACCAAACTAAAAACGCTCGGTTAAGATAAGAGGAGTTTCTATATAAGTAATTCTTTTTTCCTGTGAACATTTTTTTCCTGGAATCGCTTGGAGCCTAGAAGTAGTAGCAGCCTTATTTATAGCTGTGAAAACTCTTGTCGATCCGGTAGGTAAGTATAAAACAAAACAATAACGAATTTAGTATTTGCATCATTTAACATAATTATGTAGAATTTTGTGTAATTTTAGAATTCTGTCGAAGTGTCTGCAAGATCATGAAAGCTATTCGAGTACTCGAACGTCCAAATATTTCCCTATTTTGTCATAAGGCTAAATAAATAAAGTTTTGTTCTTTTTTCAAGGAATTTTGTGATGATTGTTGGTTACCTCTCCACTTAGAAATAAAAAGGCTGTTTTTGAAAGAAATGGCAAAACGTAATTCTATTTCTAATTGAGCTTTTTTCTATAAGACTGATAATTTACATTTGGAGTTAAATTTCAAATCATTAAACTTAATACTGTCACACGTTTTCCAGATGGCTAATGGTCTTTTAATTTAGATTTCAATAACTAATCCAGAACAATTTTCTATCTTGAAGTTCAGCTTATACATAAGTTGAAAAATAGAAAAAAAAGTAGGTACCTATAAACAAAATTAAAGTTACAAGTTACGTTTGCTACGTTAGCTTAACTTTAACATGAATGAATACTTAATTTATTTTTAATTAATTTTGAAGTTTTATAGCGTTCCATTAATCTATTCCTGTCAATTTTTGTTGGAATAAGCGTGATTCTATTTAAGGACAAATTTGGGTGTCATAAAACGAAAAAAATAAGCTTTCCAAAGTGAGTTCAGGATTTTCAAGAAAAAAAAAAGTAAAAGTTGGGGCGACCACAGGCCTGAAGGATACAAAAACTATGGGTGTGAATTACGACTCGTCAAATGCGGATTTTGAACAATATATGTACATATTTTAGTAAAGAATATTACTTTTAATATGATTTATAAGTTTTTCAGTTGTTATATTATTAGGTACAACAATTACATAACACAATTGTTCAAAATAGTTTTTCCACAAATAATTTACTATCATTACCCTTGATTACAGGTCGACCCGAAATCTTTAAGAAGAATCATTTATCGGAGTCAAATTATACGTTCCTTGTTAGTGACAGAGGAAAATCTATTCTAACTATGAATGGGTTCAAATATCGCCGTGACCGAAGCTACCGGTTAGGATGGGAATATTGGAGATGTCTTAAATCTGGCTGTTATGGCCGGGCTGTGATGAAAAATGGAATTATTGGCAAATCTAACATTCATTCCCATTATCCCGAAGAATAATGACGATCTCTTTTGTTAAAATGTATGACAAATAAATAAGTTATTACCGTTACTTTGATAAAAAGATGTAGGTAATTCGAATATGTAATATGTAAACGAATTTTGTAATTTTTTACTAACTAGTATCATTCTAAATATAATATACTTATAAATACATTATTGTACAGTATTTTTGTTTATAAATTAAGAAAATAAATGGTACATAAATAAGTTGTTTTTTATTGTAACCAAAAATAATGTTAAAAGGCTAATATGTATATGTTTTAGATTTCTTGCATTTCTCTTAGTTATTGAAACAAAAAAATGTAATTTAAATGCAACTAGATCTTTCGTCATAGTTTAGTAAAATGATGATGTCATATTTTCTACAATAATCTTATAAAAGTTAAAAATGTAGTACCTTTTCCCCTTCAAACAGCGCACTCAACTTATGGACAATTGATATTAAAGATGATTGTAAGAATAACTTACACCTTTCGTTAGCGTAACAATCGAATGCTTGTGTCTTAAGGCACCAATTATAACTTTAATTGATTATTTTGTAAAGAAAATTGTGATACCTTTTTGGTGTCAAATTAATTGTCAATTCAAAATTAAAGACAAAAAAATGATTTTGGTCCTTCAATTCTCATGAACATATTTCAATGCAGAATTCTTTAAAAGTAGTAAGGTATTTTAAAAGTTATAAAGCTTCAATTAAATACTTACAATTGGTGCAACAACTATTAGTTTAGTTTCAATAATTTCACAATTGGAAAAAGCTGATGATATTATAATTAATTTTAATTTGTAAGTACTTCATTAGAAACAGAATTGCTAATTGTATAAATAAACACTAAAATATTGGTGATATGGAACGTTACTGAGTACTTGTACTTGCATTTGGAAGCCTCTTTTACTTTACACGTAATTCATTTGAAATTATCTGTCGTTTTATAAAAAAACGGGACGATACAAAAATGAGCTAAATCCATGGTATACTACCCTGACGTAACACAAGCTACAAAGAGGCACTATAGCTCTGAAGGCTAACTTTTCGTCAGCAGATTTTTTCAAAAGACTACAAAAATATTCCAATTTAATTTTTAAAAATGAAAAATTTTTAACGTTTGAGTAATACATAAAAAAATAAGTAATACAAGAGTAACACTAGTCTTTCTTTCTTACCATAATTTCTTGCAATTTCTTACTTATTAAATGAGAAATTTACAAAATTTTACAAAACAAATCTATTATATATACCCCCGCTTACAGGTCAACAGGACATCATGAAAGTGGACCATCTATCAGGCAGCAATTACACATTCCTTTTAAGTCAGAGAGGCAAACCCATTCTAGTTTTGAATGGGTTCAAATATCGCCGAGAACGAAGCTACCGCTCGGGCTGTGAATATTGGAGATGTCTTAAATCCGGCTGTCATGGTCGGATTGTGATGAGAAATGGAATTATTGGCAAATCTCATATACATTCGCATAATCCTGATGATACACCTTTTACATATATTTAATTGTATCAAGAAACAAAAACAAAAATAGTACAAATAAATAAGTTGTTATCTTTTTTTTTTTAAATGATGAAACATGTCTTATTTTTTGTGTCTTATACATATGTCATCACTACTATATTTTTGTATTGTTCCCAGGGTATTGTTGTTAATTCATGGTTTTTTAATTTTAGAACTCGAGTTCATCTACAGTCAACGTGGACATCCACTTATTGTTCTTCATAACTATTTGTATCGCAAAAATCGTGATAAATATTGGAGATGTTTGCGTAGTACTAAATTTAAGTGTCGAGCTCGGGTTATTTTTCGTCCAGATGATAATTCTGCTAAAGTTATTGGTCGACACACCCATCCAGAAGAGACAGAAAAAATCGAATGGGGACGAGGTGTATTTTCTGCTATAAAGTCTCGCAGCAATGATAATATTGCACAAAAGCACATTTTTGTAACCAATGACCCAGGTACTGGACAAGCGAAGGAACCTTTTTTTAAGGATGACATTGACTACGAAGAAGCTGTTTTAGTGCAAAATGATGGTTTCGATGATATGTACTAATGTAATAGGAAGCTATTAATAACAAAATATGAAACTTTCGTTTTAAGTAGATACAAAATCTACAAATGAAAGCGAATTGAAATGTTGTTTTGTTGAATGTGTTGTGGCAAACAAAATACTCTTTTCACACTTAAAAGAGTTTCATCTCGTATCAAAAAATGATTGCTATATTTGACTTATCATATTTATAAAAAAAAAAAACAATGTTACACCTAAACACTAAAATAAAAAAATGTAATTGTTGATTTAATTTTGTTTTAATGATGCTTGTGTGAAGTAATAAAATAAAAAGCAACATACCTGTAAGTTTTAAAGTTTTATTTAAATATTATAAAAATAAAATTTATTTATTAACCTAAGAAGCCTCGACGGAATGACAATTTGTTTAACCTTGATATTTTGTATAGTTTAAAACGCTATGCTGTATTTAGAGATCTAATTCTAATATCTGCGCTTGCAACTTATTTAAATAAAGCAGTAAAGTTAAATGCTCAGCACTATTCAGTTGTAATTTTTATCAGTAAACTGTTTATTCTAGTAACAAAAAAAGCTGAAAAAAAGCTTTAGAATCAAATATTGACTTCTCAATAAAACAATTTGCACCATAGTGGGAAAAAGGGTGAAGACCTTTGAGAACACCGAAGATTCATTCTCATTTAAACACCAACTTTTGCTTTTGGAGCTGTGTTTTTTAAAATAAAGTAACAGTAGTAGCACTGTACCACTGACATATTACTTTCTTAAACAATATGTGCTCTTTTCGCTAATTCTTTCTGAAGTCGTCCGAATTTCTTGTTGTTTCAAGCGAAAAAAATAAACCAGCATGAAACACTTCTCGTGATAAGCCATACTCCGGGTGGATTTCTTAATTCATAGCAAGGTATATAGCGTGTGATTATTATTTAATATTGTTAGTTATAGTTTTTAATGTGTGAAGACACCAAGAAACATTTTCTTTTTTGTTCTTCTTTTTATGATTTAAAACTTAAAAAAAAAATAGCTATGAAATAATACGCTTTTAACAGAACCAATAAAACAAGCTTCATGAGTCTCGAGTTCATCTGAAGATCCAAAATTTTGTAAACATTAAATGTTAATGTATAAAATTCGACGAATAATTAAGACTTAAGAATTTTCAATCAAGTTTTTGTAATTTTTTAATAAACTAACTAATCGGGAAATAAAACAAACAAAACCATAATTTCATTTTATATTTTCCAGTATATCCCACTAGCACCTGGATTTATAGCGCTCAAATGGGTTATCTTCGCAACCAAAAACAGGGCTTCAATTTGATTTTCGACGGTTATATGTACAAAAAAGAAGCCAGTTTTCGTTCAACAATCAATTGGATATGTTCGGATGGAAACGGTAAACGACTTTCAGAAAATAAATGCTTAGCAAGGTGTATTACCAAATGGGAAGGTGGCATCAAATTAGGCAAAAATCTCCACAACCATCCAAGAAAGTTTAACACTTTACCATCAAGCGTTATTTCTACAAAAGCTTTTCAGCAACAATGCAAAGCCGCAGGATTCTAATATAATTTTGTTTTAAAGTAAATAAATTTAAAAAAAAAATAAATAATATGCTACTGTTGTGTGTACTAATTGCTATTTCTTTATTTAATAAAAATAAATAATGAGTCTTAATTATTTCAAATATTCTCTTTTTTTCAGTTAAGTTTAGTTTATTTCTTCGATTGTATGTGTATAGCACATTAAGATACAATATCTTATTATATTTTTAATACATAATTTTTGTTTTGTTAATGCGAACCTATCTGTAAAAATATTTTTTATTTCAGAAATTTGTGTTAAGCGATCAGATGGACAGGAAATCATGTTACTCAAAGGAGAAAAATATAAGAAAACTCGAGCAATGTCTTATCGAAGTTATTGGCATTGTGTGCATAAATATTGCAATGCTTTTCTTATTTTTAATCATTTAAAAGGTGGCTCCCTTACAATGTGTAAAAGACATGAACATGAATGTTTTAATGCTGTATTATAAATTGTTTGACTTTCATTTTATCAAGTTAGTTTAATATTCTTTTAAGCAAAAAATATACTGGGTTATTTAAAAAAAAAATGGAAATACACGTATTCAAAAGCAGTTTATCAGAGCACAACGGTACGAACTTAATAATTATTCCTATTGCAACTGATCAACTTCATGTACCTAAAACCAGCTGTAATGCCCTTTTCTGTAGGCCCATTAATTCCACTACTATATTCCCTTATTTTAGGTTTAATGGTTAGTTAAAGTAAACACTTAATTTCGATCTTAAATTTAAAGTTTTTATTTTTCTATTAATGGAAATATTTATTTTTTAAATTGTATTGTGAAAAAAGTTGGGAAGTGACCTTGATCATTTTTCTAAAAATGAAGTCACCAATCTTGAAATATTTTGAGAAGGCTCACATATTTCTCAATATGTAGTGTTCTTGCTTAACAAACAAATAATTTCATATTGACTGAAAACGTTTAAGTTTAAGAAAAAGGTTTGGAAAAAAATTATGTGAACAAAATGTATGTATGTATGTATGTATGTTTTTTTGTAATTATCTTGTATCAGTGCATCCAAACCCGAAATATCTATCAATTCAATTTTTTCACCTCAAAAAGGGGAACATTTTGCTTCGAAATTGAGTTATTATTATAACTGCATCTCTCTTCTTTTTAAAATGTTGGTGTGAGGCGTATTTATATTATATCAATATTTTTATTTTACTTTACTATGAAGTATCAAATAAAAATAAATAATTAAAAGAATTTGTCAATTAAATTTAAAATTAAAACAAATTTATGAAAGTAATAAAAACTTTAAAACAAAACAAAAAACTCGTTTTTCATTAAATTAATTTTATTCAAACAAAAATTAATAAAAAATTCAAACTCTAATTGATATCTATTTATTTTTCAGAAAAATTCTGTTCGCCAATAAGTGCGCTAAGTGCTGGCGGCCCAGTTTTTGTTGTCAGCAAATATGGAACGAAGCAGTTGATTTTGAAACAACACACTTTCAATCGCCATGTTAGCCGAGATGATGTGACATACTGGCGTTGCAGTCAATTTGCAGTACTTCGCTGTCGAGCAAGAATCAAGACCAAATTAGACATACTGACAGTTTTAAATGGTGAACATAATCATGAAGTCATTACAAGGGCTCGAAAATATGGTTCTTTAAAAATTAAAACTGAGTCCCATGCAACCATGTAAAATCTTCTATTCATAAAATAAAAAGAAAATTTAATACTAAAAACTTATGCATAGGTACATATATTTGAAAGCAAGAATCTAATTATGTTATCAATATCAAAAAATAAAAATAAATGTATCATTACACGTATTCTTAACAAAAATGTTGGTTATTTTTAATGTTTCCTTTAGGATATTTGATAAACTCCCAACCTACCAACCCATTTTTTTAACACTCTTTGTTTTATCGTTCAGGTTCAACGTATTTCTCATTTGTAACCGGATTCCGTGGAAGTCGAAAACTAAAGGTTGGCGAATATAGTTTTACCCGAAATAAATCATCTGGGGCTAAGACTTATTGGTCTTGTGCCCGAGCAGGTATCCACAAATGTAAAGCGAGAGTAGTGACAATCGACGAAGAGACACGACACGATGTCGTTATTAAATGCGGTTTTCATAATCATGCACCTTTTTAAAAATAATTTAAGAAAAATTTAAACAAATACGTACATATGACCATAATTGAAAAAATAGAACATTAAATTAATTTTGTTTTCTTAACACAAAAATGTATATAAATATCTTTTAATGTATTTTCATAGTTAGCTGAATTGTAACGAAGCTAAATCAATGATTTAATTTGCATTTATAGAAATAAAAATAATTAAATTATGTGAAATACAATTATAGTTGATTTTTGATTAGAATTTAAACCGAACATACGCCTCAATTTGTATTATATTTAAATAATGGACAAACAAAATTAAAACAACGATGTTTATGGGATTAATCTAAGGAAAGTATTATTAAAACCCAGAAATCGAAATTTCATGAATTCGTGGCTAACATGGAGCTACTAAGCTTCTTTAAAATGGATATCATCATGTGGGCGATGGTCGAAGTAGTTGTTAATATTATTGGACGTACGGTTTCATTAGGTCAGTAATGCTTTATAAATAGTTCTCAAAACCTCATTTATATCCTTTTATTATTTCTTAGGACATATTAATCTCAACGCTAATAACTATCAACGACGGAATTAAAAAAAAAATGCCTTCGTTCAAAAGATCATAACTATACAGTTCCTCAGATACAATTATGTATATCGAAAAAAAAAATTAATTAAAAAAGCAAACAGACTCCGTTCCAAAAATTATAACCATCCAGAAAAGATTAAATCGACAAAATGCAAATCTTTCAATAATCCAAATACACATGTTTATACATTTAGACTTAAAATAGCAGCCGCAACAATTTTCAAAAATGAAAACATAAGCTAATGTTAGGAGCTAAATGAGTTGAACAACACCCATTCCGATGCCTTTTTAAGTCTTGTTTTCAATTTACTATGACAAAGGAAATCAACTGCTAAGTTCTCCTAATCTTAACCGAAACGCCAAACGCTTTAATATAAAAAATCAAGGCCAGACGATGTAAAATGAATGTGTGAAATCTTATGAAAAATATATTGGCTTGGCAGGTGATAAGATTTTTAATATTGGTTTTAAAAAATTCAATGACATTCTTTAAGCTTTTCATGGTTCTTAAGCCATTATCTATTTTCACAAAGAATTTTTCATTCAAGTAATCCTGAGCTTATACAAATTCCAAGGTAGATAATGTCTCTTTAAATATTTCATATTGATATTGTTTGTGCTACCACATGGCTGAAATATTTCGCGGTTGTCAACCGATCATCAGATTCCTCTGTTTGTAGTACATTAATTGAAAACTTTTCTAAAGTCACTTCTTGACTTAAGTTATAAGAGGAACCCTAAATATCCTGAATTTTTAATCTTAATTGACTTCATTTTCTTGTTTTGTGTTTGTTGTGATACTGGCTTGAAATTGATGAAGAAGTGGCAAAGGTATAGAAATCGCTCATAAACCTACTACTCTGGGCAGTTGTTGTTCTATTTACCCCTTTCAAAAGTCGTATTAAAAATTGTTTGGTAGTTTAAATAAAATTAATTCAATAAAATAATCTTATTGACTTTGTATTTAGTTCAAACCAAGCATTATATTGAATTGGAATATAAAAATAAAGGAAAAACAACGCTAATACTAATGATGTTTCTTTTTAGTGCCTACAACAAACTTTAACCCAGAAGTTATTGATGGTCTAATAATCAAAGAAAACCAAGTAACCTTTACAATTGGCCAACGTGGTTGTACTTTACTCGTATCAAATGGATATCATTATGTGAGGAATCGTCGAAGTGGTTACAAAACTTATTGGATATGTGCCAAAAAGGTAAGTTTTGATTAAATTGGTAAAATAATAATCCATAATTCAATATTGTTTTGTTCCATTTTGTAGGGCAGTTTAAAATGTAACGCACGAGTCGTTACAAATATTATAGATGGAGTTCAAAAAATTGTCTTGCAATCATTGAAGCACAGTCATCCGGTTAATGTGGTTCGAAAAAAACGAGGATCTCCGCCAAAAATCAAAATCGATGAAGAATATAAGAAGACTCAGCCTAAAAGGAAAAAAAATCCGAAACCAGATTTATTTATTGATTATGGTTTCGAGTTCATTGACTAAATTAAATAAATGAAAACAGAAAAATTCTTATTTTGCAATTAGCTAGGAACAAACCCTTAAATACTTTACAGAGCATAATTGATAATCTCACCAGAGACTTATTTTATGCACAGTAAAGCTTTGCAAGAAAAAAAACTAAAGCTCTTTATTATTCAAACTCTTTTAATGAAATGAGAAATATAATCAAAATATTGCTAAAAAAAAAATGGGGTTGAAGAAATAAAATTTAATAAAATAAATAAATATTAAAAATTCATATTAATGCTTACTAGAAGGAGAAAAATTATACGTACAATAAATATTTGCAATTTTATGTCGCTGGTTGGGAAATATAATTTGAAAACTGTTAAAAATATTTGTTTAATTTTTCTAGAATCGACGGTTCTAAATACCATTTGTCGAGCTAGATCCTAAGAATGTTGATGGAGTTACTTAAAGTTTTTTGCAGACCATTTTCTTTTTGTCATTCATTAATTTTTCAATTAAAATTAATTTTTCTAATACGAAAATTATTTTTTTTTTTAATTTTAAGTTATTATTATATTATTATTATTTTTAATCGTTAATTTACATTTTTAAATATTATGTTTAGCTAAGTTTATTAACCAACTTCAATGCATTATTTTTAACAAACTGCACTGAACCTACCTTTTTAAGAATAAGCTTTTAAAAATTTCTGACTCTAATCACCTAGTTTATATTTATCAGAGTCAAGTATTTTGTATACTGGTAATAGTGCTGACAAATAATGAGTGACTAAGTTCCTTATTTGTCAGTTTTCATTAATTTCTTCCACATAATTCAATATTTTTTTGTAATAAATAACCCAGAAAAAAGGTGTTTTTTTTCTCCCGACATTTAACATTAAACTCCTTTATTTTAGAAAAGGCAGTTTTTGTTCAAGGTCAACGTGGTAGCATTTTACTTGTCTATGATCATTACACTTATGTTAAAAATCGTCGATCCGCCCATCGAACTTATTGGATTTGTTCAAAAAAGGTTAGTTTAAAAAGAAAAATTAAAATAATTTGTACTAACTTTACTAAAAATAATTTTGAAAATGCATGCTATTATATTTATTTTTTCCAGGATACTCAGAGTTGCAAAGCACGCGTTGTAACTGGAATGGATGAATCCGGTGTTGAAGTAATATTACAGAAAACTTTTCTACATAGCCATACCCCTTCGCTTTCGGGTTTTGAAAAAATCATAAAAACTGAGGATGAATACAAATATTGTCCTTAAATTAGGTGAGTGTGATGGTGTTTTCACTTGATCTCTCATAATAATCATAATAATTAATTAGATGCCAAAACTTGACTAGTTAATGATAAGAATATAAAATATTTTAGCTATAAATATGACTTTAAATTATTTAATTACCTTGTAATTTCGAATTTGTTTTTTTTTTTAATCTCTAAAATTATAATCCTGATGTAGAATCTGCTAAGGTGGTAAGTAACGTTTACGACGGTCGACCTTTCTGCCTGTAATTAAGAATTATACAAATAATGGTTAAAATTTTCCAGTCATTTTAATTAGACATACTCGCAGATTTTCTTCTTTCTTTTGAAATTCACAAGCTTTACGGGCAACAAGAAGAAAAACTAGAATATGTGGTAGATGATGACTAAACAACATTGTGTTAGTTGGTTAGACGGGATCGCTCGATTTTGACTATATATCGCAAATACCTTGTTCGATTCCTTCCTTAAAGTCAAAACAAAACAAATCTAAATTTAAAAAATGTAATACCCTTAATACAATGCCCCTCATTGGTTTATCACTTTAGAATAAGTATTAGATGACGAAGTTCAAGTTTATCTAGCTATCTTTCTAACGCCCAATAAATGACACTTATGTAATTTTTTTTTATTCTTAATTTAAATGGTGTTTAATACATTTACTTAATTAAAACAAATTATTAAAAATGTTTTCGAAAATAAAAAATTAATTATGTTACCCGAAAACAATTATTGTAAGTCTATTTATTAACCAAATTTTTGGTAAAAGTTTTAATAAATACATTGAAATTAAAAAAAAAAAAGTTTTATTATTTTGTTCAATCGAAAATTGATATATTTTAATACCTTTTATCTTTCAATTAGGAGCACTTAGCTTACTCATAATAATTTTTGTATCTTGTCTTTTTATAGATCATTGCATATCCTTTAATGTGGCGCGAGCCTTCAATATACCCACAGAAAGCTTTATCCGTTGCGTTGGAGTTAATTCAATGCTTAGAACTAAAAGTGGATTATCTGATAGAAAGCCGAAATTTCTTGAAGCCCGTACCTTAGATAATTGGGGACAAATTCGGTATACAACTTCACCACGAGGCAATAAACTACTATGCTATGAAGGACATCGTTTTATAAAGAATAATATTTATGGACCAAATATATATTGGAAATGTACAAAATGGCATAATTTGTGTAAGGCTAGAGCAATAACAAGTACTGAAGTTCCAACCAAATGTGTTATAAAGGGTATACATAATCATGAAATTGTAAATCATTAATGATGTAAATAAGAATATTCTGATTGTAAGATTACATGATACGAAATATTGCACCTATTAATGATTTCGATTCAGTTAAAAATTAAGTTTATTTGTTTTTTTTTTCAGTATTGTCAAATATTTTTGAATAATTTTCCTTTGAAAAAAACTCATAAATTTAAAATTAAATCTACAATTTTTGAATTTGATCGTTTCTAAATCTTATCCTTATCAATGCAAAAAAAAATACATCAAAGGTGTGCATCGTGCGAATCGCTTTTGATTTTCGGGATGCATTTCAGTTTTATTCATGAATCAATCTGGGTGGGCATTTTATAACCGAAAACATAAATGATAAGCATAAACAAATCACACGGGGTGAGAACAACCAACGGTTAATACATTAGTTTATTACAACTTAATAGTAGTTGAAATCGAAAGTCTATAGCCCAACTTGAAGCTTTTGTTCTCTGTTTAAAAGTACTGTTATAAATGCTGTGTGTTCTGCCATGCAATTATTTTAAAATATACTGACTTATTAATAGATGAGATTAATTTGATTTTACGTTTGTCGTGATTAAAGACTGAAAAATAAAAAAAAAATATGCACATACAATTTAAATCAAACTGGAAACATTGGAAAACTTTTCACTAAACTTGTCTCGAATATGTTCAGAATTATTAATAATTATATTAATGATAGGTGCAATTTTGGTTTCTACTTACATAAATTAATGGAACAAACAAAAAAGGCGTAAGTGAACCATTAGTCTTTAAATTAAATGTACGTACCGATCTAAAAACTATTAAAAAAGAATTAAAAGTTGATATAGTTCAAAATTAAATATTTGTTGTTTTATTTCCCATAAAATAAGCCATAAACACTTAAATATATGATTTTATTGATTTATTTATTTTGTTCATAAATATTTTTTAGTTTTCTTTTTTTTCTAAAGCGAATTTTATTTTTCAGGCTTTCGCATAGATTTTATTGATTCAAAAAAGAACGGAGGCAAACTTCTTGTTATCAATGGATTTCGATTTTTCCGAAACAAAAAACGAGGCTCTCGGCAATATTGGAAATGTAGTAATTATTATAAGGAAAAATGTCCAGCGATTGCCATTTATGATGAAACCACTTTAAACCTACGACTATGTCATCAGCACAGGCACACCACTAGCAACGACATAGAAATCAAACCGTTAATTTCGTCCAGCAACAATGACATCGAAATGAAACCAATAATCTCACCCAAGGAAGAACTTGCGACGTTACTTAACGTGGATAATAGAATATAAGTTGTTGTTATCATTGTTTTTGTTTATTCTTTTCAAAATCCTTTTTATTTCACCATTTTGTTAAATCTCACAGGTTGTAGACCAAAAGAAATACACAAAATGATAAAAGTAAATACTTACATTAAAAAAAGAACCACTTATATATATGTATATATAAATAAAAAAAGAAAAGAATTGGAAAAATACATCTTTGTAAATATGAAGAAAATAAATTAGTTTTATTATTATGTATAATGGATAAATGGATGGTATTAATATTATATAATTAAAAGCTAAGACTTTCACTTTTTTTTTTACAAATTATTCTCTTATATATTTTTAGGTCGAGGACAGTACACTGGGACTGATCCGAAAATTAATTTTTCACTATCGAAACGCGGAGGTCAACTTCTATTTCTTGATGGATTGAAGTACTTTCGAAATAACGAGAACAGAACAAACTTATTTTGGCGATGTCATTGGTACTATCGTCGCATTCGATGTCCGGTTTTAATTTGTATGAATAAATTTGATCCGAATGATTTTCGGCAGATTCATCGACATTGTCATATAAAAACTGAAAAAAGACAAAATAATTCAACGACAACCAATAATAAAAGTCACAAGAAGTGATCTTTGTTGTCTTTATATAAAACATAAAATCCATACACTTATACTTAAGTTAAAATAGTTACCTACTGTTACTTAATTTTTGTCTTGATTTAAAATATAATCTAAAGAAAAAATAAAAAAAATTGAAATAAAATTATAAACAACATTGCAAAAAAAAAATTGCCTGTGTAAATAATTTTGTTTAGTAAAAATAAAATACCAGTTGTCTTTGTAAAATTAAAATAGAACCCTAATAACCTAAAGTTTCATTTGATTTCTGTTCACAGTTGTCCTGGCCAATGATATTGTACCAAATCCAAATGATATGCTGGTATATTTTACACAATCACTTCGCGGTCGTCCAGCTATAATGGCTAATGGTGTTCGATTCCTCATGATGAGCGAAAATAAGAAGAAGATTCTATGGCGCTGCAGCTCGATGGCAACCAAGAAAATCAAATGTCCAGCTCGAATAACAATGCTTAAAGAACAGCCACCGAAGTTTATAGTCAATAAAGCTGAACATGTTCATGCTGAGTTGAAAAGAAACAAATACGGCCTTAGCAAAGTAATTCATATAGCTCCGATTAAATCTGAGTTGGATAGCACTCCGATATCATATGGATTAATTGATCAACAACATTAGCGCATAACCTGGAGTTATAAATAAAAACTGTTAATAGAAAGACTTAAATATTATTGATTTTCATATTTTTGTATATCTGTGTACATACATTCATACATTAATAAATTAGAACTGAGAATAGATTCTGAGAAAATATATAATAATTATTAATCGATCTTTTCATTGATTTCTTGATAAAGCGAAGATAATGTACGAGTATGTTTTTCTTTTGGTTTTATTTTAACACTTACATATAATATAAAATACACGAAATGTTTTTTTTTTTATTTTCTTTACAAAAAGACTTTAAACATATTAAAGATTGTACATTTCTTAATGTTAGATTCTTTTATATAGCTTAAGCATGTGATCAAATATGGTTAGAATTATTGATAAGCATAATTTGTTTTTAAATCTTAATATGCACTTGGATCTAACACTTCACTTCTTAATGAAGTTAAAAACACTAAGTATAAAGGCAAAAACACATAGTATGTTAATTTGAGTGAACAAGCAATGAATTACGACGAAATTCCTTAGAACTATATTTAAAATATATCAAAGCTGGAAAGTTTGGGATCGTACTGACTTCTCAGTCCAAGGAGTTCAAAAAACATCAATTTTCATCTCCTTGGAATTCATTAATGATTATTTCTTTTTAATTATATTGCTGACTTAAAAATACTTAATCATAATACATATCTACGTATATTTTTGCACCTTGAAAAATTTATTTTAAAGTCAGGCAGTTATATGTCCTTGAAAATGCGTTAATAAATATGAACGTTTGTGGGGTAATAAACCATGCATAGATAGATATGTATTGCAAGTAAAAGTAAAATCTAATTGAGCGTTCAGGAGAGTGTTACCTACAGATTTTTGCATATACATATGTAGATAAACAATGATACAAATGTTATTTTGAACATAAAACTCAACTTTCATAGTGCAAATTACTATACCTCAGTTCAATTAAAATATAATTATTTCTTAACTTCATAATTACAAATGATCTTTTTTTCTAGGTGGTGTTGAGGAGTTTTATGGCGATGATAATATGCTTCAATTTGTTCAAAGTCAAAAGGGAAAAACTCAATTATATTACAATGGCTATTATTTTGTCAGAGAGAAGCTAATTCGCAACAAAATTTACTGGAGATGCACGCAGTACACGACATCATATAAATGCCATGCACGAGTGCATACTTGCAATGATAAAGTAGTTCACAACAGTCCCCATAATCATTCTATGCAAGGATTATCCAAATCTTCTTTAACAAAAACTCTTTCCCTTGGATTTGGTAGTTAAATTTGTTTGTAATCATTTTTTAAGAAATAAATCTTTGTAATTAATTTAATAAAAAAAAAATGTTCGTTACGTTCGTTTGGGTTATGAATTATTGTTATTTACATTATTTGTTGTTATTTCGTTTATGATATTTACATATTTAGACGAAAGAGGATTAGGAAAGAGAAAAGTTTGAAGGCTGAGATGATGAGTCCTTGTGAGATAACTGGAGTGACAAAACATATTAGAATAAAGAGTGGTATTTAATTAAAGAAAAGACAAACTATTTGAACTTTAAATGATATTCAACTAATACGATTTTCCTTTTGCTTTTATTGATTTTTTCAGATTCCTCCTTCTTAGAAGGTTACGCCGAAATATGTTCCTTTGGCTACACAAAAAAGAAAAACCGTAAACTACTGATAGGAAAATATGAATTTGTGATTGATCGAATGTTAAAACGAACGACAAATTGGCGCTGTACGCAATATAAAGGTGCAAAATGTAAAGCTCGAGCAACAAGTCGAATAGTTGATGGAGTCGAAAAGTATTGTTTGCGATCTGGTTTTCATACTCATTAAATTAAAATTATAAGGACATTTGAAGTAATGCATATCAATTATTTACATATATAATAAAATATGTACTTAAACAAAGAACTATCATGCGTTGGAGAACTAAGAAATATTAATTATTTGAAGGTAATTGTAAATGTATTATTCAATTAATTAGAAAAACTAAACAACTATTTACAATTATTATATTATGGCGGTAATATTCTACGATGTTAACTATAACTGCTTCCTTAAGCCTGGCATTCAGCCATTAACATACTCAATTGTTGAGTTCGTTGTACAATTACTTTGTATGGCGGTAATATTCTACGATATTTACTAAAACTGCTTCCTTGAGCCTGGCATTCAGCCATTAATATACTCGATTGTTGAGTTCGTTCAACATTCATTGTCCTTCTGCTCTGACAGTTCCTTCTTCAGAAATGAAAATAAAGAGGAAGCTTCTTGATTTAACCGCACAATCGAATACAAAACATTTTAAAAATATTTATTACCAAAGTGTTCTACCGGATACCAATCAAAATGCCTATAATTTTACCTGACAAAAATTAGGCACTTTGTCTTTGTGGTAAAGCATGACATAAACATAGAAGGTGGGAATATGTTTCCACCAATTTGCAGTTGTTAAAACATATACTCTTTTGTATTGACTATATTGCTAGCACTCTATGTCAAATCAAAACTTGAGAATTTGTATTAGTATTCTAAAAGTATCTATTTATAGAGGGAAAAAACTACATTTGAATCAAATTATCTGAAATTATTGAACACTTAATATCTTGCCTTAGTATGTTAACAGTAAACTGAAACAAACTCAAAACATTGCGCCTCAATTTAATATTTAGGATTTAATATAATTAAGTGTTTTTGTTATTAGAATAAATAAAACTAATCAGCCACTATTAAGTCACACGTTTTCCTTTATTTCAGATCAATATGTTGCTGGGACAGTTGCTGTTTAAACAAAATCTGACTTTAGTCGAAACATTATAAATTAAATTAAACAAAACATAGCATATATTTTTTTAAACTTGTATTTGCAAATAAAAATCGAATAAATTTTTAAGGTACCAGAAAATTAAAAATTGTTAAAAAATAACATAAACATGTTTTTTAAGTGTTGGAAAAATATTTTCATTTAAGTTTTCTTTCAATAAGAAGATACTTCTAACATTATACTTTATTTGATTGTATCTACTTATAGGTGGATTCATGCAAACAACGGTACCTAAATTTACCTTTATTTCCGGCCAGAGAGGTCAGCCAAAATTAGTTTTCGATGGACATTCATATATTAAGAACAAAAAGTATGGGAATAAGGTTTATTGGAGTTGTGCTCATGTTAAGTTAAAAAAATGTCGTGCTCGCGTAATAACTGCTGTCGATGATCCAGAAGACATAAAGCTGACATCCTGCAATCATAATCATTTGCCAGAATTCCAGCACTTAAAATTCGATTAAATAGCATTATTAATTGCAGTTGAAATTCGTGTTGTGATTTGTGTATATATATAATTAATGCTTTTTGTTTCTATAAAATAAGATACAAACAAATGTAAATGTAATAAATTGCAAAGTTAAAGATATTTTATAAGAAACTTTCTTAATTAGTTAATTATTTACTCGTAATTAAAACTACGGTGCAAAAGTAGTGTTTAAGTTTTCTAAGCCTTAATTATTCATACATTTTATGGTTCAAATTAGGAGTATTTGTTCGATTGTCTCATTGAAATGTCTCGTTAAAACAAACTATTAAAACTATTTTAAACCAAAAACATTTGAAAATGTAAGAACATTAAACGAACCTCTATGAGTAAGATATAAGACAAATTTCTCAGATTTGTCCTTCGAAATATTTTTGAAAACAATGTAGAAGGTTTCCATCATTCTTATAATTCCAAATGCCTATTACTTGGAATACAGGGGTCTGATTATGGGATTCGCGGCGAATCGTTTTGCTAGCGAGTTTGCCATTTTTCAATTATTGCATTCGCTTTCGCCTTTTTCGTTTTGAATTCGACCAATTAAAGAATTCGAAGGCGAGTTTGAAATGTCATAATGTTTGTTGGCGAGTTTAAATCCGATAGCTTTTTTTTGGCGGATTTGCAGGCGAAAGAGTGTTCATTATTTTTCACTGTTCGATTTCGTGGATTATTTCTTGATTGTAATTATATAAAATGTGAGTTAGCTTATTTTAATTTTCTTATAATTTATCCACAAACCACAATAAAAATAAAATTTTGAATAAATCACCGCAAATTTTACAAATTTAATCAAAACAAAACAAATTTTGTTTGGAAAGCTGTCAAATCACTGGAATGTAGGAAGAAAAAGTCAAACCAAAGTATCAAATCACTGGAATATAGGAAGAACTATTTTCTCTTCGCCGCGAATTCTTTAATTAGGAAATACGACGCGAGTCGAATTTGAAAGGTCGAATTGAAAACGATCCGCCGCGAACCTCATAATCAGGCCCCAGACTCTTGAGTCGAGAAGAAAAATGTATGGTGTCATGTTTATTCGTGATATTTTGACTTCAACTATTGATTGTGAGAGTTTGCTTATCTGCGTGCATATATATGCTCCATCAATTTCCCTAAGAGCCAGACCGCTCTTGGCAATTGATTCCCATCATACGCTATATGGACAACGTGAACCGATTTCTGCAAGTTGTAATTTATTTAATATGTTTTATTCTAATTTAGATATATCAATGTCCAGAAACTTATTTAAAAGTCGATTAATTACTTTAATTAATTATTTTTTTCAATTTTAAATTTTATATAATATAATACGTAATAATATGTATTTATAAATTGAATTGTATTATATACTTAATTTGAAATCTATTGAATGTAAATTCGTAGATTGGTTACTTAAATGAACAAATATATTAAGAAAAAGACAATAAAAATATATGTACATAGGTAAGCAAATTAATATTGTTAAACCACCAAATTTGTACTGAAAACAAATTTTCGCAAGTTCTTTTCAAAGTACAAAAATATCGAAAATAAAAAAAAATTCATTTAGTATAAGATTGGTCATCCCTCTGGCCCTTTTTCATTTAGTCCATCAGTACAAAACAAATCTTTCGTGGGAGCAAGTTCTTAAAAATGATTATTTGCTTCTATCCTTAGACTAACTCAATTTTTATAAATCCATATTTCTTTCTTCACCGATCACACCTTCCGACTGAATAAGATTAGCTTCCTCTTTGGAAAAACTTTCTAGGGAGTAAGTTTTTAAAAGTGTTTACTTGTTTTGATCTTCAGACTAACTCAATTTTTATGAATTCATATTTTCTTCTTCACACTATTCACTGGATTTGCATTTGAATTTCTGTATAATCCGTTTTTCTTAAATACAAATTGGAGCAGTATTCTTCACTCTGGACAAAATCAGTAAAACATCCTTCAATCAAACGTTCAAATGGCACCCCACCTACATAATCGAAACTATTCTAAATTTATGCACTGCATATACATTGAACATAATTCAAATTTCATTTTTGGGATGTAAGCAGAAACGGTTCATTAATTATAGACGATTTTAAAACGAAAATAAAATATCGTACATTATATGTCTATATGACAGGAGTTAATTATTTATTTACCCATCTCCCAAAATTCTATTTATCTATTAAAAAATGTTTGATTCTTAATTTTAATTTAATTGCATAACATAAACCTAGAATGTAAGTGTTCTTAAAAATAGCGCACCCTCTCATCGTTCTGCTTCTAGATGCTAAGATTTTTTAATTTAACAAATATTTTGAACCCCGTTTTTGAGTTATATAAATTTACAATTATTTACAGTTTGTACTAAATATTAAGAAAACATCAATATTAAAATTAAGTTATTTACTTTCGTTTTTAATATTTTATCTAACTACTACTATCTACTAAAATCTTACAGATCTGTGTTACTTGACGAAGAAAAGTGGTGTTAAACTTATTCGTGGAAATAAAGGCAAACCAAAACTTATTGTCGGTGAGTTTTCGTACTTTCGGAACAACAGCAAAGGACACAAAACTTATTGGCTATGTTCTAAGAATCGTTACAATCGTTGCAAAGCGAGGCTTATAACATCTAGTCAAACTGGTGAATTAATTATTAAACACCAGGAGCACAACCATCAACCGGATGCTGATTTAGCAAGGAAGACTTTTGTAAGAGTGCAACAGAAATTTTAAGTACAAAATAAAATAAAATTGTGTTTACGTTCAAATAAATATCAGCTTATATAAAATTGTTTTTATTTTAGAAATATTAATAAATAAGAAAATTTTGTGTGTAAGTAAAATTATTGTGCCTTCCTTATCATCCTTGAATAGCAATATTTTCTTCGTGTTCATAAATTCAACTTTATACTTATTTCATTTTTCCCATTTTAGATGACGATAGATTGGATGAAATGTATAATTGTGATTACTTGCCTGAAATTGTTCAATATGAGAGAGGTCAACGTGGTGCTAAGAAGTTGATTTATTGTGGGCATGCTTACGTATGCGCCAAGGTAAAAAAGCTTAGAAAATATTGGATATGTGCAAAACAACGGTCTAAAAACTGCAAGGCAAGAATTGTAACGAATCTTGATGAAAGTCAATTTAGCATGCGGAATATGACCCATACCCATCCCAAGTCTGAAAAATACATGAACTATTAATTATACTTAACTTTGAATTAAATAAAATAATAAATAAATTAATTGGTAAACAAACATGCATACATAGTATGGATTTTCAATTGTTTCTTTTTTCTCCAAGTTATGTATTGTGATTATATAAAGTAAAGATAATTTTTTGATTGTTCAATTACTAATTTAGTTTTGATTGTTACACAAAAAGTATTTCGAAATTTTAGATCTAACTTAACTTAAAAAAGCTTTCTAGCTATCTTCATCATTATTTAATATTATTATTTCTATTTATGTGAAATATTTACTAACATTTTCTGACCACTACAAGCAAAATACAATATAATTTTGGTACAATGTTCAAGAGGATTATATTTCCGACTACATTTTCTTCAAATCACTTGCTACTAATTTTAAGATTTGTGTATATTTAAAAAAAAGATTATGAATCTTTACATGCAATAGTTTAAAACGGTGGTCAATTTAAAACATTAATTTCGAAAGTGGTAGTTACAAATAATTAAAAATAGTGTGCAAGGAGCTTTTAAAGATGAACATACTTCCAGTTTACCTGTATTTTGGCAAATAGACTGAAGACTTTACTAGCAACTTACAGAAAACATGAACCCCCAGCACGAATAACTCTTCAATAACCTTAACAGAAAAGATTTCAGGGGCAATGTATGCAATCAAAAGTGTAACTGATACCCTTAGACTTAAAGGATCACAATTCATCTTATAACTAGAGCTAACGATTCCACCCAGGCAATAAGCTACACGAGAAACCTGGGGCCTGATTATGAGGTTCGCGGCGAATCGTTTTGCGAGCGAGTTTGCCATTTTTCAATTATTGCTTTCGCTTTCGCCTTCTTCGTTTTGAATTCGACCAATTAACGAATTCGAAGGCGAATTTGAAATGTCATAATGTTTGTTGGCGAGTTCAATCCGATAGCTTTTTTTTGGCGGATTCACATGCGAAAGAGTGTTCATTATTATTCACTGTTCGGTTTCGTGGATTATTTCTTGATTGTAATTTTATAAAAATGTGAGTTAGCTTTATTTTAATTTTCTTATAAATTTATAATTTCGCATAAATCATCGCAAATTTCACAAATTCAATCAAAACAAAAGAAATTTTGTTTGGAAAGCTGTCAAATCACTGGAATATACGAGTAGGAAGAAAAAGTCAAACCAAAAGTGTCAAATCACTGAAATATAGAAAGAACTATTTTTGCTTCGCCGCGAATTCGTTAATAAGGAAATACGACTCGAGTCGAATTTAAAAGGTCGAATTGAAAACGATCCGCCGCGAACCTCATAATCAGGCCCCAGCATTAAATGGGTTACATGAGTAACTAAAATTACCCAAAATATAAACAATTGAAACTCTTTCCTTTTTATGTACAGCATATCTCTTATTGCATAGATTTTATTAATTAATACAATCATACTCAATGGGGTAGTACCGACATCAACAACAGAGGTGAGTCTCTTTTTGAATGTATACTAGACCATAATCTTTTAGTAGCAAACAGAGGTAACGAACCCACTTTTGTAACTAAAAATAGAAAAGAAGTGCTTGACGCTACCCTAACCAATAACTCAAGCAAAATAGTAATAGATCAATGGAATGTTCTTAAAGAGGAATCATTCTCAGACCACAAACTGATAGGCTTCTTGATACAAAATGAAGTAGCAACTCCAAAACCCTTTAGGAATTTCAGGAAAACAAACTGGAATATATTCTGCAGGGAAGTAGGGCAGGGGATTCAAAACCTGGATACACTTCTAATTCAAGAACCCTCTGACATAGATATTGCGTCAGAAAAACTCAGAGTTGTTCTGAATAGCGCTTTAGAAAAAAGCTGTCCCATTAATCATATGGGAAAAGGTAGGAAAAAACCACCCTGGTGGACCACTGAAATAGGCAACTTAAGAAAAGAAACTAGAAGACTTTTCAACGTCGCCAAAAGAACTAGGAAAGAAGCTGATTGGGAACATTATAAGGCCAGTCAACGTATTTTTAGGGTCGAAACACAACGAGCAAAACGTAGCTCATGGATGGCCTTCTGCGACGAAATAGAAAGTACAAATGTATCAGCAAGACTCAGGAAAATTCTGACCAAGGATTCAGTCGCTCTAGGATCCCTCAAAAAATCTACAGGCAGCTGGACTGAATCCGGTGGCGAAACGCTTGAGCTCCTTGTGAATACTCACTTTCCTGGCTGCGTAGCTGATATCCGCAGTCCAGAAACAGAGTCTCATACAGAAACCCTAGTACCATCGGATATTATAACGGAAGAAAGGATAAAATGGGCCATTCACTCCTTTTCCCCGTACAAACCCCCTGGTCTAGACGGAATCTTCCCTATGATGCTTCAGAAATGCATAAACCTTATCATCCCGCACCTAGCTAGCATTTTCAATAATAGCCTTAAATGGGGGTATGTTCCCTTATCGTGGCGTGAGGTAAAGGTAGTTTTCATCCCTAAGGGTGGTAAACCTAGCCATACGGAGGCCAAAGACTACAGACCCATTAGTCTAACATCGTTTATTTTGAAAGGCTAATTGATATACACATCCGAAGCACCCTGAAACCGGACTATATATCGGAATTTCAACATGCCTACATTAAAGGAAGAAGCGTTGAAACAGCATTGCACAGTGTTGTCAGCGTCATAGAAAAATCACTGCATAACAAGGAATACACCCTTGCAACGTTCTTGGATATTGAGGGAGCCTTCAATAACGTTAAGAACGAAACAGTGAAGCAAGCCTTGGACGACCACAAAGTCGAAAAAGCAATAACACAGTGGATAATGTGTATGCTCAGAAAGAGACAGATTAACTCTGAGCTAGCGGAAGAAAGGGTAAGAGTAACCACATCCAGAGGCACCCCTCAGGGTTGGGTTCTCTCACCGCTACTTTGGGTTCTTGTCATGAACGGCATACTCTCTAAATTGAAATCAAGTGGAGTAAGGATAATAGCCTACGCTGATGATCTTGCATTACTAGCGACTGGCAAGTTCCTACCCACTATCAGTGAACAAACCGAATACGCCCTCTCGTTGGTAAGCAAATGGACTAGGAGCTGTACGCTGACAGTCAATCCAGCTAAAAAAGAAATAGTGCTATTTACTAACAAGCGCAAAATACCTGATTTTAAAATTCCTTCAATTGAAGGCTGCCCTCTTAAAATCTCTGATCACGCAAAGTATCTCGGTGCGATCTTAGATAAAAAACTAAATTGGGGCCTGAACACCAAAGATAGATTCAAAAAGGCATCGATTGCCTTTTACTCCTGCAATAGAATTTTCGGGAAAACCTGGGGACCAAACCCTAAAATTATCAGATGGATGTATTCGGCAATAATTAGACCAATACTAACCTATGGTAATTTAGTATGGTGGAAAGCTTTAGAAAAGAGCACGAACCTAAAAACTTTGACAAAAATTCAAAGACTTGCGTGCACTGGCATTACGGGAGCAATGAGATCCACTCCAACTGCGGGACTGGAAGTTATACTCAATCTGATTCCCCTAGACCTCTTTCTTCAAGAATCTGCGGCCAAAAATGCCCTGAGACTTAGTCAAACTAAAGTCTGGATAAACAGTTCCATAGGACATGCCCAGATCCTTCATAAAGTTATGGGTCATAGTACTACAGCAGACTATAAAATATCCGAACTTGATTTTCACAAACCATTCCAGGCTGCCATCCCAAGCAGAGAGGAATGGATAGATAATATACCATACTCCAGTGAGTCGTCAATAGCTATCTATACTGATGGCTCTAAAATGGACACTGGTGTAGGGGCAGGCTTCTATTCCGAATCTCTCAAGTTGACCGCCTCGCTTAGGCTTCCAAACTACAGCAGCGTCTTCCAAGCGGAGGTCCTGGCAGTGAGAACAGCTGCTAAAAAGGTATCAATGATGGCGATACCACGAGCTGATATCACCTTTTACATTGATAGCCAAGCGGCAATAAAAGCGATTACTGCAACTGAGGTAAAATCAAAGCTTGTTTCATGCTGCCGCGAAGAGCTTAAGGTTCTTGGCGCACAGCACAATATTAGACTCTGCTGGGTCCCAGGCCACAGCGATATACTAGGCAACGGGAAAGCCGATGAATTAGCAAGATTAGGGTCAATGCTTGACGAAAGCCAAGCTCAGCTAGTTAGCACCCCTACCTGTTATTTAAAACAGGAAATCTCAAAAAGAATAACTACTAAGGCCGATGAAAGGTGGAACCTTCTTGACACCTGCGGTACTACAAGAAAGATCTGGCCCTGTTTTAACAAACAAAGAACGGAAAGAATTATGCAGCTACAAAAGGGATCACTTCGATCTCTTGGAAGCATAATCACCGGACATAATCTGTTAGGTTTTCATATGAAAAAGATGAAAATCAGTTCAGATGATCTATGCAGAGGATGCGGTGACGAGGAGACGCATGAAGACACTTCGCACTTTCTGTGTCACTGTCCCGCACTCTCCCATCAAAGGAAGAAACTGCTTGGCAACTTTTTCTTTGAGGATTTAAAAGAACTCTCTAGTACGCCAGGTACTAACATTCTGAACTTCGTCAAAGCCTCTAAATGGCTTGACTAACTGAACATAGGTTTTTTTTTCTTATTAGCTTGAGTATCAATACTCACGGGTATCACAATGGATCTGTATTGATCTAAGTGTGACGGTTAAGACACCAACTGTCAGCCCCTCAACCTAACCTAACCTAAGATGTTTTTTTTAAATTGGAATTTTTAAAAAGTAATATTGGTTGTTAAGATTTTGGAACCCGTTTGGGTTTATTTTTATTTGTTGATGTAATAGTATAAGTATGTTGTAATAAATTATCTTCAATATAAAAAAATCTAATATTTTAAATGGAGTGGAGCGACAATTTTCAAAAGATTTGTTTTGTTTGAAGACTTATATTCACTTAATCGAACAGTTTTTAAAAACGATTCAGATTCAGTTTGTAAAAATTGCACAACTTCAAAGAACTAATTTTGTTGCCTTAAGAACAGAGCATTTTTTACATACGACTTTTTTCCCAATATTTATTCCATTTACAAAGAAAATTGGGCATTAAAAGAAGCAACTTTTTAGTATTTTGCTGTTACTTGACAAACCGTTCTTCAGCAGTCGGATGTCCATCAACTGGTATCTTTAGATTTGGGCTTTACAAATCGGTCGACTAGATTATTGCATGATTGAGGTTTTGAACTATGGATCCCTTTATAAAAAATATGGTTTACAAACGATTTTACGATATGCGAGTTGAAATAATCATGGATTAAAGACGACCAACTGTGCAAAAACTATAGCCCTAAATTTCGAAATCAAACCAAGATTAAAACTCTTAACCTCTGTAACCAAATAATAATAATATAATTTATGTACATATGTTTCAATAAATTGATTAGGGTTGAAGAGGAAAATTGCACTTGTTAAAAAACTTTGTTTTTCGATTCTATTAATATGAGAACATGCTTGTTTTATGTAAACATAATTTTAATTTTAACAAATGGTTGATACAAATTTCAATTCAACAAAAGTTGTAACGGGTTATCCATTTTACGGTTTCAAAAGTATAGGGCTGGAATTCGACATCTGTCAAACTAAGTTGTTAAACGATTTTTTTCCAGCTAAAAGTTTGACATTGGGCAGGTTCAGACAACATAAGGGACTTTATTTGCAGTCAACTGCATTCTTTGAACTCAAATTATGACCAAGGCAGCTAGTTAGTTTTTCAAGTGTCATAAATTTCAAACTCAGAACCTTACTTCATTAACTAAAAACTACCAAAAACAATATTGTCTACAAAACACTCCTCAGGCAAGCTACAAGTCCATCAAGATTTGTTTTTCCAATTTTAAAAGGAACCTTTTTACACAAAACATTAAATGGAATTGGTAGAAAATAAATAAATCATAGAGTAATAAAGTTCAACTTTCAGTTGAATGAAAAAACATGATTAACTGTCATTTTGACATAAGCAGACTTGACTTAATAGTTATGAAGATTTTTCTTGACTAACTTTCCAATAAAGTCGCCTTAATTGGAAAGTAATTTTTTGGCAGCTAGCCAATCAGATACTAGAAACTTGCATTACTTTCAAGTCCCTTATGTCGTCTGAATGGTTTACATAATCGTCCAACTACGCAAGCAATTGGCAAAATTATGAAGAAATTTAAAAAGACTGCATTGGCTACAGATATTGTAAGGCCTGTGCATCATCGTTTCGCTCGTACCACTGAAAATATCCCTGCTGTAGGTGAAAGTGTTGCCGAAGACCCGAATGTGTCGATTTATCGTCGTTCTCAGGAATAAGGACTGTCTTACGGCACATTATATGGCGTATTTTGCATTTGGATCTACACCTATACATCAATATAAAGTCCAGCTCAAACAACCACTGAAGCCAGCTGACCATTCACAACGTCGTAGATACGTCGAATGGGTGCTTGAACAACTGGCTTTGGACGGCAATTTTTCGAACAAAAAGTCATTGTTTGTTACGCTCTTTGGCCCGGAGGTGTAATTGGACCTTACTTCTTCGAAAACGACGATAGAACGACTTTCACCGAATACGACTTGGAGAATATGTGGTTTCAACAAGACGGTGCCACATGCCACACAACTTGAGCTAATATGGCTTTATTGCAAGAGACATTTCCTGACCGCGTAGTTTCTCGTCGTGGCGATATCAACTAGCCACCAAGATCATGCGATTTGACACCGCAGGACTTTTTTTGTAGGGCTACGCGAAAGACCGTGTTTATTCAGATAAACCTTTAACTCTTGAGCACTTAAAAATCAACATTCGTTTATTTACGTTTACTTTTGAAACCCTGCATATTTAAAACATATTTACCGCGTTTTTCTTCTGCGGTAGTAGTTTTCGAAGGACAACATGGTAATACTTGATCATGGAGAAACCTATCACTACCGTTAGTGAATTTTGTTTTGCTTGTCGTCGGCAAAGTATCAAAAAAAAATTATAAATAGCATGTTTTGTAAGACTGTTATGAAATTTGTAGTGATTGTAAATCCGAGTGCAGTTTTGGTTATTCTCCTGAAATTCGTAAAAATGCGTAAATGGAGAGGAACAATACAACAGAAAACGTTGTCGAAGTAGCTCAGGAAGCTATAGACTTTTTGGAACACGTGGAAGCGCTGTCCTGCACAGATGATGACTCTTAGTCAATATTTTATATCATCAGATAAAATAAACGACCTTTCAAAACTGAAAAACCGTTTCAATCCGAAACGGAAGAAGAAGATGAAGTAGATTGCTGAAAAAAATGAATACTGTAGACCCAATAATTTAGGAGCAGGATCAAACAGCATGATAATAAATAATTGCCCCAAGTAACAAAATCTAACCACCGTCGCAAAATGACTGAGGTCATAAATTAACCGAAGTTAACTGTGGTCATAACAGGGCGTTAATTGAGTTACTTAAAAACTGTCGGTTAATTTACGGTATAAATAAAGCCAAATTATAATTAAGGTTTGACTTGGGGTAAAATGTTCTCTCATTCTAACTTTGAAGTTGATTTGCAGTAAGATTTTTTCTCAATTTGAACTGGGGTGGAATCATGTAAGGTGATTTGTGACTGTCACATTTGTGACAATCAAATGTGATCAAAAGAATTTATTCGTCTGTGTAATGTGATCACCAAAATATTTCTAAAATTTGGTACCACTTTAGAAGAAAAACTTTGACATTTGATTTTTTTTAATCTGCCCCCAAATTGGTTTGTGTTTTGTTTGTCTAGACGTTGTGTGTTCCTAAAATGGAATTAATTTCAACAAAAATGTAAGTAAACATTTATGTATGTACAATTGTATTACTGTTTACTAGACTGTAATTGTTAAAAAAAATAAAATTTGTATCAACAGGTTTCCCAACAAAGCTCAAATTCAATTATTGAGTAACTATATGGAACAATATCCCGATTTGGCCAAATCCTTTTCGGGAAACAGTATAAATTCAAGAGATTCACAGAGAATCCAGTGGGAGAAGCTCACTCGAATGTTGAACGAGAATGGGCCTCCTACAAAATCAACAGCAGAGTGGAAAAGGGTAGGTATTAACATTTAATTGATTGGTGTCCTCTCATTGTTTATATTGCACAGATTTGGACCATTCAACGCAAAAACAAATTAATTGCAATAAAAAATCAATCGCACAAACGGGAGGAGGACCTTTCACAGAAAAAGCGTTGGACAGTGTCGACGAGCAGCAGTGGAGGGAACATGTGGTGTATCCAGTTTCGGATGCAATGAACATGGTGAGTTTTCAGAAATTTTAGTTTCAGTGTTAATTTGCGATTTTTTTTATTTGCAGAGTTAGATAATGTTTTAACAGAACTCCTTTCCGAGCCAGTGGATGTGACATTGGAACCAACGCCGATCCCAGCGTCTACTTCCAAACGCAACTAGCCACCAAAAAAAGTCGAGGAGAATTAGCTTCTAGCCGAAAAGCAACTGGAACTCCAGCAAAAATTTATTGGTTTCCAAATCAAAAAGCATGAAGACATCGATAAAACTTTGCAAACAGTCAACACTTCAATAATTGAATTGAAAGATTGTGTAAAGTTGCTATGCTAGGAAAAGCAAAAGGAAAGAGAGTGTACAAATGTACTGAAAAAAGAAGAACTCCAACTAAAAAGAATGGAGTTGGAGCTGGCCAAAGCAGTCAATGAGATCCGAGTCTGGGAGTTAAGCAAGAAATGAGCCTGCTCAATTTTATTTTAATAATTACTAACCTATGTGTTCAAAATAGATAAATATATAATTCATATAAACATACATATGTATGTATATATTTATTTATTATAAGATTCAAATCCATGCTGTGAATTTGTGATGCTTTTGTTTTAAGAAAGTTTTTTTTGTTGATTTTGTTTATATTCTTTTAATAAAAAATATATGTATGTATCTATGTATACATTTACATTTATTTTGTTTCTTTTCTTTAAAGTCTTGGACGGTTTGCCCATAGGTCATCCCTGATTCTGTTTCTGGTTCTTGCTCCTTCATTCCTTTCACTTTCAGCTTGCTGGTTATTTGAATTTTCAGATGATGATGCTGTTAATACTGCTTCTGGCAGTGGAACTGTATGCTTGCAGCATATGTTGTGAAGAGCAGCACAGACATTTGCAATCTGTGCTGATTTTCTTGGGGAATATCTCAGCTTTCTTTCTTCTATGATAAGGCACGAACACATTCATTTTGACTAGACACAACAGACAATAATAAAAAAAAATAAAGTCAATTTCATATGAAAGTGACACCTAAATAGCTGTCACGGGAAATAATCACAAAATTGTGATTGTCACAGATGGCTATCACCTTACACAGACCAAATTTGTTGATTGTGACTGTCAACTATCACAAATCACCTTACATGATTCCACCCCTGTTTTCTGAATTCCGGTTCAAAAAAACTCATTTACAACCTTGAGGTCAAATGTTCGATATTTGTTGACCATTTTCTAACACGTCCTTCATTTTTATGGTTTAAAAATAACTATTATATAACCTAGGTCAATTTAAGGTACTTTTCCCACTCATTCTTAATTTCAATAGTTTGAATTACGTTTTTTATTACCTATTTTTTAAACACTCATTGTCATATGTTGGTTGAGAACTAACCGAAACTAGTCTTCAGTTGTTTATTGGTTGCATATCAACCAAATTCAAATTAAAGTTTTGAAAAAGTCAACAAAATACTTTAATTTAACACTGAGTATTATTTATTGGTTAAAGATCAACCAAATCTAAATGCACGTTTTGGATAAGTCCTAAAATTACGATTTTTCAACACATAGTATTTTTTATTGGTTAAAAATCAACCAAATGTAGACACAAGTCTGAATTAAGTCCTTAAATTACTATTTTTTTAAATACAAAGTTTGTATTGGTTAAAAATTTACCAAATGCAGACACAATTTTAAAATTACCACTATTCCTTTCAAACACAGAACAGGTTAAAAATTAACTAAATCCAGACATACGTTTGGAATAAGTTTCAAGATTACGCTTTTTGGGGAGAGTACGATAACTTTGGCGACAAAGTTTAATGACGGATTTGTATAGAACAGCTAAAAACAATCATTTTTTACTATGGGAGGGGGGTCTATCTCCCCCCGTTTAGGCGGTAGGGGCAATTTAAAAAAATATGTACATTAAATGGAAAAAAATAATTAAAAAATAACGGTAATACTACAATTAAGTATTATACCTTTTTTCAAAGCCAACATTTTTGTCTATTAGCTTGTTTTTAAATCAAGTCAAAACTATGCATAGTTTTTGAAAAAAATTGTTTTAAACCAAAAATGTATGCAAAAAAAAATTAAAAAAAAAGGTTTAAAGTGTAGTTTTTCAAAACTTTCAAATTATCTACTGTTTTTTTTTTTAGAATTCATTGCTCTTATTTGTTTTTGATCAAAAACTGAAAACTAGATGACTTTATGTCTTTTAGTTCTTGAGAAAATTGAAAATTACCAAAATAAATATTTTAATTAAATTACTTTTTCCTTGCTTAAGCCGAAACGAAAAGCACAGCGAAATTTTTCGTTTATGATTTCGTCATGTCATTTTTGTATGGGAATTTTCGTTTCGCATCAGCAGCGTACTAGGCTTAAAGCCTAGTACGCTGCTGATGCGAAACGAAATTTTTCGGCAGTCTGCAAATGCAGAGCGAAATTAAAACGAAAACCACAGCGGAAAAATATTTGTGGAGAGTTCTGTCTGGAAGTTGAAGTTCAATTTTAAGCCTAGTACGCTGCTGATGCGAAACGAAATTTCCCATACAAAAATGACATGACGAAATCATAAACGAAAAATTTCGCTGTGCTTTTCGTTTTTCAGTACGCTGCTGAACGACGAAATGTGACATTTTAGTGGATAGCTGTACTAGATTTCTTAGTACAATTCTCCACTCTTTTCGTTCTCAATTTAATTGCCCAGCACATTAATTGCTTGCGAAATTTTAACGTTTAATTTTTGTATTGAAAAAAAAATTGTTTACTCGTGACTTTCGGTGTTTTGACTTTGATTAATATTTGATTTAAAATTTAAAATAAAATAGATTTGTCTAATGTGTTCCAACATTGCATTTCTGAATCGGAAACTCAGGATGTTATTGGTGATGTGCAAGAAGTGATGAAGACAAGCAGTGAAATTCAACTTCCAGACAGAACTCTCCACAAATATTTTTTCGCTGTGGTTTTTGTTTTCATTTCGCTCTGCACTTGGAGACCGCCGAAAAATTTCGTTTCGCATCAGCAGCGTACTAGGCTTTAAGCCTAGTACGCTGCTGATGCGAAACGAAATTTCCCATACAAAAATGACATGACGAAATCATAAACGAAAAATTTCGCTGTGCTTTTCGTTTTTCAGTACGCTGCTGAACGACGAAATGTGTCATTTAGTGGATAGTACTAGATTTCGTAATACAATTCTCCACTCTTTTCGTTCTCAATTTAATTGCCCGGTATATTAATTGCTTGCGAAATTTTGACGTTTTATTTATTTATTGAAAAATGTTTCGAATATTTTCATTTATGATTTCGTCATGTCATTTTTGTATGGGAATTTTCGTTTCGCATCAGCAGCGAACTAGGCTTAAAATTGAACTTCAACTTCCAGACAGAACTCTCCACAAATATTTTTCCGCTGTGGTTTTCGTTTTAATTTCGCTCTGCACTTGGAGACTGCCGAAAAATTTCGTTTCGCATCAGCAGCGTACTAGGCTTTAGTATTAACGTAGTCTTATTTATATTAATCGAATATGGATTAAGATACACCTAGGGTAAATTAATTTTTCTTAAATCCAGCTTATTTAAATGCAAAAGAAACTTTGCATGCACCCCATCTTGCACCCACCGAACCGTGCCCCCTCCCCCCCTTGCACGCACTCCAACTTGCACCCACCCCAAATCCTATAGTGTTCCCAAGCAGGGGGGGTTGCCTTACAGATCCCACTGTTGTATACACCCAACTTCGCACACACATTACTGTTGCATACACCCAAACTCGCACCTACCATTGTTACTATCAAAATAAGACCACTCAAGAATTAAAATAGAGTTGTGGTTATTTTCAATTTTCTCAAAAACTAAAAGACATAAAATCATCTAGTTTTCAGTTTTTGATCAAAAACAAATAAGAGCAATAAATTCTGAAATCAAAACAATGGTAGATAATCTTGAAGTATTGAAAAATTACACTTTAAACCTTTTTTTTTAACTTTTTTTACTCAAATTTTGAGTTTAAAATTAAATTTTTCAAAAACTACGCATAGTTTTTTTATACTTCAATTAAAAACTGGCTAATAAAACAGAATGTTGGCTTTAAAAAAATGTATAAAACATAATTGTAAGTATCACCGTTATTTTTTAATTATTTTTTTTCCATTTTAAATAATAATTTTTTTAAATTGCCCCTACCGCCTGAACGGGGGGAGATAGACCCCCCTCCCATAGTAAAAAAATGCTTGTATTAAGCCCCTCTACCAAAAACCGTTATTATATCTTGGCGCCAAAGTTATCGTACTCGTGCCCGCCTTTTCAACCTACAGCACTCACATGTTTAAAATAAGTCCTAAAATAACTATTTTTTCTATTATTTATCGGTTGAAAGTAAACTAAATCCAGACACACGTGTAACCGAAACGGCAACACTGTAATAGAAGAGAGGAAGAACAGAATGTTTTAGGCTCAGTTATGTTTGAGACGAGCTCCATAGCAGAGCTGTTTAATAAAGTCCTATACTTATAATAAATTGATTGCCTTTTATTGAATATTAAATAATATATCTGTTAAACACGTTTGAATAAGTTTCAAGATTACGCTTTTTCAACCTACAGCAGACACCATGTTTAAAATAAGTCCTAAAATAACTATTTTTTCAACCCACAGTATTAAATATCGATTGAAACTAAACGAAATGCAGACACACGTTTGGAATAAGTCATCAAATTACGCTTCTTCAACCCAAAACATTATTTATAGTTGGAAATCGACCGCAAGTAAACCTCAGTTAAAATATAAATTTGTTTTATTTCAAGCAATTTACAACTCCGGTAATATAGGGTGTCCCAATAAGAGCGCACTTTTTAAAATTGAAATAATTTTCTTTGCAAGTAGGAACTCTGAAATTTGGCAGATGTCACCTCTGTTTGTTCCGATTATACTAGAAATGAAGCGCTTTTTGAAAGAACAACACGTTATAATGGTAAAAACTCATTGCAAAATCCAACGTGTTGTCGGTGAGATACAGCCACATCTCTGTGCAAAAGTCATGGAAAATTTCATGAAAAGAGTAATGGCCTGTCATCGGAGAATGAATAATGAGAATAAAACAAAATTAAAAAACGAGTCGTACGAAAATTTGCCAGCGACTCACCGGGCAAATTATTTTTTTTTCAGCTTTTCGAATTTTGTATTCCTTTTACACCAGCGTAGTGGTTTTCTCAATTTTTTTTAACCATTTTATAATGGATTTTTTTCACGCCTGCGTATTTTGGTTATAATAACCAAAAAATGACTCCTTCTTGACGGTAATTAAACCTAGAGACGCCATCAACGCCATTTTCTTTATTGTATGCATTTTTCGTTTCGGGATTTTATTCCGATTGTTCAGTAAGTGTTTTCTTTTTCCAAGTAGCTATCTGATAGATTTTTAGTGTGTCGTTTCTAGAAAATCGTTTATCGAATTCAATAATGAAAAATAAATTATGTAGTTTAGTGTCATTTTGTTGGTATTATCAAAAAAATTGAGACTCATTTCGTTACTTATTGGTTGAAAATTGACCAAGTCTGGTTCTGAGTCATAAAGTGCACATATTTTAACCAAACCACAACTCATCTGTTCATGAAATAAGATTACTTATTTTTCGTGTATATTCAATCTTTTCAGTTCCCATCTATAATGCTCTGAAGGAGTTTGAAGTAAAGCTGGAGCAGGTGCTAGAAAGCCACAACAAACTGGCAAGTGAGGTCGAAGGCCTAAAGACCTTGATTCACAAGTTTGCTGCAACAACTGAAGTTTCCCTCAATTGCCTTGTGAAGAAAATGTGTGAAAATGTTGACCGGGAAGTTGTGGCGGAACACGTGCTCCAGGAATTCACAATTCTTGATACACCGGAGCAGTTGGAAGATCTGGAGAGCAAGATTAGTGAGGACATCCACTATAAAAGAAAATTGGTAAGATAAAAACATATATTCCACTATTTTTTGTATTATATTGACAGAATAATCGGTACCAGCAAAAAAGTGCCGATTAATTTAAAGACTTTCAAATATAAACTTTCGTAATATTATCTTGTTTTTTTCTTTTTTTACTATAGATCCAAAAGTTGTCGACATTAGGGGGGTTGGACGGAGTGAAATCCATGAGAACGGTTTGTAGGACAATGTTTTCTGACACTCTGCTCTCCCTTTATTCCTGGCATGGCACTTCAACGAAAAAAAGCTTCAACAAATTTCAGGAAACATTTTCTGCCATTATGGAGGCTTTGAGGGTACGGTACCCCAGCTTCACCGATGTCGAGGGGACGACATTTTTAAAAAATTATTTGAAGCACGCTCCTTTCAGAGCGGGAAAGTCAGTTCTGTAAGTATTTAATTTACTATTACTTAGTTTAGCCTAGTCAAAATTACTTCATATACTTTTAGATACAAACTAATACACATTTGCTTCATTTTTTTTTGTTTCTTTTTAACAGCAAGTAATCTTCTTCGAAGCCACCGTCAGCTACACCACCACCAGTGACACCACCACTAGCGACACCACCACCAGCGACACCAGTCCTGTAAGTATTTAATTTACTATTACTTAGTTTAGCCTAGTCAAAATTACTTCATATACTTTTAGATACAAACTAATACACATTTGCTTAATTTTTTTTTGTTTCTTTTTAACAGCAACCAATCTTTTGCGAAGCCACCGTCAGCTACACCACCACCAGCGACACCACCACCAGCGACACCACCACCAGCGACACCACCTTCAGCGACACCACCACAAGCGAAACCACCTTCAGCGACACCACCACAAGCGACACCACCTTCAGCGACACCACCTTCAGCGACACCACCACCAGCGATACCACCTTCAGCGACACCACCACAAGCGACACCACCACAAGCGACACCACCTTCAGCGACACCACCACCAGCGACACCACCACAAGCGACACCACCCACCTTAATATAAATCTAATCACCACCCGTGACTCCACCACAACCGACACTATAACATTTATAACATTTATAATTTTTTTTTTTTTTTCAATAAACTAAAACTAATGTAAACTTAAATTTATTCTTATCATTTATAGAAGAGAAAGACTTCACTTTCAGATGGGAAGAATTTCGAGCTACTGGACGATAGTAATTTTAAGATGTTATTTTCATTAATCATTTCTTTTCAGTGTTTAGAAAACTTGGCCCAAGATCACCCAGGTCTAATTGAAACGTGTAGTACTTTTGACAGTTGTTCTCTCTATCAAATCTGGAAATATGAAAAGAGCAATTGTCAAAACTACTATCGTTCAATTTGGACGTGGGTGGCATTGGGCTAGGTATTTTGAATACTATATGGAAACGGTTTATAAAAGCCGTTAAAATAACGTCTCAAAATAACCATCGGTTTTATAGGTTTTTTTGAGACTATTTCTGAACGATTTCAAAATGACGTCAAAACTAACCGTAGTGTAACTATTTTGAAACGGTTGCAAACATTACGTCGTAATAACGTTTAAAATGACCGTAACTCAACAAAGTAGGTTTTTTTAAAAACCCTATTTAAACGGTTGTGTAACGGTTGTGAAATAACGAAAACCAAACATTATACCGTTTTTTTTAAAACCATTTTAAACGGTTGCAAACTTACGCCGAAATAACGTTTAAACAAACAAGAAACAGTTATTTACTAACTTCATTGTAACGTTAATTATAAACTTGTTTAAGCCTAGGGTTAAATTTTACCTGACCATTTACAGTCACGGGAACGTTTCTGTAAAGTGATTTATACGTTCCTGAAACCAATTTATAACTGGGAAGGTTTATTTACCTCGGTTGACGTCCGGTTGTTCAACCGGCTTTTGACCACAAATTGTTACTTGGGAATGTGGACGAACAAGTTCTTGATAGGATCAAAGGGTATCATTAAAATGCTAGTAAATATGGCAAAGAAGGAGAAGTTCATCAAATTGAAAATAACTTTATACTGGAAATAACGGGCGATTACGTTTATCATCGAAAATTACAACAGCAGAAGATGAACTCAAAGAAGTGTTCTTAACATTTTTATAAGTTCACATTTTGTTAATTTTGATTTTTAAAGTTTAAACTTCACGAAATTTACGGAACGAAGTGTTACGATGGAGGAATCAGACTGGATCATGGACAGCTACATAACAGTTTTACAGGAAGGTTCTTCTGTATTGCCCATCACGGAGACCAGCTCCATGGCATACACGACTGTTCATACTCCAATTATATAGTGGCAGATTCCGAAATTCTTCAAGAGCACCAAATTGTTTGAAAGGCGATATTCTGGATGAATTGTTTCCAGCTACGATTTTTGACCCGACCAATGGATCAATTCTCAAAGTATCTCCAAAAGAGATGCAGATACTTGGCGCACGCCAGAAAATGTGGGTACCGAGTGTTCAAACTCGATATTTACAACTTCTCCAAAATATCAGGAGTACCGGAGAAAAATTATAAAAAGAAGCAACATATCGGATGACATTCAAGAGCAAGACTTCGTCTCTTATGAACCCGAAGGAAACATTTATATCGAAGCTTCTATCGATGATGTATGTCAAGTATGGAAGAGGCACTGTCAAGCGATATGGCATGATATTCACATGCTTGAGCTTCAGAGCGGTACATATCGAAGTTCTGAACGACCTAAGTATGGACCAGTGTATTATGGGCCTGCGTCGCTTTCTAATCAACCGAGTTGTCACAGAGTTTATTTATAGCATTGAATAATTACAAATAGAAGGGACACCGGGCAAATCCTGATCTAGATGGCGACACTTATTTTTCAAATGCTCATAAGTCGCTAGTATCGCACGGCGAGTTATTGTATCAGTCTATCAAATACAACACCCAATTTTACAGATTTGGTCCTTATGGGAAATTTACTCACAATTTGTTATGGTCGAGAAAGATAACGGAATATTGTTATTTAGAATAAAAAACAACAATAACAACTGTGTAGGTAAATACTCGTATGTCTGTTAAAGTGTGGCATTCAAGGCCAAATCATGTTCGCTGCAGAAAATGTATTTTGAAGGTTTTTTTTTTAAATTTCGTTCTCATTCATAAAATGAAATTGATGTTGGTGCTTTCATGTAACTCGACATGATGATGATTTGTGAGTTTCGGTGAATTTTTCTTCAATTTCGTCATTAGTTTGATATGGGTTGGGATAGGTTTATTTTTAAATTTCTTTTTTTTTCTGACGGATAGTGGACGAATCATACTTTACTACAAAGTATAAAATTGCACATATGTACATAAGTATAGGTAAGTACCTACATACCTACATATATTGTTTAGGCAAATATTAGGTAGGTAATTAGTAATTACATACATATATGTAGGTATTCATAAGCACAAATGGAGGTTAGTAGGTTAATATGAATATAGGTACATATACATATGGGTGATTTTACAAAAGTTGGGTAACTTTTGAGGATATTTTGTTTACGATAGTTTTTAAATCAAACTTCTATTAATTCGGGTGTATGATAGCTAATCTAATTAATATATTGTTCCCAATCGGGCCAGTCACTTTTTTGAGTTACCTACATCGTAAGATATTTAAAAATTTCAGAATTTGACTGCCATAGGACTGACGAGTATACACAGTTGAAGTTTAATACAAATTAGTAAAAATCTCTTATGATTTAATAATGATCACTTAAAATCACTTAGTAACAATTAAAAATAATTATTATTATGTAATACCTACTAGGAGAAAATACTACATCAGTTTTCAAAACAGACTTTTGACATTTAACGTAACGTTATTCACTTATCTTTTACTACTTTCACATAGTTTTACTAAATATTTCAAAGTAATCAACAAACAATATAAACAAAATCTAACAATATTCATCATAAAAGTACTAATGATGAAGAAATGAAGAACAATAACAATTTACCTGACACAGGACTGACGCCATAGGACTGACGAAAAAGACGAAATTTTGTATTATAATCTGGACTAATGTTTTTTTTTTGTAATTTCAAATATCAACAAACTACATTTTAACAAATTAAAGTCTAATACGAATAAATAAAAACAAACTTTAGATTAACAAAAAAATAACGACTCACCATAAAACTGACGTGTTGACTGGCTTAGCACGTGTACAGACAACAAACATAACCCAAACTCTTTTACAGATATGATAACCGTCAAATTGTGCAACCCGCAACTAACTTCATTACCAACATTAAAATTCAAAGTGGGATTTGACAGTGAGTTGGCGATATTTCGCAGAATTTCAAATTTAAAAAACACAAAAGGGACTGACGAATGAAACTGAACACAAAATTTCTTATTTCTACACTAATATTATAAAGAGGGAAGATTTATATTTTTGTATGTAACGAATAAACTCAAAAAGTACTGAACCGATTTAAATAATTCTTTTTTCATTATAAAGCTACATTATCACTGAGTAACATAGGCTATATTTAGTACTAGATTACTATAGAAATTTTTAGAAATTACTATTAAAACCAACCAAAGGTGTAAAAAAATTAGCCATAAAATGTCTTTCATCGCACACGCTGCGAAGAGTATTAATGATAGGACAAAAAAATGTTTTCTAACTTAGTGATTCATGGTCGTTTTAATTAGCATTAAATATCTGTACCTCTTTACATATTACGTCTACCTGTGCGAAGCCGGGACGGGCCGCTAGTTTTTAAATAAAGTGGAGAACACTGCATTATGAAAGTTGTAGTACCTATATATTAAACTATATACATCGCAGATTGTATTAAATTAATAAGTTTTCTCAAATAAATGATAATGTTTAATAGACAGTCACTTAATGGTTGATTTTCAGGGTTGGTACATGCCAGAGGACTGACGTTTTAAGAACTAATTGTGTTTTTTTAATAACTTGTATTCAAAATGAAGAACTGAAATTGGGTGACTAAATAAAGGTCTTTCCATTGTTTTAAAATAAATTGTAATCTCAATAAAATATAATAAGACTTTGTATATATTGGTTGATGACATCGAGTTACCCAACTTTTGTATAATCACCCATATGTATATACACATTATGTATAACATAATTTGGGGGGCGTACCTACCTATCAGATTTTTCAACTATTTTAGTACCTAGTATTTTTGGCAGATTTCTTTGTTTTAAACAAAACTGTCGACTGAAGAAAAAAAAATATATTCAAAGTGGAGTAAAAAAGGATTCTTAAAGCCTACTGTTAACATTTACCAGTGCACGCGTACACAAATAACATACAATTTCTACTCGCGTTGTTGAATTTTTTTATATACATTTTGTGGTAGGTAGGTATATAGCTTTCAGAATTATTTTCTTACTTTGTTTTTGCTTTTACGTATTTTTTTGAGATATTGTTTTGCTTTAGGTTGCCGGTGGCATGGAAGTAGTTTTGACGTTTAGAAGTTTTTGTAGTCGCTTTAATTTTAACTTCCCATAGGAAGTTATTGTAATCGGTCCGATTTGTCGAATTGAAAAATTTGATATTTCTCGACGTTTCAAGATCCCTAGAGTCGGAATAAAAGATTTTTAGAGAGATGTCTGTGCGTGCGTGTGTACGTATGTATGTTCGTATGTCCGTACGTTCGCTAAGTTTTTTTTTGTCGTCCATACCTCAAGAAGCAGTAGAGATATCGACTTCAAATAAATTTTGTTATACAGACAAAAATGCAGAAAGATGCAGAAAGGACTCTAAACAAAATTGGGTGGGTGGTTTTTTACCATAGCAATTTAAAAAAAAAATGAAAATGTTGTTAACCCAAAATATTTCAGGAACCAATAACGCTAGATACTTAAATTGAATTTTATATTGTAACGTAATACCAAACAAGTATATTTTTGAAAAAAATCCAGTTAACGGTTTTTTTATAAATCAAAAAAACTGTAAACAAATATTTGTCACCTCGAATATTTTACAAAAAAAAAAATGATTTTATCTCCAAAATAATTTTGTACAAAGAAGAATAACGTTTTTGACATCTGGTAAAATTTTGAGAAAAAAAATGACTATAAGTTCGGAAAAATTGATTTTCGACTGTGAAATCAGATTTTTTTCATTATATGCAAAATATTGTTGGAAATTTTTTAATTTTTAAGAATAATTCAATGACAACTTTTTTAACAAAACACAAAAATTTTAAGCAAGACAAATCGGCAGACGGGATGGGATGTTATCAAGTGTGGGTCACATCCCAGCCTCTTTTTATAATAATGTGTTGCGCCAACCTTGAACAAGACATAATTATATTTATCGACGTGTTGTTTTAATTTAATGATAATGTACACGAATTGACGACATTTTATTAAATGTTCCCTTGTTTCATAATTATTTTGACACAAGGACACTCTATATATGAAGTGTCTTTGTTTTGATATTTACTTTTGTCCATAAACAATTTGCATAAATCAGTCATTTTTCTTTAGCACAGATTTTCCAATACCTATATCCTACAAAATACCTATGTTAAGGACATTTCATCGTCATTTTCATTTATTTCATTCCAATTATTTTCAACGTCTCCTTAACAAAATTAAGACAAAATAATTTATTTGATTTAAGTTAGACATTGCAAATTGTAAAAAAAGGTTTCATGAAATAGTAATGCAATATTTATGTGCATATAGGTATAAGTACTATTAAATAAATTATATGTAGGTATTCCATTTTTGTTTCAGTTTATAAAGTTTAAAAACCTTCAAATGCCTTTACTGAAGAAATTTATTTTTTGAGTTATCATACAACATGCACTTGGCCATATCGTAGTAACATTCACAAAACTATGTACCTATTCGTAAAATGGTATATCTGCCAGTACCGAAGAAAAAATTCATGAAAAAGTAATTGCAATTTTTTTTTATTTGGAACAACAAACCTCCAAGTAAACGATTTGGTAAATCAATTTAACCAAATCTCCAAAACAAAATAAAAATAGTAAGAAAATGTTAATTTTTTACACACGAAAAATGAATAGTATCTTTTCAAATACCTACCTAATATTAAGATGTAGATTGTATACCTATTCCTTTTTTTGTGGTGACACAAACACATTATCCCATTTAACGCGTACATATTATTGTCTTCATCTGTGTATAAATATTTATATAGTTCGTTTTCAAAAAAGATCCCAAAAGGAATTTTTTAATCCCTTTTGAGGATATAAAGTAGCATATACAAAAACCAATATCATGAAAATGATATTCAAGCTACTAATAGTACTCACTGGATGCTCATAAGTCGCATGGTCGTTTGAGCAAATGTTCGGTGTCCACTTCTATGTGTAATTATTCAATGTTTATAGTGATAATGGACTCAACTTCGTTGGAACACGAAACTGCCTCGCAAGGAGATGGAGAAAGGACTCGGTGAGTAGGTACTGTGCTAAATACGAGGCACGAGGGTATAGTTTGGCAGTTTATCCCAGCTTATTCTCCCTGGATGGGCGGTGCTTGGGAGAGACTTATAAGATCAATCAAATCCAGTACTGAATTTTTATTGAGAGGAGTGGCATTTCGAGAAGACGTACTTGTAAATAGTCTGTTGGAAGCACAGGACCAGATCAACAGACACGACCACTCACCCACTTACCCGTTGATTCAGAAGATCCTAAGCCGCTAACCCCTAACTCAATTCTTTTCGGCGACACAGTGAAAGAAACGTCACCGCACCAGGAGTTTTTTCTGATAGTGATAATTGGAGCAGATTGTATAGCAGAAGAGCACAACATCTTATGAAAGAATTCACGAGGCGATGGTACACCGAATACCTGCCAGAAATAACAAGGCGTTCGAAGTGGTATAAGGTTACAAAGCCGGCGAAAGTCGACAGCATTGTTTTGATAATCAATCCGGGAGAGGTAAGAGCGGCTTGGAGAATGGGTAGAGTAACGAACGTTTATCCTGGACTTGACGGAGTTATTAGAGTAGCGGACGTGCGTGTTGAAAATGGAACTGTTTTGCCAAAGAGGTCAGTCGGCATGCTCGCTGTTTTGGATATGGAATCTTCGGATACAGCTTCAGACGGGGCCCGGGATGTCATCTCGCCAGATTTGTAAATTAAAATTCTCATATATAGATCCAGTTCAGCTTTAAAAAATTAATTATGCTGTTTCTCGTATTGTCCGTCCGGTGGCAGCACATATTTAAAGAAAAAATGTAAATAATTCCTTAATTTTTTTTTTTTTTTTTTTGGATCGAATATTATCGATAGGAGAATAAATTTCAAGTTGACTAGAGACGTAATTAATCTTTTTTTTTTTTTGAAAAATACCTACATAAATGTAAGGGCACATTTCATTATTCAAGAAAATTGGTAATGAATAATATTTTTTTTTAATAGTAAATAAAATCCTACCGTTTTGCAATTGTTGCACGAATTTTATTTGGGAATTTAACCTAACTTTCCAATCAACTTTCCAATAAAGTCGTCTTAATTGGAAAGTTATATTTTGGCAGCTAGCCAATCAGATACTAGAAACTTGCCTTACTTTCAAGTCCCTTATGTCGTCTGAACTTTAATCGGCAAAAAAGTGCCTTAAAAGAATTCTATATTTATATTATCTGCATAAAATGCTGCTTCATAATTATTTAGTTCCTGGAATGAATACAAAAGTACATCAAATTTCAATAAATCAAGCTTTTAGCAAAGAAATAATTCATATTTACATATTCATTAGTTATATTTTATATAAACCAAAAATTGGTTCAATTAAGCAATCAAGAATTCATTTTGTTTTTTTTTTTGGAATAAAATTGCAAATCAATGTTATTACAATCTTTTTCCAATTCATCTAACAAACCAGTCATTGGTTATGTTGAATGAAAATGTTTTGAGAAAAATTAAAAAGAAGTATAAGGATAAGGTATCTTATTATATTTTTTTAAATTTAGAATATGCATTACATTCGTAAGCATACATTCTGGACCGAAATGCGTCATCTTTTTTAAAGACGACATTATTTGATAACACTATTACTGGAGTAGATACGTGTAATAATGGCGCCAAGAGAATATTTTCCATTCATGTCCTACGAATTCGTTGATGGCGATGTTGATGTGTTAATGTATTTAAAGCCAATTAAAACCAGTAACTCAGTATAGCGGTAACCTGTTGTGGTTTTCCATGAGTAAATTCAGATTTTCTTCAAAAATGATTTGTTTCGTGGCGCATGGAACACGGTTGGAATTGTTGTTTTTTGTCATTGTATTAGGGTTGCTTCTTGTACGTGTGTAAAAGTGCGGTAGAGCTGTCACCTGGCTAAACATTTTATAAAAATTGTATTAGTATTGGTACAAAGAGGGGTAAATCGGCCAAAAAATCCAGATCACCAGATTTGATCTTAAATGAAAAATAAATCAATTTATTTTGCCCCATGGAATTTAAAAAAGGGGGACATTTTTACTTTGACAGATCTGGATCAAGAATAAATTGATTTATTTTACCCATGGAAAACAGTCATGTTTCTCGCTTCACTTAAGTCCTAAGAAAAACCATAGAGAAATACATATATCTACCAAGAGAACCGACTTATGGGGTTCGCTCTCTTTCGAATTTGTGGAACTGTCATTTTTGACAGGTCACAAAAATTCCATAAGTTTCTTTTTAGCCCAATCTCCATTTTTCTTTTTTTTGCACCACTCACATTCACATGTATTCACCGATAGCGAATTTGAGAGAGTTCACCTCGAATTTGAGAGAGTTCACCTCAAATAAAATTTGAGGGTGTTTCAGGCAAGACGGGTACCGGTCGGTTCTCTTGGTAAGTATATTTCTCTATGAGAAAAACACTCTAATATTAGATATTAATTCATGGTACCTATCTTCGTTTGCCTACAAGCTAAAGCGAATTCAGCTGATTCATAAAGTGATTAAATGTGTGCGAGACATTAAAAGTAATTCCACCTCTTTTCCCCTTGTAGGTTTGGTTTGAAAAAAAAATACTATTAATAAATTATTTTTGTCAATATAAACAAAATACAAAAATCAAGTTAAAAAGTTCTCCATATTTTCGATGAACACACCGAAGAAAAAACTACGACAACATAATTTCTTATTACGCAGTTCACGTCTTAGCCGATGGTATTGAACCGGGGGAGAGTACGATAACTTTGGCGACAAAGTTTAATGACGGATTTGTATAGAACAGTTAAAAACAAGCATTTTTTACTATGGGAGGGGGGTCTATCTCCCCCCCGTTTAGGCGGTAGGGGCAATTTAAAAAAATATGTACATTAAATGAAAAAAATAATTTAAAAATAACCCACCCCAAATCCTATAGTGTTCCCAAGCAGGGGGGTTGCCTTACAGATCCCACTGTTGCATACACCCAAATTCGCACACACATTACTGTTGCATACACCCAAACTCGCACCTACCATTGTTACTATCAAAATAAGACCACTCAAGCAAAAAAAAAAAGAATTAAATTAAAATAGAGTTGTGGTTATTTTCAATTTTCTCAAAAACTAAAAGACATAAAATCATCTAGTTTTCAGTTTTTGATCAAAAACAAATATGAGCAATAAATTCTGAAATAAAAACAATGGTAGATAATCTTGAAGTATTGAAAAATTACACTTTAAACCTTTTTTTTACTCAAATTTTTAGTTTAAAATTAAATTTTTCAAAAACTACGCATAGTTTTGACTTGAATTAAAAACTGGCTAATAAAACAGAATGTTGGCTTTAAAAAATGTATAAAACTTAATTGTAAGTATCACCGTTATTTTTTAATTATTTTTTTCCATTTAATGTACATATTTTTTTAAATTGCCCTACCACCTAAACGGGGGGAGATAGACCCCCTCCCATAGTAAAAATTGCTTGTATTAAGCCCCTCTACCAAAAACCGTTATTATATCTTGGCGCCAAAGTTATCGTACTTGTGCCTTGAACCGTGAGCCATTTAATTTTCTAGTGATGAAACTTCAACAATTGATATGAGTTTGTGTGCTATGTATTTGTAAATTTTGTTTTAAATTTGTTTCGTTATATTGGGCATAGATGAGGCAAACAAATCACGAGAAGTATAAAAAACAGTTTAAAACAGGAACATCACCGTACAGCAACCAGCGCGCTAGTCAGCAACATCAACTATAGGATTTAATACTAAGGGTGATTTTGACGCATGGTATAAAGAATATAAGGTATGCTGGATATGAGATGATAGGTCGCCATCTTGTATTCGTGTGACGTCATTGCGAGTGACAGCCAGTTTTGTGCGGTTATTTTATTTCTTAATGTTTTGGTAGATTTCATTTGCGAAAGTAAATAGACAGTCTGCTCTTGAAAAATATAAATAATTTTAACTTCTTTTTAAATAAACAAACTATTTACATAAATGTAAATTGTATGCCAAATTACTGTTGTGTGAAAAATTGCAAAAGTTATTCAAACAACTTTTGTTCTTTAGATGTAGACTTTATTTTAGAATAAAGTCTTTAAATAATATTAATAACGAAAGAAAGAAACAAACATACAAAAAAAAATAAAAACTATTACTTAACAGAGAAATACCTAGTTTATTTTTTTATTTTAAAGTTTTACATCTATAGAAATTGAAAACCGAACTCAATTCACCCACTAAATATTTATAAGAAAATGGGATTTCTATACTTTCGATTTCCTCTTTTCCTTTCCTATATCCACATATTCTACAAGTTTCCGGTGTGGCTACAATTCCAATATCTGTTGAATTGGTAACCTTGTTCAAGGGCATTCTTGGTTGTAAATTCTACAAAACAAACAAAATTGGTTTGAATAAAATTTCATTATTTAATTTAATTATTAATTATACCTTGAGAAGATCAAATTTATCAAATAACCACAAGATAATTTCAATTGAAGCAATTGGAATCCTGAGAATTTTTGTTCAATAATCGTTCGCACTTTGGCTTCATGAAATGTTTGGCCATCTAAAACTATAGATAATTAAACATTAATCAAATTTAACAATATGTTTAACCATATTATGAACCACCTACCGTAATAACTCTTCTTCAACCAAAAAATATACAATTAGGCCAGGGATTAACTAAGCACTTAAGAATCACTAAGGACCTTTTTAACACTATCAATTTGAGGTGATGCTCAAATTTATGAAGAACATCATAAATAAGAAAATTCACTCACAATGACGTCACGATTCAGTCGACCAGAACTTTCAAGCATACCTTGTATTGTTTATACCATGATGTTGACGTTTCTAATCTGTGCTAAATGATTGAAATACTAGATTGGTTCTAAAACACTGCTGGTGCAAAGGCAATAAATGTAACATACAAACAAACCGGACCAAACGCTGCAGTTTTCTATACATCCCCAGTGTAAGAAAAAGGGAATTGTGAAAAAATAGACTCAAAAGATTGAATTGATCTATTAATTATGTCTACGTGTAACCAAACCAAAAAAGCTATGTAATCGTGACCCAATCTTCAAACATTTTTCACCACTGAATGCACTTATCGATGAGTTTCTTTCGTTCAATTTTTCTTTACAAATGGGCGTCAAATGTCATTTCTTTGGATCGAGCTAAAAAAAAAAAAATAAAGAAAAGGGACAAGACGAAATAGGTTTGTGTGATGTTGAATTTCTTTTTTTCAATTCAACTTCGTGTCTTTGTTTTTATGAAACCCTTTTTATTTTATTTCAATCAATAATATGAAAAAATATTTTCAGTACGGTGTTGTCTTTTAGTGCATGAAATTACTGTTGTATGTACACGAGTTACGTGCTGAATAACTGTGCAACTGCAACCCCTTGGATTCACAAATTAAATTGCGATTTGGTTGGTGTTCATTTGTGAAAATTCTGGAAGCAGGTATAACATCAAGTCAAGAAATTCCCCACTCCACCGCGATTTGGGAGAAATTTATTTATTTATATATTTAATTGAAATTCATCTTTGTTTGTTTTCTATGAATGCCTTTGGTTGGATCTGGTCTGGTAGATAATAGAAAATGATGGTAGAATCCGATGGAACAGCCGATGCAACACGTCGCCTCAACGTGAAGAAACAAACACTCGATGATGCCTATGCGGTGCCAGCTAATTTTTTAGAAATCGATGTCGCTAATCCGCTGACCACTATGACGGCTGGCAAGAAACGCTACACCGACTATGAAGTCCGTATGAGGGTAAGTTTTTTTTTTAATTTTTTTTTTTAATATTTTAAAGACGTAACGCGATTTTCATTTCAAAAAAAAAAAAAAAGTTGAAGGAAACTTGATGTTAGGGGAGGGGTTCATCGTTAATTTATTTTTCTAAAATAAAGGAATGACTTACGCTGATGCATGAGTGAGTAATCAGCTGCTGCCCTATTTGCTTATCAGTAAAAATGCTAACTATTTTTAAAAGCTTGAATTGCAGCACTATCCAAAGAGTTGTATGTATCTTTTGTAGTGTCCAATTGAATTAACAGCTTAGACGATTTGAAATGATGAAAACAAGGGAATTGACCTCGCAAACTTTCTGTTATCGTTTTTCATGGCCATGGGCGTAAATTGCTTATCTCAATGTTCTGCGTTTGATTGCTTTAATGTCAACCAATAACACGTCTTTAAAACAAAAATTTGCTAAATGGATCTATTAAGAAGAAAACATTTCTGAAACTCACTTATACACAAGAAAAATGAATAGACAGGCTCCAAATGGTTGTAAGCTGTGGTAAAACAAATTTGTTCGAACCAAAAGTTAATTTCATTAATTTGTTATCTTCTTCAAACTACCCATAAACCATACACAATCGTATCAATGAATACCGTTTGCCCTTATTCTTGTTTCTGATTTGATGTGTTCCAAAATGCATAATAGGTAAAATTAATGGAATAATTTAATTATTTTTCGAAAGCATACCACAAATTTCGAGTAAGAACTCGCTGAATCATTAAATAAGAAAAACAATGCGTGATTAATTCATAAAAAAAAAAAAATAAATTAGGTGGCGCAACAGTCCGTAGAGAACCAGGGCCTAGTGACTTACAACTCTCAACCATTCCTGTGTGCGAGTAATGTTGTCAGGGATGGAGGGGACCTACAATTTATATGCCGAATCCGAACGGCTAATTTTGAGAAAGCACTTTTTCATGACAAGAATTACTCTTGGAGAATTTGTCAATTCCTCGCAAGAGGCAGTACCCGTGAAAACTCTTTTTTTTTTTTTTTAATTAAGGTGGCACGGGCAGGGATTGAACCCAAGACCTCTCGCATGACAGTCCAACGCACTAACCATCATGCCACGGGTATTAATTCATAAGTTGACTAAATAAATAGATTGGAGTTATTTAGCATGTAAGAAAAGTAGTGCACATATTAATACATTATGTAACGTTGTCCGAGCCCTTTTACTTAGTAAAATTGATTATGGTCTCTGTATATACGGAAGTTGTCCTAAGTCCACACTAAAAACCATCAAACCGATGTATCATCATGCAGCGAGAAGGAGTATCAACGCTTTTCCCACCACCCCAAATAAAAACGTACTAGCAGAAGCAGGACTGCCCTCAATCGAAGAACAAATAATAAAAACAAGAGGTAAATGCTTTGTTAAACTTTCGTTCTCATCCGGATCTATAGCTGAAAACTGTTTTAAGTCTGCAATTCGACGGCCCATTCCTAAAAGAATAGCATCCGCAATAGCAACAGTTGTTGAAGTTGCAACTGATTTGAACCTTCCATTGAGACATTACTCTAAATATAAGGCCTTATATCCACCTTGGACAATCAAAGAGTCTTCTTTTATTCTAGACCCTAACTTCAATCGAAAAGGTATTACTGATAACAGATACTACCGTGCTATCTACAATGATATCTCCAGCGAACTGAAATCAAAAGGATGGTCTTTTATTTTCACCGACGGATCAAAAACAAGCGAAAGCGTGTCATTCGCTGTTGTCGAAGAGAATGGATTGCTTATTAGCACGGGTCTACTATGCGAACAAGCTTCTATTTTCACGGCAGAGGCTCGTGCTATATTGGAAGCTGCCAAAAATTCTCTAAAAAGAAAGGGAAAATACATTATAACAACTGATAGTATATCTGTATAGTATTTATAAACGCTATCCGTAATGATAAATACAATGTTTCCGCTATAAACAAAATTAGAGACATTCTCATTCTTTCACCAAAAAAACTTAAAATAATGTGGACCCCCGGTCACACAGGTATTCAAGGAAACGAATATGCCGAAAAAGCAGCTACTGCGGCTCACAAATCACCACTCTACCTTTTTGAAACGTTCACTAAAAAAGACCTAGCTAACGCTATTCAAATTGGCAATGCAAAAATGAATCAAGAGGAATGGAAAACATATATTCACCACTACGTCACCATTAACCCAAACGAGACAAGCCAAATTACCCAACATCTACAACAAAAATTGAGACAACAAATTTCATAAGACTTCGATTAGGTCACACATCCTCCACTCACCAACATCTGCTCCGTAAAGAAAACCCTCCGATTTGCACAACATGCACCGCAGTCATTGATATTAAACACATTTTGGGCTTAGGGCAATGTTCACTCCCTAGATCCATCATAAACGGTATTCTTAAAAATAAATCTATTATATCAATTTTAAAAACTCCAACCATAGAAAATATATTAATAATTAATGAATTTATAAAAGCATCAAATATTTCTATATAAATTTTATCTAAACATTAGAGCCGTTAGTCCCTGCAGCTTGTGCTCTCTAAATAATATTACCATTGTAATTATATTATAATTATCTTGTTAATAAATAATAATAATAATAATAGATTGGAGTACTGATGTCCTACGATCTAGATATCTATTGTGCCCCCTAAGAGACTGAATGAAAGTTCATTCAAAAATTTATTCTACAAATTACATAGTTGCAAATAATTCGAACTTAAGTTTGTGGGATATTTCAATAGAAGATAGTTCCTTTTCTCTTGTTGCCTTGGACTCCAACGTACCTCGATACCCAATGAAGTGAGACTTTACTTTCCTGTTGCAGCTCCTTTAGTCTGCCAACGCAATCGCAGTTTTGGGCTGATAAACTAACAGTTGATCATCGACACTGATTACGTAAAGGTACTCCTTTGGTAAAACCGTAATCCTAACAATCCTTTCACCTAAACAATATTTAAGAAGAAGACGAACTAGTTACGGTAAGATTTACCGCAACAAACATTATCCTTCCTTCTACACTGTTTTCCCCTCCATCCCATCCATTCCTATTTTTCGACCCACATTCTTGAATCCGTTGTCCTCTGGCTTGAGGGTAGCCCAGGGAGGATGACAAAGCAGGTACACCATTGGTTAATCTTTAGCTTACATATGTACATATATTTAATAAGCCAAAATTTGAATATGATGAACACAGATGTACAAGAGTCAACAACGGATCGAAACATACACTTACAATTAAACTGGATTCATTGAACAAAACAACAACATAAACTTATTTCTAACTTATTTCTTATTCATCACCGTAAATTCTATTACATATAAAGAAATAATACTGACAACTGTCAAATTATTTTATTGTTTTATCAGAAAATATTTCATATTTGAAACATTTTCGAAAGGTTTTAAAGTAGAGTAGCATATAAATCAATTTCAAGGCAAAGTAAATTTAGTTTATTTATTGCAGTTTCTTTTGAAGTAACCAAGCACAAAGTTTGCTTTAGCAATTATATAATTTATATGCAGCGAAAATTTCAAATAAGGGTCAGAAACTAAGTATAGATCATGAAACTACGTCTTACTTTAAGGTCCTGATCATAACATTTTTTATGTTTAGTGGAAGTAAATTATTTTGACAACAATCTGATGTATTATTTTTATCTTCATTAACACGGTCTTTTGCGTAGTCCACAAAAAAAGTCCAGCGGTCTCAAGTCGCATGATCTTGGTGGCCAGTTGATATCGCCACGACGAGAAATTACGTGACCAGGGGATTGTATCTTGCAATAAAGCCTTATTCGCTCGAGTTGTGGTGTGGCATGTGGCACCGTCTTGTTGAAACCGCATATTCTCCAAGTCGTATTCTTCAATAGCAGACAAAAAAAGTCGGTTATCATATGACCATAACGCTCCGAATTGACGGTGTTCGAAAAATCGCCGTCCACCGCCTGTTGTTCAAGCACCCATTCGACGTATCTACGACGTTCCTTTGGTTTCAGTGTATGGATGTACATATGTATGTGTGGATCCAAATGCAAAATACGCCATAATGTGCCGTAAGACAGTCCTAATTCCTGACAACGAGCGAAACGATGATGCACAAGCCTTGCAATATCTGTAACCAATCCAGTCTCTTCACGGTCAGTCTCGGACGATTATGTAACCATAACCTCCTCTTAAAGCACAATGGGTTCAGGCGATATAAGGGACTTGAAAGTAAGGCAAGTTTTTAGCGAATTTTTAGGTTACCTATCAACACTCCTAATTATGCTATCCACCAAAACTTAAAGGCTAACGCCGATTTTATGATCAAAGTTATGAAGCGGTCCGACCAAAACTTGAAAAATGACTCCTTAAAATTTTATTTTAGTTGTGGATATAGTCCGGTCAAAAACTGGTATGATCTTGCTGTAGCATATAACCTTTCAATATCATTGCCAGTGGACAATGTGGAAGCATTAAAAATGCATTATATGAATGTATCTCTGTTATAGATGACTGGATGTATAGGCTTTGTGTTGCGCGAGTATATACAGACAACTTAATCTGAAACTTGGTGAAGGAAACTATTTTAGAGAAGAGTTTACAGTTTCCGAAATGAGCTTGATCTTCAAGATCAGAACGGAAATGCTCGATTTGAATTATTGACCACATAGAACAGACTTAAACCCTGTGTGTTCCCTTTGCAACCTTGGTCAAAACGAAGATGTTTTGCATTTTTTAGCACTTTGTCCAATATTACAGAAAATCCGAAGGCTCTACTTTTATTCGAGTTTTCTTTCCCAAGAGGAATGTGTCGGTGTACTAAACGGAGATCGTGGCTGGAAGCCTCTTATACGCTATGTCTCACATGCAAGAAAATATCGAAACGAGTTTTTGAATTTGTTTTGAGTTGTAACAAGATGTTAAAGTGATTGTATCTTCTCCCTTAAAATTAAAAAAAAAAAAAAAACTTGAGAAATATGCGGTTCTTTTTCCTATATTTTTTTGCTTTTTTTTTCGCACTTACAAATCATTATCTGTTTTAGCTAAACTAAAAGCCCATTACCAATATTTTTCTTTAATTTTTTTGTTTTGACTAAACTAAAAGTCACACTTCTTATTGAACATATAACTACCTGTTATTGTTTTTTTATACTATATAAAGGGTGTCCCAAAATTAACGCAAGATTTGAATTAAATAGAAAACGCCGTTTTTAGTCTTTTGATAGTTATATTTTTATTGACTCGTAAAGTACATAGGATAGGGTTATGTATGGAATAACACATCGGACAAATGGCCTCCACGGCTTTGCATGCACATGCGCACTCTTTTGTTGAAATTTTCCATGACCATTCTGCATAAATGTGGCCGAATTTCGTTGATGCAGTGTTGAATCTCCTCCTTTAATGCACGGGTGGTTGTGGGCTTGTTGACATAGACTTGTGATTTCAAATAACCCCATAAAAAGAAGTCTAATGGTGTTAAATCACACGATCTAGGAGGTCAATTTTGATCACCGAAACGAGAGAGTACACGACCTGGAAATGTCTCATGCAGTAATTGAATTGTTTCAAGGGCTGTACGACATGTGGCACCGTCTTGTTGAAACCACATATTGGACACATCAATATCATCCAATTTTGGCAGAAAGAACTGTGTAATTATGTCGCGATATCGAGAACCAGTAACAGTCACTGCTTGACCAGCATCATTTTCAAAAAAAATATGGCCCAATTATGCCTCCAGCCCAAAATCCACACCATACAGTCACGCGTTGTGGATGCATTTGTTTTTCGACAATCTCATGTGGGTTCTCCGAACCCCAAATGCGGCAATTTTGGCGATTGACAAAGCCATCAAGATGAAAATGTGCTTCATCGCTTAGGATGATTTTGCTCGAAAAATCAGGGTCCATTTGTTAATGTTCAATAATTCATTCAACGAACTCTCTTCTCTGTCCATGGTCATTAGGCTTCAATTGTTGTGTTAATTGAATTTTGTAAGCATGAAGACACAGATCTTTGGTGAGTATACGCTGTAGAGAGGTTCTTGAAATTTGCAATTCTTGTCCACGACGTCGAATTGAGGTTCCTGGATTGTCAGCAACACTCTCACGCACTGCTTCGACATTCACATTTGAACGGCTTGTTTTTGGACGACCAGTGTGTTTGGCGTCTCCAACGGATCCAGTCTCCATGCATTTTTCAATTAATCTCTTCACAGTTGACGAAGTTAAAACACTATTCCGACCATATTTTGTATGAAATTTTCGAACTGCAGCCGCCAAGCTTTCACTATTTTTGAAATATTCTTTAATAATGAAGGCACGTTGTTCTATCGTGTAACGCTCCATTTTTAATAACCCTATACTGTTAGCTGTCAAATTGCTTTTTTTCAGGGTTGCCAACACTTCACTGCACAAATGGCGGCAAATTCAAATCTTGCGTTAATTTTGGGACACCCTTTATTTATCAAAATATACTTTAATGATGAACATTATTTCATATGGTTCAATGATTCTTTTTTTGTTATTATTTGTATTGTACTATTCGTACTAGAATGTCAGCTTGTTAGACTTGACCATTCCTTTTAATTTCATTGAATGTTTTTGAACAACAACAACAACTTAAAGGTGCTACCACTCATTGTTTTTGGCTGGAGATATAGCTATTTCTTGCTTTGCCACTTTTGCACCCATCAGTCTCCTTTTTTGTGGTGCTGAGCTTTAATCCAATTTTTTTTGAAAAACTTTCTATACACACCATAGGATTCGAACCCACGCATATCAGATTTCCTCAGTCTTAGAAGTCGTGTGCACTACGCACTCCACTATTTCTTTTTTTGTTTTGTTTTGACTAAACTAAAAGTCACATTATGAAAATAATAATTTAAAAAAAAAATTTGTCTTCTTTAATATTTATATTTACATATTTTTTAACTATGAAACTTATTTTGTGAAATATTCTCTCTTTTTACTCAAATATTGTATTTTTTTTGTTTTTTTTTATTTAATTAGTTTTTTTTCCGCCAGACGGCTTATAAAGCCATGCTTTGTATATCTTTTATTATGAAATATTGTACTTATAAGAAAATTGAAAAAATAAAGAACTTATCTATCTACATATCTTATGTTGTCTGAACTTGCCCAATGTGTGGCTGTGGCAGAATCACAATTTTTGCAGTAGGTTTTAACAATTTGTATGCGTTGTGCGATAGTTAAGTTTGACAGATGTCAAACTAACATAGGTTAGTTTATAGCATAAGGTTAGAAAATGTTGATCGTCATGTTGTTGTTCATTGCAAATTATTTCTGTTCTATTAAAATACGAGTGATCTCTGAAAATGTGTTAAAATAATTTTGAAATTGCTGATAATTTACTTATGGTTCTAAAATATTCAACCATATTTTGAGATTCAGCTTTATAAAACTGAGATATATGTATGTATCTATGATAGATTGATGATTTTGTGCCAACTTACTTTGGCTAAGTCCAATCATTCATGAACTTCAGAAGCAAATATTCTCCTTTTTTATACAATTTGATTGACATGATAATTATATAAAATATTAATTATTATATTATCGATCACTTCTAAGTGATCAACTACGGTTAATAAATACTCAGTAGATTTATTCTCTAAAATATATAAGAAAAACAAGATATCGTTTCATAGATTCTTTATTAGATTTAGTTCGAAAGCCTGAGAAGGGCGCTCCATAAGGCCATTGTACTTATCTCCTAACCATTGTTTTGGTTTTCTATTTGTGCTTTAAATCCCTATTTTATTGCAATACCCTTATTTGAGTGGCGTCTCACCGTTCGTGTATCGACTTATAATGTTTTATAGTTTTGTACATTTAGGTGCTGATCCATGATATTCAGAAGCCAAGACGTAGGACCAATTCCATAGTAAGAAAAACAGTTGTGTAACGAGAGTTAAGCTCTGTCTTTGAGAGACAACAAACTTTTTATTGAGAGCCTTTTCCTCTAAATACAATTAAGACCTTAAAATAACATGAATGCGGCTCCTTTTATTTCATAAACAGTGGAAGTTCGCAAAGATAAGCGATCAAAGAATTACATTGTTCATACTGTGAGCTGGGGGTATGAACAGTTTTCGATGTCAGGCTCAACATAAATACCTCATTGATATGAAATATGTAAACGTACCGATCGTATGATGTGTTATTGATTTTATGTTGGATTAAAAAAGTTCAAACTACCGTATCTGATTCTAGCACATTTTGTTGAAACTTAAAGCGAAAAGAAATTAATACTTTAGAGTTAATACTATCGATGGAAAATTTGTTTTAATTAATATGTTTTGAGATAATTACCAATAAGAATAAAACCAATAAAGGAAAAAAAAAACATTTCGCTTAATTGAATAAACGAAGTACAATGATAAAAGTAAAAGTACATTGTTTTGGATTATATTGCTTAAACCTCATGGATTACAGTTCTATGTACATATTTAAAAATGATGCTCCCGCTAAATGGACTAAAGCAAAGAAAGCTATAAACGTACTGCAAATAAAACAAAATTTAATGTTTCTAGGTCTTCGAGATTAGATTGCACGATAATTGTACCGTACACTCAAATGTCCTAAAAAATACAAGTTAGGTTGTACCTTATTTTGTGAAGCACGGAAGTTCTAACAATCTATTAATAATGACTAACATACATACATACATATTTGTCAAGAAATCTCTGATCTTTATTTTCAAAGTTCAAAATTATATTTATTTTTTTTTTAGACAAACTTGCCAGTTTTCAAAGTGAAGGAATCGAGTGTTCGCCGAAGATACAGTGACTTTGAATGGCTCAGAAACGAACTAGAAAGAGACAGTAAGGTAAGTCTTGGAAAGAATTTTGTATACACATATAATTTAAAACATTTAAAAATAGATTGTAGTCCCTCCATTACCGGGTAAAGCTTGGAAACGCCAAATGCCTTTCAGAGGAGACGATGGTATTTTCGACGAAAACTTTATTGAGGAAAGACGAAAAGGCCTTGAGGCATTTATCAACAAAATTGCTGGACACCCATTGGCCCAGAACGAAAGGTGCTTACATATGTTCTTACAAGAAAATACTATCGACAAAAATTACGTGCCGGGAAAAATTCGGAATACATAAATACTTGTAAACTAGCCACGGCTTGCTCTTCTTATCTTCTCAACTAAAAACTAAACAAAAAGAAACAAAACAAGACATAAATATGTATGTAGAAAGTAAAGGTCATCCGTTTTCAAACTCTTTTAAGTACTTTGTTTCTAACAACTTTTCGTTTTTGATATCGATATCGAAACAGCTCGATTACTGAATCTTTCTTAACAGCAGGCAAAAGATAACAAAATTTTCTTACGAATATTCAGAATTTAAAAATAAATTCTTTTTTTTTTTGGATAGTCTTGAAACAAAGGAAGACATTTTGTATAAAGTAATTATAAACAAAAAACAAAATATATATAAATAAACAAGATAAATATGAAAGTATAAATTTAAGTATTAATTTCTAAGAAGAGTGTAGACAAAATTAAACAAGAATTCTCAATACCTATAATATAAAAACAAAAATTATTTCCTTTCCCTTCTCCAATTCTCTGTGGAGTGAAATAAAGCATGTGTTTTAAATAAGAAATGATTTTCGTAATTAGTTCCAATAGTTTGGTATGGACGCATGTTCACATTATTATTATATTGTAAAATTTTAAAATTTAAATAAATTTATTATGGTTTTTCCTTGATTCTTTTTGTTTTCCTTTAGACAAAAAACTTGATGCATGCAACTTGAATCCTTAACTTTCTACTTTTTGTTTTTTTTTTTTAATGACAAGACGCAACTAATTTATTGGAGTCTGTTGGCGCCTAAAAAAAACAAGGTTGGAAGAAAAAAGTAAATAAAGTAGTGTTTTCCTTAAGCATCATAAAAACGTTCAAAATAAAAAAAAAAAAAACATATTTGTTCAGTTTTAAAGAATCTCACTATGACATCAATAAGCTGCTTTATTTTAACTAAACAAATATTTCACCCGAATTTTTGTTCAGGGTCCAGTATTTCAAAAAACTATTTTGAATTCCATCTCAATGAAATTTAACTTCAAATTTAGAACCCAGATTTCGAACAGCTTTTAAAAAACTGGGGTGGAATCGACTAAGTTGATAAGTGACTATCACATTTTTGATACTCAAATTGACTATCGTCAAACTTCCCTTCGGTGTAAGATAATTAGAATTTGTTAATTTGGATTGTCATTTATCAAAAATCACTTTCAATAGATTAGTACATTTCAATTAAGGGGGTCATCCCATGTGACGGCCTGTATTTTAAGGAATTTTTAGGATTTTTTTTACGACCAGTAAATAGATACAACTTTATTAAGTTTGTTTTTTGCTATAAAAAAATCGAAATATTTGGAATTTTTGTTTGTCGATATTTCATTACATGCGTTTACATGGGCTGAATCCAATTCATCAAATTTCAAGTCATTCGGTCAAGCCGTTTTTGAGATACGATGGAGGAAAGTTTGAAAAACACAGTTTTGAGAAAAACTCGTTTAAAGTTTCAAGTCCTCTTAACTATGAAAATGTCAACTTACCTTTCAATTCCTTCCTCTTCTTCTTGAAACTCTTTCAAAGCCGATTGTTCAGGTCTTGAATCAATTCTGGCTTGTTTAACGGCATCACTTACGCGCCGCTCAGAACGTGAGATTCGCTTTTCATCACGTTTCTCAACATAAGTATGGGCTTCGCGGCTTATAGGGCATCTCATAACCGACATTACTTTCAAATTACCTTCGAAACCTTCATTAAAGATGATAAGTAGGATCCCTTTGTAAGTTTTACTGTCACCATCGCCGATGTATGTAAGATACTTTACCCCATATTTTTTTACACTTCAGAATTTTCAGAAAGTAGTTAGCTTATAGCAAAAAGTTCCATATAAAAAATAATCCCTCTGTTCTAAGTTTTAAACCGTGTGGTAAACCATTTTTTCATAAAAACATTCTTCTCTTGAATCCAAGGGTTCAAATTTATTCAGAAATAATTAATTACGGCATAGACTCGACTGTATTCTCTTAAATCCTGAAGCTGGAATATTCTTCTTTTTCCTAACGGTAAATGATTTGGATGACTTACTATTTATTTTTGTAAAGGGAAAGAGGGGTTGAAAATAGAGCTCTCCATTACATGTGTAATTAAATACACTAGTATCATGTATTTAGACTATCCCGATCATCCAATTACACGGATAGTAATACATGGGCATCCATACTTTTACTTTATTTATCCGTGTAATTGAAATATCTGTGTTTTCATTATTATGATTTATTTTTTTTTAAACAAGAAATATGTAATTTCAAAAACCATGGATAGCTTATATTGTTTTAGATATTTTAACAAAAATATCTACAAATTCTCTCTTTAAAAAAAAAACACTACGAAGGTATTTTTTTAAATCTGATAAGCCCAATTGTCCTAGATGGGCGAAACGCATTTCCATTCTCATTCTTCGGACAGACTGTGGCAAAAACTTAAGCAGGCACATTGTAGGTACATATTTAAATTTTACCAAATTTCCCTAAATATTTATAAATACAGCACTAGAGTTTATTTAGTTTATATATAGTGTCGATAGCCACCGATTAAAGCGTGTATCTTAGAAAGTTATGAAACCTCGCCCGATTTATCCGTGTACCCAATTTTTTGTATGGGGCTATTTGGAGTCCAAATAGATAGAGACTTAAAAGCTTTAATTCGAAAAAATTCTGCCAACACTTCAACAGATAAGTAAACGAAAGTCTACGAAAGTTATGAGTTAATTTGTGTCAATGTATAGAAAACCGCCATTTCATTGGTTTGTGCTTATTAAATGACAGAAAAACTTACAAAAAACAACAAACTCAAATTTGAAATAGGTTTTACATTTATCAGGGTGCTATAACAAAATAACGCATAGATACACACTATATACATATGTATAACGTTATCCCATTAAACTTTTCCGTGTTCGTTTTTATTTCTAAAATCCAGCAAACTTTATCGCTGACGCTTACAAATTACAAAATAAAGGGTCCGCCAAATAACTTTTTTTTTAAACAGGCCGCAAAACATTGAGTGTAGCTTCGGCTGTGTGGCACGTAGCCCAGACCTGTTGAAACCAAATGTTGCCAATATCCTCCTCTTCAATTTTTGTGAACAAAAATTCGTTCAACATGGCCCGATAACGATCGCCATTGACTGTAACGGCCACTCTTTGCTCAATTTTGAAGGAAAATGGCCCAATTATACCTCTGGACCAAAATCCGCACCAAACAGTGACTCGTTTTTGGTGACTCGGCTATTCAATGTATGCGTACGGGTTTTCTGTGTCCCAAATGCGACAATTTTGCTTGTTTACATACCCGCCAAGATCAAAATGAGCTTCATCTGAAAAGATGATTTTTTTTGGCAAAATCGGCATCTTCTCTAAGTCGATCGACAATATTTCCAAGCGTTGTTCAAGCGTATACACAACCATATTTGTTCAGCGGAAGGATAAAAGTAATTATCTAATTATCACGAAACAAGCACTATTTGAAAAAAAACGTTAGATGGCGGACCCATTATCTACATATATCAATTAATAGCGAATACCAATGGACCTGTTTGGTTCATGTGGCTTTAAGCGGATTCCAATTTATTTTTTTATTGATCTATGTACATTGAAAACTTCCTTTTAATTTTTTTTAAGTCTTACAACATATTTCAGTAACATTTAAATTGATTCAGATGAGTTATTGCATAAATGTTTCAATCGGGTAACGCAAATTTATAAGTAATCAAAAAATTCGTGTAATTAAGATCCGTAATAAGTGAATAATTACACGTATATTAAATACACGGTTATTTTCTTAGGCTATTTTTGATTACAAATACACGTACAAAATCTTAAAATCTTGTTTAAAACGTGTCAAAACGATCTGATTAAGAATTTTGGGATCGCAGACGTTTTAAGATTCGCTGCAATCAACCTACATGCTCCGAAAAATCGAAGAAATGTATATTTTTATTTGCAATTTATGCATATGTTTGTATGTATATTGTATAATATGTATTTGTCTATTTGTAAGAATGAGTTCATCATTCGTCGAAGGTAAACTTATGTGATTTTTGTTTGGCTTCGAATATTTCCATTCACAAAACAATCGCATCTTTAGTCTTTTACAAGATTCTCTAGATATAAAACGTATTATGCTTACAAACTAAAATCTGTATGCTTCTGAAACATTTGTAAAAATATTATTTTTGTGTCTACATACATACACTGCCGCTCATCTGAATAGGTTCACTATTGTTTTTACCTTACTGTAAGGCTCTCTGCATGTATGTATAGTTCTGTTCAGTGAGGATTTTTCTAGATCAGAACAGCACAGGACAGCACAGTTTCGTGAGAAACGTCAGATCAAGTTAGAACAGTCAGTTAAACGTCAGTTGTCAAAAAAAAAAAACAAAACAAATTGCAAATTGTGTGAATTTTTCGTTTCTCGCTTATTTTTTTTCATTTTTTGTGTTTTTACTGTGAAAAATATTATTAAAAATTATTGAAATGGAAAATCAAGTGATTGCTAAGATAATACTAAATGAAAATGTTAGTGGTTCAGACACCGATAGTGATTTTTCGTCGGATTCCTCTTCAGATGATTGGAATGAAAGTGTGACGAATGTTATTAACTTTTCTTTGATGAAATGTAAAAGAAATTGCATTGAAAGTTATTATATTATATTTTATAATTATTTAATTAAACAAATTGGCAAAATAACTTTATTTTAATTTTTTTAAATCACGAGAAAAAAAAACAAAGCAAAACCAAATCAAAACGTAAACAAAAAAAATGACAACTTCGATTTTGACATTTCTCACGAGTCTGTTCTAACCTGATCTGACTCAAAAGCAAGACCAGAAAATCCTGTTCTAATACTACGTTTCCACCGGGCACTAAACCGAGATTTAGCTAGATTTGTCACAAATCTCCTTGAAATCTCGAAGATTTACCATACAAATTTTAATCTCCTCAAATGAAGATTTCAAATAAAACTCATTGAAATCTACTTGGAAACATTAGTTTGTCAAATCAAACAAACTTTTTTTTCGGAGAATAATTGTTGAACCGACCCATTTAAACGCCAATTTCGTTTATTGACAGATGGAAATGTCAACAAAAACTATCTGTCTCACTTCCATATGACTCAAATTCAAAACAATAAACAACTTTCAAGAAATCACAGACGAAATAAAATGTAAGTATACAAAAATAATAAATATGTGCAAGAATATAATAAAACTAATTACTTACAGATGATGAGTGAACAAATACATTTTTTTTTCTTTTCGAAAGGAGAATAATTTGAAGTTTGGTTGTTATGACATTAACCAAACGTCAAATTAATCTCCTCATGATTTATTTTAAATCACTTGCCTTAAATCTCGGATTATTTGTTGGTGGAAACGTACTAATGGGTGATTTTTTTGAGGTTAGGATTTTCATGCATTAGTATTTGACAGATCACGCGGGATTTCAGACATGGTGTCAAAGAGAAAGATGCTCAGTATGCTTTGACATTTCATCATGAATAGACTTACTAACGAGCAACGCTTGCAAATCATTGAATTTTATTACCAAAATCAGTGTTCGGTTCGAAATGTGTTTCGCGCTTTTTTATCGACAAATTTTGTTCAGCGATAAGGCTCATTTCTGGTTGAATGGCTACGTAAATAAGCAAAATTGCCGCATTTGGAGTGAAGAGCAACCAGAAGCCGTTCAAGAACTGCCCATGCATCCCGAAAAATGCACTGTTTGGTGTGGTTTGTACGCTGGTGGAATCATTGGACCGTATTTTTTCAAAGATGCTGTTGGACGCAACGTTACGGTGAATGGCGATCGCTATCGTTCAATGCTAACAAACTTTTTGTTGCCAAAAATGGAAGAACTGAACTTGGTTGACATGTGGTTTCAACAAGATGGCGCTACATGCCACACAGCTCGCGATTCTATGTCCATTTTGAGGGAAAACTTCGGAGAACAATTCATCTCAAGGAATGGACCGGTAAATTGGCCACCAAGATCATGCGACGCCTTTAGACTATTTTTTGTGGGGCTACGTCAAGTCTAAAGTCTACACAAATAAGCCAGCAACTATTCCAGCTTTGGAAGACAACATTTCCGAAGAAATTCGGGCTATTTCGGCCGAAATGCTCGAAAAAGTTACCCAAAATTGGACTTTCCGAATGGACCACCTAAGACGCAGCCGCGGTCAACATTTAAATGAAATTATCTTCAAAAAGTAAATGTCATGGACCAATCTAACGTTTCAAATAAAAAATCGATGAGATTTTGCAAATTTTATTCGTTTTTTTTTTTTAAAAGTTCTCAAGCTCTTAAAAAATCACCCGATAAAACTGTTCTAGGTTTGTCAATGAACAGAAAAGTAGAACAGTTCAGTAGGTACAGAAAAAACCTCAATGAACAGCAAAACGCTGTACTTTTCTATCTAGAACAGTCCAGCACAGCGTCACTAAACAGACTTTATATGTTTTTACCCATTTGGGTTATGCAAGTAATGAAAAAATGAAAAGAATTATTGTGCGCCTTTTTTGGGAGAAATAATTGTCTCTTAAGGCTTAGCGTCATTATCACTGACCAGCTAAACTTAATTCCTTACAATTAGCCAGAAACGTTAGTTTTTTTGCAAGGAATTAAGCTTAGATGGCCATTGAGAATAACGGTAAGCTTTAATTGAAGTTTATACCAAACTAAGCAAATAATATAATACTATTTCAATACATACATACATGCATTTAACAGAGATATGAAGGCCATACATATTGAGAGATTCTTCATGTAAGGTATGAAAAACAGTAAACCTATTCAAATGAGCGGCAGTGTATGTGTACATTCTAAAAAATAAACTACTCGGACATGTATTCGGAACCATTTTTGTTTTTTCTTTCGAGTTGCGTTGAGTTATCGTTAAAGAGTTTGGATATTCGAATTGTTGTTTGAATGTTTACTGTAGATTCGAAAAAGTGGTTAACTTCAAAGTTTTAAGAATTGTAAGATTATTCGTTGACCAAAATTCACCAAACTCTTTTTCACCAACAAATATTTTCATAGAGCAACTGGCTTAGTTTAAGATTTATAAGAACTTAAATACGTATCTAAATGAAATAATATATTTAATTTAAACAATTTTTTAAACATTCGCGGCTGCTTATACTTAATCACAGGAAAAGCATTCCTGAAGTTCCTGGATTCTTGGTGTAATTGAATTTAAAACAAAAATCAAAGGCTATCACGCGTACATACATTATGTGAACTTTGAATGTTTGTTGTTGTTGTTTTTTCTTTTTCAATTTTTTTAATTATAAAATATTGTTAGGAAAATGCAAAAAATTAAACACAACATGTTGTCCAGTTTATTATTTTTAGGTAATTTTGAAATCACAATTTGTAAGCTTATTTTCAAAATCTTAACAACTGTATGATATCATTTTCTGTTACGCCCCTTTTTTCTCTGTGGAATTTGTTCTTCATCTGAACTATTAGATTCTTCAATTACCCGTATGGACCGTCTTGATTTTTGTTTCGATGAAGATTTTGTGGGTTTTGATGAACTTGGTGCTTGTCTACGTTCTTCCTCCGAAGACGTCGTTTCCGCAGAACTTTCTTCACTTTCTGATTCGTCTTGAACTTTTTTGCGACCTCCCTTTTTAGGCTGTTTCTTTTTTGTTTCTTTCCTATTTACTTTTCTATTAGCATTGGTTGCTTCCGCTCCCCGACTTTCGGTGTTTTCACTCAAATTTGGGTCGGCAATATCGTCTCTTACCTCAAGGCATTCATTAAGGCGACTCTCGAATTCTGTTATTATGGCTTTAAGCTCCGGCTTCGCCATTTTCGAGGTATTTGTAATAATTGTCTTAAAAGCTTGATACACCTCATCAACCTGAACTTTGTCCTTAAACTGTTGAATGTTGTCAATGAGTTTCTTAATAGTCTTTTCGTTGTAATTCAATAAACTTAAACAGAAGGAAATGTCGCGCCACTGCCTCTCCTCAGTTGTCACTTTGAATCGAAGACACAACTTTTCAACCAAACTCTCGACTTGTCGGTCTTTTTGAATGAGCCCTAATATGTATCGCATTATAATTCGATATTTCTCCTCTTCGATGTTAATGTTGGTGTCGCTTAGTTTGGAAATTATATCAGGTAGAACGTTGTAAAGGATGTTCGATTTATTTGCTATTTCTTTGAAGAATTGTTGAGTTATATCCTTGATTTCGTCATGGGGATCAACAATACACATGGCCAAGTCGGCTATTTGACCCTTAACTCGAATCATTTCGTGCAGAATCAAATGACTTAGCATCTTAACGGCAGTCAGTCGAATCTCATCGTTCGATTCGTGTAGAGTTGAATAGAAGTGACCGGTCCATGGTTCTATAGCGTTTGGGAAACGGAAAGTAAGATCGGAAAGGCCTACAACAATGTTGCACTTGATTTTGGTGTTCTTTGTGCAGTTCAGAATGTTCATCAAAAAAGGCATTCGAGTCTCGCAAAACTTCGACGAAACAGACATAAAACGAATGAGAGTCAACGTGGCTGCCTGTTGCAAATGCAAATCTTTATATTTTGAAGGATATTTGCAGATTTCCGTCACATAAGGCACCATTTTGGCCAAAAGACTCTTTTCATCATACAAAATGACATCTTCGCATATGTGATTAATAAGTTCTGCAATGCTGTCTTCTGCAGTTGCTCCAACAAGATCATCGTCAGGCTTAAATATATAAAAATTAATAAAATAAACGAAATGAAATTAATTAAAATTAAAACTATTCTGTACCTCCTGTTGGGGCTCAGCAGTAGTTCCCGAAAGTCTCTTCAGAGATTCAGTAGCGGACATGTTATGATTGGTTTTTCTTTTATTCTGATTAAAAGCAGCGTTTTTCTTTTTGGCATTTTTCTTTTCCTCTGTGAGCTCTTGTCGAAATTTCATATTATTATAAACATCAATATCGAGGAATATCATCTCTTTCATTGTCATGTGCCCTATGAGAAACATAAATCGCGATAACAAGAATGTTGGCATTCGCATTTTCACAGCATTCGGCTCTTCAGTGCCACTTTGCTGGCTATCGGAAACCTGGGAAAATTGTGTGGCACGCATTTCATCTACCTTGATTATAAATTCCTTGAATTTGCGCGACAATTCAACAACTATGTTTTGTGAAATGATATCAGGTTGCTGACATAGATGATAGAAAAATTCAATTGTTTTCATTGTTAATTTGTCAAAGTCTGGAACTCGTGGATGGAAGAAGAATTTTTGGAAGTACGTAACAACATTCTGGACCAGAGGGTTGTCGGCTTCCATTCGTTTGTAGTATTTTGAGTTAGTCGATTGATCAACTGAATTCAAAAGGAACTCCAAACAACCGGTATAGAGGCGGGGATCTTTTTTAGCGCGATCACTCAGCAATATCGTTTCGACGGTGGGAATGTTTGACGATGCAATGGAGGATTTAGCATTGGAAGCCATTATAAGCAGTTGCAATGCCTGGCGAGATTCGTTTTCGGTGGTGTTTTCGAGTTTCAAGGTAAATCGCTCAAAGAGGACTTGAATAATAACAGAATCAATATCGTCACTTAGTACCCATTCTCGGACTAAACACTCCATTGCAGTATAGTGTCCGTAGAGTAAATCGTCAAAGAATCTACACAGATTTTGAACTGCCTTAATCGCGTGAGCTCTGTAAGAGATTAAAAGAAATACACATGTTTTGTTCCTTAGAGAAATGTTCATACCTTCCTGTCTCATCTGTGGTAAACAGAACTTTTTTGTAAGCATTTGAAACAGCATCCCGTTTTTCTTTATCACTTGACCACACCAAGTACAACATGCGGCGCATTCCACTCTCTGTTCCTTTGATACCGAAAAGATATCCAGTTGTGAAAAGATCAACTGCTTCAAACACATCACTGTTTGTCTTTGAAAGTAGCATCTCTTGGATTTTTGGCACTGCTTTAGTGATAACCTTTGAGAACTCAATAGAATCTTGAAGGAATTGAACCGTCTTTATTTGTGTTCCAAACTCTTCGTTCTGTAAAAATAAGGCGAAGTGAGAAAGGCATTTTTAAGAAGAATATTAAAGGTAAGATAAATTTAAAACATGAAATCCCAGTAATCTATATTTTTCCATAATTGCAACAATAATATGAACTTTAAATATGAGAGGCAGTATTGTTTTAGAGGGTTGCATGCAAAACGACATGTCCATTAGCTTCATATGCCTCATCTTCAAAACGAACGAATAAGATCCTACTTTAAGGCCGCATATGAAATCATGTACAGTCAAGACCTCTATATGGCAATTATCGAACTCGGGATCCCAAGAAAAGTTATCCAGTTGTGCCGCTTAACAAAGATGCAACGTGCAATCAGGAAATAGCTTCCCTGAACCTTTTCAAGCATGCACAGTATTTCGGCAAGGAGATGCACGGTTCATGTTACGTCTTTAATATTATTATGGAACAGATAGTGCGTATGGTAACATTTAATACGAAAGGCATTATTATAAACATTTTGATCCAACTACTGGGACGACATAGGCATCCTTGGAAAAGCATGTCTTCACCGACTTGGACAAAAAGTCAATAACGATAGAAGTAACTTTGGGGTAATTAATTCGGAGTACACATTGCCTCCACGAATACTGCCTTAGCGAAAAATTACCCTACGAAACCGCTGCTACTTCAACTTGGCAAAATAAATTAGCTCAAAACTCCTTACCCTTACCACACGCTATTCAAAACCCTCAAGTCAGTCTTACTATACGCTGCTGAGTATTGAATGATAAACTGAAAAGGAGGAAAAGTTAAAAACGTCGTTATAAGCTCGTCCACATCGAGGGAATGGTCAAACACGCTTCAACTAAGACAATCTTTGTACCCCATCCCCAAATGGGCCGGAGCACGCGTTTAAATAATACGAAGCCATCGCCAATGCCAGTGGGCTTGGTCTGGATAACTGGAAGGATTGTAGAGGATACATGACCGTCGTTTTTCAGGCAGAGAAGCTTCATGGTTTAGGAGGCTGATAAAGTAAAGTAATAGAAATGCAATATAACTTACACTGTCACTACATCCGTTTGCCAAAAACATGTACGATTTTAGTAGAGCTATATAGTACGCACACTGTTCTTCTAGCTTTAGACTATGCCTGTTGTAAAAGAAAATGTACCATTTTTAATATTTTATTTGAGTTGAAGTATGAACTATAGAAATGGATTTACCTTAATTCAGAATTGCCAGCCACAAAATCAGCTTTTCTCACAAGCCCGACAGCATCTTTATATTTCTTTTCAATTAATAATCCTGAAATTCTGGAAACAAGATCTTCATAATTTTCTTGAGTTTCGTGTGATTCTTGAGTACCTATGCATACAAATTTAGAGGCAGAGAATGAGGTTGAAATTAGAGAACAATTATTAAAGATATTCCAAAAAATAGGACTTACATTGAACAAGATTTTCTTCGACAAATGGAAATAGCTCTGGTATTATCGTATTCCATTCCTCGTCCAATTTTTCAGCTTTTTTTCGTTCTTCGGCCAATACTTCACTGAGTTTCTCCATTTTGGCACATTCTTCTTCATGTTTCTTTATTAATTCTTGCAGGGTTAGTTTAGCTGCAAATGGATTTCGCTCAAGAAATGATTTAATTAAAATCACTGCATTCTTCCTAACACTGGAAGTTTTATCCTCCAAACGATCAACCGTTTCACTGAGGACTTTATGCTGAAATGAAAGAGGCACAGCGTTTTCCTCCTTCATATGGGTCCAGATTTGTAAAACTTTAGCACGTACATGCGCCGAAACGTCGTTTATGTGAAGCAGTAGATTCTCCAAAAATTCATCTCGCGCTTCTTTCAAATCTTCGGTTAACTCTTCCGAAGTTAATTCACCGATAATGGCTTCACCCATTATTTGTAATATACAATTACGGAGCACGTGTGATTCACAATTCAATAGTTCTTCGCTCAGTGTTGATAAATGGGGAATCATCATTTTAGGCGATGTGCAACTCAATTCGGTAAGAAAATTTGAAAAGTTTCTAGAGATCGCTGTGTCTGCCGACTCAACAGTCAACGATTCAACAATGTCTCGAATAAGAACAGAGAATATGGTCGATATTCCATACTCTTCGTGCAACAGGTGTATGCCGTTAGCGATGGGAGCTGCAGCATTCTCACAAGTTCTTAAGATTTGTAGAATACGCACAGGAAATGTTATGGCGTGATTAAAACGCTTAATTGCAGTACCAAAAATTTGAAACAATGTATCACTTAAATGCTTTTCCCGAGACGCTGAGGTTTGCATTTCAAGTGTACGATAGGAAATGTCTGTGAGCAGGCTGTAGAATAAATTAAAAGCATTTTGTTTCAATTAAAAAATATAACTATTTAAAAGAAAACGAAAGTTATTATTATTTTTTTTAACACAAAAAAGACAAACCAAGAGAATAGTTTCTTTAAACCAAAACAAAAATTAAGGTGGCGCTGCGAATGAGGCTGCAAACGTTTTGAAACCAAATGGTTATTAGACAATATTTACTAACATTGTGTTTGGCTTTGTCCGTAAATGCGCTCGAAAGAAAAAAAAATGTTTTAAAAATTACGAATAATATTTTTGAATGAAAGCTTTGGGATTATTTTGCCTTAGCTCTTACAAAGTCTCATAGGCTTTTGATGAAGAAGGAGTTGGTAAAGACGAGAGATTTTAACCTACTTTTGGATCTATTTATAAAGGGTGTCCCAAAATTAACGCAAGATTTGAATTTGCCGCCATTTGTGCAGTGAAGTGTTGGCAACCCTGAAAAAAAAGCAATTTGACAGCTAACAGTATAGGGTTATTAAAAATGGAGCGTTACACGAGAGAACAACGTGTCTTTATTATTAAAGAATATTTCAAAAATAGTGAAAGCTTGGCGGCTGCAGTTCGAAAATTTCATACAAAATATGGTCGGAATAGTGTTTTAACTTCGTCAACTGTGAAGAGATTAATTGAAAAATTCATGGAGACTGGATCCGTTGGAGACGCCAAACACACTGGTCGTCCAAAAACAAGCCGTTCAAATGTGAATGTCGAAGCAGTGCGTGAGAGTGTTGCTGACAATCCAGGAACCTCAATTCGACGTCGTGGACAAGAATTGCAAATTTCAAGAACCTCTCTACAGCGTATACTCACCAAAGATCTGTGTCTTCATGCTTACAAAATTCAATTAACACAACAATTGAAGCCTAATGACCATGGACAGAGAAGAGAGTCCATCAACAAATGGACCCTGATTTTTCGAGCAAAATCATCCTAAGCGATGAAGCACATTTTCATCTTGATGGCTTTGTCAATCGCCAAAATTGCCGCATTTGGGGTTCGGAGAACCCACATGTGATTGTCGAAAAACAAATGCATCCACAACGCGTGACTGTATGGTGTGGATTTTGGGCTGGAGGCATAATTGGGCCATATTTTTTTTGAAAATGATGCTGGTCAAGCAGTGACTGTTACTGGTTCTCGATATCGCGACATAATTACACAGTTCTTTCTGCCAAAATTGGATGATATTGATGTGTCCAATATGTGGTTTCAACAAGACGGTGCCACATGTCGTACAGCCCGTGAAACAATTCAATTACTGCATGAGACATTTCCAGGTCGTGTACTCTCTCGTTTCGGTGATCAAAATTGACCTCCTAGATCGTGTGATTTAACACCATTAGACTTCTTTTTATGGAGTTATTTGAAATCACAAGTCTATGTCAACAAGCCCACAACCACCCGTGCATTAAAGGAGGAGATTCAACGCTGCATCAACGAAATTCAGCCACATTTATGCAGAATGGTCATGGAAAATTTCAACAAAAGAGTGCGCATGTGCATGCATGTCCGATGTGTTATTCCATACATAACCCTATCCTATGTACTTTACGAGTCAATAAAAATATAACTATCAAAAGACTAAAAACGGTGTTTTCTATTTAATTCAAATCTTGCGTTAATTTTGGGATACCCTTTATTATAGGGTAATAGCATGTAAGGTCAGGCGCCTCTAGCAGTCGCCCAACAACTCTTAAATTAAAGAAAAATAATATAACTACATAGAACTCATAAGAAAATATTTGTTTCCAAACGGTTTTTAACAGGTTCTAATTGCAGTTCAAGTTTTTTAGGAATTGACAAATCCTCCAGGAATAATTCTTGTTATGGATAGTGCTTTCTCAAATTAGCCGTTCGAGTTGGGCTTAAAACTGTAAGTCCCCTCCATTCCTGATAAAATTACTTGTACAAAGGAATGGTCGAGATTTGTAAGCCCTAGTTCTTAACGCACTGTTACGGCACGTAATTTATTTTTGTATCCTATACAAATGGAAAACCCATACTTAATTTTTTTTTGTGAATATATTTAATACCTCATGTTTTATTTATTTTTTCTGATCCGAGTACTAGACACCGTATGATTTACCCGGCTCTAAAATCGATTTTCTTTACTGAGTACGGAAATTTTGAAAAACTCCAATATTAAGGGGATGGTCCCCTCAAAAGGTCTTAAAAAATCGTCTTTCGGGGGAGACACGGATATTCAGTCGTTCACGCACGGCGCCCTTGCTTCATAAGAGGATGGATGAAGATAAAGATGGTTCTGTTAAGACTTATAAGCAATGTTTGAAACTTTTTGCAATTCACAATCGAGTGTTTGAAACTTTTTGCAATTCACAATCGAGTGTTTTTGAAGATTATTAGTGTTCAACATTCAGAGCGTAATAGTCAGTGAGTCATGTTTTTACACTTTGCAGGAAAGATAACTAAAAAAAGTTCTAAGCCTATTTTCTTAAACCAAAGTGCTTTTTATTCAATATGAAGTGCTTTTCTAAGTGAACTTCGGTTTTAAAAAAATCTGTCTTTTACTACCTTTATTTATACATTCCGAAGAATCCTTAAATGCGGGTCTTTAAAAATGTATGAAGAAAAATGGCCCTCAACAAATGAGAAACAAGTACAAAACACGACGAATTGAATATTTAATATCATCCAATAACATAAAAGTAGACATTACCTTAAGTTTCATATATGTAAGTAAATACAACGTCATTTAAACCAAATTTGTTTAAGCCCGATTACTCAATACTTCACCGATTTTACGACTATTACCAAGGTTTTGGTTATTTCAGGTATTTTCAAGCGAAAACTAGTGCTCTAAAATCGATTACTTTGCCTAAAAATTAGAATTTGAAAAACTGCAATACCTACATAATTGTTTATTTCAACTCACACACAAAATAGCTTTTAAAGTACCTAGTTTTTGTAAAGAAAAGGAATTGCTACTACATATTTATTGTTTACTTTTACAAAATATAGAACTTAAATTGGTCGTCTACTAGAATTTGGGGAGCCCACTACACAAGACTCACACTTTACTTTCAATTTTTGAAACTAGAAACAATAATTTTTTTAAGTTCAGGTATTCCAATTAATCATTTCAACTAATGAACCTCTACTGGGTTTAAATTAAACAAACTAGATAAAAAGTACCTACCACCTATACTTATAAAAAAAACATTAATAATATTATCGGGCGCAATAGGTTCATAGTCTTATTTTGGTACTTACTTAACAAACGCCTCCTCCGGTATTGGTGGATTCCACAAGCGTTCCAATGGTAACTGCATCAAATTAAATATTTGCACCAAAAACTTATACCTCTTTTGTTCCCAATCTGGATGAGATTCAAGCTCAGGGCCGTTCTTTTTTCCTTTTTTCATGTTGCCGGCTTGAACAATTACTTGATCAATGGTTTTGACTGTATTAACAAAAAGGTACATCGTCATTTTTATAAGATTCAAATAAGCATTCCGATCAGGTGCTCCAGGGACTGCATCAGTGGTTGCCAAGAACTGCGATAATTTCTGTCCCATTTTATCGGCGGTTACGAATAGCAAGTCGAAGGTCCTCATAAGATAAATAACCTGCGTTGTTGCGGCATTCTCCAAAACCGAAAAGAACGTGTCGAAATTGTCAAATATGTAAAAAGGATCTCCACCATTAGTAATAGCTTTTCTACATTCTAAAAACAAACACAAATTTAATATTTAATTGAGATAAATGTTGATGTTGTATTTCTGTTTGGCGCAAATTCTTACCTCTTAATTGATCTGGAATATCATTGGGTGAATAGACATGTTTTACATAGTAATTGTCACCTTCTGAATTTAACAACTCAGAATTTGAACATGGTATAACAAATTGAAAATTCATTGCAAAAGAATACTTTTTACAAGAAATAAATATAAATAAACGAATAATTCTGCTAGCTTGGGTTTGTTTTTGGCTCCTTGTCGCTTCTCTGTACCCGTTTTCGTTTTGAAGTTTGTTTTGGAATTTTGGCTGGGATAAGAAAAACCGTCAAATTGAAAAAAATAGGCATGTTTGATAACGCGAGACTGTGAATTTGTGAACATTTTGGATATCAAGTTGCTAAATAGGTCTAATCAAATAAAACATAATTTTCACAATGAAAGTATTCAACACCATGAAATTCCCAAACATTTGAGTCTGCTGTTTGGCCCATTTTTTTTAGAAAGTTTTGCTTTGAGTTCATGTTCATTTGATTGCTATTGAGAGACAAATATTTCTTGTATTTAATGAATGTTTAGCATTTAGAAAGGTTGTTTCTATTATATTAGGCAGGTTCAGACGAAATGAAGGACAAAGATGCAAGTTTTTATCATCTGTTTGGACAGCTACCGAAAAATTGACTTCCAATTAAGGGAAATCAATTGGAAACTTAGTCAAGAAAAGTATGTGGGCGACTCTCCATTACCGCAGCACGAATTTTCTTCTGATTTTTGTTTGTGCAGTTAGGTGAGGTCTCAATAGAACATGTTTTAAATATTAAGGCAAGGAAACACCTTTAAGTCATAAAAAAAATTATGTTCTTTTTCAGACTTAACCCAACTTTTTTTGTATTTCGTTTTTCGAGCCTAAAACAAGTTTTTTTTAATTGAAAGTACGGCGTACTAACAGCAGGTATGCAACCCCCCTGCTTGGATCACTATAGGATTTGGGGTGGGTGGGAAATCAAAGAAATCCCCAACAAAAAAAAATCAAATATGGCAACACTGAACAAAAAACAGGGAAGAAATGTCAAAATCAACCATTTTTGCGTGTTTTGTAAGTGAAAAAGTGAACTTTGAAAATTAATTTAAAATAGAAATAAATGTTTCGTTGCTCTAAAATTGCTATAATTATTATTTATTTACACATTCAAATAAAAAAAACGGCGGTACAAAATTCGTGCTGCAGTAATGGAAAGTTGAGCCTAAGTATGACCTACCTTAAACTCAAGTGTAATTGTATAAAAACATCAGATGGGACGGATTTTTTTTTTTAATTTAAATAAAAGCTGAACTTCCTTACTCTAGGACTTTCTTATTGCCAAATTGGAAAATTATAATAATTAATAAATTTACAAACTTAATAACTTTATATTGTATTATAACTTCATATTATAAGTGTTCTTTTACATTTTACAAAATGTATGTATAAGGGAATATAATGTAAGAAAATACTAAGTTATGAAATACTAATTGATTAAAAAAGATATCTCGATAGAGCCTTTATGTTTCACCTGGCATCAACTGGATAAATTTGTTGCCAGAAATTGCTCCGCATTGCCGATAACAGTGAGCAATTTACCCTCTAATATTATTAAGGTTACTTCGAATACCTTAAGAAATTTGACAAATTGAAAGAACTATGTGTTTACAATGGCACAAAAAAATAATAACCAGCAATACTTTATTTATATATTCATATTTTTCATATCACCGAAGTAAATCTTTCAGTAAATATTTCAAAATCCTAAATTACGGAAAAATTATTTGGTTGACTGATTTGACGATAATAAAATTTCACAGGTCAGTAACAACAACTTACATTTTTCGGAAATGTTGGTACTATTCAAGATATAGTGATATTCTTGTATCCATTTCACATTTATTTGATTCACACAATGACATTTGTAAATAAAAATAGATTTTCCATTTTTGGTATTCTCTTTGACACAAGCAACAAGTTTTCAATGTGGTTATGGCCTAAGGTTGGCAGTAGTTGAATCCAAATTCACTAAAATATACCCTGAATGCTTTGAATGGAGATGTCACTTTTTTTAACAGCTGTGTTCCATCTGTCAAAAAAATTTAAACGCTGCTTTTGGAAATTTGCTACCTATTCCATATAAAAAGAACTTTATTCTTTCTTAATAAAATATTTTTTTGATTATACAAATTTATGATGCTACCCTCAGAAGTTGTATCAACCGAAAAGGGTAAATTAACTGAGCAGGACTTTAATTTAATAGCACAAGCTCAGGATGAGTTTAATAAGTAAGTAAAATTATATGTCCATATGCAAAGTCTCGTCTTCATTATTTAATCCTTCGCAGACAGTGCTACGATAAATGCTTGGAAACTCTTCAACAGCTGGAGCAGTCAATGGGCAACATATTCAAGATTCAACATAATAAGTGCATAGCCGAGTTTTATAAAAATGAATCTAGAAATCACGACAAACTTCTGCAGATGCTTCAGACCGAATCAACTGAGGTGAGTTCTGCTGAGCACGTAGGCATTTACTTGCCGTGTTAAATGAGATATAATATTTTTCCTAAAAAAGCTTCAAATACCTTTAATTGAAATATGTAGATTTAATCTTAATAATTTAATTTTAAACAGTGTTACTTGAATTATTTTGAAAAACTTGGTCCGGGACTCCCAATCTAGGTATAACCCTTGTAGGAATGAATCTGGTACAAAGCTTTACTACTTTTGATTTGAGATCCTTTAATTTGGCTTCCTTGTAGCGTGACGTGGCAAGTGTTATGATATGAGTATATTAAAGTTAATTTGAACAACATATTTAATCTTTTTTAAAATAAGATAATACATTTTGCAACATAAGGGTGCGTGGCATGTCCGGTTGCACCTGAATTTATGTAATTACTTAAATTTGAAAGTTTCCTAAGAAAAGTAATACAGAAGGTCTGTCATAAAAAATCCTTCTCAAATTAACTGTTCGAGTCTAGCAATAAAATTGTAGCTCCCCTCCATTTTTGACATTAATTGTTCACAGGAAAGCTTTTGAGCTGTAAGTCATTAGGCCCTGATTCTCCAAGAACTGTAGCGCTAACAAATTTATTTTGAATTAAATTTAAATGGAACTACATTTTTCTGCCAAGTCGGGACAACAAAATGATTTGGAATTGGTCACAGGCGACAATACCAAGTTATTTAAAACTGCAAAGTAATAACTTAAAATATTTGATGCCACAAAAACACTGGGTTACATGACTCGTTTAATGAGCGTTGACAGTTACAAACATTTACTGTAGACTTGATTACAATCACTTAGTAATGTAATTGATTGTGTTTCTACTGTTTAACTTTGATACAAAATATTTTGAAAGATAAGATAAGAAGAAGATAGAAGATAAGTAAGTGCATTTATTTGATGCCTGCAATTTTCTAGTGAGTGTCAACAAGATTTTAAGACCTTAAAACTTTCTTAGATGCATCCGTAGTATTTAAAAAAATTTATTTATTCCATTGCTTTTGTCGAGGCCGACAAGAGGTGACTAAAGGCAATAAAAAGAACTTTAAAAAAGCTTCGTAATATTCATTACATTTTTGGTGGAGCTATGGATTTGTTGTTCGGCTATTTTTCTCACTCTTCTATTTTTCCACGATCAACTGTGGCTGATGCATTAAACGCGTGTTTTAAATCATATAATTTGTGGCGATATGTTAAGACACTTAGATTGCATGCACTTTCACAGCAAGATCAAATTTGTTACGATGAAGTTGTGCCTGACTTACGGAATCAAAGTATAAGCTTATTTTGCTTTTTATTCCTGAGCTAGTGCTGAAACTCAATATCCATAATTGGTTGATGGAAAGATATTATCGTCTCTACTTATCTATGCTTAAAAAAAAAACTTAAAACCTAGTTGGCCAACAAACTTTAAATTAAAAATACAATTTTTGCCTTCAATAAAAAATATTAATTTTTAACGGTTAAATGTTTGAATTATGTTTTAAATGCCTAGTAAATAACTAAATTTCAAACATACAGTGGCTCAGAGCTTATTTGACCCACCCCTTATTAATACATTCAACTGAGTATACTTCCTAAACAATAAAATTTATTAAAAAAGTACAAACGCAGGAACTTTAATTAAGATTTAATCTTTTAAATAATAATTTAACCAACTTATTTTATTTTGAAATATTAAATTTAAAGAAAAACGAAATAATTAGATTTTCCAATGCCACAGCTTATTTGACCGACTGTGTTTAAGGAGCAACTGCTCAATCAAAAACATGGGAATATCGGTGTTTATTATGTCAGTCTCTAAGTTGTTATATTTCCAAATAAAATTATAAGTTTCAGTTATTTTTCATAAAGGCAGCACGTTTTTTTAACATGGGAAAGCGAACAACTATTGAACAACGTGAAATTGTCCTGTTTCATCACAGGAATGGACTTTCTCGGAGGAAAATAGCGGAAATTGTCAATATTCCAGACGGCACGGTCAAGGCCATAATCCACCGTTTTGTTTTTGAAAACCGTGTGGAAAATAAGGGAAGAAATGATCCGAACAAAATATTTACTGCGTCAGATGAAAGATAACATTGTGCGCAAAGTGAAGCTAAACCCCAAGTTATCGGCACAAAAACTGACTAGTGAGGTGGAAAACGAGCTCGGAAAGTCTTGCTCTCCCGAAACCATAAGACGCATTTTGAGGAATAACGAGTTTAATGGAAGAGTTGCTCGAAAAAAGCCTTTCATTAACAAGAAAAACCGAGATAGTCGTTTAAGGTTCGCAAAAGAACACATTAAAAAGGATGCTAGCTTTTGGGACCAAGTTATATTTGCCGACAAGTCAAAGTTCAACATTTTCGGATCCGATGGGCGATCTTATGTCTGGCGCAAACCAAATACAGAGCTCCAGGACAAAAATCTCAGAGCAACTGTGAAGCATGGAGGTGGTCATGTCATGGTTTGGGCCTGCATGTCAGCAGCCGGATTTGGGAAGCTGGAGTTCATTGAGAGTACAATGGATAAAATGGTGTACCTCAATATCCTCAAAAAAAATTTGCTCCAAAGTGCAGAACAATTGGGCATAAGACGCTCGTTTCGGTTTTATCAAGACAACGACCCGAAACATACTTCAGGAATTTTCCAAACATGGCTGATTTATAACTGTCCCCACGTCATAAAACCCCCAGCACAGTCTCCGGATTTGAATGTTATTGAAAACCTGTGGTCCATTTTGGATACAAACATTTCGAAAACGACACATTTCAAACAAAAATGACCTCAAAACTGCATTGACTGAAGAATGGACAAGAATCACTCCAGAAACAACAAAAAACTTAGTGGATTCTTATCAAAATCGGCTTAAGGCAGTATTAGAAGAAAAGGGTGGACATACAAAATATTAAAATTAACATTAATTTGCGTAATCTTTTTTTATTAAGTGTTTATTTAAAATGGGTCAAATAAGCTGTGACGCTGAATAATTGATTTAATTTTATTTTTGTTATCTTGTTGTGCAATTTTAATTTTAGTAAAATAAATGAAGAGAAACCCACTGGACATTTCTGCGTTTTTATTTTGCTGATACCTTTCTTAGCTTAAGAACTATTCTCTCATAAACTTGTTAATATACGATGGGTCAAATAAGCTGTGAGCCACTGTACATCACATCATCACAGTCACTACAAATAAAAGGTTGTACAAAAAAGATATAGTTGATACGAAGTTCACCGGGTCAGCTAAAAAAAAAGTAAAATGCAAAACTCGGGAACTTATTTTGTACAGTTTAACTGTTGCATTTATTTCTTTAAATTTCTAATTAACATATTTATCTCATTTGCGATCTCTTGAGTTTCGTTCCGAATTATTTCACAATCCTTATTCAATACCTTTAGCTGACGAGTACTTTCGGTAAGAAATCTATTGGATTTTTCATGAAAAGCCTTGCGACGCCTTTTTAAGTCATCCACCATTTGCTCGCTTCTTTTCAAAAAATTACCACGTTTCTCGCCTTCAAAAAAATGTATTCAAATCATAATTATTATGTTCCATCTGTTTTCAAAACTTACATTCGTACAAATCATCCATCTTGCTTATATTCATGTCTTCTACTACTCCACTGCGAACCATATCAACATGTGAAATGAATTCCATTCGAGCCTTCTTGAGCTTGTATTCTTCGTGAACAGGGAAATTGTTCCTTGCCATTGAAGAGTTTGAGATTATAAAGTTTTCTTGAGAAGACGATATTGAATTGCCAGTTATTGTATACAATGTTATTTCATTCCCATCTTCGTTCTCCATTTTATTGTTAATTCTATTTAAAATATAAACAATAACGCGTTGAATTGATAATTTAGAAATCCAATCAAATTATTACCCTTTGAAAATATCTTTTAAACCAAAAATCTTTCTTTTTAAAATAATTGATAATTGTTGGTTTGAACCAAAAGTCCAAAGAAAAGTTCTAGAACGAAATGAAAACGGTTTTTTCAAAGAAAACAACGGTATATTATATGTACGTACATACATATATGTATGTATATGAAACCAATATGAAAGTTTCTTAATTAAAATTCTCTTTTATCTGTCAACTTCCTGTTCGTGTTTCTTTATTGCTTTTATTTAAACAGGCAGCGCTGTCGTTCTAGAAAATATGTTTCACACTTTGTTTTTTTTTTTTTTTTCATTGTAGTCAAATCACAATAACGCGTTGGTTCATTCCGTCGTAGTCGCGTTGAAGCGTTGTAACGCCTGGGATAACATTTTGTATTGCCTTATAACGATTTATTGTTTGTACTCAATCAGTTCTTTCATCGTATCCGTTAGGAAAATGGGAAAATAATTCCGATCGTAGAATTTAGTGAGTGGTAACAACATCGTAAAGCTTTTCTATACTAATATTATAAAGAGGAAAGATTTGTATTTGTGTATGTAACGAATAAACTCAAAAAGTACTGGACCGATTTTAATAATTCTTTTTTCATTAGAAAGCTACATTATCACTGAGTAACATTAGGCTATATTTAGTACTAGATTAGTACAGAAATCTTTTGAAATTCCTATTGAAACCAACCGAAGGTGTACAAAAATTAGCCATAAAATGTCTTTCATCGCATACGCTGCGAAGAGTATTAATGATAGGACAAAAAAATGTTTTCTAATTTAGTGATTCATGGTCGTTTTATTATTATTATTAATATTTATTAACAAGCAATTAAAATTACAAGCTAATATAAAATCTAACAAGCCTAGCTGCAGAGACTATTGGCTTATTTGCTTGAAAGTTCAAGTTACAATTTTTGCTTTTTTGAGAAACTCAGTAATATTATTTATATTTGTTAAGCTGGGATTTTTGAGGATTTCATATACGGGAATATTTTTGAAAATTTTTTTAATTATGGGCTGCGTCAACAGACAATGTACCAAAATATGTTTTAGATCAAGGTGGGTGTTGCAAGTGGTTTAGGTTGGAGGGTCGTTTTTGTTGAGGAGGTGTTGGTGGGAAGCAGTAGTGTGTCCAAGTCGAAGTCTAGCAAAGTTGGTTATTTTTTGTTTCGAACAGTTAGTAGGGTAAATCGGCGTAGATTTTAAGAGGTTTATATCCTTGTAGTGATGATGATATAGACTCCAGTCGTGACTATATTTTGCAGAAGATATCTTTCGGGTATGCTTGAGGAGATCGGATTTGGTGAAAATGTTGAAGGTGAGTACAGGTGCGTTTTTGGCTGAGTTCGCTGCACTGTCGGCATATTCGTTTCTAAGTATTCCAACATGGCCTGGAGTCCACATTAGTTTAATGTTTTTCAATTTTATGAGTTGATATCTAATTACTGATATGATTTCGGTGTTGTTGTTTGCGTTGTGAATTGCATTGATTACTGAGATGCTGTCGGAGCATATAATGCATTTTTCAGAAAGATTGGCTGCAGCTTTAGTAGCTTGAAGTATGGCAAATGCTTCAGCTGTAAAGACCGAGGCAAAATCTGGGAGAATACCAATGCTTATGGTTGATCCGTTTTCATCAGTCACCGCATAAGATGTGGTGTCCGGAGTTTTAGAGCCATCGGTGAAGATAAATCTCCATCCGTCAGATCTTAAGTCAGAGGCGATACATGAAAAAAGTTGGCGATATGTGCTGTTTGCTGTTTGCTGTTTTTAGTTTTTTATATTTGGTTAGATCCAGTATCAGCGATTCAGGATTGATGAACCATGGCGGGTAGCGTGGGGCTATGAGTCTTTCTCTTTTGGTTGGCAGGTTGTTAAGCCTTGATTCTTTAAGAATTGTACCGATGGCGGATGGAATACGTTTAGTTAGTTTATGATTCGTTGTTTTTTTGATGTCGTTGTCGATGATGGAGTTCTTGGAGAATACTAGTTTTGCGAGCATTCTTAAAGTTAGTGTATCTCTTCGTTCTTCGATGCTGGGGAGGCCTGCTTCAGTTAGGATATTTTTTATTGGAGTTGTTGGAAAGGCGTTTATGCTTCTTCTAGCTGCTGTGTGGTAGATGGGTCTGATGATGTTTAAAACATACTTTGGGCAGTGACCATATATAACCAGCCCATAATCAATTTTACTTAGAACTAAAGTTTTGGTTATGTATGAAAGGGTGTTAATATGTACATTGCTTTTATTTGTTGCTAAATATCTTATTATGTTAGTTCGTGCAGCTAGGGATTTCTTAAGCTCTAAACAATGTTCTTTCTAAGAAAATTTACAGTTAAATATCAATCCTAAAATACTTAAGTTACTAACATTATTTATCATAGTGCTGTTTATGTTAAGGTTGGGTTGTTGACAATTTTGTTTGCGACATACATGAAGCAGTTTACGTTTTTCAATTGAAAGTTTTGCACCACCTGATTTTTTTGACCATTCAATTATATCTTCTAATGCGATTTGAAATAGAGATTTACATTTATTTAGGTCATTAATTTTGCATAAAATATAAATATCATCTGCATAGCTGCAATGATCTAAAAGTTGGTACTTAATTAGTATTGCGTTAATATCATCGAATGCAATAATAAACAGTATTACCGAGAGAGGTGATCCCTGTTTGGCACTATTATTAATGGGTAAGTTGTGGAAGTAAGCGTTGTACGCTTTAGGAGGGGTCAGATTTTTAGCAAAGGGGCAATGAGTTTCTTGAAAGGCGATTATGGACGGGTTGTGTTTCTTTATTATAACATTAAGCTCATCGAAATTATTTATAAACCCATTCATGTTCCATTGGAAAATGGTGAGAGCTTTGTTAAAGCTTTGTAAGTTCCAAGAACTTGTTTTACCTTTGGTAAAAGAAGACTGGTTTATGTTACTAAAAGGTTTTTTGTTTGTGTTGGAAGTTTTTTGTTGGAAATTATGAGGGTTGGTAAAATTATGTTGTTCGGGGTTCTGACTCCACGGGCCGGATGCTGAATCATGCAGGCTCTGATTGGAGCCTGCTCGATTCAGTTCCCGAGCCGCAGAGTCAGTGATTGGGTTGGAATTTTTATTATTGCATTTTAGCATCATCGCTATCAATATTGTTTACAAAATAATCATTACTATGAATAAGTTTTTGAGTAACTGTTTTAATTAGCATGCTTATAACTTAAATATCTGTACCTATTTTTGTCTACCCGTGCGAAGCCGGGACGGGCCGCTAGTCTTAAATAATGACGAATGAAGTTGGCATAATGTTTACTAATTCTTTTCAAAATATTTGAACATTTATTTAACTTGTTTTGATTTATTTTTGTTTCTTCTTTTGAAACTTTTAAATTTAAATTGAATGCCTTAAAAAAACCCAAGAGAAAAACATTTTGTTATGATTAAACGGTGTTTTCTTGCCATTTCTATAGAATCCCTTAGCTTACTGTACAAACAAAAATCAAAACTCCAAGCGTGTGCTCTTAATAGAAAGTCGCCTCAATTTTGCAACTTGTTCAAAACAGTATCTAAAAACCCAAATACACTGCCGGTCATAAGGTTAGAAGCAGGCATTTTCGAAAAGTAAAATTGATATTTCTCCCGGTACGTGATGGATTAGAAAAAAACAACTATGGTAAATGGGGGACTATTTTGTTGACAACAAAATATAAAATTTGGCTTTAGGAGATATTTAGCTTACGACACTTTTATGACAAATTGTTGTCATAATTGAGTTAAGAATATGCGAAAATAAATCGGGTCATTAGATTAGAAGCAGTGAATAAATCGACGTTGTTTTGTGAAATGCATACATTTTCTTTTCGGAAAAACGGTAAAATTTATAAACGAATTGTTCTTGATTGAGTGTTAACAGAAATGGGCAACAAAAAATGTTTGACAACAGTAGAGGAAAGGGCAAGAATAGATGTTTATTGCTCTAAAGGTCTTTAATGCTTTTTTATAGCCCGAAAAAAAATCGAAGTGATCATTGTGTCAGCAATTATTTAAAAAAAATCGTCTTACACGATAAATTATAAAAAAAACACTTCTTCTGCCTTAAGACTTCACAAAATGCGAAGTATCCTTAGAATAGCATAGGTACTCAACAACACACACCCCGTCCCCGATACATCTGATAAACGCATCTACATAAACGAAAGCTTAACACCGCTTAATAGTTCTCGATCGCGACATGCCATTCAGCTTCAAAGAGAAGGAATATTGTTTTCGGCGCGAACAAAAAATGGTTTTGTGTATGTAAGGAAAAGCAGTGATGATATGGAAACTAAAATTGATTCAAGTACTTTCTCTACTCTCTCCTATTCAACTTAAGGACAGGAATGTTATATAGAGCCGATCACCATTATGTATTATTTTGTTTATTTGATAATTTTATTAATTCTTTTTTTATTATTTTTTTTTCTCTATTTCTATATTTTTTCTTTAATTTTTATTTAATTTTTTTTTTTATTTCTATAATTTCTGAATAATTTTTCTTTAATCTTTATTTAATTTTTTTCTTTTTTTTTACTTCTATTTTTGATATTTATTGATTTGTAAAGCCTATTTAATTTTCCTAAATTTTTCAAAATTTTTCAAATTTCAACAAAATAACAATAATTTGTTTACTGTTTGGAGGTTTGCATAGAGGTAATTGCTTCTGATTCTATCTCGTTTGTCTTTGTTTTGTTGTCTTTGGAAGAGGGATTCATTCTCGTAACATGATTGGTAACGCCTCAGCTAAATCAGTGATCAAAATATTATCTGGAGCTCGCGAGGGTTTCAAGTTGTGTTGTATTAATGCTCGTAGTCTTAATATGGATAAGCTTGATTTTATGAAATATGTGTTCGAATCTTCAGGGTTGGATGTCATTTGCGTTACTGAGACATGGTTTCAACCAGATATTCCTAGTAGCACATATGATATCGATAACTATTATTTGACAAGAAATGATAGAATTACTGATACAGTTGGGGGTGGGGTTGCGGTATATTGCAATGCATCACTTAAAAGTAAGGTTATGGGTAGGTCTGAGAATGGTGGTGTTGAGTTTCTTATTTTAGAGATAACGGATGGTAATATAAAGGCTATTTTGGGTGTTGTTTACAATCCCAACAGAAGTATTTCCAGATGCAGATCTTTTGTTATTGGATAGTAGGGCCAAACAACTTAAAGATGAAATCGCAACACACGGACTTTTCGTTTCAAACTCTTATGCCACCCGCTTTGCTCCTAACTCTACTCCGAGTCTTCTTGACCTTATAATCGTTTCTGACACCTCGAATGTTGTGTTACAGGATCAATTATCTTTTGATGGTATTTCTGACCATGATCTAGTTTTTTGTACATACAACATTGATTTTTCACGTGTCTCTACCCCATTGTCTTTTCAGTACAGAGACATAAAGTCTATTAATAACCCTGCACTCCAGGCAGATGCGATGAATCTTCCCTGGCATCTTTGTCACCAATTCTCAAATTCAAATGACAAAGCTAACTATTTTCAATCATTGGTTCTTGAATTATATGAAAAACATGTTCCACTCAAAACAGTCTCAGTACGTTGCAAAAATTGTCCTTGGTTTACCTCTGATGTCCACAGGTCTATCAAGAATCGGAGAAAATTTTACTCAAAGTGGAAGTTAAACCCCACGACTGCAAATTGGGAACTTTTTTGCCATTCTCGAAACAATGCAACTCTTATTACTCGCAGAGCCAAAAAAATGTTTTTCATGTTTCATGTTGGATACTAACCAGTCGTCTCGAAAGCTTTGGAGTAATCTACGCTCGATTGGAATCGGTAAAAAAGAGACTATTCGAAATTTTCCTGATCCCAATCAACTTAACGATACCTTTGTTTTGAAAGAAGTTCAACAACTCAATTTTGTTCCCAACAGTGAAGTCTCAAGTGAACCCTCAACGGAATATGCTTTTGGTGAAGATGGTGTGCCAATTTGTTTTTTAAAAATGATTTTACCTCACGTTTCCAATGCTTTGACACACTTAATTAAAGTGGTCATTCCTTTTGCCAAAAAGTCGAATGCTAGCTCTTGCTTGGACTTTCGTCCCATAAGTATTTTTCCATGTCTGTCAAAAGTCTTTGAGAAAATTCTTGTCTCTCAGATATCTGATCACTTAAATAGATTCAATTTGCTGTCACAATTCCAGTCTGGGTTCCGTGCACATCATAGCTGTCAAACTGCTATGATAAAAGTTCTTGATGATATTCGGATTCAATATGACCGTGACAATTTAACCATTCTCTGTTTACTAGATTTCTCAAAGGCTTTTGACAGAGTTAACCATGATATACTGTGCACTACTTTGGGTTTCACGATAGAGCTGTCCGTCTTATTAAAGATTATCTTTGTAACCGAAGCCAAAGAGTGCATTTTGGACAATTACAATCAGAGTCTTTGAACTTGCTAATGGGTGTACCGCAAGGTTCTATTTTAGGACCAGTATTGTTCTGTATTTACATAAATGACCTTCCAAAAGCTTGTTCGAATGTACTGCTACATCTATACGCAGATGATGTACAAATGTACCTATATATCCCGTCCACTTGGTTTGCAAGAAGATTTGATATGTAGATTAAATGAGGATCTCACTGCAATATCCAATTGGTCACTCAAAAATGGTCATACGCTTAATCCAAAAAAAGACCCAACTCATCGCGATATCCAAAAAGCAGTTTGATACGTCACTTCTGCCCCCAATTTTTCTACTTAAATCTCAGCTTGACTTTTTTGACAGTGTAACCAGTCTTGGTATTAAGTTGAATAAATCGCTTTCAGCTGAAAACCACACAAATTATGTAGTCAGTAGAATTTACGCTGGACTCCGAAAGCTCTGGTTATTTTCTTCTCTAACCCCTGTTAATACTAAACTCAGGCTCATAAAAACTTTGCTTTTGCCTTTAATAACCTATGGTTATACCGTGTATTGTAAACCTGATTCGCATTCCCAACACAAGCTCCTTGTCGCATTTAATGACATGATTAGATATGTGTATGGACTTCGGAGACACGAGCACATATCGCATTATCATCGACTTGTCCTTGGGTGTTCCCTTCAGCAATATCTTGATGCTAGGTGCGGTATATTCTTACACAAAATTATATTATATATATATATAATATACATTTATGAAAAACTTACATTTGCTCAATCCCTCAGAACTTTAAATATTTTGGTACCGTATTAAAACTATTTGAACTCCTCGCGGCTCTTCATGATCTATGCAACGAAGCTATGGAACTCTCTCCCAGTGGCTATTAAGAAAATTATAAGTGTTTCTAATTTCAGAAATGCAATTACTTCTGAATTTCGCTAAACTCTTCAATGCTTTTTTAAATAAATTATAGGTAAACGAAAGAAAATTAAACAGGTTCTTTTCTACATAATACATATACATAATTTAAATATAATTTAAGTGAATTTATTTATACCCATACATTGCAATTTGCGTTTCTTATCCAACTGTTAAGTACTATAAAAGACAAAGTCATACTGTACATTTGTATGTAAAAAATTGAATTGAATTGAATTGAAAAGAGTCAAATTCAGCTTTATCGGCGGCTAAAACTAGGGAGAAAGCTAATGTTAAGGCCAACTAATCCACTGTTAAATGCACGATTCGCCATGCTAAACACTTAAAGCACCTGAAGCTTAAGAAAAAACCATCACTTAATGACGCAAGGAACGCTTGTGTTTCGAGAAAGATCACATGAGCTGGGATGTGCAAAATGAAATGACCCCAAATGATTTGCGGAAGGTCATTTTTTTCCGACGAAAAATTTAACCTAGACGGCCCAGATGATTATAATTATTATTTCCATCACCTGAGGAAAGAGTAGTGATTTTTAAACCGTCACCATAGCAAAAAAAAGAAGGCGTTATCGTGTGGGACTCAATTTTATTGTATGGCGTTTTAGACTTGGTATTCCAAGATACCAAATGACTAGGAAAACATACAAAGCCTTCCTGGAATCAGTATTCCCTAATATTAGCGAGCTTTTTGGACCAATTCCATGGATTGTTCAGGAGGAAAACGCTCCCATACACACAGTCCGAGAGGTGAAATCCCTTATTGTAAACCAAAACTTCCACTTGCTGCCTTGGCCACCATATTCTTTGGACCTTAACATATTTGAAAATGTGTGGGGCTAGCTTCCACGTAAGGTTCATGAGGAAGGGAAGCAATACGGTGACAAGTAAGCGCTAATTCATGGTATCAAATTGGCCCGGAGTGAGATTTCTTTGGTCTACTTGGAATCTCTTTATAAATCCTTAAAAGGTAGAATTTTTGAAGTTATTTTGAGGGCTACTCATAACATAAAAATTAGTGAATTTTGTCTTTAAATGTAATGTAATCTGTTGAAAATTCCCCGAGTTATCTTCTACGCCAAAAGGCATTTCTGTCTTCCAAACATCTTCTCTATCCCATTACTTCGAAAAAATGTGCGCCATACTTATTCCTTTTGATTTGGGTTATATTTCACTGTATAATCAAAAGAAATTCAAACTAAAGAAGCAATTTTTGCTTCCGGTTCTATGCCGTTTTTGTTAATTTTACTTATAAAGCTTAATTTTCACACTTCTTAGGCGACCAGACCACGCAGTCCGATTGTCACATATAACAAGGCAGTAATCTACTACCACAGGCGGAAATATTTCAGTGCTATTGACATCCTTATGCCATTAGTAGAAAGGCTAGACGAGTTAGAAGAATCCATTGTTTTGAATGTTGGCGTACTTGTTATCAGTTGTCTGCTGGCTACAAATCAATTAAAACGAGCATTGGCTTTTCTCGAAGCTATACAAATCCATTTGGGAATCAACTTGGATACTGTAGCAGGCGAAGACAATTCTTCACCGGAAATCTTGAGCAGCATTGATGGTTTCAATCGAATGTTTAAAATGGTGGCAATGATGACTAATGTTTTGAATAGGAAAACCGTTGTAATACCTGATGATGGGGTAGGCATTAATAAGTTTATAATTTTGTCGCATATTCTAACTAAAAATGTTTTATCTTTTCAGACTGCAGAATTTGCTGCGCTTAAAGCACATCAATACTATCTAATGAAAGACTTTCAGATGGCTGCTAAGCAGTTGTCTAAAAAGTTTACACCTGGATGTTATGGCGTCGAGTAAGCCTGTTTGTGATAAGTTGTTTTAATAATTGTTACTAAATATGCATTCCATATAGAACCCATGGTGAAGATCTGGATACATGCATCGCTAACAACATGGGCATTATTCATTTGAGAGTTCGTCACTATGCCGTGGCTGCGAAGTTCTTTCAGAACGCCATTTCATTTGATAGTAAATTCTCTAGTAATTTAAAAAATGTCCCATTGCATTATTTGAGTGCACCTCGTTCACGAGAAGTTTTATATAATCTTGGTATATCGATGTTACATTTGAGGCGGCCTAAAGAGGCATTCGAATGCTTTCTCATTGCTCTTAAGACTTATCACAAGAATCCTAGGCTTTGGTTTAGACTTGCGGAGGCTTGCATTATGTTTAATGAAATGGTAAGTTTAGTTTATTTTTTATTTCTAGGTTTATTTTGCTTATCTCCTGAAAATTATGATTTAATAAATGTTTACTCTTATTAAATTCAAAGACAAATTTAGAAAATGATAAAAAGCCAATTATAGCTGCAATAGTTTGTCCTGGGTCTCGGAGGAAATTTATCTTTCAACCTACTCCAAAGCTTGCCTACCCGTAAATAAAGTCGAAATTGATTGTAGATTCGAACAGGTTAATGTGCTATATATTAAATTTCTTTAGGGAAAATGTACAGTCTGCTGCGATTCCTGAAACCAACTTGGAGTTTGCAGCTTTATGTCTACGTAATGCTCTTTATCTCCATAACACCTACAAAACGCAGTTTACTACATCTAACACTGAAGATGCTGATACACAAAGTTGGAGTTCAATTAACGATGACAACATTTGTAATCCTTCCATGCCCATATCCAAGGAGTCATTTGCTAATTTAGGCGCTGCTATTTCTGCGGCCTACAGTTATGTTTCTTTGCGTCTAGGAGATTATGTTCTTGCACTAGAATATGCCAATGAATTGCTGCGTATGGACGGTATTTCGGAATCATATGAGTAAGTTCCTACAATTTAAATAAAAAATAGCAAATGTACAACTTTTATTTATTAAAGAATGCTTGGACATATGTACAGCGGGGAAGCTTTAATGATGATGGATAAATTACCAGAAGCACGTATTCATTTGGAGCCAAAATTCATATCTGCACCTAACGCTTTCGACTTCGAAACAAAAGACTGGCAAGTCAAGTCTATCGAAGCTGCTCAGTCGATTATGACCTATAATCTAGTTGTGTGCATGATTATGCAAGGTGAATTAGATATTGGCAAAGCCTTACTCACAACCTGCACGCATCCAATTGTCAATGCAAAAGTGATGGCCCTTAAGACTTATATTGATATAGTTTCCAAAGGCGGTCCATAATATGTTGAGCAATTGAAAGTGTGTATCATTGTAGATATTTTATCTATATAATATTCTCCTATTATATAAATATATATTTTAAGCGTTATGTGTTTTATAATTATGTATATTATATAGCAAAATTTATAATTAGAAATAGTATTTAAAAATGAAATAAAAATATATTTTGTAACTCATTTTCACGTATAGATTCAATACAAAATTACAAATGTAAGTTCTTTTAAAAAAGTCAACTCAGTAAAGTAGGGAATAATTTACTTCGGATATTCATTCGTCTGCGTATTGTGCGAAGTGCACCATTAAATTTCGAGGGGATTGGTAGGGAAAATAAAAGTTTTTGTTTTTTAAATGTTGCTTGTTTATTTTTCGTTTTATTTTACTTTTTTTTCCGGTAAATATTTACAAAAAAAGTATTTCTAATACCTTAATTATGAATCCGGATTATAGTGAATTTGCTTGTAAAGAACAGGAACATAACTATCATAACGGGCCTGAAAAAAGTCCACTGCCACAGGCACATTTTCCATGTTATATTTTTGTGTGAATTTTCTTGTTGAAAAATGTTTCCGTGAATCAAATGAATACTTATCAATCGGTTTCTCATCAAAGTTCTGCTTTCCTTTCTGTTTGTAAACTAAAAACACATACCGCGCTAACCCTGCGTCCTTTGAAGGACCTGCTCCTATATACTCTGCCAAGACTTCTCCCTTATTAATATTGTTTGCAGGAATATTTACAACCAGCCATTTTATAACTTCTCGGTATTTAGGATTTGCGCGACTCGGTCCGTCCGGTGCCGTAAAGATTAAAGTATAAAATGCATTATCATCGTACTTCCAGTTTACTAAGTCTGGCTTATTCTTGGTTTGAGTAGGAGTAAGTTCATTGCCCAAATGCACAGCTTTATGGTCGTATTTGACCTAAGGGAATACAAAACTTTAAATTTTACAAATTAATCATTATCAGTAAAAACCTTACTCTAAGTTCTGCTTTTGCACCTTGGGAAACAACGTCCGGTATGACCTCGTTTTTTTGCATAGCTATAGTAACTTTTTTATTTATACACTCAGCATATGCCAAAACTGTAGCAATCGACAATATAAAAATTGCAGCCTTCATTTTACATCCAGCAAATATTACAACTTTTGAAATATTGTTCAAGGTTTAATTATTTTAAGGCCTTTATATAGAAAATTGACCCATAAAACAATATAAATTTAGTTTTTTTTTTCGAGATCGTACTTATTGATTTTTTTTTAAATACTCTAAAGGCCAAGTTTAGCATTCATAATATTGAAAATGTTTAATGGTGTGATATTTAAACAGTGTGTATTTTAAAACCCTGTTTTTTATAGGAAGCGAGGCAGTTGGGTGTGAAAATGTTGCTTCGCGTATTAAAATAACCAAACACATTTTATTTTCTCTTCAAGTACATAGCACTGTACAGTTGATACGTGTCCTTATATTTTGCATGTACTGTACCAATTAAGATTTTGTCATAATAAATTTTATTATTATAAAAATAATAACCTCTAGTCTCATTAATTATAATCATTTGTTAAAAACAATTTAATATTCTCATTTTTATGAAATAAAGCTGTAGGGAATAAATAGCTTTAATATACAATTTACAAATTTTTAATTAGCCTTATTTACATATATGTATGTATATAATGAATTATTATTTACAAATTTTTAATTAGCCTTACATATTTATATATAATAAATTATTTTATAAGGTATATGAGTTATCTGCAAGTATGTGACTTGTGCCATTTCTTCACTGTAGTCAACCGATTATCGATATAAATTTACATACGTTCAATCTCTAATTTTTTGAGAAATGTTAAATTTCTTGAAATATATTTTCTACTTAGATAAACATATAGTGTAAACAAAAGAAAAGGATAACTGTCAGAGAATTACACTGCTTGTGCCTTTCACAAGAAATAGTTTCAGGATTATAATATAACGGTCTAACGGCCAATGAATTTTTAAAAACTCGATCTAGTTATTCTCGGTTTATTTATATATTAAAAATATTAGGTCCGTTCGCGTACTTTCTGCACCAAAATTCGTAAAAAGAGATATTTTAAAGAGTGGGGGTAAAATTCTCTCACAAAAAAAAAAAAAAACTAAAAAAAATTAAGCGAAATTTTTCACACATCTGTAGAAAGTCATTTTTAAATTCTAGGAATTTCAGATCTCGGTTGAATGGAACGTAGATAGGTTATGTTAGGTTAAAGTGACTGTCCGTGATGGAGTAGGGCACACTAAGGCCAGTTTAATGGCCCATTGTGATAAAAAATTTAAAATTGTGACATTTTACGAATAAAATTTAAATAAATACGTCCGTTTTTGTTTTAGCGGATATTTATTTTGGGATTTGGTTTTGATGTTCTCACTTCTTTTTAAATAAAAATTGTGTTTTATTTTATTTCGTTAGGGATTCGTGTTTTTTTAAACATATTCGTGTTGCACTGACTGAACATCTTTACTAGAATGACCGATATAATATCGGTTTCGATTTCATTTTGTCCACTGTTTCTTGAAAAGTCGAACCATTATTTCAGTATTAAAGCCCTGCAATCTCTAGAATTTAATAATAGAAAATGTTATATATTGAAAAGCTTCACGAAATCGTGTGTTAAGTATGTAGATTCAGTCGAGATGAAAAATGCAAACATTTTGGTAAAAGTTTAGTATTTTTAAATATTTCTTCAGATGCACATAATGTCAAAACGGGCGTCTTGTCTTCTATTTGTCTACACTTTTATCTGGTTATGTTGTCCATAGGAATATTGACTATTTTAGATTGGATGTTAATTCTTGACGTAGGTAGTTTAAATAACTCTTATGTCTTTGTGTGCTCATGATTATTATAAACGCTAATATGCATAATATCCTCCCACCCTTCATGTGTAAAATAAAGCGCACGAAAAGTTAATACTTTAATGGGTTTCAATGCATATGTAATTTACACTTTATGAAAATGTCAGCGTCCAAACATTTTAAATTATGCAGCTCCTATTTTGACTTGTTGGAAAACCGTCCATGTTTATGTATTTTCTAAAAATATTTTATTATTGCAGATACAAATCCTTGTACATTTGTGGAAATTTAATCCAAAACCGGAATGAATCTACGAATGAAGCATTTCGAAGACGAAAAACCTTGCTTAACCGAGTTCTAATATCTTAGACCCCCAAATTTGAAGGCCAAATAAATCGAAGTTCTATCTCCAACTGAGATCTAAATTAGAGTTTTGAAGCTTAAAAGCTTGATGAAAAAATGAGTTAAAGCTCAATCGATTTCTAATATACGTACATAGGTATGTATATAGGATTATGAATGGGCAGGTTCAGACAACATAAGGGACTTCATTTGCAGTCAACTTCATTCTTCATTCTAGTTACTTTTTAAAATGTCATGAGTTTCAAATTCAGAACTTTACTTCACAAACCTCTACTTTAAGTTCATAGTACAAAAACTAACAAAGGCATTATTGTCTAAAAAACATTCATAAGGCAAGCTGCATGTCCATCAAGATTTGTATTTTGTATTTAAAATTAATATTATTTATTTGTTTTCCAAATTGACAAGGAACCTTTTTACACAAAACAATAAATGAAGCTGTGCAGAAAATAAATAAATCATAGCGTAACAAAGTTCAGCTTTTAGTTGAATGAAAAAACATTGGGCAGGTTCAGGCGACACAAGGGACTTGAAAGTAAGGCAAGTTTCTAGTATCTGATTGGCCAGCTGCCAAAAATTTGCCTTCCAATTAAGGCAACTTCATTGGAAAGTTGACTGGAAAGTTAGTTAAAAAAAATCTCCCTAACTATCAAGTCAAGTCAAATTATGTCGAACTGACAATTGATCCTGTTTTTTTCATTCAACTAAAAGCTGAACTTTATTACTCAATGATTTATTTATTTTCTGCACTACATCATTTAATGCTTTCTGTTAAAAGGTTCCTTGTAAATTTGAAAATGAAATAAGCAATAGGTATTTCTTTACAATACATAAGTTGACTTGAATTGATAGTTAGGGAGATTTTTCTTGACTAACTTTCTAGTCAACTTTCCAATGAAGTTGCCTTAATTGGAAGGCAAATTTTTGGCAGCTGCCCAATCAGATACTAGAAATTTGCCTTACTTTCAAGTCCCTTATGATGCCTGAACCTGCCCAATAAAATATTGTACTGTGGCTGACATATGTTCCATAAAATGTGGTACAATTTTGTCAATCATACATTTTATTTCTTTTAATTTGGTTTTGATTTTTAGGGTTGCCAAAATTCTGCTAGCTACCATATTGAATCGTTCCTGTTTTTATTTTGGATAAGGTTCAATGATGTTTAAGCTATTACCATTTATTAGTATTAGTTTTTGTTGAGTTCTAAGCATCTTTCGCTTCTCGGTCACTTGAAAAGCCATTCTTAATTTAAAAATTAAATGCTTTCAGAATTCAAAACCTCAACCTGAATTGTATGCTCTGGAAATTTTGGACTACTATTTATTTCAATATTAGCCTAACCTATTTTACTTGTTCGTTGACAACATTTTTTAAATTGAGATTGCCAACACTTCAACGTCTCGAATTTATTGGCCTTTTGTATTTGAACCTACTTAATGATTGTAAGCTTGATTTTATTTTTAAGCAATCAATTATACTTAAGTCATGAAAACATCACAAACTGATTGATTGGCAGACATAATACCCCTGCGCACACTTGAAAGTATAATGGTACATTTGAAATGTACATATGTACAAATTTATTTCATTTGTAATCTAACTCGCCAAAAAGAGTGTTGTAAATAATATTTACGCATTTTATTACAAAGTACTCGTACATACATATGTGTTTTAGCCGCAGATTTGAGGCTTACGCTTAATCAACGCTAAATCACACTTAAAATTAAATAATTGTTATATACTAATAAGTAATAACCATACCGTTTAATAAGTAAGACACACATTAATAGACCGTCAGGTGAGTCGCAAGTATGAGTTTTGAGGAGGAGCAGGGTATTTCTTAAAAAGAGATTTTGTAAAATTTACTGTAGACAGAATAATAGCTATGTCCGTAAATTCTAGTACTGGAATATGAATAAACAAAACGATTTAAAAGGACGCACAATCCAGAACATCGTATGTCCTTATTTTGTACGAGTTATATTTGAACTGCTTAATTGTATCTCTATACATTTAAGCCCGGTAAAAGGGTAAAATTTTCGTAACAAACGAATCTTTTGTATGTTATCAATCCTTGAGATACTATTTGTATACCACCTGTTTACCCACTAGTTATTCAAATTTTAATTTAGAATTATACATATGTGTCCCAAAATGAGTGTCCTAATGCCCAAATTGTTCAAACAGACCCACTTTTGAAACGTACCTGTATTAAACACTATTTACACACTATACCATACGTTGTTTAAATAAAACTCACGTATCGCGTTACTTTTATGCAACGTACTGTGTAAAAAGTCGAAACAGTTATGCAGACATTAAGTATTCACAGCACTTATTAATTTAATATCATGAGTCAATTCATTTTCGAATAGGGCTAAAAATAACAAACTGATAGCGATCATACAACTTACGAAAAAACAAATCTCACAAAACCCAGAAATTATAATTGTACGTCAGATGTCTTGAGTTAGTCTATTAATCTAAAGAATAGAGGTCAATATTAACTATGTTTATGTTTACATTTTATGTCTTACATCAGGCAGTCATGTTGTTGACCTGCTAATTGGTTAAATTTGTTTAAAGAGCTCAAACCAGAAACATCACTATTTTTTAAACTAAAAAAAGGTAGGTACTTTGTGATTTGCATAGTTGACGAACCTTGACACTGAATACTTATGTGCGCAAGTGTTATAACTTAAATTAATTATATTTGAAATTAAAACAGTTTATACTAAAAATGATGTAGCAAGCAAAGTATATTGGTTCCTGTTTTTTAATTTTGAATTTATTCAACGACGCGATGCGTCTGTCGTCGTCTCGAAGGTTTCAAGAATTACAAACTTAAAATTATCAAGGACTGCAAGTTTCAAATATAGACCTTAGACCAGTTTAAATTAATTTATTTCTTATTACATTAACATACACTCTAATTAAGCTTATAAACATTGTTTCGTACAGTGACATCTTTATTTTTCTAAGATAATTATGTAACAGCTCAAAAAGTTTTATGAATTAATTATTCTTCTCCTAAGTTTACAATGATGAGCTTGGTATAAATTAGGTTGCTTCTAAATGGAATAATATTGTTTTGATTGAGTGGTTTATGAGCATTTGAAAAATAAGTGTCGCCATCTAATCTACATAGATCAGGATTTGCCCGGTGCCCCTTGTATTTGTAATTATTCAATGGTGCCAGATAAATTTTGAAATACATTTTGCGAAATATTGATACACGCCACTTTACCTTGCTATCAAATAAAATATATGTACAGTGCTGGAGGATCGTGGGAAAAATCCCTTTTTGTGGGAATTTCGACCCTAAAAGGGGCAAGTTAAGATAGGTTAGCCCGCAACAGCAACGCCTAGCGGTTAGACCTTATTTGCTGGCAAGCTTACTTTTTCATAAACTTGCTGTCCCTTGACATTGCTTTGACGCTTAGTTTTTGAAACTCACTTAAAGTGATTTCATTAGAGTTACCCCACTCTTTAAACAAGTACCTTCGAGTGAGTTACTCTTTCTAAGCTTCCAAGACCTAATAAATGCCTTCCTCATTTGTTAACCTTTGGTCATGGTTTTTTCCATCTATGTATTGGTTTAGGTAGGGTAAACAATCCTAAAACCAATACCCTATGTTTATAGGATAACCACAGCCACCACGAAACTCCCACTACGGGGGCCGTCCCATGTATGGTCACGGTGTAAACACCGTGGGGCTGCACCATACCCCGTGGTACCACATTAAGCATTGGTCAACTAACTTTCGTTCTTTGATAGGAAGAATCTAGGGAAGATAACCCTAGGTGTGGTCGCTCGGCTTCATGATTGGGACCTCAATCCACCAGCTTTATCTTTTCATGAACATCATTCTTTTATAGAATGATTTTTACTGGAGCAACTCCGAGTTTAATCTTCTTTTAAATACCGACTTTACAGATAGAAGAGGTCGATTTGTATATTTACTGATTTTTATGGTCTTTTTATAAATTTTTATCAGTAAGTTAAGCCCCCAGCTCTGGGCAGGACGACAATCCAACGCTATTTAACAATCCCAAGACTTAGTCTTAGGAAAGAAGATAGCAATAACTTCTTGCGTTCGTTCACAAGCAGAAACCTTTGTCAATGTAGTTCTCAGAGTGCCTTTATCAATTATATCGGGTGATTTTTTTGAGGTTAGGATTTTGACAGATCACGCGGGATTTCAGACATGGTGTCAAAGAGAAAGATGCTCAGTATGCTTTGACATTTCATCATGAATATACTTACTAACGAGCAAAGCTTGCAAATCATTGAATTTTATTACCAAAATCAGTGTTCGGTTCGAAATGTGTTTCGCGCTTTACGCAAATTTTTTGCGTTTTTTTTTAAAAAAAAGTTCTCAAGCTCTTAAAAAATCACCCATTATATTAAACAATGTCCTCTTTTCAATGGAGGACAATAAATACATAATGGGTGATTTTTTAAGAGCTTGAGAACTTTTTTTTTAAAAAAAACGCATAAAATTTGCGTAAAGCGCGAAACACATTTCGAACCGAACACTGATTTTGGTAATAAAATTCAATGATTTGCAAGCGTTGCTCGTTAGTAAGTCTATTCATGATGAAATGTCAAAGCATACTGAGCATCTTTCTCTTTGACACCATGTCTGAAATCCCGCGTGATCTGTCAAATACTAATGCATGAAAATCCTAACCTCAAAAAAATCACCCGATAATTAATTGTAACAGTATCATTCTTCAACAAACTACACTGAAGTCTCATTACTTGTGTCCAAAAGCCACCGCGAGGAGGTGCAAGTAAGTACTTCTTTCTTCCAGATTGGAGACAAGCAACCATATATATATACATATATTAACTTTTCTCCATCTACACGGAAGTCAGTTTGACCCCAACCCTAAAAGGGACAAAGGGAAAACCGCCTGGTTTTGTGGGAATTTCTATCTAAGCCAAAAAAGTACATTTTCACCAAGTTCTAATTAGTTTCGATAATAGCCGCGTTCTATTATCACCGTGATCTGATCCGGATCAGATCATGATAATAAAACAGCATTGGATCATCATATTTTTTGTTATTTAAAGTTTGGTAGCAGTGTCAAATTCGTTCTTTCAAAAGTGACATTACGGAGCAAAAAAAAAACAAACACATACCAAAAATGGAAGCTCCACAACTTTTGAAAATGTTTCTGCAAATCACCATTGCACTCTCAAACTCAAAGCATCCAGGAACGCTTTTGTCTCACATGTAGTCCAGATTCTTTTTGACCTTTTAATAAATGTGACACTTAAATAATTTTATTTAGAGATTATTTACAATTTATTTGAACATCTTTTCTCCCATTTGTGCTGCAGCTTTCTCGATTTTATTTATATTTTTTGACATTTAAAGCAGGGTTGCCCAAAGAACATTTTGCTCAATGATTTTTTTTTGTTCCTTTTTTTGGGGGAAAATAATACCCATAAATTATGTCAAATATAAATTTTTTTGGACTTAATTATTTTAATTTCACCAATTAATATCTAGTTTTGTTAAAATATCTAATTATTTTATGGATTATATACCAAATAAATAAATATAAAGCTTCTCGCTTTCTATTTAAAAAATATATTTTATTTCAGTCATAATAGAAATGTTAACATGGCAATACAGGTTTTATTTAATTTGTTTGCAATGATACCAACATTTCCATGTGAAATAACAATGATATAGCACTCCTTGTGAAAAAAAGAATTAAATTTTGGATCTCAAATTGAGATCCAAACACAAAGCAGGATCTTGTGTTGTTGTTGTAATGCATGTAAATTCAAGATCCGGATCAGATCATGGTGATAATAAAACGCGGCTAATAAAAGTGTGAACATGTAACATCCCTGTTCCTAATTGCTTTAACTCATTGTATTTGAGGCTTAAGTTTGTCTTCTCCTTTGAATAATTCCCAATTAATCATAGACAACAAGTGGTTTCAATAGGTCAAAATTTCTTTATTGCTGACAGGTTAGACAAAATAATTATGAAGATCAATTTAATATCAATGGGCAGGTTCAGACAACATAAGGGACTTCATTTGCAGTCAACTTCATTCTTTGAACGTAAATTTTGACCAAGACAACTAGTTAGTTTTACTTCACAAATCTCTACTTCAAGTTCATAGTACAAAAACTACCAAACACATTATTGTCTTCAAAACACTCCTCAGGTAAGCTACAATTTAATCACTTTATCTGTATTTTGTATAGTAAGGAAATATTACTTATTTCTTTTCAAAATGGAATACAGAAAATATTAAATGAAGTTGAGTAATAAAGTTCAGCTCTCAGTTGAATGAAAAAACCACGATCAACTTTCATTTTGACAGAAGTAGATTTAACTTGCTTGATTGTTAGGGAGATTTTTCTTGACTAACTTTCCAGTCAACTTTCCATTAAAGTTGCCTTAATTGAAAGGGAATTTTTTGGCAGCTGGCCAATCAGATACTAGAAACTTGACTTACTTCCAAGTCCCTTATGTCGTCTGAACCTGCCCAATGACTATATCTTACCTATTAAAGATAATATTTTTTTTTGGGCCAAAATGTTTTGAATTATTTGAAGACAATTGTATTGACAAAACAGTTATTGTTGAAGTGAAAAATAATTGCAAAAATTTGTATGTAACTGCTTTGAATGGCCCTGAACTTAACAGAAAGAATAAATTGTAAAAATTTAACAACTTTAAACTAAATTCTTAATTTGGAAACTTCTAAGACAATATTTGAATGGCGATCACTTCCGTCCTACTTCAATGAGGCTCAAAAACAAAAGCTTCTCTCACTTTCCATTGAAAAGTTTTGGACAAAAATTTTTAATTTGAAAGACATAGACGGAGTTTTGATCTATCCAAATTAAAAAAAAAAAATAATAAGCTTTGCCCTATCCTAACGCAGAGCCTGCAAGAATTTTTAGCATTGTCACAGATGTTAAGACAAAAAAACGAAACTGTATGAATAATAGTACACCTAACTCAATATGCGTCTTTAGATATGCTTTGGCTCATAAAAATCTAACATGAATAGATTATGAAGTAAGTGACCGCCACTACAAATTATTTGGTAACGATATGTATGTACATATATACAAAATGAAGTAATGTTTTAACGATTATTTTATTAACGAGAACATTTGTAAATTTATGTAAATACACAAATTTGTTAATGAAAAGGCTATGCGTAAATTATTATTTAACTTTTTTTTTTAGTTTTTTGTCCGTGGGAAATAAAGAGGGAAAAATGAAGTGGTGTGTGGTAAAAAAGTACACATGTATGTATGTACATATATTATTTGAATCATAGTAAGTTTTTACTTTAAGTATGTACATTCAAGGCAAAAGTTAACTACGTTTTGTAAAGACTATTTAAATTTTCCCGAAGGTTTTTATAGCCTAAGTTCAAATAAAATTTTGAAATCACTCAACTATCAAATAGGTCAGTTTTTAAGATATTAGAGTATAAGATTTGTTAAATTTGTTATAACAGACTTGTGTATATTTTTTTAAATTTGAGTTTATAAATTTCAAATTGATGTTTGGATTTGAAGTAAAACAAATTTTACATTCCATGGTGATCAAACATTACATGATGGTCAAACTAAAAAAGGGGAAGAAACTTTATTAAAAAAGTGTTTTCCAAGAGATTTTCTATTTAAATAAATTTCAATATTTTGGTACTACATACATATATGTATTTATAATAAAAGCATGGAACAAAACAAACATGAAATGTAATGACGAAGTGGTTAATTTTTGTATTGTAAACGACCTGAATGGGCGTAATCAGGGTATGAAGTACTCTCTAGATGCTGAGACGCTAGCAGCTCATTTTAAAACTCTGCTCTCAGCTGACGAAGACCTTCATACCTTCGATTACGCGTCACATAACTCTGTAGTAAATGACCTGGATTTTGAGATCTCGCTTGTGGAATTGGAAGCTACGCTCTCAAAAATGAAAAACAATAATAATAAAACACCAGGTACGGACGGTATACCAGTGGAATTCTACAAAAACAGCACTTTGGAATTTAAAAATTTCCTTGTAACCTTCTTTAATAGATTGTACAACGACGCTATCGCTCCAACTAGTTTCTAGAAATCCGTTATTTTTGCAATTTTTAAGAAAGGTGATGCAAATCCGCCTGAAAATTATAGAGGTATTTCGGTATTAATTCGAAAAATTCTTTCAGCCATTCTGAATGGAAGACTTATTAAATGGATTGAAAGTAGTAATCGTTTGAGTATTTTTCAAGCCGGTTTCCGCCCAGGTTATTCTACAATGGACCATGTTTTCGCTATCTCCAGTATCGCTAGAAAGTTTATTGAACGGAAGAAGAAACTATACGAGTACACTTGCTTTGTTGATTTTAAAGCTGCTTTTGACAAAGTCAACAGACAGGATTTAATTTATAAAATGTCCTGCATAGGTGTATCTCGCAAGTTTTTATTAATGTACGAAAATCTAATTTTCGCATCAAATGCAAGGGTATGGGATGGTTTTGATTTCTCGAATAGTTTCGAAACAACAGCCGGTGTGCCGCAAGGTTGTATTTTGAGCCCTTTACTGTTTTCTCTCTTCATTGATGATATTTGTGATCATCTTCCTGGTGGAGTCTCTTTTGGTTACAGCATTGTCAAAGTTTTATTATATGCCGAGGATTTGGTTATGTTTGCCTACAATCCAGTTTCGCTACAGATGCAAATTAACCGACTTTGCTTATTTTGTGAGACCTGGGGTCTGCAATTAAATGTACAAAAAACAAAAATCATGATTTTTGAAGGAAGGCAAACAAGAAGACGCCCTAATGAAAAGTGGTCGCTCAATAACACCGTTATCGAAATAGTCCAGGAATTTAAATACTTGGGTGTTCTTCTTACCCACAATTTAGATTTCGCTAAACATGCTAAAATAAAAAATAAAGAAGCCAAGTTGGCACTAAATTTGATGTGGCCTAAGTTCTTCTCCAACTCCAACATTGATCTGGTATCTAAATATAAAGTCTTTAATGCAACAATAAATTCATGTTTGTGCTATGGTGCACAAGTTTTCGGTTTTTTGAACCTAGATGCTTTCGAGAGCCTGCAAAGGTACTTCTTTAAACGCTTGTTTCGTTTGCTTAACTCAACTCCAAATTACGCCATTTACGTAGAGTCAGGCATCACCCCTATTTATATAAACAATTTAAAGGCTAATGCGGATTTTATTGTTCAGGTGATGAAAAGAAGTGAACTGTGCCTTCACAAAATAATTTTGAAAAAATTGCTGCAATCGAATGCATCTCCGTTTAAAGACTGGTACCAACTCGCAATAGCAACAGAATCTTTCCTCAACCTTTCGGAAACCAATGTTGACGACTGGCAAGCGCATTTCACAGGTGTTATTGCTAAGTTTGACCAAAAGTTGTATGTAGAAAATCTTTTTAGTGCAACTTCTTCAGCATCTAGAAACGTTTATAGAAACTTAAATCATCAATTGAATTCAGACATAAACTACTTCAGAAATGATTACTCAGTTGCTCAGATAAGTATTATTTTTAAAGCCAGAGTCGAAATCTTAAACTTAAACTTTATACCACACCGAAGTGATTTGCCGAAGCTATGTATGTATGTGATCTGTGCAACAGAAGAGAAATCGAAGATATCCACTTTTTAGCTAATTGCCCTAGGTTGGCTAAACGTATTCAAATTTTGTCGACAAGCTCTTAACTGCCGGAACAGTTTCACTTATTAAATTAACTTTTAGCCTATCTCATTTTATGTTGCAAATCATACAAAATTGTCTTTTTTGTGTTTCAAATCACGTAAAAATTGTCAAAACTTTACTTTGAGTAAAGCCTACTATTCAAAAAAATGTATTATTTTTATAAATTGTAATTTTGTGTTTCAAATCACGTACAAATTGTTCGAATTATTCTAATATTTTTATTTAAATAATTTTACATTTTCTTTTTAATTTATATATTTTTTTTATCACTTATGAAATGTCAATTCAGGCAGACGGCAGTCAATGCCATGTCCTTATTCTTAGAAAATTATATTGTAAAATCTTATGATGAAAAAAAAAAAACAAATAAAGAATTTATCTATCTATATATCTATTGAACTCATAACTCATTTACAGAATAAACTAAAGGAAATGCTATTAAGAGGCTATTTATGTTTATTGCTTGGGGAGGAACACAAATCGACCTTTCAGAAGGAAATTGGCATAAGTATTATAAATGTTTTTTTTTTTTTTTGAAATTAAAATCATATTAAGCCTACAAAAAATGCATACATTTTCAGATAAACATTATTGACAGTTTTTTTTTACAAAAAATATAAAAACCTAAAAGATACATTAGTAAAGGTTGGTAAAAACGAATTTTCGACTCAAATATCTAGTTTAAAACTAATCTCATAATATGAAAAATATTGTTTTTAACTTTCGGTAAAATTTTTATAAAAATATAACAGTCAGTCAGACAAAATTGGTAAAAATTGTTGTTCGATTCTCGATATCTCGTGAATAAATGAAGGTATTGACTTCAAAATGATATCATTCTATGCTAAATTTGTTTGTTATAGTACGATAATGGTCTTTGAAAAATCCAATATGTATTATTTTATATAAGAAATAATAATTTTCAAAAAATGCTTCTAAAATTGGTAAATTGACTTAGGATTAAAAACCTTGGAAACAAAAAAAGATATTGAAATCAAACTTATTTCGTCATATGCAAAACATCGTTGCTAACTTTTAATTAATTTTTTTTAGAAAAATTTCATTTACAACTTTTGTTACAAAACACGAAAACACAAAAACAACAAAAAACTGATAAGAAATTGTTTTCGAATCTAGTATTACGATAACAAAGAAAGATATTGACTTCAAACGCGTTTTCTCTCACCCAAAATATTTTTTTTTATATGTACGCGCACTCAAGGGGATATGAATAACCTTATAATGATTATACCCAGTGCTAGCAATTAGGAAGGGAGGATATGATTTGAAAGGAGAGACCGTTACACATTGGTTTTGAATGTCTGCACATTGTAATAAGTGGGAAATATTGAGTCTGGTAAAGCATTTCACATTCGTGTAGTGCGACTAAAAAAAGAATCTCTGTACTTTGCAGTATGACCTTCAGTTTTAAGCCGAATCGAATCCGAATGGCTAATTTTGAGAAAGCACTTTTCATGACAAGAATTACTCTTAGAGAATTTTTCAATTCCTCTCAAGAGGCAGTCCCCGTGAAAAAACTTTAGATGACATAGGCAGGGATCGAACTCACGACCTCTGGCATGACAGTCCAATGCACTAACCATCATGCCACGGGTACTGCAGTATTTTTGGCGATGTCAAATATGTGATCACTCCACAACAAGTGGTTTGTAATGCACATACCAAGAACTGATACTTGTTCAGTCTCCTCGATGCAAGTACCACTCATGGTTAGTAGTTTTGGGGGAGGGTTACGCTTTTGCGACAGTAGACAGCATTGAGTTTTCGAAGCATTAAATCACGGTTTTTTATTCCCCATTGTACAATGCTTTCAAGATCAGAATTTAATGAGCTTATCATACGCTGCCGTTGGTAGTCCACATCCGAAGAACAAGGACTAGAATCTAAAAACGAATATGAAAAGCTGAGGGTACTGTCATCAGCGAAACATTTTAGTGGGTTAAAAGTTTCAGACAAAAGATCATTTATAAAAATAACAAAGAGCGTCGTATACAAAACGGAGCCTTGGGGCACACCAGCGTTTATTTTGTGGATATCAGATTTGAACCCATCCAATACTACTTGAATTGAACGGTCCGAAAGGTAATTTTTAATCCAAGAAAGAAGAGATTCATCAATACCAAAAGCACGCATTTTCCATAAGAGAGCTTGATGCGAAACTCTATCAAATGACTTAGAAATATCAAATGCAATAATCTTACTTTCTTCCAAACGATGTAAAGATTTGTTCCACTGTTCGGTAAGATAAACCATGAGATCAATAGTAGACCTATTGCAACGAAAGCCATGCTGTCGGTCATTAAGAAGCTTTTGTTCTTCAAGATATTTCTTAAGCTGAAAATTATTCAGCGTTTTTATGATCTTGGAAAGAAGGGACGTAAGTGCAATTGGACGATAGTTAGAGGGGGAGGAGGATTCGCCTTTTTTAGGGACAGGTTGGACAAATACAGTTTTCCATCCACTCGGAATGTAGAATACGGCAGATGGAAAAGCTTACGCAGTGGTTTGGCCAGCGTTGAAGAACACCTCTTCAGAAAAATAGCGAGGATACTATCCGGGCCAGCGGATTTGTGAATGTCAAGATCTTTTAGTACTCTAGCAACTGTACGAGTTCGAAAGAAGATTCGTCCCATAGAATCGTTTACGCTTTCAAGTACAGGAGGAGTCATGTCACTCATTGGCAGCATCGAATTAACAGAAAACTGTGCTGCAAGCAGATTGGCTATATCAATCGAGCTTACAAAAGGAGTGTCATTAAAGACAAGCGAAGGAACCTACGAAGACGTAGAGTTGCGCACATTTTTTACAAATGACCAGACATTATTTTTACTACCTTGGGGACATTTTAGTATTTTTTTCCGTAATTTATGGTCATGTAAATATTTAATGCGTCGAATATGCGCGTTACAGGTCTTTCTAGCTTGTTTAAACTTATTCCTGTTTTCCTCGGTGGGGTTGGATTTGTATATCCAGAAACTTACGTCTTTGATCCTAATAACCTCTTTACAACTTGAATCAAACCATGAGCTTTCTTTGCGTTTGATAGATTTTACACTATTCAATATTTAATTTCTGATTCCACAAAGAATTATGCTTGAAACCATATCTGCGCTGGAAACAACGTCACTATGGAGGAAAGTTCCGGAAGAAGTCGTTAAGACCGTCCCAGTTGGTTTTCTCATATTGCCAAACTGTTCTCTTAGGGGTTCTTACTTTAACTGGGGTTTTTTGGAATGAGAAATTTGCAGATATGATACAATGGTCTGATTTGCCAAGAGGCGATAAGGATATTAGGATCAGAGGTAAGAAACAAGTCTATAGAGTGTTGGCAGACTGACCTGCAACGTCAGGAATCCGAGTTGGCTCGTTCACTAACTAAATCAGGTAGTTTAACTCAGCAAAAATCTCGACATAGGTACCTTCCTTCGGGTGTTGCTTGACCATTGAAATCGCCCGTAACAACGATCTCACTGTGCGGAAAATGGGATACAATTCTCTGGATAGAGTCGGACAGCACATCAAACTCGTTAGAATTTGAATTTTTGAAATTGTTATTAATATTTTGTTAAAGTTTTAGACTATTCGACAGACGGGTACAGATGGGAAGTTATCAGTGTGGGGCGCATCCCTGCCTCTCTTTGCTTCAATCAGTAATCTTGTTACTGATGCCATCGGAACAGTAAAAATTAGAACGCAATCAGTAAGGCGCCAGTTATAGCTATCATTGGTTTTCATCATTGAAAACAAACATTGGATTTTTTTTTGACAGGTCGTTTATAGCTATCATTAAAAATTTCTGTGATTGAAAAAAATTTCCGGATTGAAATCCACCGACAAATTTTTACTGACAGAAATCTGTCATTGGAATTGTGTGAAATTGGAACACAAATCAGTGGAACGATTCGTTTCACTTTTGGACATAAAAGTATCAGCTGTTCAGGAAAATGAATTTCCGTCCGGAAAATAGAAAAATACATTTTTAGAGAAAAAAAATGCGCATTTACACTTTTTATTCTTAAACAAAATTCTTTGTGTGATTTCCGATCAATCAGTATATAATTTTCATTTCTAATCAAAGGGAAACACCGTCAAATATCGATTAAAAAATTTTTCCGGATCGATTTCAATGATAGCTATGTATAACTGGCCCCTAAGTGGGTCGAATTTTGAACCTATCAATGAAATGAAAATTTTCTATAAGTTTAGTGCATTATGTATTATATATGTATATTAAAAAATGTAATCAAAAGGCTTAATGTATGTATTCACATACATAATTATGTACTCATACTTGTTAAATACAAAGAAAAATAAATAAAAAGAACTTCAATAATTCACACAAACCTTAACTTTTCATTAGTGTCACCAATATTCACCATGGCACTGAGTTAACTGGTCATCTCAAAATTAAGAAAATGAAGAAAGGTTCAAGTTTTTACTTTTTATTTCGATATGTAATATTCATATGTTTGTATGTAGTGTCTACCAAGCACTCTCTCTCTCATCTCTTTTTGTTATAAAAAAAAGAATAAACCACGTGCCTATTTCCGTATACATAAAGGTATGTTTTAAATCTATCGTCCGTCACAACAAAACATAACTTGGAACTGAAAAAACATAAAACACGCCTCTGGATCGCATGAACTTGTTCTTATTATGGCTCTAAGTATCACATTATTAAAAAAAATTGTAGGTACCTTTTAGTTGTCATAATTTATGAATATCCAAAATTCCGAAAAAGCAATCCCGACAAATTTGCTTACATTTTCTTTTTATACATTTTGTCGGGATCTTTTTTCTGAGTTAGTGGATTTCGTACTTGAAACTTTTTTTATTTATTTAATTATTTTTTTTTTAAATTTAGTAACAGTTAAATAAATCACAAATGACAATCGAAAGGTTCAGACTACATAAAAGGCAAGTTTCTAGCATCTGATTGGCCAGCTCCTAAAATATTGCAATCCAATTAGGCAACTTTATTGAATAGTTGACTAGAAAGTTAGTCAAGCAAAATATCCCTAACTATCAATTCAATTCCACTCATGTCAAAACGACAGCGAATCATAATTTCTAGTTCAACTGAAAGCTGAGCTTTATTAGGGGCCAGTTATAGCTTTCATTGAAAACGACCCGGAAAAAATTTTGAATCGATATTTGACGGTGTTTCCCTTTGATTAGAAATGAAAATTATAAACTGATCGATCGGAAATCACACAAAATTTTTTTTTGAGAAAAAAAAGTGTAATTGCGCATTTATTTTTTTCTAAAAATGTATTTTTCTATTTTCCTGACGGAAATTCATTTTTCTGAACAGCTGATACTTTTATGTTCAAAAGTGAAACGTATCGTTCCACTGATTTGTGTTCCAATTTCACACAATTCCAATGACAGATTTCTGTCAGTAAAAATTTGTCGGTGGTTTTCAATCAGGAAATTTTTTTCAATGACAGAAATTTTTAATGATAGCTATAAACGACCTGCCAAAAAAATTCCAATGTTTGTTTTCAATGATGAAAACCAATGATAGCTATAACTGGCACCTTATACTCCGGGATTTATTGATTGTTCCTTGTCAAATTGGGAAAGGAACAAGTAATATTTCTTTTAAATACAAAATACAAGCCAAGATGGACTTGTAAAAAGTTTTTTGTTTTTGTTAGTTTTTGCACGATCAACTGAATGTAGGTTAGTAAAGTAAAGTTCAAAGTTGGAAATGTGTGACACTTAAAAAACTAACTAGTTGGCTTGGTCAAAATACAAGTTTAAAGAATGCAGTTGACTGCAAAAGAAGTCCCTTAAGTTCAGTAACGTTTATGAAGCCTAGCAGCCAGAGGCTATTTATGTAGCTCTGTTTGTCTGCATAATCCAGCATGTTAGTAATTAAACCTTTTGTCAGTTATTAATTTAAAATTAACCAGTGAGCATCATAATACTAATTACATTATAATAATTGTAATTATCATTATGATGATTCAAATACAAGGATTACATTTTTATCTTAATCATTTCAAAAATCTGTTATTGTTTTGATTTGATGTTATAAGAACAATTCCTTTTATATTGTCTTCCAATTCATAATCAAAAAATTTGATTGATCAGCGCCAATTTCCTTATTTTATTATCAATGTTTCATTAAGAAATGTAATTTTTTGTAACAAAAAAAAATAATTTTCATTTTCGGAATTGTGTTCTTGAATTTCAAATTGAATAAATCAATCCTACAAATAAAAGCAAATAACCCAAACCATAAGATAAACAAGAAAATCTGAATCGCAAATTTGACTTCGAATCTGACTTCCACTTAGGTAAAATCTGACTTCATAATCAATCTATTATATCAGCTTTTTGAGATAACAATTTGTATAATTCTAAAAAGCCTTATATTAGGTATTTTTAAAGCAAAGTTAATTCAAGAAATTGCTTTTTTTCAATAAAATGCGTGGTGATTTTCCAAATCTACAATCCTTCATTTTAATATACCGCTTAAAAATGCTCAGTATCTTGCTTACATATATTTCAAAAAATCCTCATTAGTTGTTAGTTTTCACCTGCCATTAAAAGAACGCTTAAGCATTTATGTTAAAATGGTTCTTAAGGGGCCGGTTATAGCTACATATCAGTAAAATCCATCAGTAAAATTTTAAACAGGAGGAATCTGAAATGTTTTACTGATGAGCGTTTATAGCAATCAGTAAATTTACGTCATTAAATTAAATGTCACTTTGAGGCTTCGCTCCTCAGACAATTTTTTTACTGTTGCTTTCATCAGTAAAATTTTTAATGATGTGTTCGGAACAGTAAAAAATTGGAACACCAACAAAAAACCAAATGGATTTTTTTTGGCTTTTGGCAGTCAGCTGTTCAGTAAAATGAAATTTCATCATTAAACAAATTAAAATGGATTTATAAATTAAATAAAACTTTAAATGCATTGTTTCTTTTTGAAAAAAAAAACTTGAATATAGGATTCATCTTATTGCATCAATCTTTTGCTAGAAATAAATCTGTAATATGTTCAAAAACTAAAAATAAAAATTTTACTGATAGCTATAACCGGCCCCTAACAGAAAAACTCAAATGAACGCGAATTTAGTTAAAAAGCAAATTTTTGGAATATATTGAAACAAATGTTGAAAACGTACACTTATGAGTTTCAGCACATGTACATAGCTTAAATTTATTTTAAAAGGAAGTATTCAAAAACATAAAGGAATTACATTCAAGGTTTTCTAAACCTTCAGATAGGTTGTCAAATGACGACCTAGAAGTCGTCCCAAAACTAATGAGAAATTACAAAAATTAAGTGAAATACTAAACTAATTTAAAATGTATTTAGAGGATAAAAATTTGTACTTCGCAAAAATACCATACAATTCATTCGTTGTGTTTAAACTTAGCATTGGAAACCTAGTTTTTGATTGTTTTTAGAATTTTCAAAGCTTCATATTTTTAAAACCTTAAGTGATAGACACATTTAAAATTGAGGTTCGAATTCAGGATATCTTAATCCCTTTAAAATTTAGTTTTGTCGATTGGTGTGTTATAAACTACAGTCAAGAGTTTATATCAAATTTATAAAATCGTACATTTTGAGACTATTATTCTTCTTTTTATTATTTAAACAGACTTATTTTAGTACCAACTTCATACAATCTTGTCCCAACATTTTTCATTTAAACCTACATACATAATTGTTTTTTACATGAAACTAATACTTGCCACATAGAGGAAGAAAAAGGTGAATTGCAAAGGCATGACATACTTTTACAAGTGGGCTATAAACAATTTTTCTTCCATTCATATACATTGTTTGAACTTACATTTTCTTTTTTTGAAGGCAGATATTTTCTTTTATTTTATTTATTATGTTTTGTGTTATAAACTATAAACTAAAGTGCTGATAAAAAGGGAAAAATAACGGAATCCCGCACACAATATTGTTGTAAAACAAATTTACCAATTTTCACTAAAAGGCATAAATGGCAAGAGTATGCTTGTGCTACTAAAAAAATTCTTTGTCTGAACTTAGAACTTTGTAATTATTTAATTTATTACGTACATAAATGATTAATTATTGAATTGAAATTAAATATATAGAAATCCTATTTATTGTTCGTATCTCCCATTTAAAAAAAAATGATTTGTTATTGTATTTTCAATATTCATAATGTAACTGCGTTTGCTGTAAGATCAAGTACCTATAGGTACAGAATAATCCACTCAGTTGTGCACTTTAACTTTATAGCAGGTATAAGGTTACAATCCCACAATCTTTTCCTTTAAATGCTTATACTTGGCTTGGATACATCGTTTACCCATGACTACGTGGTGGGGAATTTAAAAGGAAAGACATAAAGTATAAAATAACATTTCTGTCTATGGTAGTGACATTCGAACATCATCGTTGAACCTACAAATTTTTGTCAGCTTCGTCTGGACTTGTGCGATTCGATGTCCAGCATCACAATTATTACAATGTAACCAAAACAATATGGGATTTTAGTACATAGTGTGTAGGAAGATTATGTTGCTGCATGGACATGGAAACACGTTTATTATCTGAGAATCGTTCATGTCTAGTGAAGGCGCAGGTGGCATCGAAAAAAGAAAGGGCAAAGGCGCTAAACCTTTATAGTAGGGGACTTGATCATATGATCAGATCCTACAAGAGACTTTAGCCATCTGCAAAATTCCACCTACATTTGAGATCTGTATAACCATTACACAAAAAGTTACTTTGGGGAGAGTAAGATAACTCAGGCGACAAAGTTTAATGACGGATTTTGTAATAACAGTTAAAAACAAGCATTTTTTACTATGGGAGGGGCAATTTAAAAAAATATGTGCGTTAAATGGAAACAAAATAATTAAAAAAAATATTGGTAATACTTACAACTAAGTTTTATACATTTTTTTAAAGCCAACACTTTAGCTTGTTTTTAAATCAAGTCAAAACTATGCATAGTTTTTGAAAAAAAAATTGTTTTAAACTCAAAATTTGTGTAATTTTTCAAAACTTTAAGATTATCTACTATTGTTTTTTAAAGAATTCATTGCTCTTATTTGTTTTCGATCAAAAACTGAATACTAGATGATTTTATGTCTTCTAGTTCTTGAGAAAATTAAAAATAAATTCTAAAATAAAAACAATAGTAGATAACCTTGAAAAATTACACTTTTTTCTTAAATTCTTAAATTTTTCAAAAACTACGCATAGTTTTGACTTTATTTAAAAACTGGCTAATAGAACAGAATGTTGGCTTTAAAAAAATGTATAATACTTAATTTTAAGTATTACCGTTATTTTTTAACTATTTTTTCCATTTTAAATAATAATTTTTTTAAATTGCCCCTCCCGCCTAAACGGAGGGAGATAGACCCCCCCTCCCATAGTAAAAAATGCTTGCTTTTTAAGCATCTTGCACATGAGCTACGAACTGCGAACTGTGGATGTTCGCATATTTTGACTTTTCTTTCACATGAGCTTTATTTCTATTCGCAGACAGCGACGAAATGTCAACCCTTTTCTCCATATTTTCCTCAGCCATGATCTTTCACACAAAAACAAAACAAGAGTGGTATAATTTTGAGGTTAAGTTGAGCGCGAACAATTTATTCGTTGCAGTGTGGATGGTATGTGGAACGCGAACAGAGTTTGACAGTTCGTAGCAACCACACTGGGCGTTTTTCTTTTTTAGTTCAGAGCAGAGCTCGAACTGTCAAAAAAATAATTGTGTTTCTTTTTGAGCTCTGATCGCTCAGAGCTTCAAATTCGTGTTTCTTTTTTAGTTCTGAACATGTTCAGAGCGCGCTCCGTGAGCTCAGAATAAAATAACAGAGTAAACGGAGTAAAATGCTGAACACAAACAATTTGATGTTGAAAGCCGGGAAATTAAAAAAAAATCATCGTCAAAACAATAAAAATGGCGCAAGAGGCTGGTCGCTCTAGTGCAGAAGGAAAAATTAATAATAATTTAGAAAAAACTAATTGCATATAGCATTTTTATGAATCAAATTTATTTCAGGCGTCAAATGGACCAACGCTATGACTGTTTTTTTAATTTATTTATTTAAAGAAAAATTTTAAACGCCTTCAAACAGACGACATTTCAAATCATGACACTTTAGTGCTCAAGTTGTTTCATAATTAAATCAGAGAGCTCTGAACATACTCTGCTCAGAACTCTACTCTACTCTACTCTGTTCGCTCAGAGTCTGCTCAGAGCTCAGCTCTGAACTAAAAAAGAAAAACGCCCACTGCAATTCGTTACTAACAAATTATTTTTACAAAATTGTCTTGTTTTAGAGAACAAAATGCAAATTTTATTATCCTAATATTATTGTCAATTGGTTTCTTATAATTTAAATGTGTTTTTGTTTGGAATTGACTTTTTGAAATATGTAAAATCACGTTTGTTCGTCCATTCGTTCATTCGTTGTTCGCTCTCATGTGCAAGGTACTTAACTGTTATTACAAAATTCGTTATAATATCTTGTCGCCTGAGTTATCGTATTCTTGCCGTTACTTTTATTAAATATAGACAAATTTGAAATAAAAACCGATACCGATTTGTAAACTTTCATGCTCAAATTTATCAATACCTAAGTAATAAAGTTCTTTTGAAGACAACTTTTACTTTTTTTCTCAAGTACGAGTACAAACAAAATCTTGTTTTTCATTATATATCTATGTATGTATGTATGTATGTATGTATGTATGTATGTAGTACTATGTACATACATGCATATGGGGTAATGAGATCTCAATGAAATTGGGGATAAGCATTGTTCTCAACTTTTTGAGGTTATTTCAATTCGGGAATCAGATTTGTGTCAGTGTTTATTTGCTTTTGAAAAATTCTGAAAAGTTGTTAATCTTTTTTTTTTTCTAAAAAAAATATTAGTAAAGACACAGAACTAATAACAATTTAATGAAACTAAATAAGGTATTGTGCCATGTGAATACATATTTATTTATTTATTTTTATTTATTTCACCTATACGAGTAACAAGCTCCACAGATTACTTTAAAATTATTTAGGTAAATAAAGTTAACATTAAACAATAATGAAATTACATTCTTATAAATAAGTACAATAAATCATTTTTGAATTTTATTCTAGAAAGTGAAAGATCAAGATGTCCATTTATTTCATTGAACTCCCTAACTGACCTTGAAATTGGTTCATTCATTCCGTAGTTTGTTCTATGTCTAGGTTGAAAAAGAAGGTGTCTTTCCCTCAACGGTCTTGTTGGAGCGTAAATAAAAATTAAAGACAGTATGGTAGGGCATTTAATATGGTAGCACATAATATCACGCACAAAAATTACATCATGAATAGTTCTTCAAGATTTGAGCATCTGCAGACACCGTTGGAAAAAGGCTTACTATTGTACTGAATTCAGTACTATTTCATTTTCTCAGTACGTACATAAGTACATCTTTGCCATTTTTAGTACTATTTTTAATTTTTTGTACAAAATTGATTAATTCCTTTACTAAATTAATTTTCTTTTATCTTCACAACTTCACTTACAAAAAATTATGTGCGATGCGAACATACCCAAATCACAATTACCCAATAAGGGTATTCATAAAACGTCGGAAACTTTCCGACGTCGTAAAATCGTAAAGATTCCGACAAAAGTTTCATGAACGCCCCTTTATATAAAAATTATAAAATTGCATTAATTGTTATAAATGAAATGGTGAACAATTTCGGTGGATTTAATGAAGCGTTTGAAAAAAATAAATAAAAATGTTGTGTATTATTGAAATATTTGTTGATGTCAAATTTTGATATATAAAATCTCATAATACCTTCATACAAATTTTTTCACGCTTACTATATTTTCATTTACGACGTGATCGTAAAGTATTTTCATACAAAATTGTGACAGTTCGTTTACGACGTCGTAAACTTTCCGACGCTTACTATCGTGTCAAAGAAAAACATAAAAACATCGGAAAATGCCAAAAAATTAGAAATATCCCTAAGTCTTTTCATCGCAGAACATAATTTACCGTTTGCAGTATTTAAAAAAAAAAACTATCTGACTCAGAAGTGGTCAAAAAAATGGTCATGAAACTACACAAAGGCCAAAAAATTATCAAAGAAATAATGGCTACGGAAAATTCGAAAATTATTTCCGAAATAACAAACCGCCAATATTTTTCATTAGTTGTAGATGAAAGTACCGATATAACTATAAACAAAAATTTGGCGGTGGTTATTCGAATATACGACGAAAAGTGCCAAGATATGTTTTTGACACTTACTGAAGTTCCTGACGGAAAGGCTTCCGTAATTTTTAACACAATTAAAAATATTTTTGAACAAACAAATATTTCATTTAAAAATATGGTTGGATTCACCGCAGATAATAACGGTGTTCAGGCAAAATTAAAGGAAGTCGTCCACAGTCTCATTGTAAATGGCTGCGTATGTCATAATTTAAATCTTTCATTGAAGGCTGCAGCAGAACAATTTCCAGACGTAGTCGATAAGCTAATAAAGGAAATAAATCACCATTTTTGTAACAGTTCTAGCAGAAGGTTGGAATTCCAAGAGTTCCAAGAACATTTATTACTAATTTACACACAATTTTAAAATATTGTGCTACGAGATGGCTTTCCCGTCAGGTACTTGAAAGAATGCATTTCAAAATTGCGCTTATGCTAATTTTTTTGTGTTAATAGGCAGCACTTGCCCGCATCTTAGAGGAATGGGACCCTTTGTGTTATTACTTTGGACTTGGTGAATTTGAATCCAATTATGAGAAACAAAACCTCAACTTCATATCTTCCAGCCTTAAGGACTAAATGTTAAGTTATATTTCACTTTTTTATCTTATATCTTAAAACTAATTAATGATGTTAACTTGGAAATGCAATCCGAAGATGAAAGAGTGCACGTCTTAATTCCAAGATTGAAATCTATTTTTAAACAACTCTGCAGAAATTTTATGAAAAGGGAAGCATTTGATGATAAACCGATAAACTCCATCAATCTTTTAGAAAACCACTTACCTATTATGGAAATATATTGCGGCACCGAATCTGAAATCATATACAACTCAAACAAATTAAGGGAAACAGATATTCAAAGCTTTAAAAATCATACTAAATTGTTTTACATTACACTTCTGCAAGAAATTAGAAAAAGATTTGATTTCGATGACGTTTTCTTAAACGGAATTCAAAATTTTTCCCAAAGTGCAGTGTTGGATGGTCGAGTTAACTCTATCGTTCAATTTATTTTAAAGTTTTTTCCAATGAACACAAAAATATTGAACTGATAAACAATGAATATAGAGCTCTAGCTGACTGCGAATATTTAAAAAAATGAGAAATGTTCCCATATCAGAGTTTTGGGCAAAAAATGTTGAAAGAATATTTTCATACCAAAACATAATTAAAACTAAATTAAGAAATCGTTTGCAAGTGCAAACGTACTCTGCACTGATAGAAACGAAAAATCTGATAAAAAATTAATGTTGTCACAGTTTTAAATTCATAAAAATCTTGTGAGTAAAAATGTTACAAACAAATCACTTCAAAAAGAAGAACTTTTAGAGTAAAAAATTATCTACATACATATGTAAGTCATCAGTTATAAAAATCATTGAAACTCACAAAATACAAATATTCAATGATGAGTTTCAATGAAAACTCCTAACTGTGATATGGGGTGGGGATCCGTCCGATATTTATCTATAGCTATTAATAATGAAGTTCCTTTTTTTTCTTATTTACATATGCTCATTTAATATAAAATATGTAATAACAAATGAATTGTTTTTGTTCTCGTTAATAAATACCTACATTTTGTTTTTGAATTTGTGTGTTCGTTTACTTTAATCCATTTAAAAGAGCTCAGTACTATTTGGTCTTTTTCAGTACTTTTTTGTTTCAGCTTTCAGTACAATCAAAAAAAATCGTTTTCCAGACTAGGTCTGCAGACCTAGAAGGCTTTGTCTGGCTAGGGAGTTTGGACAGAAATTCCAATGCATTTTATAAAAAACATACCTTGTAAAACGATTTCGGATCTTTTGAATTCTATCGGAGAATAGTTGTTGGTGAGGGTTCCAGATGACATCAGCATATTCCAAAATAGATCTTACTAAAGTAGTATAGAGCGCAACAAAGGTGTAGGGGTCGGAAGAATCAGTTGAATTTCTTTTTATAAATCCTAACATTGAGTTAGCTTTGGCGACAATGGCATCAACATGTGGAAGAAAAGAAAATTTGTGATTGAATGTAACCCCTAGATCTTTAAAGGTGGCTGGCTCCTATAGAGAATAAGGAAACTCATAAATAAATAAAGTGTTTCTTGGAGATAGAAATAACAAAGCATTTTTTAACGTTAAGGTTTAGGCTGTTTGACTTACACCAACAGGATAAGTTATCTAAATCCATTTGAAGTTTAATGCAGTCGTAGTCGCTTGTTACTTTCAAAAATAGTTTGAGGTCATCAGCATATATTAAACATTGGCTAAAATTAATATGGTTGACAATATCATCAATAAATATTATAAACAGCAAAGGACTAAGATGACTACCTTGAGGGACACTTGAAGTACATCTAATAGGCCTTGAAGTATATTCCTCTATTTTCACTTCTTGCACTCTACCAATTAGTAATGAGCCGATCCATTGAAGTAGACTTGAGTGTATGCCAAATACGTCAAGCTAACGAAGCAAAATATTGTGACATACCGAATCGAAGGCTTTGCTGAAGTCTGTATAAATAGCATCAACTTGGCTTTGGGTTTCAATAGATTCAACCACGAAAGAAGAAAAACAAGCTAAATTAGCAACGGTCGATCTTCCAGAAATAAATCCATGTTGGGCACTACTAACATGTACCTTCACAAGAAAATCAAGTTTTATTTTAATTAAACTTTCTAAAAGTTTAGGAATGGCAGATAACTTACAAATTCCCCTATAGTTTTCAACGTTGTTTTTAGAGCCCGATTTAAACATTGGAATCAAGAAAGAAAGAAAGAAAGAAAGAATACAAAAATCTTAGCTTAATGTAAACTAGGTTTTGGGTTGATAAAATAACGTTTGAGTCTTTTTTAAAATATAGGAAGCTATTGACGTTGAAGTAAATGTTCTTATTATCTTCTTATATATAAAAATGAATCGCAAAATGTGTTGGTTACCGCATAACTCAACAACGTCTGGACCAATTTGGCCAATTCTTTTTTTAAAATGTTCGTTGAAGTTTAAGGATGGTTTTTACGGCGAGAAAAATTCCAATAATTGCCGGAAAACCCATAAAAACCGCCCTTTTCTTTTTTCCCATACAGAGTCTTTCTAACTAAAACGTAGTCGGCTTAAAGAATTTGACTTCAAGTCATATCAAATTAAAAAAAAATTAAAAAAAGAAGAAAAAAGTGTTGGTGTCGATTTGCTGTTGTTTTTCTTGGATTTTCGTTACCTTATCTACTGAGTTTGCTTTTGTCAACTGATAAAGGGCTGAAACAAATTCGTATATCGTGTTTTTTGCGGAGTATTAGTATTGGTGTTTGTTTTCTTAGTGTTTAGTGACAAAATAATTTATATTTGATATGCCTCCTATAAGACGAAGCAATTGTAGGTAGAAGAACCCGAACTGCTACTAAACAAGCTAATTACCGATCTAATCGTACTGCACAAGAACGTGAAGACCAAATTGAATGTAAAAGAATTCGGATATCACAAACGCGTGACGCCCGAGCCCGACATTCAAGATTCAACTAATGACATCGAGAAAGAACTAATTTAGTTTTTTCTCTCTGCTAATGATCGCTCAAGTTTGAACCGAGCTGCTTTCAGTTACGATACGATGTGTCAATTGACTACAGTAACTACCAATGTGTTGTTATTGGTTCTATGAACTCGGTTTGCTCACACTGTAAGGCATTTAAATACATAAACGAAGCTAATGGATTGTGTTGCGCAAATGGTAAAGTGAAATTGATACCATTGGATAAACCACCAGAGCCATTGTACTCATTGGTTTCAGGAATAGGAACAGCTTCCATACACTTTTTGACACATATCCAACACTATAACAATTGCTTTCAAATGAATTCATTTGGGGCAACAATTGTAGTTCGGGAAAATTTTATGCGAACTTTCAAGGTATGTATTATAGCAGTTATTCATAATTATTTCAGCGAACAAAATTTTCTATCACCTATTATTCATAGATATTAGTTATAGGGGGTTAATTTTTAAGATCAAATATTATTTAAGTTTGATCACTGACAATCCATAAATTTATACCTCATTGCTTATTTATTTTATTTTATAGTGTTTGGTACAAAAGTAATATTTATTTTTTATCAAGGGCAAATATATGACAGAGCAGGTTCACTGTTACCAATTTCAGATAGCGACAGCAAATTCCTGCAAATTTATTTTAAGGGAATTCACCACAAGAAATTGATCTGCGTTGTGCAAATAACAATTTAGGAAAGAGGTCTATTGTACTCGTAGAACAATTACAAACTTTATTTCATGAACACAATGAATTGATTATATTGTTCAAAACTGCACTGGATCTGATGCCATCTGATAATTACAAAATTGTAATCAGAGCTGACAAATCACCTGCAGGTCAACATGCAAGACGTTTTAATGCACCAACTATTGATGAAGTTGCTATCGTTATAGTTGGAGAAAACTTGAAATCCCGTGATATTGTTTTACATCGTCGAAATGATCAATTACAACGTATAAAGCAAACAAAAGACGAACTTATTCAGAAGTTGTTTCCAGATGTTTCTCAAAATTACAGAAACCATGATTGGTTGAACAAACGAGCTATATTGGCTGCAAAAAACATTGATGTAAATGAATTGAATTTCAAAATTCAAGAACAAATTACAGGCGAATCGAGGATATATAAATCAGTTGATTCGGCTACTAACCAAGATGATGTAGTCAATTATCCACCGGAATTTTTAAACTCGCTGGATTTGCCAGGATTTCCACCTCACAATCTTCAATTAAAGGTTGGATCAATAGTTATAGTGTTGCGAAATATCAACCAACCGCGTCTTTGCAACGGTACACGGTTAGCGATAAGATATAGCGAAGCAACTATACTCAAAGGAAAGTATAAAGGAGAAGATGTTCTTATACCGCGCATCCAAATGATTCCGACTGATGTGCCATTTGAGTTTAAACGACTACAGTTTCCAGTGCGGCTTGCTTTTGCTATGACCATAAACAAGTCCCAAGGACAATCATTAAAACATCTTGCACATGAGCTACGAACTGCGAACTGTGGATGTTCGCATATTTTGACTTTTCTTTCACATGAGCTTTATTTCTATTTGCAGACAGCGACGAATTGTCAACCCTTTTCTCCATATTTTCCTCAGCCATGATCTTTCACACAAAAACAAAACAAGAGTGGTATAATTTTGAGGTTAAGTTGAGCGCGAACAATTTATTCGTTGCAGTGTGGATGGTATGTGGAACGCGAATAGAGTTTGACAGTTCGTAGCAACCACACTGCGATTCGTTACTAACAAATTGTTTTTACAAAAAATTGTCTTGTTTTAGAGAACAAAATGTAAATTTTATTATCCTAATATTATTGTCAATTGGTTTCTTATAGTTTAAATGTGTTTTTGTTTGGAATTAACTTTTTGAAATATGTAAAATCACGTTTGTTCGTCCATTCGTTCATTCGTTGTTCGCTCTCATGTGCAAGGCACTTAAGTGTTTGTGGTAATCTAGAAAATCCATGTTTCTCACATGGTCAGTTGTATGATGCCTGTTCCCGTGTTGGAAAACCATCAGATTTGTTTGTCTATGCGCCAAGTAATGAAACAAAAAACATCGTGTATCACAAAGCACTAAAATGATAATAAAACTTTCTGTTAATAATTATGATTCACATGATTAACAATAAATCGTTATGCATATGTATATGTTTCATTTGATTATTTTTTATTCACAACGCCCTATCACAAGGGTGACGGTTCTGTTCAGGAGAATGTTTAACCACGACTATAAAATACGAAGGAACAAAAATTGCCACTTTACAAATCTTTATGACAGGACGAAGTCTGTCGGGTCCGCTAGTTAATTATATACCTAATCAAAATTCCATTGCACATAATTTAAAATATATTTTAGACAGCTGGAGTATACAAAAAATTTGTAAGCAAAACAAAAACTCCTTGCTTCGCTTTTCGTTCTATCTATCAGCTCCTGATAAAGTTAGTGAGGCAGAAATATATGAATAACCAAAAATAAATAAACTAAAATTAAAAACATTAAGCTTAAGCTAGAATTTACTATCTAATGCTATTTAATTTGATCCGTGTTTTATTCACATAAAAGCTGGACATGTCTGGATCTACGCTGCTATTTTTTCCGTAAACTGCGTGATCCAGTAGCGTATATAGGGAGGGATCAGGGGGATACATCCTCCCAGCCAGACTCTACAAAAAAAAGACATTAAAAAGGCTGAATCTGATGCGATGGATCTCAAAATATGCAGCAGTTGGAAATTTTGAGGAACTATTTCCGTTTGTTTTTGTGACTCTTGACCAAAGACTCTTGGTAAGTGACGCAAAGAACTTAAAAACGATATGGATTTCGAGTTCTTGACCAGCTTGAAGGTTATAAGTATGGTTTACCAACTCTCAGAACTCATTGGAAGTTCTCGATAGCTGACCCGAAGAAAGCTTTCAATATATATTTATATATAAAATAAGATATTAGCTAGACTGCCGGTTTCAACGTCAACTCAAGAACTTTCTCCAGTTTAAAGAGAATAAAACCAATACAAAGAAGCATGACAAACGAAGTGAGATATTAAAAATTTATACAGAAGTTATTAAAAAAGCTTACCCAGAAAACAGACCACTTAGAAAGCAACCAATTTCCAAACAGAAATGGTTTGATATTGAGTGTTCAAAAGCTAGAGATCTATCATTTAATTTATCTCCCAGGGGTGGGGTAATGACCCCTACGAGCCACCCCCCCCCCTGGATCCGCCATTGCCTATTAGAGTCAAAATTCAACATGATTTTGGAAAAATTTGGAAGAGTACTGTATGGAAGATATGAGTCTGAAGCTAGATTATCGATATTCAGGAACTACTACAATCGTTTAAATTTTAATTTTCAGAATAGATCGTATCTAATAAATAACAACACAATCGATAAAGTTAGCATTATTCTTAAAGCAAGGGGAGAATTGCTTAACCTTATAATTATATGCCACATCGACCCGATCTGCCTATATTATGTAGCCTTTGTAATATGAAAGCACGGGAAGATACCTTTCACTTTATTGTGGTGTATCCAGTCTTAAAAGAATTCCGGATTATCTACTTCAATAAACGCAACCTCGATGAAACTGAATTCTTCAGGTTATTAAATAGAGAAGAAGGTTGGGACTCGCTTTATAATTACTCTATTGCTGTTCTTAAATATAGAAAACATATAATCGAAGAAGATTTTTAATACCTATATATTATCTTTAAAAAATATAATTTTTATTTGGCATATATAATACATTGAGTGAAGAAAATCTATCTGCGCCACTGGCATTATCTACATTTTGCAACGTGTGTTTTAAAACGTCGGATTATTATCTATTTTTGAAATAATTTCAGTCGACATTTTAACAATGAATAATCTTAAATGTTCTTAAATCGAAGTTTCTTTTTCGACAAATCCGCTATACATGAATACATATTACATTTTATGAGTTATTGTTTTATTAATTTTTTCTTTTTCATTCCAATTTCATTATACCTATTTTTTTATTATTCTTCTTTAGATTCTTTCAAAACCACACGTTTTTATCTACAAAGCATCGTTATGGTTAGGTATCTTTTCCAATAAATGTATGTATTTTTGGTAAAGAAAATTTAAACAAAAAAAAGTTGTATATTTTATTATTTAATGTTATACTAATTGAATGACTACTATAGACTTCCAGTAAAACTTTACGCATCGATTTTCCACAGAGCAGATTATTAGAAAGTTAAGAAAAAATCCAATAGGCATCGAAAAAAAGAAAAGAAAAAAACAGACCATAAATGAAAATACAAATATGTAACAACCTTTTTCATGGAAATGTTTATTTAATTTATGCATTTATAACATGTTTTCTTCATAAAGAATAATAACTTACAAATTTAATGTATGGAAAATTTAATTTTTCAAAAAAATTAAATGATAAATCATGTTGGCCCTATTTTCATCATAAAATTACTTTTATTACTTCAATGAAAAACTTAATTGTGATAGTTTATTGTAACATATTGTGGAGGTTATTAACTGTAATTTGCCATCGAAATTTTCGAATGTCTCGGAATTGTGATTTAATATTTTCATAAGTGATTTTATATCATAAGGGCCGGTTAACTATCAGTTAAATTCATCAGTAAAATGTTTGTTTTACATTTTTGAGCATATAAGCTTTATTTTCAGCAAAAGATAAATGCAGTTAGATAAATTGTAAAGTCAAAGTATTTTATTTAAGAAACAATGCATTTAAAGCTAAATTTATGTCCTACATTTTTAAAAATTTGAATGATAAAATTGTATTTTTACTGAACAAATTGACTGCAAAATGCCAAAAGATGACATTACAATTTTTGACTGTTCCGTTGGAATCAGTAAGAAAACTACAACAGAAAGTATGTGCTACTGTTATCATGAAAATAAACCAGCATAAGTGTTCATATATGCGTTTCGTCCCGATGTAATGGTTGGGTTCATCAGAAGATGACCATTACACCTTGTCTTGACGCATATTTTCTCGAATAAATCGAGATTCCATATAATCCGAGCTGCATAGAGCAACTGCGAATTATATAGTTGCTACAAGTCTTCAAAGAAGATAAATTGTAGCTATTTTTATTGCCTTGCTATGGGACTTTTGAAGATTATCGGATTATATGGAATCTCGATTTATTCGGGAGAATATGCGTCAAGACAAGGTTTAATGGTCATCTTCTGATGAGCCCAACCATTACCTCGGGGCGAAACGCATATATGAACACTTATGCTGGTTTATTTTCATGATTTTAAATCATATTTATTAAAATAATTCCTAGTGCTCTATATTTATTGAATTAAAGTTTTTCATATTCATACGATTTATAACGTTTGGTTTATTATACTAAAAGAGTAGTTTAAAATTAATTTGAATGCGATGAGAGGTGGATAAGTTATCAATAAAATTTTAATTCATAGGCAAAAATAACTCGTCTAAAAAGAAACTTCAAGGTAATATAATAAAACAAGACACAGTTGTATTTTCGTTCGAACTTATGCAAGATAAGAAAATGGACTATTTATGTGCTAACGTTATTTTTATTGAACCCATTCTTATTTTAGTTTATTGTAATTAGTTTATACATGGGTCTGCAAATATTTGAATATCTTCGTCTAAAAATAAATTAAATAAACCAGCGATAATACGTAAAACTAGCTACCTTCACCCTAAAAAACTTCTTGTTAAATTATTACAAAAAAAACTTTCATAACTCTTGTTTTTTGCAAAGAAATCTGAATTACCTTAAGTTCAATTCGCACTTTATTCTGCATCAGTAATGAATTCTTAAGACTGGGGACAAATATTGTGTAAATTTATTCTTCATTTATTTAGTTCCCATTATCGAGGATCTCTGCTTATTTATTTGAGACCTCACGTACAAAAATATGAGAGGTTAATCGAACAATTAAACTTTCCTAACATGAAGTATCCAATGCAATTTGTTTCAAGTAGTAATAAATCGAAAAAGAATATACATATGTACATATAACGTGTTTCAAATATATTCATTGAAAATTCAATGGTCAGTCAACTTTTCAATATCAAGTCTTTAGATTAATATATTATGTATTGATATTATTATTCGAGCATAATTTAAATATAAAAAACATACATATTATATTATGCCAAAAATAACATTTGTATAAAATGAATCTATTTACATCACAGAAGGGCAAAATTTAATTATGTATACCCAATTAAAATTCCAAGTGTCATCTGATGAAGAACCACTTAACACATATCAATCAGATATGCCTACCTGTAATCAGGGGCGTAGTGCGGTTTCGGTAGGGGGTGTAACATAGTCCCCGCTGTATAGACTAGGTATAAGTTCTTTTAAATGTCTGACTTATTTGCATAGATTAAACATGAGCATTAAGGAACTGACGGTACTTTAAAAGGTTTGTTTTTTTCAAAATAATTCTGTTCCAGTCGATAAGTCAGTGAATCAGTAAGAATTAATCCACCACAACACAAATAAATCCCTTGCTATACTCTCCTCTCTTTATACCGACCAAAATCACAAGACCTATAAATACACATATTAAATAACCCGCCCAAAATTCATTCATGAACTTCGAAGCTCCAACAATCCCTTCCAGAAGAAGTAATTTTTTATGTGTGGTTTAATATTATGAAACAAATATTTCCATGAAATATCTACGTATCCGCACCGCATTACCCATAACGAGTGTCGACCACGAACGACGCGACGCGACGCACTAGCCAGCACGACCATATGTGAAGGTAAGCCAAACATTTGTCATTCGAATTATCCATTAACGAAAATTATTTGCATACGACCCGTCGGCGGGTAAGCATCGAGTTTCCTACTACTGCTTCCACTAAGTCTAAGTGCTGTGCCCAATCTAAAATCCAATTCAAGACTCTAACGCTGAGCTGTGGTGTAGTCGTCGTCGTCGTCGTCTTAGTCGTTTTTGTCGCTTCCTAGGCTCATATTAATTCCTCTGTTAAGTGTGATCTTTTGAGCTTCCAGTAGCCAAGCTCAACAGACTAGTGTGGTTTGTCCAATCGCCCGGACGCGAATCGAACGGGATAATCAACTCACTCCTACGGCAACCGCGAGTCGTTTCGTTATTGCAGTGTACTCGTACATAACTTCCATGTCCTACTAAACAAAAATGAAAACGAGTTTTCAGCCTCCAATGTGCATCTTTGAGATTCACGTGTGCCTATTATCTCGTTATCTTTGAGTGTAGATGACTTTCGAGTTTCAAGTTTCGGGTGTAGATTGTGATACACGCGCCAAGTTTCACCCAACGCAACGGAGATGTCCTAAGTGCGAGGAAAAAATTATAGTGCTGAAACGCTTGCAGATATTTAACACAACATAAAAGGAAAAACTCGGATAAAAAAGGATTAACAATGCAAATGGAGATTTTCATATTGCCAACGTTAACAACGACTTTTCTCCTGTTTCTCTTAAATTTTGTGGCAACGTCTTTTACAAACTCAGATGCAATATTTTCGAAGGGACGAGAGATCATCATTACCGACGCGGTATGAATTTTTGTGTACTTAATTAAGAAATTGTCATGGTTATTTAGAGAAAGTTAAATTCAATGGGAAATTATAAATTTTATTCAATTTATTCCTTTTAAAATAATGAACAATTAAAATGGTTGAACAATTTTAAATATAGTTGCAAAATCAAATAAAGACTGTGTCATATGTTATCCTTCTCATACTCGTACCAGTTTTTCTTTCGTTTTTCGGTTATAATGTGTTCTAAGATTTTTGTTTCCATTGTTTGTGGATTTTTCTTGTTTTTTTTAATTCTTTGTGAACATTATTTTTAAACAAAGGCAAAGTTTTTGTATTTTTTCCAAAGAAACCCAACGCTGCTGTACTCTATTTTAGTGACAATGTTAACAATGCAATGCAAAAGTAATAGTAAATTTTAAGAATTTTAAAGTATTTGGTCGATTTAAAAAAAAAAATAAAATTTTCTAATTCTTTTAACGTTTTTACTAATTTAAAATTTTTGGTCAACTAAAAAAACAAATTTTCGAGTTCTGATGAAAATTTATCTTTGTATGTACTTTTAGTTTAAACTGGAAATAGTTATTAGGGACTGTCAATAATTGTAAAAGTGTTTTTAATTTAAGGATATAAAATAAATTTGAAAAAGGATAGATTCTAAATTATGTGATTAAAACTTTAAAAACTTAAACTTTAAAAATTTAAACTTTGAGAATATAATTGCTGAAAAGAGAAATTCAAAGTGAATGGTGGAACCCAGCAAACAAATGAATAATAAATGGATCACATAAGCGAAGAAGTCGACTGAAATAAATTCATTTATGAAGCATTTTAAATCTTATTTCTTGGGAAATAAAACATCGATTCTTTATTTACATTCTATGCACTTTTACATTTGTGAAGTTAAATTAACACAAACTGAGTGTTTTTTCGCCATTTTTTGTTGACACAAAGAGTTCACATTCATATTTCATTCCAAAAACTGAGGGGCCTATTATGGATCACAACTCAACTTAGTTGAGTTGTAATCAAGACAACTCAATTTGAAGACAACTGAAAAAAAAATTCGTATTATGGGAGACAACTTTTTTCAGTTGAGTAGACCAAATACGTTACCTACTTTTATGTCCTTGTTTTGTGTCAAAATCAGCTGTGTAAAGTAAAATACGTAGGTATTTCCAAATTTTAAATTCTGTTCAAAATTTTATAAAAAAGAAAAAATAATACGAAATGGAGAGTTCTACTGATTTGTTTCTTGGAAATTCGGAAGAAGAAAATCCCCTGAATGTTGCGCTAATGAGGAGGAATATTCGAGATCACTCCAATCCATTGGAACTTCCAAACAAAAAGTATTATTTGTAAACAAATTCTTTGATGAGAGTGTTGATTTTAATGTCTTCATTTTGTTGCAGAATTATTAGTTATTTTAGACTCAACAAAGACGCATTTGTTTATGTGCTAAATGAAATAAAAGATCATTTAAAACAACCATAGCGTTCCTCCGCAGTCCCACCAATTCCTAAACTCTGCACTGCGCTACATTTCATGGCAAAAGGAAGTTGCCAAAAGTGCAGTGGTAATGATTTTATATATGACCAATTTGAATTTATCGAAGATTCATTTTTACCAGAAAACCAGATTTCCTGGAGTAATAGGATGCGTCGATGGAACTCATGTTCGAATCATAGCACCAAAAAAAATCTTCAACATCTCTATATAAATAGAAAAGGTTACTACAGTCTGAATGTCATGATTGTAAGTGTATGTTTCTGCTGATGAACCACAATCAACCTCTCAAATTGGGGAGGTTTTGTGATTTTTGTCTAAAAAAAAATTATTTTCTTACAAACGTTTATATTATTATTTGTAAATCTTACATATATTTATTTCGCCATTTTCTTAATAAAATTGCTTTTCAATTCGCTGTTGGTGCGTACCGATATTTTTTTGTACACCCAAATGCACTACACAACCGATAAATAGCAGTTGTTGAATTTTGATAACAATCACAACTGAGAGACAACTCAACTGGCTTACATAATACCCCCAAACACACTTAAAAAGTCAACCATTTCTCAGTTGACTACTGGTTGACTTGTGACCGTCAACTAGTTGTGATCGGTAATACCGATTGCCGGATTACAACTCAACTTTGTTCTTAGTTGTCTTACATAATAGGCCCCTGAATGTTTCAACAATATTCAGCTGTATTATGAGGTTCAACTGGAAACATTTTTGTTCACCTAGAATTTTAAAGACCAAAGGAATTATTTCAGTCTTGAACATAATCAAATTTCGATCGAAATAATAAGGAATAATTTACCATAAACATAAAAAGGCTAATGTATTTTCTCATTTTTTAAGAACAAAATCTGAATCTTCATAAAAAGTAATTAAGCTCTATTCGTGTCTGCTTAAGAGGTTAAGTTAGAGAGATTTTTTATCTCCTTTAAGTCGTTCCTTAGAGACCATCGTAAGATCATGTCGCCTGAGAAATTTAACAGACTGTTGGTATAGTTTAATGCTATTGTTCGTTCAACTACATATGTAAAATTAGGTAGCGCAACATAGCGATCATAGAGACCCAGGACCTAGTGACTTACAACTTTCAACCATTCCTGTGTGCGAATAATGTCAGGGATGGAGGGGACCTACAGTTTTTGTGCCGAATTCGAAAGGCTAATTTAAGAAAGCACTTTTTATGACAAAAATTACTACTGGATGATTTGTTGACTACTCGCAAGAGTCAGTATCCGTAAAAAAAAACTTTAAATGACACAGGCAGGAATTAAACCCAAGTTATCTGTAATGGCAGTCCTATGACCATCACGTCACGGGTACGACCGTGCAATTATGTAATAAATATTTTATCATTTCCCCAGGTTAGGCGCCTGTTATAGCTATCATTGGTTTCCATCATTGAAAACAAACATTGGAATTTTTTGACAGGTCGTTTATAGCTATGAAAAAAAATTCCTGATTGAATTCACAGAAAAATGTTCACTGACAGAAATCTGTCATTGGAATTGTGTGAAATTGGAACACAATTCAGTGGAACGATTTGTTTCACTTTTGAACATAAAAGTATCAGCTGTTCAGGAAAATGAATTTCCGTTCGGAAAATAGAAAAATACATTTTTAGAGAAAAATAAATGCGTAATTACACTTTTTTTTCTCGAAAAAATTCTTTGAGTGATTTCCGATCGATCAGTATATAATTTTGATTTCTAATCAAGTAAACACCGTTAAATATCCATTCAAAAATTTGTCCGGATCGATTTCAATGATAGCTACATACATATAACTGGCGCCTTAAAATAGGAATCACACTAAAGGGGCCGGTTATAGCTATGGGGCCGGTTATAGCTATCAGTAAAATGCATCAGTAAAATGTTTGTTTTTAGTTTTTGAACATGTTACAGATTTATTTCTAGCAAAAGATTGATGCAATAAGATGAATCCTATATTCAAGTATTTTTTTCAAAAAGAAACAATGCATTTAAAGTTTTATTTAATTTATAAATCCATTTTAATTTTTTAATGATGAAATTTCATTTTACTGAACTGGCTGACTGCCAAAAGCCAAAAAAAAAAATTCCATTTCGTTTTACTATTGGTGTTCCAATTTTTTACTGTTCTGATCACATTATTAGGGGCCGGTTATAGCTATCAGTAAAATCCATCAGTAAATTTTGAAACAGGATGAATCTGAAATGTTTTACTGATGAGCGTTTATAGCAATCAATAAATTTAGGTCATTAAATTAAATGTCACTTTGAGGCTTCGCGCCTCAGACAATTTTTTTACTGCTGCTTTCATCAGTAAAATTTTTAATGATGTGATCGGAACAGTAAAAAATTGGAACACCAACAGTAAAACGAAATGGAATTTTGTTTGGCTTTTGACAGTCAGCTGTTCAGTAAAATGAAATTTCATCATTAAAAATATTAAAATGGATTTATAAATTAAATAAAACTTTAAATGCATTGATTCTTTTTGAAAAAAATACTTGAATACAGGATTCATCTTATTACATCAATCTTTGCTAGAAATAAATCTGTAACATGTTCAAAAACTAAAAACAAAAATGTTACTGATGGATTTTACTGATAGCTATAACCGGCCCCTTAAAAATTTTACTGATGAAAGCAACAGCATAAAAATTGTCTGAGGCGCGAAGCCTCAAAGTGATATTTAATTTAATGACGCAAATTTACTGATTGCTATAAACGCTTATCAGTAAAACATTTCAGCATTGAAAGCAGCAGACATTTTTAATGTTACGTGTAGCTATAAATAAATCCTTCGTACGTATCACCTTTCAAAACCCATTTGTTTACATTGTTGTATTTGTAATGTTGAAGAATTCAACAAGTAAAATTGACGTGTTTTCACGCATACATAGACACAATTACTGAGTTTTTAGGGGAAATTTCATAATTTAGAGGAGAAATTACACGCACACTAAGAAATACTTACTTAAATACGGTTTAGCTTGTAGGTAAACCAATATGGCTACCGAGGATTTATATCTTTACTAGAGTGTTTTTCCTATATATATATATATATATATATATATATATATATATATTTACGACCTGCCAAAAAAATTCCAATGATTGTTTTCAATGATAAAAAACTGGCGCCTAAATCTCACTGCTTCTATAATTATGTCAAAGCCGAGAGCCCCATTGTTTACTCTTATATTTTTCCAAACGATTAGATTGAATGTTATTGTGGTGACATTTAGAGTCCTGTTAGTAAAATTTAATTTATCGCTTGAAGATGTTATATTTGTATACTTTACTAGCAAATAAATAAAATCAATCTTTTTAGCATACCAGTATGTAAACATTTTCAAAAAGATAAATTCAGAAGCCTCATTTTAATTAATCCTCCCTTCTTATACTCACAATATTGGCACATTTATCCAGTAATAAAAATGCAATTTTTGTTGGAATTTTTTTTGATTTTGGTACTTTTTTGGCTGATTGACCGCATTTCATTTGTGATTCGTAAGAAATTCATTAAAATTCGCTTCACATATAACTTATTTTTAAATTTCCTCGTTACAGTGGCAGTGGTGATGACACGCGCTGTGATTGTAAACATTGGGACATGTTGTTTCAAAATTCGGGCTAAAAAAGGTTCTGAATAACTAACACGAATTAATTGAGATTAAAATAAGACCAACAGAAAGAACGGCCATTTCCGTTTGTGACTATAAACATTATACCTACTTCCTTATTAAAAAATAGTACAATAATTTTAGCTCCCGAATTCAGGAGAACTATTCCATGGAATAAGAATTGCATGGGGGCTCAAACCTCAAAACCGAAGGTATTTGTGAACTGCTTAGATTGAGTCTGGGATATTCTTATTCCATATTTTAGGTGCCCTCATCAAGGAGCTGAAATAACTATTTTGTATTTTTGTTGGCACTGAAATAATTTTAAATTATGACTCGATTTGTTATACAGTTTTCATTGGGTTCACTTTGGAAAAATCTTCGACAGGAAAATATAACATATTTAGATAGCTTTATCTTTTGTATTTGGCTTATTAATAGAAATAATTTCTTGAAAATATATTTAAATTAAATATATAGTTGAATTAAATATTCCACTGTCTGCGGTGTTTCTCATAATACTGTCTCCAGAGTCCATTCTGAGGCCACACAAAATATTGTTTTGGCTTTTCTCAGTTCATATAGCATGTGCTATGTTTCTGTGCAAACAATTTAATACTTATTCATACGTTATTTAGCCACGGTTTTTTTTCTGAAAACAAAATTGTTTAAATAATTACGAATCAATCCTGTTCACGTAATATTAGTTATGATGTTGTTTATTTTTACATAACACTTTTAAACTTGGTTTACTTCCTTTAAATAATATATTTAAGGTTAAATTTTGATTACGTGTAATACTCGTATGTATATCTACATAGGTATTAATGATAATTTTAATCATTACATACGTATACAAAATTTAAATGGAACATGACATTCATTGTTGCAATGAAATTTTTTATTTGAGCTTATATTGGAACAGTGTAAAAATTATCCTTTCTTTTTGTCAAAAATGTATATTTTAAAATAATGCCGTTAGAAATCAGTGCAAAACTTTATAAGAATAGAAAGTCTTAAAATCATTTTAAAATGTAATTTGGAATTGAAAAAAAAACATCAAAATAATAGAAGTACCTTGATCCTAAAGCTGTGATATTACGTGTTATATACCTTTATACCATGTTTAATTTGATTGTATTTTTCTGTTTTGATTCGTGATTTGTTTTGTTAATTATTTTAATTTGGGTCAGTGCCATCGGGACGATGCAAGAGGAATAATTAAAAGAAACATCTGAAGAAGTAAGGATTTCTTACGAAATAAAATAAATAATAAAATTTGATTTACGAAAACAACATACATAGGTTGCATACATTCTTAAATCAAAAAAATATTAACTTGAATGATAAATGTTCTATAGGGTTTCTAAATTAGCGAGTGTAGATTTTGGCGCCCCGTAGCGGCCATTCTGTTTGAGTGACATCTGTCAGATCTTTTGTTAATTATTGAGTTGTTTATGCCACATCATCATGGCAAGTTACACGATTGAACAGCACGTTCAAATGATAAAACTTTATTATAAAAATGAGTGTTCGTTAACGCAAACATTGCCGCATTGCGCCCATTTTACGGTAGACGTGGTGGCCCTTCACAGTCGACTCTTCAACGTTTGGTGGCCAAATTTGAGACGACCGGTTAACAATCAGCCAACATCCGTACGTTCAAGGAACGCAAGATCGGCCGAGAACATCGCCGTGGTCCGTGAAAGTGTACAGCAGAACCCGAGGCAGTCTATTCCTCGCCGTGCACAAGAACTCGGCCTTTCGCGCACACTTCAACTTGCCAAATTTTGTCGTCGGGACCTGAACTTACACCTGTACAAGATCCAACTGACTCAGGAGCTCAAAGTTTATGACCATAGACAACGCCGTTTGTTCGCTGACTGGGTTTCGAATCGTTTGGGAAAGGACCCCAATTTTGGCCGAAAAGTCATCTTTAGTGACGAGGCGCATTTTTGGATGAATGGTTGTGTTAACAAGCAAAATTGCCGTATGTGGGACGACACCAACCCGAGCGAGGTTCACCAGGTGATAATGCATCCTCAAAAAGTTACCGTTTGGTGTGGATTTTGGGCCGGCGGCGGAATTGGTCCGTTCTTTTTTTGAAAACTACGTTAGTGAGGCGGTCACCGTCAGAGAGAAAAAACTAAATGAGAGAACCAAATTTCCTCGTCTCCGTCTCTTCGAAACCTCTTACTCTCATTTTTTATAGCGTGTTGAATTCGTATCGGTGTATACATGTTTTCACCTCGGAAAAGAGTACACAAAAAAACATCACTTCCGGGAAATGCGACATTTCTCATTTTTGTTTATTGATAGCCAAGAAGGCTATGTTTTTTAAAGTCTCATTATAATATTTTTGTAATTCTCATGAATTTCTTTCTTTAATTTTACTAACATCTTGTCGTTTTTATATCTACAAAAATACTCCTATAATTCAAATTAATTCTAGGAAAACATTTTTGTTTGTCAATAAATACCGGAAGAAGTTATACCGGTAGTTCGTGGTGAATTTGTTTTTCTCTTCTCTTTCTCTGAGTTACAGATAGATGGCATTAACAACCTTCTCTGAGTTACAGATAGATGGCATTAACAACCAAAACAAGAAAGGATGTGTGCAGAAAGAGTATAACAAGGTTAAGGTTTTTTAGACTAGACTTTATTTGTATATTTGAACGAGTACATGTTTTTTATAAATGAACATATGTTATGTTTATTTCAATAGTAATGCCTTAACTACTAACTTAACTACTGTATTATCTAAAATATACTGCATTGAATTATTTTACATTGAATTATAAAAGACGGAAATAATAAAGTGCTACAGTTTACCAGGAAATTGTAAAGCCGATGAGCTCGCCAAAAACGGAACACTTCTGCCTAATGTTAGACAAAAACATAACATAGGAACACCACTTGCTACATGCAAATATCTTCTCAAACAATATGCTCTAGAAGCAACAAATGCTAGATGGTCACAGAGTACCACATGCCTAGCAACCAAGCAAATATGGCCAAGCATAGATTTAAATCGGTCAAAAGGCTTGATATCCCTGAGCAGACAAAATATAAGCTCTACAATTGGAGTAATAACAGGACACTGCCTCATAGGAAGACATGCTCTGAGGCTAGGGGTCTACACAAATGACTTTTGTAGAAGCTGCATGGACGAGGAGGAAGAGGAAACAGTCCAACACCTTCTATGTACATGTGCAGCACTCTCCATTAGAAGGAATAACTTTCTTGGCAATCCCTTCTTCGACAATACCAGTGAACTGGCAACGATTGACACAAAGTGTCTCTCTAACTTTATTAAAAGCACAAAATGGTTTGTTTAATTTTCATTACTCCCCCATGAGTAACCTCATTAGTGGTATCACAATGGACCCTTGCGGTCTAAGTGAGTCGATGACATCTGGACAGCCACTCCAACCTAACCCTAACCTTACCAGGAATATTTATATAAAATATCCACATCTTCTGCAATTGCGGTATCAATCGATATTTTCTGGAACTTAGTAACATTTATTTGTCATGAATTACTCTTTCAGCTTTTTTATACACCAAAAAAATCAATTATGAAATTTGGCTGCGATAATAACTACTTGAACACAGCATTTTCATTGTTTATAGTTATTCAGGTTTAGCCCTTAACTTTGATTTGCATTTATTTATGAATAGCCTAAAACGTTTAGCAAACATCTATGAATAAGCCACAATGCACTTTCAGAAAAACTGTAGTTAGAACTTTCCCTCACAGATTTTTCCTTGTCGCTATATAACTGAAAGATAAGATATAAATATTTAGAACTGGAAAATTTATAAAAATGATGCATAAGACTTAAATTTTGGTTGAAGAACAAATTTGTATATTCTTTTCACAAAACCTAGCGAGAATACAAATATTTTTACTTTTGTACAAAAGTACTTTTCCGCTTATGTAGTTAAGCCTTTAAAAGCAACACACTACCTTAGGGGAAAGCAGTAAGAATAGCTTATCACCTATTCACAAATATTATGCAATGAAAATTGGCAACAGAAACAGAAGTAACAAATTGACGGTCTTTTTTATTTAGTGTCTACTTAAATCACTTATTTTCAGCATTTTGGAAATGTCGTGAGTAATGTAAAGAAAATAAACAATGAGTACACACAGATAAAATAGGAATGGAAAAAAGAGATGAGTAGATATATAAAAATGTTTTCAATGTTCCATGTTTACATTCTGTAACTCTCGTTTTCAATGTTCCTGCAACTCTCGCATCTTTCAACGGTCTGAGCGAAAATTAAACGCATAAACGCAGCTAATAATACAAATAATAGTTGTAGTGCTTTCAGAGTTTTATGTTTCTAGGTCCTAATTCTCATTGGACTGTTGCACCACCTAATTTGTTTTACCTACTTAATGATTAAAACTGGCTTCAAATAACTAACTAATACTTATCTAAATGCGTAATTTAGAATTGTTTCTAAATCTTCATTGTTCTGGCACCTAACAAGAGTAATTAATTTCACTTCATATTCGAATGATATTCATATCAAACGAACACAATGAGAGTACCGAAAAGTTGTTCATACACAATTTTGAATTTTCTTTGAACACCTCTGAACAGCTGACTACATCCGCCATTTTTCAAAGGTGGTCGCCATTTTTAAAAGGTGGTGAGCAGAGAGAAAAGAGAGAAAAGTTTTTTCTCTTTCGTGGTGAGTATGTGCACAAACTTGCATAAGTATTTGTTCCCCACATTTTTTTTATATGGAGTTACTACATATGCAAGTTGGTGGCCAAATCATAGCTTGTAGGCAAAAAGAGAAAAACCGTCGAAGTTGGTTCTCTCTATTAGTTCTTTCTCGATGGTCACCGTCAACAGCGAGCGCTACATAACGATGATAACTAATTTCTAATGGCCCAAATTAAACCATATGGACCTAGACGACATGTGGTTCCAGCAGGACGGCGCGGCGCGCGGCGGCGCTACGTGCCACACAGGAAACGCCACGACATCTACTCGCCCTTATTGAAAAACCCTATATTTAAAGTTTAAGAAAAAAAAAATTTAAGAAATAATTAATGAATTATAAAATACTTTAAATGCTGTAAAGAATATTTACGTATGCTATGAAAATTTAGTCTTTATTATTAGTGTGCATTGTATTTGTAACAATAATTGTTTTGAGTCTAAAAAAGAAAATCACGAATTAACGTGAATACCATATAACTAAGTTAGTAAAATGAACTGTAAAATCTTTAATTAAATGAAAGTGACTGAAATAAGTTTCAAGGTTTGTAAATATATTTACATAGGGTCTCTTTGTTTTCAGACTATGTACATGACTTATAGTAATTATTTAGAAAAGTTAATAGGTACGTATTAGTTTTTCAATTTACTTACTCACGAAACTTGAATTCCGTCATTGAATATAGGGTGTTTTTTTTAGACGCAAAAAGTTCCCATGGATGTTGTCTATGGTTTGATATAGTGTTGAGAATGGGGGCATACACTAAACTAGCGGCTACATAGTTCAAAGATCACCTCGTCCAAAAAATTATATTTATTTATAGCTTCGTCAATAACCAAATTGCCATACATAGAGGGAAGACTTTGGGCGCATTCACTAATTTAGTCACTACGTAGTGAAGTCATTCTGATTGGCTACTTCCAACTACAAAATGAGTTAAAATGTCCCCTCCGATGTATTGTAAAAATTTTTGGATACAAAGTTAGTGGAGAATGATTTTGACGTTTCACAATCAGCTGCTCGGTAAAGACACAAGAATTCAAAATGAAATTAATAGTTCAGTATTTTAATACAAATATAAATCACTCAAATTGTGTTTTAAATTTGATTTTTTGAATTTAAAAACACAAAAGATAAGTTAAAGTTATCAAATCAAAAATATTTCTTATTTTACATATTTGTATTTTTGACTAAGTCTGTAGTGCAATTCACAAAGCTAGTTAAATTTTGACTACGTAGTCACTAGATTTACGAATGCGCCCATTCACTAAGTTAGTGGCTACGTAGTCAAGGTGTTCTGATTGGCTAAATGCAACTACAAAATGAGTTGAAATTTCCCCTTCGGCGTAGTGTAAAATTTTCAGCTACAAAGTTTCAGCTACACTGATTATGACGTTTGACGATCAGCTGATCGATAAGGGCATACAAATTTAAAATGCAATTATTAATCGCTCAGTATTTAAATACAAATATAAATCACTAAAATTGTGTCTTATATTTGATTTTATTAAATTAAAAAACAAAAACGATTATTCAAAGTTATCATATCAAAAATTTGTCTTATTTTCTAATATTTGCATTTGTCAGTAATATGACAGTTCCGGATTGACTATAGCTTTGTAATGCAATTTTGCATTGTATTTTTAGTCTTTTTGGAATGAATGCATGTTTGAAAACACAATATTTTCCCAAGCTTTGGAAAACAGCTAAGGTTATACCTATTCCAAAGCCTGGGAAAAATTTAAAACTTCCACAAAGCTATCGACCAATAAGTTTGTTGAGTAGTCTTAGCAACATTTTGGAAAAAAAATTTAAAAGAAAAAATATTAGAATTTGTTGATCAATTGAACATTATTCCTAATGAACAATTTGGATTTAGAAAATTTCACAGTACTACTCTACTCACCAAGTGTTGTGAGTATGCCAGTATGTGAAAAATAATCGTTTGCTTGGCAAACCAACTGGCCTCATTTTACTAGACATAGAAAAAGCTTTTGATACTGTGTGGCACGATGGAATGGTCCATAAACTAGTTTGCTTAGGCTTTCCAACTTATCTAATAAAAATTATTCAAAGTTTCCTGTCTGATAGGTGTTTTAGTGTTTATGTTAATAGAAGAATAGAATAGAAATGACTTTATTTACATACAAAATTCAGTTATACAATAAATAATTACAAGTCTTTTAAGACCTAGTTTTAAAACCGTCGGTCAGACGGTTTATGTTAATAACTGTTCGTCAAATTGTTACCAAGTTGAACATGGTGTTCCACAACGATCTGTATTAGGGTCATTCCTTTACAATATCTATACGTCCGATATTCCAAAACTTCCTGAATGTCAATTAGCTATTTTTGCTGATAATACTGGAATGTTTTCATCGCATGAATTTGGTCTCAATATAGAGAGAAATTTAACCCATGCAATTGATCTTATAACTCAGTATTATTCTAAATGGAAAATAAAACTAAATGCTAATAAGGTACAAGCTATCTTTAATAGTAGAAAAAGAAAGTCTTGTTTTCTTCCAAGCAATCAGATAAATGTTAACGGTATCTAGGGGTTTGCTTAGATCAAAAACTTATCTACAGAGAACATATTGATTAAAGAAAGTTGGTTTTGCGATAAAACTACTATATCCCTTTATTAATTTTATCAATAGAAAGTCCGGTCTTAGTAACGACAGTAAAATTATAATTTATAAAGTGGTTTTTCAGGCAATTCTTTTGTATGGTTGCCAAATATGGCGAAAATGTTCAAAGTGTCATATCAAAAAACTGCAGATATCTCAAAATAAATTGCTTAAAATGATGCTTAATATCCCTTGTTATTATTCGACGTTCCTTTTTTTCCTCTTGTTTTTTTCTAAATATTTAAATTATGTTATTTACTTATTTACTTATACACTATGTAATATTAACTTATTCTTTATAATTTACTTATTTGATTTAATGTTTATTTATTATTTATTTACCTCTATGTGAGTTACACAATTATCTATCTACTTGTTTTTAATGTATTGCAATCAATTTATTTATTTATTATATATATTTATTTATTTATATGTTTGTTTATTTATTCATCAATTTCTTTGTACAGTAATAGTTAAATAAATAAAAAAATTTGATTTTTTTTTGTATTTATTAAATTATTTATTGAATAACTAATTTATTTATTCTTATATTTATTTATTTATTTAATTTATTAATAATTAATTTATTTATTTATTTATTAATACATTCAATTATAAAGTCACTAACTAAAATATAAACATAAGTATATTTATCCATTATTTATGAATTTTGTTACTAACCCAAAATACTAACCGATTTATTTCAAACAAATATGTATAATTTGAAAAACTATGTTAAGACACAATGTACCTGAACTTTTTTTTCATATTAAAGGATTTTTTTGTACTTTCCTTCAAATATTTATATCACCATACAATTCTTAATTTTACTGATTCAGTAGAAAGATATAATGTATCTATCTTATATCAAATCTCTGTATATGTTAACTGTGCTTGGCAAATGTAATTCAAATACGAAAATAAAAATCTATCTATCTAATAAAAACTGCCTTGTAGGCCTAAGATCGATAGTTTCAAAGCTAAACACATAAAAAAACAAGTCAATAAAATTGGTCCTCAAAAATTCACTTTTCTGGGTTACGATGTATTCGATCTACCGAAACGATGTATTTGTTGGTGTCATCAAGCCATATTTTTTTATCATGTTTCATTAGTTTTATAATCTTTGCTTATTAGTTTTTAAATCGTAAATTTAATTTTCCACTTGTTCAAGAAACTACATTGTTATTTCAGTTATTTCTAATCGTTTTTCTTTGACTTTTTTTTATTATTATTCTTTCGAAATTTTCAGAAATAATTTTCATTCTGTTTTCAAATCTTGTCAAGGAGTGTTTAATATTGAATTTTTAAATAGTTTTTTATGTTTGTTCATCGTTGTATATATACCAATTTGTAAGTTTGTTTGTCTTTAAATATTTTCTATGTTTAATTCTTATTTGTTCTAGAAAATAAAATCGTACAATTTCCGAAAAAGTTGTTTGATTTTTTGGATACGATATTTGTTATTTGGAAAACGTAAAGCGATGCAACAATAGTTGGATTTTTTTTTGATTAATAGTTAATAATTAATGTGATAGTATCAAGAACTTTCTTTGAAATAGCTGCATTGTATAAAATGATGCATTATCCCGTTTACTCATTCAACTGGTTCAACTTAATGGCAGGATAAGAGTTGGTGTGTTATTCGTTTCACATATCCTGGTTCAATTTAAAAAACGCTAATCGAATATCCCTTTGTTTGATATTTCGTCATATTATTGCTTGTAATATGAGGCTTAATTTGTCTGTGGTTTTTGATGGCGCATTAGTTTTCTATTCTTCCTTAAAAAACCTAAAAACCATAGCAAGTTAGGTCTTAATCAATGCTTTTAACGCGGCTCGAAACTACATACATAGGTAATTAATTGTCTTTATTCTTATTAACCGAAGTGTATGAATGACCGCATTCTATTTTACAGATCGAATTTGCATAATACATTTTTGTTGGTTTTAAAAGAGGTCATTGTTTCCATTTCGTAATTTTGCACGTACACGCAATAAACACTCCTTCTTTAAAATTTAATACATAAAATATCAAACAGGTATGTAAGAGGTGTGTTCAGAAAATAAGGCCTTTAAATTCGCAGGTTTGGAGAATATTTGTTTCATTACTTATGTTTGTTTATACATGTGTCCTTGAAGTACGATACAATTTTCAACTGTTTTTAATTCTATAGCTTGTTTGTGATTTATATCAAAATATAAATGTTGGCTTTTGCTCAGAATTCAAACCGTATTGAGATCATATGACTGCAAAACAGTCTTGAACTCTTTTTTCTTTAAGGACCGTTTAGTTAAATAAGATGTATTGTTTTATCCATTGTGCAACTAGGTAGCTAGTTGGTTGAGGTACTGGTATACTCCAAAAGAACAAGTTCTTTTGATCTAATACAATTTTATAAATACAATAATTTCGCTAAATTTAATTTAATTTTTTTGCTGTGTGTCTTTAAATAAGTTAGTGTTGATAATACAATTTAGTTATTGTTTTTAGGTAGGCCAGGTATGGCTTGTTTTTGTTGTTCTCGAGATAACTTTGCTTTGTTGTTGGGTTTTTGTGTGTTCGGATGCCCTTCCAGCTTTCTAAAAAATGATAATTTGCATCGCAGAAAAATTTAGAAAGGGTATTTAAAAAAAAGATTTGTATGTATGGGTGTAGGTATACAATGTATATTACACGAAATATTACAGATTTATATCTATGTATAAGTCTTGGTACGTTTGCAGTGCTTTGCTTCCCTGACAACATTAATCGCACTAAGGAATGTTTGAGAGTTGTAAGTCACTAGGTCCTAATTTATTTTGTTTAACCAGTGTTGTTGCGCAGGTACGTTTTTAATCAGCGAAGACAAGGGAAAAACCGTTTGCTTGAAGCCACATACCAGGGAAAAATTGCAACGATTTGCATAAATGATTTATTGTTTGGTACCTATGTATATAATGTAGCATCGCAACAGTTGAGAGCGTTAATAAATGTTTTTGAATGTCTATCCTTCGAAATACTTAAGCAATTCCTGCAACAATACTTAATTAAAGTTTTTAAATTATCAATAAACGTAAATAAAATGTTCCCGGCGCCACATCATCATCTCAGCTTTAAAATCATCAATACAATGTTTAAATTAAAAATTTAATTTCAAGCGGATATAGGCGCACATACATATAAATACATACTTACATAAAAGCAAGATAATTTAATTTTGTCGATAATTGTAAAAGTGAAAGTTGTAACAAAATAGATGTTATTATGCCTCACCTCCCCTTACCTTACCACCATTACAACCCCTAGCTACAGGCACTAGAGGCTGATCTTGGCAGCAGGAAGGTGAGGGTGTCCAGGCAACGGCAGCTTGGCATGCTTAAGTAAAGCACGAGCTAGCTCGCCGGAGGGGGGGTTCTTGCTACCGCTGTCCTTGACTGTGTTACGACTTCATGCCTAGACAAAAAAAAAAACAAAACAAAAATCGGGAGAGGAGTAAAATGGGGACCCGAAATGTCCAGCTATATGAGGGGGGAGTGTTCACTATAGAGGGGTGAGGGTCGATGATGGTATTGACCCTCGGAGGATTTACCCGCCCATGTATCAAGAAGATATCACCTTGACTACTGCAAAGTATTAAGAAACAATCTGAACTTTATGTTAATTTGTATAATCATTTTATTAAGATAAAAATAAATGAAATAGGCTGAAAAAGACTCTCATAACTAAGATATAATATTTGCTCCCGTAAGATATAATATTTGTTCTCATTATATTTAGTTGGGTTTACCAGTTTTTGAACAAGAACTTGTACTTTATTTTACATACATATATGTACATACCATATATAATATACATATAATTACCTCAATCATTATAATCCAACCATTTATTAAGAAGGTAATTATTTTTAAAAGTCAATCAAACCAGTATTTGTATTCAATTTTAATTAAATTTTTGTTTAAATCAAATTAATTAATTTTATCGTCTTTTACATTGGTCGCATTCACAAAGCTAGTGGCTACGTAGTCAAAATTCAACTAGCTTTGTGAATGCAAAATTGCACTACAAAGCTAGTCAATCCGGGACTGTCATATTAATGACAAACACAAATTCATATATAAAATAAGAAACATTTGTGTTTTCAGAACTTTAAATAGTTTTTTTTTTTCTTTTTAAATTCAATAAAACCAAATAAAAGATATAATATCATTGATTTATATTTGTATTTAAATACCGAAAGATTCATTTCATTTTGAATTCTTGTGTTCTTACCGAGCAGCTGATTGTGAAACGTCAAAACCAGTGTGCACTAACTTTGTAGCCGAAAATTTTACACTACGTCGGAGGGGAAATTTCAACTACTTTTGTAGTTGGATTTAGCCAATCAGAATCCCTTGACTACGTAGCCACTAGCTTTGTGAATGCGACCATTGAATTTATGAAAGTACAACTACTTACCACTTTTTCTAGTGAAATGGAAAACTACTTTATATTATGAGAGACAAATTTTAGTAATTTGTTATCTTTTTTATTTAATCGGTACAAGTTACATTTTTGAACACTCACAAATTGTAGATTTAAGTAATACTTAGAAAAATTGGCAAAAATCATAAGTATCGGTTATAAAGTGTGGTTAAATTTTAATGTACGATGTTGATTTTGAACAAAAAAATACGGCCAAATGATGCCGCCAACCCATAAACCGTACCAAACAGTTACTTTTTGTGTATTGTGTGTGTATTGGTTTTTCGACAATCACATTTGAATTCGCCCACATCCACTGAGGTGAAAATGTGCCTCACCGCTGAAGATGAATTTCTTCGAAAATTGATCATCCAATGTTGTCATTTCCTACCACCATTCTGACCATTGACGACGCTTGAAATGGTCAAGATGCTTAAGTTCTTGAGTCTGTTGTAACTTGTAAGCGTGTAAATGCAAGTCTTTATGAATAATTTTCATCAATGACGAGCGTGAGAGGTGCAAGTGCAATTGTTGGGCACGACACGACGAGTTGAGCCGGACGGCTCGTCAGCTGCAATAGTGCTAACAGCAGCATTATTTTCTGCAATACGAGCATGCACTAGGGTTTCACATCTCCTACAGACCCGGTTTGCTCAAATATTTGCACGATATTTCCAATTGTACGCACATTTGGATGAAGTGCACGATGTGCATTTTGATATGAACAACCATGTTCAAAATAAGCCTCAATTTCAAATTGATTAATTTACAGACACTCAAGGGGTTATTAGTACCCTTTAAATGTTTATATTTAAACACAGTGCGAGCGTTAGGAAAATAGGGAAGGAAAAACAGAGTTGGCTAAAGCATTCCACATTCTCGATGTGCGATTTAAGAAAGAATCTCTAATTTGACAGTACGCCCGAAATTGAGCTCAAGGGTAAACTGATGAGCATTCCTGGAAGTGCGAGTATTACGGCTGAATCGTTTTAGGGGTGGAATGCAACTGGCTAATTCGACAGAACAGATTAGATTAGATTAGATTGATTTTTATTGTTTCTGTTCTTGTTTATATTACAAATTATTTTACAAAAAATCGATAAGCATGGCTTTGCCGTCTGCCTGACGGAACGTTCGACAGAACATTGTTTGTAAAAATATCGACAAAACAACGAAAGGCATGTGACATTACGACGGTGTTCTAGCGATGTAAATGTTTCGATTATAGTTCTATCGCCTATTATTTTTAAAGCCCTTTTTTGAATTCTATCCAAGATATTGAAACTGCCCTGATATGCGAATTATATTAAAGCTTTAGACGGATAAAGGCTTTGTAAATTACAGCCAGATCAGAAGGGGTAAAAAATTTATTGCACCGTCGGAGAAATCCTAAGCACCTGGCAGCATTTTGGCAGTTGATTAGTTTCCTGGATGCAAGTGCCACTCATAGATAGCGGCATCGGGGGTGCGATACGCTTAACGCCAGGAGACAGCATTGAGTTTTCGAAGCATTAAATTCTACACGGTTTTTGATTCCCCATTGAACAATGCTGTCAAGATCAGAATTTAATGAGCTTATCATACGCTGCCGGAAGTTCCACATCCGAAGGACAAGGATGTGAATCTAGAAACGAATATAAAAAGCTGAGGGTTCTGTCGTTGGCGAAACAGTTTAATGGATTAGAAGTGGCAGACAAAAGATCATTTATGAATATAAGGAATTGAGTTGGAGGCAAAACGGAGCCCTGGGGGACACCAGCATTTATTTTATGAATTTCAGACTTGAAACCATCCAATACAACTTGTATTGAACGGTTAGAAAGGTAATTTCTAATCCAACGAAGAAGAGATTCGTCAATACCAAAAGCACGCATTTTCGATGAGAGAGCTTGATGCCAAACTCTATCAAATTCTTTTGAAATATCAAGTGCAATAATCTTACTTTCTCCAAAACGATGTAAAGATTTGTTCCACTGTTCGGTGAGATAAACGAAAGCCATACTGTCGGTCATTAAGAAGCTTCCGTTCTTCAAGATATTTCTTAAGCTGATAATTTATCAGCGTTTCCATGACCTTGGAAAGAATGGACTAGAGTGCTATTGGACGATAGTTAGAGGGGGAGGAGGATTCGGATTTTTTAGGGACAGGCTTGACAAATGCTATTTTCTATCCGTTTGGAAAGAGACCTGTAGAGTAGGAAAGATGAAAAAGTTTACGCAGTGGTTTTGCCAGCGTTGAAGAACACCTCTTCAGAACAAAGAATCATTTACGCTCTCAAGAAAAGGGGTACCCATGACACTTTCCGGTAGCATCGAATTAACAGAAAACTGTGCTGCACGCAAACTGGCTTTATCGATCGAGCTCACATAGGGAGTGTCATTGTGGACGAGCGTTGGAACCGAGGATGACGTGGTGTTTCGTACGTGTTTTACAAATGACCAGAAATTTGTACTACCTTTGGGACATTGTAGTATTTTTTGCCTTAATTTCTGATCATGCAAAAATTTTGTTCGTCGAATATGACCATTAGAGGTCTTTCTAGCTTGCTGGAACTTATTCCGGTTTTCCTCAGTCGGGTTGGCTTTATAACAACGGAAACTTACATCTCTGAACCTAATAACTTCTTTACAGCTCGAATCAAACCATGAGTTCTCTTTGGGTTAGTTAGTTAGTCTAAAATTGAGAAATGTCAAATGAAATGCAGAAAAAAAAACTTAACGTTTAGGTGTGGTTCACATTCAAAATCGGCCCTTAAAATGTAACCACCCTTTAGAATCTCAAGAAGAACTTACGCTATGCAGTTGAAATACTGTGAATTTGAAGATTTTGTTTAGATTCTTTAAGCTGAGTTTCGCATGAGCGTACTTAATTTCTAAGAACATAACTGGGCACTGCCTTTTAATGTAGGACTTTAACTCCCTATACACCTTTGTATGAACATGCTACTAAAAATAAACTTTAATTACTTCGAAGATACAGTATTTTCTTATAAAAAAAAAGTATTTTTACTAAATATTTCAAATAGAAATTATTTATTGAGCAATTGAGATTTTGAATTAGAATAATAATAATAAGTACACTTTTTACATGCTATGATTAATTGTTTTGTTAAATGTTCATACAAAAAGTTCACGGGTCTGCTAATAGTAACAATAAAGATATGGAAGTACTTACTAAATATATTAACTTAACACAAATCGCCACTGTATTGTACGTATGATGCCATTAAGATGCTTCAAGGGCGTTTAAAATGTTTGTTAATAAAAATATGTAGGTCATTTAATTTTAAGCATTTTTTATCAATTAAATCACGTTAACCAAAACTGTTTACGTAATAGGTATCATATAGGTTGTTTGCACTTGCATACATTTACCTTTTTATTATTTCTTTCTACGGAGATTTTATATTGTTTTGTTTTCTTTTTTTAGGTAAAACGAATTAAACGAGATGGATACCCTGTTGAAGTGCACACAGTTCAAACACTTGACGGTTACATACTTAAACTGCATCGAGTTCCTTACAATGGTGGTGAACGCAGACCGGTTGTCTTTTTGATGACCGGAATATATGCGTCATCTGATGCCTGGGTGCTAAACGGTCGAGAGAATTCATTGCCTTACTTGCTTTCTAACAATGGATACGATGTTTGGATAGGCAACAACAGGGGGAACATTTACACAAAGAAAAACATTAAGTACTCGCCCAATGAGCGAGAGTTTTGGAATTTCAGCTGGCATGAAATGGGGGTTTACGACATGCCTGCCATGGTTGATTACATCCTTGACCTGACTGGCCAAAAAACAATGCATTTCGCAGGAGTTTCCCAAGGAGCAACCATTTTTCTAGTCATGAACTCGATGTTTCCCCAATATAATGCGAAATTCGAAACAGCACATCTGCTGGCACCTGTTGCTTTTGTCGATCATACAAAAGGCCCTTTGGCTGGTATATTTGCAGGAATACTGGGCACTAGGAACTTCTTGTCGATAATGCTTGAAGGTGTTGAAATGGTTTCGACTAATAAATTTGTGAAACGCCTCCTAACCATGGGTTGCCTGCAGGACGAAAATCCGCAAATGTGTGCGAGTCGAATTTGGCCAGCGGTAGGATACGACGCCATGCATCTGAACAGGGTATGTAATTTTTAATTATTTGATATATTTCGATACAATTAATTTTAACTAATCTAATCTAATCTTTTCAAGACTTTAATTCCTGATATAATGGCAAACTTTCCAGTTGGTGGATCATTCAAGCAAATCATGCACTATTTGCAAAGCTATAACTCTGGCAAGTTTCGACAGTACGATTATGGACCGGAAAAGAACAAAATGGTTTACAATCAAACGAATCCCCCGGAATATCAATTGGAAAAGGTTACCGTTCCTACGTTTATTTATTTTTCTGTGAAAGATTATATCGTTTCGGTCAGGGATATCCAACGATTGGTTAGCCATTTGCCAAACGTTCATGCTCTCTACCGAATGCCATGGGAGAAATGGAATCATCTCGATTTCATTTGCGGACATGGAGTCAGGGAATATATTTTCGACAAAGTTGTTGATATCGTCAATGCCTATACGTATTACAAGGAAAAACGAAAAGATATAAGTAATTTTTAAGTTTATGTTAAAAAATTGTGATGCGACTGAAACCAAAATGTAAAATAGTTTTAATTTTTACGATATATAATAATTTAAATAAATATACAAAAAATAAAATCAACGAAGAAAAAGAAGGAAATTTCAGTATTGTATTTTTTGTATGACATCAATTTTAAGATTTCATTTTCTGAATTCACCTAGAGACTGTTCTTTGAATTTCCTATCGTTTAACTTTTTGAATGCAGATACATATCTCGGAAATAATTGAAAATATGTGTAACAATACAGCACAAGGAATAGACACTCTCAAAAACTCGTATTTTAAAGAACTCACAATCATTGGAGAAACTTTTATATGCTTAATTGTTAACGCTTGCTTAAAGTTACAATATTTTCCAACCAATTGGAAAAAAGCGAAAATTATACCGATTCTCAAGCCAGGAAAACCAAAACCAGATAACAATCTATAAGAGCTATCGCCCAATAAGTCAACTTAGTAACCTTAGCAATATATTAAAAAAAATTATCAAAATAAAACTTGTCGACTTTCTTGAGACCTCAAATGTCATTCCGATCCATCTATGTATTTGGATTTAGGCAAGCTCATAGAACCAGTGTACCACCCATCAAGTGCTTAGAATAACCATATTAACCATATTAAAGAAAAACTTACTGCTATACATTCTACTGGTCTTGCCCTTTTGGATGTTGAAAAGGCTTTTGATAGTATATGGCATGATGGTGTTTTACATAAACTCAAGCAGCCCTATTCCCGGGCAAATATTTCCCTTTTTCCTTCTCTATCATTCTAAATAAAAAATTCCCGGGGATTTTGTTCCCTTTTCAATTTCCCTTATTCTAAACAAGTTCGAAAATGGGAAAAAATACTCCGGGAAAAAAAGTAGCTATTCTAAATGTCAAAAAAAGGGAAAATACGAATTCATTTGGCACGAGTTTGTTCCCGACACTTGAGCTGGAGAGTTACGAAAATAAATGTAAGTTTTTCTTTTTTTGCAATAATAATTGATAACATTTCAAATATGTTAAGGTTAAAAACAACAAACAAGGGTCAGCTTCAAATGCTTTTGAAATTGATGGAGGCTCAACGCGATATTGCGTGTGGCTTCCACAAGAAAACAAAGTAGGAAGTGGCATTGTTTTGGCAAATGGTGGAAAATGAGCTGAATTCGTGTGCACTGCCAAGAAAAACACTAACGGAATGGAAAAAAGTAAACATTTAAACAAAAATTTATTTTATTAACGTATATAGATATGTATTTACATGTACATATATAATCATAGGTTTGGAGTGATCAGAAAAAATATGTTCGATCAAAGGATATCCGGCGTCTCCTAAAAAGATTACCAAGTAAATTAAGAAGGGATACGTGATATATGTACATGTGTACTAAAAATAACTTACCAAGAAGCCAAAAATTTCTCATGCCATTTAAATACTCCTGCTCAAAATGGGCCCTTAACGCGCTTATATTCCAAATGAAAGAATTATGACACGCGCCTGGATGGGAGGCATCAACGTATTGAATTCTTAGTTGATCATCACAAGCTAGCATAACATTTAGGCTGTATGTTCCCTTTCTGTTATAAAATAAATATTTGTTTACAGATGGGGCAATGATCCATCCGAACGTGCGTTCCATCAACGCACCCTACAATGCCAGGAAAGTTATGTTTTGAGTAGAAGGCCAGCACAACTCTTCTTTTTTCTGCGGCCGTTTGGCATACTTTTATCCGTTCTGGACATAGTTGCTCCTCCAAAACGTTTAAGACTTCGGCAAGCACTTTGCTAAAACTAGGTTGGGCCAGTCCAACATTGTAGTCTTTTCCCACCCCCGTTTGGTATCCTCTTTCAGTGAAGAAACGCAAACAAGCACTCAATTTTGTTATTGGTGGAATCGCAAAACTTTTTTTAGCTGGATCACAGGACCTAGAGAGAATATCCAGCAAATACTTGAAGACAACCTTGTTAACTCTATAATACTTTTGAAACCTAAGAATCAAGTTGTTTAATGAAACTAGAAAAACAAATTTAGAATAAATCTTTGTGAATTTACAAGTACTTACAACCATAGAGGCAACTCCAGAGGGTTCGAACTGTCCCTCAAGGATCTTCTAACAACCCTTGCGCTTTGATGTTCTTCTAACTCCTCTTCAAACAAGATTCTTGCTGCAATACTGAACATTTTTTAATTTAATTTACTTATATATGTATTTATTTATGCATAAATATCAATTTCAAAATGTTTGTTTTCCTTTTCTGAAACTTTTGTAGACCTACATTCTTGTGTCAAATACTTCGAAACAGCTGTTTCGAACATACAAAATTTTCAATCCCGAGTTCGAAGGGAAAAACTGTCTCCCGGGGAATTCGGAATAGGGGAATTCTACTCTCGGGAGAACAAGTCTCCAGGGGAATTGTTTTCCCCGGGAATATTAAGAATTGGGCTGAAGGGGTTTGGTTGTCATCTTTATCTTATAAAAATTATACAAATATATAATATCGCACCTCCGGTGGTACAATGACGTAAATGCAAAAAATTCGGTTCTTCGGAAAACACGATTTAACATTTTGAAAACTGGTTTTATTAAAAAAAAGCATACATTTTTTTTTTGTATGAAAAAAAAACTATTTATTAAAGGGTAATTAAACACAGTTTTTGGAAGTTCAATCATTTTTGTCTGCTTCTAGCAGTGTTAATAATAATTTTAGTACAAATAAACAAAATAGTGATTTGTAATAAATAAACTTAACACTTGTGTCGATGTCTCACTGAAATATAAGGAAAATATTTAAAAAATTCAACAGAAAACTGTCATAACGTGCACTTACGACTTTGTTCGACCGAAAATAATAAAACAATTATACAAAAAGTTTTGGAACTCATACAAATAGGTCGTTGTCTGACTAATCAAAGCAGTGTTCGTTGCAGATTTGAAACACAAGTGACAGATAAGTCAATGTACTTGCGATACTTTAGTTTGAAAACATTGTAATGGTACAAAGACATATCTGTCCTCTGGACACAAATAGAACAATTTCAATTAGGTCTTTGTTTTATTGGAAGCAAATACCTTTTTTAAGAGTTGTGACATACTTAACTGAGAAAATTCAAAATTTGCACTTACGTCGTTGTACCACCGGAGGTGCGATATATGTACATTCCTGTTTAAAAAATGTTACCTCGGGGGTACCACAAGGATCGGTGTTGGGTGCGTTACTATATATGACATACATACGTTGCTGACTTTCCCCGAACTGTGAAATAGCGATGTTTGCGGATGACACTGCTATTTACAGTTCAAAAAAGAGAATGATTCACAACATGCTACGAGCATAAACAAAATTGACGATTATTTCATTGCATGGAAAGTTAAACTTAACGCTGACAAAACCAAAGCCATCTTTGTTACCACAAAAAGGAAACACTGTGCTTTACCACTTGGTCAACTCAAAATAAATAACTGTGATGTTCCGTCGGTTGATTCTGTCAAATATTTAGGTGTATATTTAGACAAGACATTGACCTTCCATACTATATCACAAACACCCTCCCTCAACAAAATAAACATTGCTACCAAAATGTTTTTTCCCCATTACTTGACTGCACAGACTTCAGGCATTCATTTGAATTAACTTTCTTTGCATTATTTTGCAGTCATTGCATTTTTTTGAAATCTTCACAATCATTATAATGCACGTGATTTCAAGTGAATGCAAAAGAATACATGCATCATCATAGATGATTGGGAACACAATGGATACTGGTATTATTCCGAAAATAGAGAAATACAAATTTTTAAGATTTTACCAATAAATTTGTAAATCAGTATATCTCTTCGACTTAGTATATACATTTGAACTTGATTGTTTAATTGAGCAGGTCAGGTTCTTTAAAGTTTAAATTTTTGAAACTTCAGGTGTACAAATTGGATTGAATTTGTCAGGAATTAATTAACTTGCGAAGCATGTATTAAAGAAATTCGAAAATTCAATTTCTAGTTCCTTTAAAATTATAAAAAAATATATCCAAATATTAACAGAACACTGTTTTTTTTTTAAATATTGGAAAATAAAAATTGTTTAATTTTTTATCAGTTCATTTTTACAAAAACAACAAAATTTTCTCCAATGAAACTATTTTTTTCTTGGTTAACAAAATAAGTTTGATTTAGTTAAATTACCTAAAAATTGAAAAATAGAGGTATTCTAAAGGTAAGAAAACAAAAACTTAATTAATTAAAATAATATTACATATTTCTTTTCTATTTAAATTTAATTTTCTAAAGCTGATCGCAAGAGGCTCTCCTGAAGTCTTTTTGCTTTGTTCTCGTTCAGACGTTGAAACAGTGTTATACGTTTGGTGGGTGTTGGTGGGGGCGATGAAAAATTAGGAATCGAAGGTAGAGGGTCGACGAAAGGCAGCACGTGAGCTTTTTTCACGGGCTCGATGAGTTGTTTAGTAGCGAACTCCTGAAATTCTTTTTCAGTCGGACAAACTGAATTGTTTTTTTTATCGTCATCACCAAAATATCCACTGTCGTTTTGGGGAATGTTCCTTATTTGGGATTTCTTTCCATTAAAGCTCATGTCGACCTTCATCAGCAATGAGTTAAGTGGACTATCTGGAAGTGAAAGCCGTGGTTTTAAGTTTAAATCGATTTTGCGCCGCTTAGAGAAATTATCAATGAAGCTGTCTTCAGAGAGCGACGCTCTATACTGAGCTTCCTCTAAATCAGAGGTTTCAATAATGGGAACGCTTCCACAGCTTCGGAATACGGAAATCAATCGTGAACGCATTAACGGACGTTGAGTGGGAATTTCTGGAAGTGTAGCTAGAGCGGCTCGGCCCTGTGACACTAAGCTTTGAGCCATTTTTTGAGCTGCACCTTGCACAAGTTCTTTTGTCAGAACGAACCCAAATGTTGATTTTTCAGTTTTGTGGAGATCGTTTATCACAGGTGGAGACGGTGTGGGTGAAGGTGAAGGCACTTCCTGATTGATTTCGTCATGTGCTACTGAAGTTGTATTCCGTCGTTTAAGTGATTTCATAGATTCACGTTCAGCAAATATCATATCCTTTTTGAGAAGATTCGACAGATCATAAACAAAGTCCTTGTTTACAGGTTTTACTCGATTTCGGATTGGCCGCTTATTTGGAATCAAATCATCGGTTGAAGAAAGAGATAACTGTGATGAAGATCTGGTAATTTTGGGTTCGCTTGGTAGTTCGGGTACGACAATTTGTCGAGATGTTGATGCTGCATTCATCTTAGAGGAACCCCTCGGACGCCGTTGCCGTTTTTCTTCAACTTTGTTATCTTTTGGAACGTCCTGGCTGTCCGTTATTAGTACAATGTCCTGCTCAACGCCGTCTTTGAAATATTTTTCTTCGTAGACGCGAACGAACTCCAAGGTCGTTTCTTTATCACCGGCAATGGAATGTGTCGATCCCAGGTGGTTTATAACATCGTACTTCCTAAAAGCCCGATAGTCGCAAAGTTTGCAACCGAATTTACGACTGCGATAATGAAACATCGAAATGTGACGCCTTAAGTTGCTTAGTGCATCAAAACGTTTATGACATATTTTACAGAAACATGGAAGTTGTTTCGTATTTGGATTGACACGTTGCTTTGGTTCTACTCTAGCCGGCGCGGTCTCGATAACTTTTTGTTCTACTTTTTTGATATGTAGATCCTCGTTACATTCTTCATGTTCCGCGGCTCTAGTGAGATTGTCCAAGCACACTGTCTTCAGAGAAAGCTCATCAGTATTCTTACCTAAATTAGCAAACATCTCATTGAGCGTATCAGAGTCAACATCATCGTTGCGTGCCAAGAGTTTGGGAGGCTTGCGACGTTTGCGACGACTTTGACCGGTGAACTCTTCTTTGATGTCTAGCAAATCTAAAGAGTCCTTGCTATCACCATTGATGTCATACTTTTGTTCCAAATCAAATGAATCCACCGAATTAGAATTAGAATTTAATTTTGCCTCATCTGTAAGTTGTTTGGTAGTGATTTTGTTGGTCGCATTGGTGATGGTGGTGTTGGCGGGCACTGGCGAAATTCTATTTGTTGCTGAAGTCTTCTCAGCGACTAGATTTGATATTTTGGTTTTTAAATTTACAGGCGATTCTCTATTTGCTGCTGTTGATGATAAAGTTTTCTCAGAGACTAGATTTGATAGCTTGTTTTTCATTTGGCAATTATTTAAATGAGTATTAAGCACTGCCTTCCGTTCGAAAGTTTTTCCACAGTAAGTACACATCGGAGAGTTGTCTGCACGCTCAATATTGTCCAACCACGCCTTGTTTTCAGCGTCGCGACGTTCTTTGTCGGTTTGCAAACGGGCTAATTCACGACTTGGACCTTTTGTCTGTACTTCATCCATGCGAACGCGACGTTTGTAAATTGCTTCACGCATTAAGCGAATCTTTCTTGTAGACTTTCTGAAAAAGAAGTAATAAAATCCGTCGAGTTTTTTTTGGTCAAAAATTACCCATGTTATTACTCACTTGTGGTCGTTGCTGAGATGGCGAATCACTGCTCCCGGCTGCAAAAATGTTAGTGAGCAAGATGGACACTGAAAGACAAATGTCGAGGAGATATGTTTGGTTTGTATATGTAGTTTAAGGGTTTTTTCAGTAGCGAATTGTAGCTTGCCTGTAAAAAAAATAAAACAATATATAAGACAAGATGCTTCCATAATGAAAAATGTAACTAGACTTACAAATCTCACAACTTATTTCATGGGAGTTTTGGGTTTGTTGTTCTCTGGGTTCTGTATTTTTTTGCTCCACATCATCAACAGGCTCCTTTTTAATCTCTTTCACTAGAGATGAGGTACTACTTGGAAGAGCTTTTCCGTCTGAGCCCACAATAGTTTTTGTGTTCTTATCGTGCATATCATGAACCTCGTCAACTTCAATTTTTATATTATCTTTTTCGTCCTTTTTCAATGTCTGATATACAGCAACATCACTATTGGGAACTCTATCCAATTGCAGTACGTGTTTTTGTTGAAGGATTTCATCTTGAGTTAGTTTGTTGTTCACCTGGTCATAGAAGTCCGTCAATTTCATGAGTCGGTTGTTTTGCTCGCGTTTCAACAAACGTTCAATTATACTACTTAGATCCCTATTCGCATTTGTGTTATCTTTGGAACTTGTCGAGGCGTTGTTGGTTTTTTTACTGACAAATTCCTGTTCAGCTTGGATAATGGTCGAAACATCCTGATCCTGAAATGTATACGTTTTTAAAGCTGATTTCTCTGATTTTTTTCGATTTATTGTTGAACTTACGATGAAACCATTTTGATTATTTGAATTAAAGCTGCCGTTGAAATGATTGCTTGAATTTCGGCAATAAACTCGCTTGTGACTTATAAAATTTGTCAAACTTCTGAACATATTGCGGCATGTATTGCATTCGTATATAATATCGCATTCACGTGCCAAAAGTCTTCTCACCTTTGTTATTAATATGTACATTAGTATTTTTTTATTTCATCAAAAAAAAATAAAATCGAAAAAACAACTCACCTCGTCCGTTCCATTTTCGTATGCTTTTTTGGCTTCAAGAAATCCAGAAAGTGCTGTATGAATTGGCTTTCGTAGTACACTTAAATCATCTTTTTGTTTGTTTTGCTCAGTGTCAGAACTGTAACCAGAAGTTCGACCCTTCATGTTGAATTTATTAATATTTTTTGTTTAACCAGTAGATTAGAAGGTAGCTTTAATATCAATTTGTATGTACTGGTTATTAATCTTGATTCTTTTAATTTCTAAAGTGGATCAACATCTGATGAATGATTCAGTTTTAAGATTTTGATGTTGTTGTATTGTTTAATATTTTGTTGCGAGGATACATCTAAAACAGAAAATGTAACACAAATTGTTTATTAATTTGACATCAAATATAACTTTTCAAAAAACATTAACTAAACATAACATTAACTTTACAAAATAGTTTGAATTACAGGTACCTAAAACAGTTTTTAAATTATATATTCTAAAATAAATTTGGAGGTAAAACAAAACGTTTTCGTTTTTCCAACGTCTGCTGCAAGTAGTAAATTTTGAAATAAAATAAAATTAATTTTATAAATTTTGAAAATGTGCATTATAAACATTTATTGAATGTCTTCAAATCTTGTTTATTTTCTTGTAATCTGTATGTTAGCACAAATTCAAAGTAGAAGGTGGAATTTTGTCTGTCTTTTGGCCAAAACTAAGACGTTAGTTAGATCATTCTTTGTATGAACTAAAAGCTGTTAACCATGTTGTTTATTTCAGCAAAGCTTGCAATAAGAACGAAAATGAATTCCAATATTGTGGCAGTGAATTGACAGTATTGGTCACTTTCGATGAACTGAATAGAACCCAGAATAAACTTACTTTTGTACAAAAGTAGGTATAACACCATTTTTAAAATTGAATCCTTACTTTATTGACATGCCAGTAATCGAAGGTGGGTCTAAAATATCTTACAAGGAAAGATGCCAGTCCGCTTACATAACAACACTCAAAAATTTAACTACCAAATTGTAAAAACACCTAAGTTGATCTTTTCCGCCAATCGAAATGTTCGAGTAGGAATGCTTCGCAACAAGAGTGGAATGTTTCTAACAGAAAACTGTCCATACAAACACATTATTTTAAATTAAATTAAACTGAAGTTTCCGATAAATCATCTTATACATATATATAAAAATGAATTGCTGTTCGTTAGTCTCACTAAAACTCGAGAACGGCTGAACGGATTTATCTTATCTTAGTCTTGAAATGTTCGTGGAAGTCTAGGGAAGGTTTAAAAGGCGATAAAAAATCGAATAATTTCCGGGAAAACCCTAAAAACAGCCCTTTTCTATTTCCCATACAAACGTTTTCTAGAGTCAATTTGAACTTTATTGCTATTCAATAAAGTTCATATAAAATTATAATCACTCACTGTTGTCCAAGCAATTTAGGTGTGTTCCTAACGTCAAGGAGTCAATTTGCAATTTAAAGTTAAGTTTTAAAGTTCAAATTCAATAATATCTATGAAAATAGTCTTCGCGTGCGCTTTGGAGGATCTAATGTCGCGTTCCGAAAATAAACAAAATTAAATCGCGAACGCGACAAAACATGTAATAAACCATTAGTAGTACTGATTTCCAATTAATTTGGTCGGCTTCGCGAAACTTAATTTTAGCTAACTTCAGATTATTTTTTTAAGTTTGATAAATCTTAAGTTTATAATAATAATATTTGACATTAGATTTGACAACCAAATAATATGTCAATCATTCTGTCGCACTTCAGAACATGGAGAATTATGGCTTAAAGTTAAACTCCAAAAAAATAAATAAAAAATCAGAACACGGAAAAAGTATTACGATTGACGATATTGTGTTACGATCAAAGTTACGATATTCTATGAGTGCATCCTTCTATCTTTGTAAGTGACGATTACCGCTACGTCTCCGCGAGAACTTTCTTTACTTTTGTGATCCTTTGTGATAGTGACATTCCAAGTAGTGTGCTCTTTTTTTTTTGATATTTTGTGATAGTGACACTTTACTGTTAAGTGAGCGAGAAATTTTCTCACTTTGATTAATTACGTTACGATGCCGAGGAGAAGACGACCTGACTTAGGTCGTCGCAGTCAATCAAATGTGCGAAGAGCTACCTTACGTGCTAAACGCACTGATGACCAGAGAGAGACAGATCAAGAAAATAGTCGTATTGCTATGTCAGAATTGCGTTATTTAGTGAGTGACAATGAAGTGGATAGGCTTAGAATGCAACGAGTTCGTGCACATCAAACACAACAACAGCGAGCACGACATAATAAAATTGAGCTAATCCGCAGACGCAGTGCTCCTGTGATTCTTGAACGAGCTGCATTCCACTATGATCCGGCAATTGATTTTATTGTGCCACAATTGGTCCCACCACCAGATCCTTTACGCTCTTTAGTTTCTGGGATTGGAAATGATTCTAAGCACTTCTTCGCCAACATTCAGAAATATAAATAACTGTTTCCAGATGACATCATTTGGCGCTAAACATATTATACAGGACAATTTCAAGCCCACTTTCAAGACTGGCTGTGAAAAAGCTAATGAATAACGTCATTGAGGCAACAATCATAAAAGGAAAATACAAAGGAGAGGATGTCTTGATCCCGCGAATACCGATGATTCCAACGGATTTACCATTCGATTTTAAACGCTTACAATTTCCAGTACGTCTGGCCTTTGCGATGACAATAAATAAATCGCAAGGACAGTCTTTAGAAGTTTGCGGAATCAACTTGGAGTTTCCCTGTTTCACGCATGGACAATTACACATCGCGTGTTCGCGCGTCGGAAAACCGTCTTCTTTGTTTATTTACGCACCACAAAACAAAACAAAAAATATAGTTTATGAGAAAGCTTTAAATTGATTAACAAACTGTATCATAACAGTGTGTGCCTGTTAATAAAAATTTAAACCTTATAAATAGCCAGTATTTCAAGAAAACTCTGTTTTTTTTTTAAGTAAGCAACATGATGTGTCGAAAATAATAATAAAACTTCATGCTTCATTAAAAAAAATGCTTTTTTTATTTAATACGTTTTGTTTGTTTTGAAATTAATTTATACAAAAGTTTAGGTCTTTTATTTATCGATTGAGGCAGTACGAAGTCTGCCGGGTCAGCTAGTTTAAAATAAATAACATACAATAAAAATTAACATTGTGCTATATAGGCGGCTTTACTTTTCAATATCAGTAAACTTTTTTAAACTTTGTATTAGATATTATTCTAAAATTTATTTTATTTTTCAAATGGAACCAATATTTCCTTCATAACACAATTTTCTCTCTCCATACTGCATTTTTATTTTCATAAGTAAGTATATTCATATATGTATAGAACTACAATTCCACATACACATAACTTAGTACATAAAACAAATTTGCGCAATAACATTTCCGGCAAAGAAATGCTCAGGAAATGAACCTACTCTCCTTAATGATGTTGAAGTTGAAGAAGGATGCATAAGTTACGTGTACATCTAATTTTAAATCCATGCAAAATAGAAATCGTTTTTTCCGGGTACGACATTTTATATACATATGTATGTACAGTACATATATTGGAATCTATAAAACGGATACAATTTGTTAACAAACCATTACAAAAAAACTACCTATATTTGTTGAAATTTATAACCAATTTTTTCTCCATAGGCACAAATCTTAACTCATTACTTGTAGCTGAAGGCATAGTGCAGAGGTATGTTTTTTTTGCATCAAAGTTCAATTGAAGAAAAATTCTTATTTCATCAATTATGAAACTCTTTCGCAAAATGGGACATTCCCTTAAACTTAACTCACTTGATGCCAACTTATTAATTCAAAACTACCTTATTTCATACTATGAACAAGAAGATAACATGCAATAATGAATAAGTAATTTTCTTTACAGCACCTGATAAATTGCACGCAGTTTATAAAATTATAATAAGAGAAGAACAATTTATTATAAATGTTTATTTTTTTTAAACTGATACAAAAAGAGAAAACAAATTACATATTATAAATTTGTTTTGTTTGTGTGAACACCTAACAGAAGTAACTAACTCACCATCACTGTTAAATATAAATCTGACAAGCTTAGTAAAATAAGTTTTATGCACAAATTTAAAGAAATTTAAATCGATTAATTGGACATTTACAAGTAAGACAAACAGATGTTTTCAGCTCTGCCAGCTAAACCGCACCATTTCGAATAATAATAGATATTACTTGATTTTTCTTTTTCATAGGTAGGTATATTAACTTGAATGTCATCTCATAACTTTACATCATCCCTGTTTCGGTTTCGGTCTCGGTCTAGGTATAAAATGAATGCAAGGTTTTTTCTTTTTATTCTAGCCTCTTAAGACTTTATGGTAACAATAATGTTCAATTTAAAGGCAAATTAAAAAAAATAAATTAATTTATATTAAATTACACTTTACATACATTACAACATGCGTTTAACAGAAAACAGGTACAATAACACTTGCTAAGAAAAAGAAAAGAGCTGATACTAAAATAACCTCGTGTCATTGTTTTCCGATTGCAAATTAAAAGCTTTTCTCAGTGAAGATAAAGTTTCGAAGAAAAAGCTTATGCAAGTCTCATTCACTTCGCATATCATTTTAAAATATGACTGGTTGTAATGCCTATACGGGAAGGTATCTATAATCTATAGCTACCTAATCCAAATTTGAATCTAAATCGGAATGAATCTATTTCAATAGAAAAAGGGGTCAAATAGGAATTAATAAGAACAGAAAACACATAGGTATGTACAATAAAGTTAACTACCTACCTACTTAAGAGGTTTTGTCGATATGTATAAACATTTGAAAAGCATCACATAAGGGAAGAACAAGGAACAAATATGCCGATTGCCGACCATAATTTCTAGGAATGGTATTGATTTTTAGTTGGAGGTGTGACGAGTGACGACTGATTGGCATGGCCTTTAGTCTAAAGTTCACTCATTTCGCATACCACCTTTAATTCATTTTCTTCAATCTTCACAGAGACAACGACAAGACGTAGGTATTAGGTATTGTTTGTAATCTCTTGTCACTATATTTTATCAGATTGACTTTTGTTTCGATTGGTCTTTATCTGGAGCTGAAGTTTCTCAAAGAATTATAAAAAAGCTTTTCTCTTGACATGTTTGCAGAGATTTTCTTAAGTTAAAAGTTACGTACATATGTATGTAGCTTACTTGGAACTTGATATTAATAGTACATAGGTACCTGTTATTTGTCATAATGTAAGAATGTAGGTACAGTGTTTACATGATTTAAATTTAATATTTTGTAATTTACATACTAAAATATGAAAATATCTGAAGGACAGAATATCTCAAAGACTTGCCTTAGCTAAAACAATTACTTATAGGTACTCGTATTCCAGGCAAGCTCATGTGGAAATAAAAAAATAACACAAAGTTGCAGGTATTATTATTATTTGTAATCAAAATGTTGATGTAATTTTTGTTAATCTGGTTGAACTGAAGAGCCTCTATTTGTTATGTAAGTGTATTCCACAATTCTTATTCGAATCGAAGCCACTGAAATCTATTATTACAAAATCTACCAAAAAAGTAAGTAGGTAGGTATCTACTTTCGTAACATTTTTTTAAAATATATTCCTTTAATATCGCAAACTGTACATTTCAAATTTCTGATAGACGAATTAATTAAAACGGTGTCATTTAAGAGAGTTAAAAGCAAAAACAACAACATTTTGGCTTTTAAACAAATTATTTAAAAAACATTCATATTTTAAAAATAAATAAAACAGCATGTACAAATATATGTATATGGACATTTTATTCAGAAACCTGCAAGCCAATTCTGATTTTTTGTTAAAGACTATGAACAAGCCTGATATTAGTCTCCACAAGTCAATTATGACTATGAGTAACTTTTTGCGAACAAATCGTCACCATACAAGGAATGGAGGACTCTTGCAAGCTCCCATGGCCTCAGGTTAAAACTAATCTAGATAAATGGAGTGAGTTGTTTTTAAAGGTACTATCTTAGCTTTGGCTGCATCATCCACAAGAGATTTAAATCATCGACTTTAATCTGCTTATAATTTCAAAACAGAACTAAATTATGTTCCGCATTGATTACATTTAGCAGTCTTGTGTAATTATTGCAACAGGTACTCGTATGTTTATCATTTTATAGCTGTTGTGACCAATTTTTTAGGAACTTAGAAGGCTTTACTTCCACCAAAGTGTTCTCTCTAGAATACAATCGATTAAAATTTTGAACGGAAACTATTTCCTGAAAATCATGCATGAGTATGTTATTATGTATTTTAGTATTTCATTAATTTATATTTTCTTAAATATTTTTATTTGTTTTATTTTCCAACTTTGTAGGTATGAATTTGAAAATTTTCATTATATAATAAAACGATGATAAGAAAAAACAAAAGAATATATGTTTATCTACACTGGGATATACAGTAAATTAACCTAAGAACCTACGTTAAATTTAATTTCACTAGATACCTGAAAGCTTATAAGTTATAACAAAACTCCTTAAACATTAAATAAATTTGTTTGATAAAGGAGTTTAACATAAAAATAAATTAGGTCCATTGAGAACTAGGGCCTTACAACTCTCAACCATTCATGTGTGCGAGTAATGTTGTCACGGATGGAGGGGACCTACAGTTTTAAGCCGAATCCGAACGGCGAATTTAAGAAACCCCCATCCCATTTTTTTCCTTCTTTTGGCCTAATCTTCTCACTCCAGACCCAGAGTTATATTATGACTTGAACAAGTGTGTTCTGAAAAACGATATACAGGGTGGGCCGTAAATAAGTGCACTTAAAAAAAATTATATTAATACAACTTTAGCGCTTTTAAATGAAATATTTATTTTAAATTATACAAAACGAAACGAATTTTTATTTTTTAAAAATTAAATCATCCAAATATTGTCCATTTCGCCTACAGCACTCTTCCAATCTGACTCTGAGATTTTGGAACACTTTTGTCAAAAGTTGCGGAGTGATTAAGCGGATTTCTTCTTCAATGTTCGCTTTTAATTCAGCCGTCGTTGAAGGATTATTAGAGTACACCTTACTCTTGAGGTAGCCCCATAAAAAGAAATCCGGTGGCGTTAAGTCAGGGCTCCTGGGTGGCCAAGCAATATCACCCCTCCTCGATATCAACCTTCGAGGAAACATTTCTCTAACGACCTCCAGAGAGTCGTTAGTTGTATGGCAGGTAGCGCCATCTTGCTGGAACCAGGTGTGAATAGTGTAACCACTCGATTCTTGCAGTTTTGGAGCTAAAAAATCTCTAAGCATCGAAACATAACGCTCTGAATTAACAGTAACATTACGGTCGTATCGATCTTCATAAAAATACGGCCCTATGATCCCCCACTTGGCTATTCCGGCCCAAACGGTCACTTTCGGAGAGTGTAACGGTCGTCCATGTTTTAAGCGTGGATTTTCTGTTCCCCAGTATCGACAATTTTGTCGATTAACAAATCCGTTGACATGAAAATGAGCTTCGTCTGAGAAGATAATGTTATTGAAGTGAGGGAATCTCCGTAACATTTCTGTTGCGAAATTGAACCGTGAAACAAAATCGGATTCTTTCAAATTTTGGACAATCTGAAATTTTGTAAGGGTATAACTTCAAATCATCCCGTAAAATGCGACGTAAAGTCGTTCTGGGTACTCCCAGGGCCGCAGCGCGTTTCCGTGTAGAGCTTCTTGGATCCTCGCGCACAGAAGCTTGTACGCGTTCAATTGTTTCTGCAGTCCGCAGAAACATCACTTCGATCAGCCAGGTGTGTGGTACGCTATCGAAAGGCTTCTGATAGTCTATAAAACAGGTGTGCAGGTTCTTCGCTCGGCTTACTGTGTGCTCCAGTATGATCTGGTCTAAAGTAAGTTGTTCTTTACTTCATGACAAGAATTACTCTTGGAGAATTTGTCAGTTCCTCGCAAGAGACAGTACCCGTGAAAAAAACTTCAGATGACACAGGCAGGGATTTGACCCAAGACCTTTGGCATGGCAGTCCTACGCACTAAACATCACGCCACGGGTACTACGATAATGGAGTGTACTCGATTGTACCAAAATTTTTGTATAAACGGATTGGTGTTGGTCATTTTGTTCTATGGTTGCGAATTTCAAAAGAAATTTTGCGTTGAACAAGTTGTAGAGAGTGAGGTCACACTATCCAAGATGTAAAAACTGGTTCATTATACAGTTTTTGAACTGCAATAAATATGGGTTGGGGTCGAAATACTGTATGGATCATATTACTGTATTTAAAATACTGTATCTCAAAATAATGTATATCAAAATACTGTATGTACAAAATACTGTATAATCAAAATACTGCATCACAAAATTCTGTATTTCAAAATTCTGTATATCAAAATTCTGTATTTCAAAATGCTGTATACAAGCCTAAAAAATAAAAATCGTTTTGACAATGTAAAAAAGTGCGCACTTTTCAAAACGATTTTTATTTTTTGGGCTTATTTACAGCATTTTGAAATACAGAATTTTGAAATCAGAATACTTTTTATTTTAAGAAAACATCATAGTAATTTTTAATTAGCATAATGTTCTAATATACTTCCCTTGAACAATAACATATGTATGCTCTCATATGCATCGACCCGCCTACCAATTGCACCAAACTTATTGATCTGTCAAAACTTCCAGTATTATACAGTATTATGATTATGAGATACAGTATTTTGACAATACAGCATTTTGAGACACAGTATTTTGAAATACAGAAAATTAACCATACAGTATTTTGGCAGTATCGTACAGTATCATACAGAATTTTGACCATACAGTATTTTAAAATTCAGCATTTCGACCCGCTCCCAATAAATATACATAAATTCGAATATTAACCATGACTGAGGAAAAGCATCCATTTTTTGTCCAGCCTTTTGTCGTATCAGATTTATCCAAACCAAAATTATACTTCAATTCTTCATTTTTTTTTTAAATAAAAATAAAAGCTATAATTTAAAATCATAATTGAACAGATTTTTTTTTTGATTTTTTTGAGCTATTGGTAAGTCAAATTAAAGTTATCCTTTTGAGGAAAAATGAATGCTGAATAGTTTATTAACAAAAGAAGCAACAATAATAAATAGTTTTTGCCCCATCATCGTCGTAATGCAACTATTATAATATCAATCAAAAAATACTCAACTCACAATCTCAATATTTTAGTGCAGAAAAAAGTGTTTAAGCATATATTTTTGTTGAAAGTTAAAAATACTTTTGATTTCACTGTCTGTATGTTCTACGATGTATGTAGGTACATATATCTGATATTCAAAAATATCAACTGTAGGACTATGATGACAGTTGCAAAATTTCATATTGCAGGACTGTAAAGACAAAATTAAGTACTGGTTATATAAAAATAACCGCCAATAAGCTGCAATAGCAGTTTCAAGGTCATGTATACTTGTTCGTGACGCTTACCTGCACGTTTAATATCTCGTACAAGAAATAATCCAAACAACAAGTTGACCTAATATGCTAACGCCCCAGATAAAAATTCTTATTTTTTTTAAATTGTTCTTTTAGTTTTTTGCACAGGTATCCAATCTATTGTAATTTAACAAATTTATTATGAATTGTCAAGAATTCTTACATATCAAAGAATTTTTACGAATCACATTTTTGGTACTAGGGATGACAAAATCTGTAAAAAAAAATTGTAAATTATTATTTTAAGTGCTCTCATAAGCGATTTTTATTTGGTCAAGCCAATCAGTGATGACGAGTATAAATAATTTGTTAAGGTAATAATCTTTTTATGACTCATAAATATTCCAAAGACCTGGGTGTTTTTTTTTTTTTTCTTGCTGACTATGGAAACTCGCAATGATGTATCCGAAAAAACGTATACAATGCAGTTCCCTTTTCTTTTCACACTTATTATGAAGATATAACAGAAAGCACTCCAGCAAGTGCAAATTTGGGAATTCCATTATTCCTGCCTACTCAGTAGTTGAAACATACCAATTTATTTTATAACAATTTTTAATATTCAAAACCAATAGTCATAATATTCGAAGCTTAATTTCATACAACAATCAAATCAATATAATTTTGCAAACATGCATTAATATAACCGTCATCCACCATCCCACAGCACTTTCATTCTTTCATATTCCATTTTGAAACGCCCTTAAAAAAATTAAAAAAGTCAAAACAATATGCTTACCTACCTATGGATAGGTACATATATGTAATTACTCCTACCTACATAGTCTTATAATAACAGTATTTTTAAAGGATACTTTTAAAACTAAAAACAATTTAGTAGTTTTGATTGTTATTGAATAAATTAATAAGCGATTATATTGTTAAAATACTCTTAATAACGCATCCACTTGTTTTAATTTGCAAGCTGAGAGAATGAATTTAATAACTTAATATGCGAACAATTTTCACATAAACTTACATAAACCTACATATGTATGTACATATGTATACCTAGAGTATACAAAACTAAACGAAAAAAGCTAAGTGGGCACAAACTGATGCAATGCGTCATGATAACTAAAAAATTCATCGGGTAACTTTTGTTTTTTTACAGATTTCTTTTTAAACTTTTATTAAAAACCTTAGTTTTTGTTTGCATACCTAAAAACCAACAATTATTTCAATTATTACAAACCAAGATGAAGTATGAAAGAAGGTAGGCACAACTATCAATTTAATACTTAGGGAAATTAAAGCACAGGAAACAGTAAACCTAAACCTCCGTGTAGATATATGTACATACATACATATATATGAATAAGAATAATGTTAAGCACATGGTTCACAAAAAATTAGGTAGGTACACTACGCAATTTTAATTTGTTAATTATTTTTTTCATTGTAATTGTTCCATTCTTTATTTGGTTTGAAAATTCTTCACAACAAGGTCGAAAATCGACAAGTGAAACCTTTTTAGCATGTTTCTTTATTTATGCACTTGATTATTACATAAGATAAACTTTAAGTTGCATGTAAGTGAACCAATCAAATAGAAAACTAGATCAATTAAGTCGCGTGTAATTTTATATTTTTAGGTCGTGAGCTATATAAAAAGATTTGTATTTATTGTTTGCACATGATTAAATGAAATTAAATGAAAAACTGCAATAAATCCAAATAATTGAATGCCTATTTCTTTTCTAGAACCGAATGGGTACCTAGGTACCCATATTTTCTTTGAGTTGAAAATGAAAGAAAAGCAAAACACCCACCGAACTGTATTTAAGTAAAACAATCATTTAAGAAATTAGCACTAATATCTATTGATAATCTTGATTTTATACTTTCTTGTATGTAGATATGTATACTCACATTTTAAAAACCGAATAGGTACATATAAATATTTTTTTTTTTTAAAGCGGAACAGGTTTGTCTGTTTAATCAAAATACACTTTGCCGAACGTATGGGAAAAAGTTTATTTTTGCAGGTTTAACATTCACCCGGATTGATGTAAGCATTTATAGAAAATGGGAACTTTTCTTGTAAACCTAAACATGGATAATAGATACGACACAAGTGAGTGAAGGAATATTCATGGTTTTTCTTCTAGAAATCAACGCGCGCCATACGCCAATTATACATGTTATACCCTACCTACTTAGTTGAATTAATAGAGTTTAGATTTTTGAAGTCATTTTAATAAAACTCCACGTAAGTTTCTGTTTTAATTAAGCAATACATCACGAAATTGTGTTTTTTTTTTTATTTAAACAATTATACATAATGAAGCTAAATGACGTGCAGACGATGACGACGGCGGTCAAGTCAAAATCAAGAGAGCGAGCCCGAGACCTGAGTTCTTTCGGTATCGGTATTATAGTTTTTCGCAAACAATTGTTTGAAAATCACAAGGCAACCACTAAAGAGTCAAGAAATTATCTAAAGATAGGTATTTAGATAGTCTTATGAAGGTCCTTTTTATACGTTTTAGAGGTAGGTACTAGATATGTATGTATATACCTTCTTTTTTTATTTCGATTAAACAAGAAGAGCACTTGATGAGATTATGGACAGCACTGAGTTCTCAGAGTGTTGAGTAATCACTTTAGGTTATTTGAAAGCACAAGCACAGACCCATAGAAGACTGATTGCCTATATTGCTGCTATTGCTAGTGCCAGTGGATAACGTTTGTGATTGTGGTGTTGTACAAGAATCTATCTACATTTGTTGTATGCACAATATACGAGCTAGGTAAAAGCCTAAAGCATATTTACACAGAAAACTATGACAAGATTTTCATTTATATAAACTATATTATACATTATGTAAATTAACTTTAACTTGCCTTCAAACTTCAAATCGAATCGAATTGAACACCACCTTCGAGCCGGAGGACACAGTAAAACTCTTAACTCACAAGTTTTTCAGATTTTGGTTAAGTAAACTTATAACTTTATTATCTAGAACTAGAGATAGTTAGCAGGTAGGTGCGTAATGCGTATCGTGTCTCCTAATCTCCGCCGGAAAATTGGATCTTTTTACCGTTTTCTATTGCCCTAGCCCGCCCGGCAAACAAATTATTTTATTCCGACAATTTGAATGGAAGAGACAAGATTAAAAAATTTGATTAAAGGTTCTTTAATTTTTTTCATTGAGTAGCTAAATTAAGAGCTAATCTTTCATCTCGCTTTGACTATTGTATGCAAAGGTAAACTTGCATTCACTATTTCATTCTAACTTGGTGTGGTTTTTTCAGTTGCCTTCAACTGAAGAGAGCTGCTGAGGTGCTGAGTTGAGTTGTCTTACAAAAGAGAGTAGAAATCATATTGAAAGGGAATGAGCGCAGCGAAAGCACTGGTCTGGGGTGTCGTTTTCAAAACTACTATTGGATGTTTATACTCTTGTAACGCTTATGGTGGAGTTACACTGTTCTTCACTTTCAAATTTAAATAAAATGTGGATACAAAAAATAAATCATATTAGTTGATTAGAGTTAAATAGACTAAGATAGACCACATTATAGGGCATTCCATAAAGAAGACGTGAAGACAAACATGTTCCGCTTCGTATACTTTTATCCTCCTCTACAATTCTTCTTTAGCAAGGTACACAGCTCGAGCCTAAATTTTTCTTCCATACAAAATTATCCCCAAAACTTAATCTTTAGCCGAGTGGTAAGTAGCTCTAGCTTAATTTTCATATTTTTGTTTCATAGTGTACATTATTAATTGAGCTGTCATAATTTAGAGGATTGATAAATTGTTTGGTGCAATTATTACGAACTAAATGTTGATAGATTATTCGAGGTTGTAGCTAACACGCCGATTGGTCGGTTGAATGCTCTTATAAAATTTGTTTTAATAGATAAAAATGAAATTTTGAATATAAATGCAAATATATATAATATTATTTGCTAAAAGACATTTAGTGTAGTGGAGAAACTTCTCTACTCATTCTCTAATCTATTTAATTATTTTTTATTTTTGTTTGGTTTTCTGTTCGTTACAATTTTAAATATTGTTTTCTTTCAACAAAAATATTCTCAAAATGGGCCATCTTTAAATATTGTATGGCTGCGTTCAATCGAGTTTGAAAACAACTGTATTTTCATGTCTAAACGAGTTCTTTTATGAAATAAATTGTGTTTTGTGTGGTACTTAAATAAAATGGATAGTAAGGAATTATTTCTTGAATAAAGCTTTTCGGAGCAAAAAAAAAATCTTGAAATACGAAAGATCCAATTTGAGTTCTGAAGAAAAAAAGAAATGGCGATTCGTGAGGCAACTTCTTACAATTTGGATCTTGGAGGATAGTTTCCAAAAGATCAAGATGGGGGTAAAACGTGAACGCGTCTTCATTGACTCTTCCATGAATAGCTTGCAGTTTCCAGTAACTTGGAGTAACTTCTAGCAAATTAAGTTTCCAATTGGCCGCTGGAAGTTGTTCTCAGTTTAATAGTCAAATGTGACTACCTATCACACTTTCCAGCCGTCCATTCATGTTCATATAATGGTTGTCATGCTATAATTTTCAAATGATTTCAATAATATGTTAAAATATAAGAAATGTAAGTAGGAAATTGGCTACCTTTTACGGTCACAAGAATGTTGTTTGAAAAGAAAAAAGATAACCGGGAAAATGTTGTAGTATTTTTTAAGCTTCTGCTGGTTATATTCAAGTTACAACAAAAATGTCAAATTCGTTGGAAAGTTACTTTTACATTTTTTTTGTGACAGCTTTTTTGCTATCACTATTGACTATTACTTAAACAGATTGAAAAGGTTGATTTTTTGGCGATGGACAATCCTTTTAATTGCCCCCTATAGCCAACAACTCCAACTAACTCTAAATCTGAACTTATATATAAAAAGAATTCTTCATCAATATCCCTTTTGGCAAGAATAAATCCAAATCCAAATAAATGTTCAGCTCTGAACACGACCCTTTGTTTTCCTCTTGTTTGACATTTCAGTAATTTTTTTCCTGAACGATGATTTTGGTGGAATCTGTCAACTCACTGTCAGTGTCATCGTCCATAGACACACCATATGAAGACCGGAATCTTTCGTACGTTTTACCCTCCAACACCCATTTGTTTACATTGTTGTATTTGTAATTTTGACATTACGTCCATTTTGAAATTTGAAATCCAACAACAATTCGATGCGGTGTATTTACTTGTTTTGACAGATATTTTTTTTTTATTTAATTGCTGTGGTGAACATAAAAGTATCAGCTGTTCGGGAAAATGAATTTCCGTCAAAATAAGAAATAAAATAAAAAATACATTTTTAGAGAAAAATAAATGCGCAATTACACTTTTTTTTCTCAAAAAAAATTCTTTGTATGATTCCCGATCGATCAGTATATAATTTTCATTTCTAATCAAAGGGAAACACCGTCAAATATCGATTCAAATTTTTAAATTTGCAAGTAGACACAATATGGTATCCTCATTTGAACCAATTTCCGCACCACATTGGAACTCACTTGGAAGTGTTCTTATAAGTTTTTTTGATTGTAACTAAAAAGTGTGAATACAACTTTCTTACTCACACTTCAAGGATTCCAGGAAGGTATTAACCATTCCTGTAGGTACATTATTGTACCAAGGACACGACCGAATGAATTACACTGTTTGCATTTTTAAATATTTTTGATAGGAAAATGCACACATTGGAACGCACTTGGACGTGGTTTTATAAGTTTTTTTGATTTTAACTAAAAAGTGTGAATGCACCTTTCTTACTCACACTTCAAAGATTCCAGGAAGGTATAAACCATTCCTGTAGGTACATTATTGTACCAAGGACACGACCGAATGAGTTCTAATGTTTGAATTTTTAAACATTTTTGATAGGAAAATACAAATAGTGGAACTCACTTGGACGTGTTCTTATAAGTTTTTTTGATTTTAACTAAAAAGTGTGAATGCACCTTTCTTACTCACACTTCAAGGATTCCAGGAAGGTATAAACCATTCCTATAGGTACATTATTGTACCAAGGACACGACCGAATGAGTTCTAATGTTTGAATTTTTAAACATTTTTGATAGGAAAATACAAATAGTGGAACTCACTTGGACGTGTTCTTATAAGTTTTTTTGATTTTAACTAAAAAGTGTGAATGCAACTTTCTTACTCACACTTAAAGGATTCCAGGAAGGTATAAACCATTCCTGTAGGTACATTATTGTACCAAGGACACGACCGAATGAGTTCTAATGTTTGCATTTTTTAACATTTTTGATAGGAAAATACAAATATTGCAACTCATTCGGTCGTGTCCTTGGTACAATAATGTACCTACAGGAATGGTTTATACCTTCCTGGAATCCTTGAAGTGTGAGTAAGGAAGTTGCATTCACACTTTTTAGTTAAAATCAAAAAAACTTATAAGAACACTTCCAAGTGAGTTCCAATGTGGTGCGGAAATTGGTTGAAATGAGCATACTATATTGTGTCTGTCTGCGAGGACTGTCACATGCAATCTCCCCGATGGGAATATATTCGACCTGGCGCACTTTGTCACAAATGTCGTATTGTTTATCCTCTGCACAGCGGGGACAGCGGATTCCTCTTCCTTGTATGACTCCCATAGACGAACTTTGTCTTCAACTCCAATAGGCAGACTCCACAGGGTGTCGTAGTGAATTATAAACTTTTCGGCGACCTTCACAGATTCCGCAGTCGCCTTGACATGCTTGCAGCTTATGTCGATGTCTTTGGAATCGTACTTACAGGTGTCCACGAAACAAATAGCTTTCCGCTTTATCAGCAAACTCTTGCCCTCTTGCGTGTAGGAGTCGGTGATTTGGACGAAATTCCTCGGAGCGCATTCTCGTTCCGTGTGCGAAATCCACTGAATCGGGTCCATGGACTTCTTGTTGTTAAGTATTTGCTTGCGAAGCTCACACTCTGGATTGCGACACAATTGGCTGCGATTTCCGTTAAATGTTCCACAACTAGGACAGCGTTTTAATCCTCGCAGACTTCGTCTACTCGCGATATCCATTAATTTGAGTTGCTGTCCATGCTGGTCTGACATTTTGGTTTTAAAAAAGTTTAAAAATGCAAACATTGGAATTTTTGTTGACGTTTTCAAACTCACCTCGAAGAAAAAAATACTTATGTTATGTGTGATGTTGAGGTGATGTCACACTTTTATCATTTTTTTATTTGAAAAACTTAACTTATAGTAACATTGTTAAAACTTGGTCACTGTTTTGTAATTATCAAAATACTTTTAGGAAATAGTAATCGTTTTTAAATTCGAGAAAAAAAGAATTATTATAACATTCAAAAAAGATAATTTTTGGAATGTATAATTTTACCTGAATTAGAAGTCTTTGTATTACATTTAAATTAAAAAAAAAACAACAATGTTTAACATTTTTGCTAATATATTTCAAGTTTTCTTTACATAATACAACAAATGCCTTGTTCAGACAATTATAGCTTTTTATTGAATTGAAAACTGTATTATACGTAGTACACACTTTTGAATATAGTGAAGTTAAAAATTAACATTTTCTTGCCACTTTCAATCACAAAGTCTTCTAGTCAAAGTTTCTTTTGTATTTAAATAAGCTGGATTTAAGAAAAAATAATTAATTCCGGGTATACCTTAATCCATATTCGATTATGACTATCAAAATAAGACTACGTTAATACTCAAGCAAGGAAAAAATAATTTAATTAAAATATTTTTTTTTTTGAAATTATCTCAAGAACTAAAAGACATAAAATCATCTAGTTTTCAATGTTTGTTCAAAAACAAATATAAGCAATGCATTCTAAAAACAATAGTAAATAATCTTATGTCCGATTTCATAAACAAACACTAAAAGCACTTTTATCTAAAAGCTATTTAAATTTTATCAGGCCTTATAATTTTTTCAGTTTCACCAAGCTTGAAATGGGAAATTTCAGGGATATTTTTGTTAAAATAGAGTCCTCTTCACAATCCTGTAAAAATAAAACCCCCTTTTCTTTCTATTAAGCGAATTGTGTGAGAAATTAAAATCATAAAAATGATATTATAAATAGTAATGGAATGTTGAATTTGTTTACCTATTCATTCTGTATCTCAAAATGTTGAGAACACAAATTTTACAAAACAAAACATCAGCTGTCAATCTTCCATATTCAGTTTTTAATGAAACTTTTAAAATTTAATGAGCCAAAAATGGGCATTTAGTTTTAAAAGGTGTTTAAAAGCTTGTTTACTTTAAAAGCGCTTGGTGAAACCAAAATATCCCATTTAACAGTTTAAAATGCTGTTAAATGTATAAAAGCTGTTTATGAAATTGGGCATTAAAGTGTAAAAATCACACTTCAAACCTTTTTTTGCCCAAATTTTGAGTTTAAAACAATTTTGTTCCAAAAACTATGCAAATTAACACACGTCTGTTCCATAAGTAATTAGAAAATATGAACAAAAATATAATAATAAGCAATAAGAACGATCCTCTGGATCATAAAATATGATATTAAATATTATGTTACATTTCAATACAATCACGTAGGAACATGTTGTTTTCCTAATAAGTGATTCATGTATAAGAAACAATAAGTTCTTTGTTTAACCATATTTGATGACAGTTTACAGCAAAAATGTTTTTCGATTTAAGTCTTAAGTTGGCATCTGAGAAGATCGGATTAATAAATACTTATTAAAAATATAATATCTCAACGAACTATTCTAATTTGCATAGTTTTGACTTGATTTAAAAACAAGCTAATAGACAATAGTGTTGTCTTTAAAAAAATTTATAAAACTTAGTTGTAAGTATAACCATTATTTTTTCCATTTAACGCACATATTTTTTTTAAATTGCCTCTACCGCCTAAACGGGGAGAATAGACCCCACTCCCATAGTAAAAAATGATTGTTTTTAACTGTTCTATACAAATCCGTCATTAAACTTTGTCACCTGAGTTATCGTACTCTTCCCAAAAAATGCAATAGCTAATGTCGATGTAGCCACTAGGTGCCTCCCCTAAAGAATTTCTCATCACTATTCCTTATTTCGTGGTGAATTGATGTTAGAAGGGTGGTGAATTGATGTTAGCTGTGGTGAATTGATGTTAGAATTCGAAATAAGGGTGCGTGAGAAGAGGCGTTGCCGTAATGTGCCCGATCGGAACTTTGTACAAGTGTGATAACTAATAACGTAAACAAAAAGACCTGAAATATAATAAGTTTATTTAGAAAAGACAAACTGTTATTATTTTCTTAAACAAATTTTGTCAAGGGTAGTGGGCGAGTGGTCCGCACATTTTGGAAATGGCCCTCAAAATTGCCCTTACAATTTTTGTCTTCGCGGCAACGCTGGTGAGAATTGATGTTTCAGCTTGTAGGCAAAACCAGAATGACAGATAGGTTTCCGGTCTTTATATGGTGTGTCTATGTCATCGTCTGTTCAAAATCAAATCGAGATCGAAAAAATCAAAAACCTAACACGTGCTGGGTATTGCGTTCTCCAAATAAAATTGGATTTATTTAACGATTTTAATAAATATATCGACTAAAAATGGAGTACACGGAGCTTGATCCGTCGGTTAAAAGGGAGGAGACCATGGGAGTCATGTAAGTCTGAACATTCTATAAGATTATTCAGCGAAACAATTTTTCTTATCATGTTTCAGCCTTTGTTGTGAGTGCGGGGTAACAATAGCACCGAATCCGTCAAATATGTGCGTCACCTGCTTGCGAAACCACATAGACATAACAGAAGGAATTCCCAAACAAGCTGTGTTGCACTTTTGCAGAAATTGCGAACGATACTTGCAGCCACCTAGCGAATGGATTCAATGTGCTCTGGAGTCTAGGGAACTTCTGGCTCTGTGCTTGAAAAAGCTGACAGGTCTCAAAGATGTTAAATTAGTGGATGCAGGGTTCATTTGGACAGAACCCCACTCCAAACGAATCAAAGTAAAACTGACTGTTCACGGCGAGATAATTGGAGGAACCGTATTGCAGCAGGTGTTTGTTGTTGAATTCACAGTATCATACCAAATGTGTTCCGACTGCCACCGAGTTGAAGCCAAGGACTTTTGGCGTTGCTATGTGCAAGTCAGGCAGCGTTCAGAGAACAAAAAGACATTCTTTTACTTGGAACAGTTAATCTTAAAGCACAAAGCGCACGAGAACACACTCGCAATCAAGCAACTGCACGGTGGTTTAGATTTCTACTATGCTAATGAAAATCATGCCCGAAAAATGGTTGATTTCCTACAAACAATGGTGCCAGTTCGGACAACCAATTCAAAGCGCCTCATTTCCACCGACATCCACAGCAATATCTGTAATTACAAGTTCACATACTCGGTGGAAATAGCTCCCATCTCAAAAGACAGTGCAATTTGTCTGACAAAGAAACAGCGGCAGCAACTGGGAAACATCTCGGCTGTATGCTTGGTCCACAAAGTTGCTAGCAAAATCCATTTGATCGATCCGACTACTGCCCAGAGTGAGTATTTTGTTCTATGATAAGTCTTTGAAGTTGGTTGCTCAAAAATTTAGTTTTCTTGTTATTTCAAAAACATTAAAAGAGGCAACAATTCTTGTCCACGACGTCGAATTGAGGTTCCTGGATTGTCAGCAACACTCTCACGCACTGCTTCGACATTCACATTTGAACGGCTTGTTTTTGGACGACCAGTGTGTTTGGCGTCTCCAACGGATCCAGTCTCCATGAATTTTTCATTTAATCTCTTCACAGTTGACGAAGTTAAAACACTATTCCGACCATATTTTGTATGAAATTTTCGAACTGCAGCCGCCAAGCTTTCACTATTTTTGAAATATTCTTTAATAATGAAGACACGTTGTTCTCTCGTGTAACGCTTTATTTTTAATAACCCTATACTGTTAGCTGTCAAATTGCTTTTTTTTCAGGGTTGCCAACACTTCACTGCACAAATGGCGGCAAATTCAAATCTTGCGTTAATTTTGGGACACCCTTTATATTCACAACAAATGAAAGGGAGCTGTTTCCAGCTTATTATCTTTCATTTTTATGCTTGATTAACATAAAATGTTAAGTGGCCTAGAGAAATGTATTTACATTGGAACGTTATTCAAAGTTAAGTAACTTTCCATAGAAAGTTATTGTAATCGTTCCGATTTCTTGAATTGACAATTTTGACATTTCTCGGCGTTTCAAGGTTCCTAGAGTCTAAATAAAAGATTTTTAGAGAGATGTCTGTGCGTGCGTGTGTACGTACGTTCGGGAAGAATAACGTTTTTGACATCTGGTAAAATTTTGAGAAAATCGCATTGACATTTTTTTACAAAAAATAAAAACCTTAAAAAAACAATAGTTAAACTTGGTAAAAATTTACTCTCGACTCAAGTATCTTTTCAAAAATTAAAAAAATATTGGCTTTAACCTAATTTTATCTAACATAAAATATTGTTTCCGACATTCCGTAAATTGTGCATAAAAATCCAACAGTCAGTTTTTTTTCATAAAAATTAAAATCTACAAAAAATAGTACGCAAATGGTACGAAAATTTGGTAAAAAATGGTTTTCGACTGAAAATATCATTAACAAGAACAGATATTGAAATCAAACTATTTCATCATACTCAAAATATTGTTGGTAATTTTTAATTTTTTTTTAGAATAATTCAACTAACAACTAGCAAATAACAAAAGCCTACAAACCTTTTAAGCAAGACAAATCGGCAGACGGGATGGGAAGTTATCAGTGTGGGACGCACCCCAGCCTCTTTTTTTTTAAGATAACAATATGTTAACATTATGTCAGGAGATCGAATAAGTCAGGAGATCGAAAGAAAACTGTTTTTGCAGACCAAACGCTATGGTTTTTGTCTGTTTATGTTATGTTTTATTTTTGTCATCTTGACGCTCTTTGGCCAGCATTATATTATTAATGGTAGCCAAATTAAGTCTGCCTTTCTTTTTTATAAGCTAATTCAAAAAAATTCCTCTCAGCATCAGCTGAGCTGTGAGGAAGTAACATCAAGTTATAAACAAACTGACTTAAATTTTGAAAACAATATTCATTTGAAGCATTTTTATGATAATTGAACTTTTCCCAAAATTCTTAAGGTATGTATTTTATTTTTGAGATCATAAAAGGAATAGAGTCGCGTTATTTTTTTCAATTTCTTAAAAAAGGGACCAAATGAAATAAAAAATGACCATGCGACCAAGTGAGAAAATAATGTCCAAATACAACATTTTATTGTATTTCAAGAACCTCTCTACAGCGTATACTCATCAAAGATCTGTGTCTTCATGCTTACAAAATTCAATTAACACAACAATTGAAGCCTAATGACCATGGACAGAGAAGAGAGAGTCCATCAACAAATGGACCCTGATTTTTCGAGCAAAATCATCCTAAGCGATGAAGCACATTTTCATCTTGATGGCTTTGTCAATCGCCAAAATTGCCCCATTTGGGGTTCGGAGAACCCACATGTGATTGTCGAAAAACAAATGCATCCACAACGCGTGACTGTATGGTGTGGATTTTGGGCTGGAGGCATAATTGGGCCATATTTTTTTGAAAATGATGCTGGTCAAGCAGTGACTGTTACTGGTGCTCATGATTACACAGTTCTTTCTGCCAAAATTGGATGATATTGATGTGTTGGATGATATGTGGTTTCAACAAGACGGTGCCACATGTCATACAGCCCGTGAAACAATTCAATTACTGCATGAGACATTTCCAGGTCGTGTACTCTCTCGTTTCGGTGATCAAAATTGGCCTCCTAGATCGTGTGATTTAACACCATTAGACTTCTTTTTATGGGGTTATTTGAAATCACAAGTCTATGTCAACAAGCCCACAACCACCCGTGCATTAATGGTCATGGAAAATTTCAACAAAAGAGTGCGCATGTGCATGCAAAGCCGTGGAGACCATTTGTCCGATGTGTTATTCCATACATAACCCTATCCTATGTACTTTACGAGTCAATAAAAATATAACTATCAAAAGACTAAAAACGGCGTTTTCTATTTAATTCAAATCTTGCGTTAATTTTGGGACACCCTTTAGTTTAAATGACCGAATAAATTTCGGTCAAGCAAGCCGACTATTTGCAACAATTTTTATCCTTCACGTTTTTTCATACTCTCACTTTTGTGCAGCCATAATAATTTTTGGAGAACAAACTAATTTAAATAAAATTAATTAAATTAGGTGGCGCAACAGTCCTATGAGAACTAGGGCCTAGTGACTTAATACTCTGTATGAGAGTATTGTTATCAGGGATGGAGGGGACCTACAGTTTTAAGCCGAATCCGAACGGCATGACAAGAATTACTCTTGGAGGATTTGTCAATTCCTCGCAAGAGGCAGTAACCGTGAAAAAAACTTTAGATGGCACAGGCAGGGATTGGACCCAAAACCTCTAGCATGACAGTCAAACGAACAAACTAATTTACTTATTAAAAAATAGTAAGGTATTTTTTGTTTGTCAATAAAACTTGTAAGCTTTTAGCAGCTTATCCAATGTAAATCAAATTTTATAATGGTAAGGACATAATTTAGAATCTCAGCTTTCTCTAATTAGTCTCAGTTTGTTTTGCTTCTTGTAAACGGTCCTGGTAACGTTTTTAGTTTTTTTTTTTCTTTCAAAAATTTTTAGTTTGCAAACACTTGACGTTTTTTCCTATTTTCAGCTGTCAAAACCAAAAAATTTCCACTCTTGTCCTTTCCCACAAATCATTTTTTCCACCCGAGCTTAATAATACCTACATACACATTCTACCTTCCTTACAATTATACTAAATCATTAAGTTGGGTTGATATCTCCCTACCTATTTATATTTTCTTAATATACCTTTATACCTATCTACTTAATTCGGAGCATTCATGTTTATGAAACATTTTAAAATAATTTGAATTAACCCCAAACCCAAACAAAAATGGGAAAGATACACAATATTTATTTGCGATTACCAGCAGCGTTACATTTGTATTGTGATGAGTTTTTGTTTCCAGTATGAGGTGCCTCTGAGGCATGAACCTAGATGTATAGCGTTCACACCGCACCACCCACAAAAACATTCCGCGCGGTTCATCCTCTGGTTTAGCTTATACTAAGACCACTCATAACAGTCGCGTTTGATAATCTACGGATCTGGATCGTAATCATCTTTTAACACAACAACAACTTCGGATTCTGCTCTGTCTCTAGATCTATTTTAAGGATACGAAAATAAGTATTCACTCTGGCAGGTAGACGGCTCTTTAGTGAGTAGGGAGCACCAACTGTAGTGTACATGAAAAAAAAAATAAACCAACAAAATGATATTAGTCATTAAGATCCGTAGCCTTTTATTTTCATGGCATTTTATCCAGATCCGTAGATAATAAAACGCGGCTAACTTAGGAAAGGACTCGAATGTTTTCATAAACGTCGAAAATCTGCATTAGTACAATCGTCTTTCTGCTTTAATGCATTAATGAACACACTTATTCTGCAAAACGTGTGCAGGCCTGCTTGAGTACGATTTTAATTATTATTATTATTATTTATTAATTTCCACATAAATGATACAAATTAATACTTAAAACTAAACAGCACTAGCCGACAAGGCTTTTGGCTGGTATCTTAAATAAATCGATGTACAAATAAGTTTGATGTAAAGTTGCAAGGGGAGCGGCCGAAGGTGGCAGGTGGGGGGATGATAAAGTCCCCGCACATGCCACCCTCGGTCGCTCCCCGGGTAGTTGAAATATAAGGTATTAATATTATATACATGCATCAAGTATAAGAATTTGTAAGATTTTAAATACAGATTTTATGTTTTTTTCAGTAGGATTTGAAAGCAAAGTTAGAAAAGTAGTATTATGAACATCTTTCAATAAGCTATTGACTTTAATGCATTCTGCTGTTAAATGTTGAATTGATAATATAGTATTTGTTTGGCAGAGGTGGAAAATTGGTGGAGGTTCTTTTTTTTAATAAATGGTATGTGGTTATCCAGGTGTGCCCAAGTCTCAATCTTGTAAAACACTTGTTCATTTTTGAGGAAGTGGTTGTGGGATAAATTGCAGGTTCGCCTTCTTTGTTAACTGTCGAATAGTGGTGAATATGGTGAGCCCAATATTCTTTCCGCTTACGCTGCCAGTATGCGTCAATCATTCTTTGGAGGTCCTTTTTGGGTGGGTGGTGTTGCGTGACCGCTGTGTTGGGGCATACAGAAATAGTTTTAGCTGCTTTGTCTGCGGCTTCATTTCCCGAAATGTTGACATGCCCTGGGATCCAGACTAATCTTAATTTTTGACCCTGCGATATAATGTTGTCTCGTATTTTATTGATGATTGGTGTTCGGTGTTTTATGTTTTTTATGGCAGATAATGTATGAAGGCTGTCGGTGAGGATGATGATTTTTTTGTTTGTTGTTTTAGCTATCATTGTTGCCCTTAAAATTGCTAATGCTTCAGCAGAGAAAATTGAAAAATAAGCTGGAAGTTTCTCAGTAAAGCAAGATACTCCGTGTTTGTCGACGACAGCGTATCCAGTACCTTCACTACTCTTAGACCCACCGGTGTAGAGTGCGTTCCAGGTGTTTGTAGGATAAGACTGCATAAGGTTTAGGAAAAGTTGCATATACTTTTCTTTTGGGGTATAGTCTTTGGGATATTTAGATCGATTGGTGTCGATGGTATCCAATGTGAGGTTCCATTTCGGGAACTTTTCAATGGGTATACTTTTAATAGAAAGGTCTATTCCGAAGTCTTTTCCAAAGAAGAGGGCTTTGTAAAGGGTTGATGGTTGTTTAGGTAATTTCTTTCTGCGAATAATTTTTTTAGCGTCGTTGTGAATTGGCGAGTTGTATGATTCGCATATTTTTGGGAGAAGTTTCGATAGAGTAAAAAAAAATGTGGAACGCTTCACGATTTTGCGTGTCATCCTTGCGCAGTGCCCATGCTAATCTTCTCTGTATCGTTCCAATTTGAGTATATGTTCTGCCGAAGCAAGAACAAGTACGATTTTAAATAGTCACAGAATATTCATAAATGTCAGACAAAAATCGGAAATTGCCACGAGGGATTTTCTTTTCATAACTAAGATGTCAAAGGAAAACAACTTTCTTAATTTTCCAAAATTAATTAACTTTTTCGCACCAGAATTCTTTTTCCATGATAATTCTTCTTTCGATTATAAGCTAAATTCAAAGCAGCAGCTTCTTTTTTCCAATATAACTTACACTTTTGTTTCCTTTACTTTTACCTTCTGTGCTTCTTACTTACTTATGGTGGCGCAACAGTCCGGGCGGAACTGGCCCTCAACCAACATGCGTTTCCAGCCAGCTCGGTCCCTAGCAGCTGTCTCCAGTTTCGCACGCCAAGTTGGTTGAGGTCCCACCTGCGTGCGCCACCTGAGTCGCGGTCTTCCTCTACTGTCCCGTTCCTTTGGGAGTGGATTCGAAGACCTTCCGGGCTGGCGTTGATGTCCATTCGCTCTACATGACCTAGCCATCTAAGTCGTTGGACTTTAATTCTGTTAACTAGGTCAGTGTCGCTTTCTTCTCCTCCATTCTCCATCTATGCATCTCGAAGCATCCTAAGACGCTCTCATCTTTCTTTGACAGGGGCCAGGCCTCAGCGCCATAAATTAGAACCGGGATGATGAGTATCTTATAGATGGTGATTTTAGATGCTCGAGAGAGGACTTTACTACTCAATTGCCTTCTAAGCAGCGATTTGCAAGAGTTATTCTTAGTTTGATTTCAGCGCTGATGTCGTTGTCTGAGTTTATAGCGGTGTCTAGGTAGACAAAGTCCTCAACTACCTCAAAGTTATAGCTGTCCATGGTGACGTTTTGTCCAAAACGTCGTTGTTCAATGTCCTTTTTTGATGACAGCATATACTTGGTCTTGTCCTCATTGACCACTAAACCCATCTTCTTCGCTTCCGTCGCAATGCTCAAAAACGCTCCACTGACATCACGCTTTGATCTTCTTTGACATGTATTATGGATAGGCCTTTGACAGTGCCTTGTCTAAAACCTTTTTTGACATCAAATGCATCGGTGAGATCTTTTCCGTCCTTAATAGAGCATCGTGCATTCTTCATCGGTATTCTGCACAAACGGATAAGTTTGAAAGGGATGCCAAAACTGGACATTACTCTGTAGAGCTCTTCCGTATAGATGCTGTCATACGTAGCTTTAAAATCGATAAAGAGATGGTGGGTATCGATTTGAAGTTCCTGGGTTTTTTCCAAGATCTGGTCGATAGTGGACTTTCCTGGTGTGAAGGCAGACGTTTATAAAAAAACACACAAGAAAAAATAAAAAATCGAAAGAAATGGCTTGTGCATTTGATTAGTTCGTTCAAATATATGTATAAACCATTTCTTTTCATATATTATTTTCCTAGTATCGGGTGATTTTTTAAGAGCTTGAGAACTTTTTTAAAAAAAAAAAACGCATAAAATTTGCAAAATCTCATCGATTCTTTATTTGAAACGTTAGATTGGTCCATGACATTTACTTTTTGAAGATAATTTCATTTAAATGTTGACCGCGGCTGCGTCTTAGGTGGTCCATTCGGAAAGTCCAATTTTGGGTAACTTTTTCGAGCATTTCGGCCGGAATAGCCCGAATTTCTTCGGAAATGTTGTCTTCCAAAGCTGGAATAGTTGCTGGCTTATTTGTGTAGACTTTAGACTTGACGTAGGCCCACAAAAAATAGTCTAAAGGCGTCAAATCGCATGATCTTGGTGGCCAACTTACCGGTCCATTCCTTGAGATGAATTGTTCTCCGAAGTTTTCCCTCAAAATGGCCATAGAATCGCGAGCTGTGTGGCATGTAGCGCCATCTTGTTGAAACCACATGTCAACCAAGTTCAGTTCTTCCATTTTTGGCAACAAAAAGTTTGTTAGCATTGAACGATAGCGATCGCCATTCACCGTAACGTTGCGTCCAACAGCATCTTTGAAAAAATACGGTCCAATGATTCCACCAGCGTACAAACCACACCAAACAGTGCATTTTTCGGGATGTATGGGCAGTTATTGAACGGCTTCTGGTTGCTCTTCACTCCAAATGCGGCAATTTTGCTTATTTACGTAGCCATTCAACCAGAAATGAGCCTCATCGCTGAACAAAATTTTTCGATAAAAAAGCGCGAAACACATTTCGAACCGAAGACTGATTTTGGTAATAAAATTCAATGATTTGCAAGCGTTGCTCGTTAGTAAGTCTATTCATGATGAAATGTCAAAGCATACTGAGCATCTTTCTCTTTGACACCATGTCTGAAATCCCGCGTGATCTGTCAAATACTAATGCATGAAAATCCTAACCTCAAAAAAATCACCCGATATTTCATATTTTAGTCATAATAAAATGTTATCTTTGTCAACAAATTTAAAATAAGCATTAAAAAACAATTTGAATAGTCGTCAGAAAATGTATCTTTCTTTTTACCAAATGACCAAAGAATGAAAAGTGACAAATTTGCGTACAAATGACTCAGATAATCATATGAACTAATTTAAAGAAGAATCGCACATATTTGTAAAGAGAATGAAAATTGTCTGAGTTATCTACTTGGGGAATGTTTTATTGAGATAAACACTCATGAATATTTTTGCAAAACCTATAATACTAAAATTCGAAAACCAAAGAAAGGTCTTTTATTAAAAAATTGTATTTATAGAAAATTATTGGTCGACCTAATGACTAACTTTATATGTATACATTCTCGCATATAACATTTTCCAATGTTTAAAATTTTAAATATGAAGTAATCTACAGAATTTAAATAAACTATGTTTGAGATAGGAAAGTATTCCCAGGAAGTTTGTGTTACCAATGCAACGAACATTTATAATTAATGCCCATAGACTTGGAACAAAATTAGTAACATTTTAGAAAAACGTTTTAATATTTATTATTTTTTTTAGTTGCTGAAATTTCTTCAAACGTATATTTCCGAGCTCCATTTGAAGCAATATGCAACCCAAAACAATTGGTTGAATTCATTGTGATGGACATCGACATAATCAAAGAAAAGGACCGCAAAGTGTACCCTGGTCAGGGTGCCGTTTCTTTCAAGCATGTTCTATGCGATGTGTGGATTGTAAAGGCTTCCGAGTTGGGCATCAATGACAATCCCATTCACACAAAAACTCACCTGGGACATTTACTTAAAGTTGGCGATTCTGTGCTTGGTTACAATTTGATCGATGCCAATATCAACGATGAAACATTTGAAAAGTTGAGTAATAATGAGTATCCAGATGTTGTTTTGGTGAAGAAATTCTTTGGAGATCGCATGTCCCGATATAATCAACGACTTTGGAAACTTAAACATTTAGCCGAGGACGAAGCCGAAGAAAGAAAGAAGAAGTAAGAGTTTAATTTATTTTTAAAAAACTACATAAATTAATTTATTGCATAATATTTTCAGTGACTATCATGATTTCTTGGAAGATTTGGAAGAAGATAAAGAATTCCGTCAAAATGTTAACATCTATCGCGATACATCAAAACATATTCCAATAGATACGGCGCCTAAAGTAAATGATGATTCAACTCCGCAGATTACGCTCGCTGAGATGCTGGAGGATCTAGTTTTGGAGGACGATAACATGGGTGAAGATGAAGAGACATAGTTTGTTTCTTTATTGATAATTTGATTAAACAAATAGAATTTTGAGTTTTAAAATAATAATTATTTAAAAATCTTATTTAAAACAACAAAAAAAAAAGAACTAACGCATATTATTGCAAGTATCGCTGTTACATTCAAATAATTTGTATTCATTTTATGTAATTGCATTATATTTTATTTATCTATAAACAGGCGTTTATATCTACAATGCGATTATGATATATGTATGTAAATATAAATCGGAAAAATAAAAGTTTTTTTATCAAAAGTTATTCAAATAAATCAATTGAGTTTTCATTTTGATAAAACAATTGTTTTGAATGGCATTTTTCTGTCCGCCTGTGGAATTTTCTTTTAAGGCAAGTTGTAGAGTACGGTGGTTCAAAGGGGTTTCGTTAAGGAGGGATCCTTTTTAATTCAAAAGTAAAGTAAGTAGTTGTAAAATAATTACTTTATACTTTGCTTGGGTATATTTCTACTTATATTCAACGACATTATGAGATTCAACCAAAACATTTATGGTTACCTGGAAACATGTAAGTTTACTTGAACAATATTTTAGTTTAAATGAAAAATTAGTTTTTAAAATTAAATATTTCGAAGTGAAAATCATAAAAGTACTTAAATTAGGTCGAAAGTATAACCATAAAAAAAAAAGTTAATTTTAGTCAACCACTGGAAAAATTAAATGGTAATTAGACAGGACAAATTATTTTAAAGGATTGGCAACAAGGACATTTTTTAAGTTTTGCACATTTATTTCCAGAAACGTTCATAAGTCCCTTGGCCCATGATCAAAGATCAGCCGTATTCTGATAATTGGTATATTGAAGTTTTTTTTGTTTATATTAGGTACTTTTTAGATTTTCATTTTTCGAAGAATGGATATTGCCGCTCTGAATATCGATGATTGGTAAACAGGAGCATTTTGCCCAGTGTTTATTTTTATATTGCGCAACAGTCCGTTGAGAACTAGGGCCTAGTGACTGACAACTCGCAACCATTCCTGTATGCGAGTATTGTTATCAGGGATAGAGGGGACCTAAATTTTAAGGCCGAATCCGAACGGCTAATTTGAGAAAGCACTTTTCATGACAAGAATTACTCTTGGAGGATATGTCAATTCTTCGCAAGAGACAGTACCCGACCTAACAGTCCAACGCACTAACCATCATGTCACGGGTACGTATCAAAAGTAAAAACAGGTGGTTCATCTTAAAGCCTAGCTTCTTTACCGGCAAATTCGGTACCAGGTATACCGATGTGACTGGGAACCCATATTAGTTTGATAAGCATGGTGTTGTGATTTAGGTTGGCTATGACTTTGAGCACAGATAGACTGTCGGAGCATATCAACAATTTTAGATCTGGTTGTAGTACCATTTTGGCGGCTTCAAAAACGGCAAGTGCTTCAGTGATAAAATTCAACGAGTATTCTGCTCTTATATGATGCTATTTTTTTGAGATGCAGCAAATAAGGTATTGTAGGTTGATTTAGAGTCATCTGTAAATTTAGGTGTCCATCTTCCAGTTTCAAATTTTGTGTGATTTCAACAAAATTTGAATAGTAATCACTCTTTGGGCTTATGTTCCACGATGGAAGGAAAGAGTTGTGCCCTTTGAAACGTGTGAATGGTAAATTCATAAGATTCATTAAATTAAATTAAATGAAACATTTGCATAAATTGAAAAAATAATTGGATCAGACTGCTGCATAGGTCTAAATAACATCATTGACATCACTCGAAAACCATCGTAATATTTCTTACATTACCATTTTTAACCATATTTGAATATATGTACTTTAATCTAGTGAAATTGCTTTTTGCATTCATCCTCTAAAACACTTCAAAAGTGTTCTTTTCTAGCACCTATCTTTTTTCTAAATACTTACAGTGTGTTAAGCAAATTGTATGTAAAACTAGTTGATCCGGCGAACTTCGTATTGTCTTACAGTCAATGAATATTTAGAGGATTTAAACATAAAGTGAGAACTTCTCCACATTTGAATTTGTAATGGGTGATTTTTTTTGAGGTTAGGATTTTCATGCATAAGTATTTGACAGATCACGCGGGATTTCAGACATGGTGTCAAAGAGAAAGATGCTCAGTATGCTTTGACATTTCATCATGAATAGACTTACTAACGAGCAACGCTTGCAAATCATTGAATTTTATTACCAAAATCAGTCTTCGGTTCGAAATGTGTTTCGCGCTTTTTTATCGAAAAATTTTGTTCAGCGATGAGGCTCATTTCTGGTTGAATGGCTACGTAAATAAGCAAAATTGCCGCATTTGGAGTGAAGAGCAACCAGAAGCCGTTCAATAACTGCCCATACATCCCGAAAAATGCACTGTTTGGTGTGGTTTGTACGCTGGTGGAATCATTGGACCGTATTTTTTCAAAGATGCTGTTGGACGCAACGTTACGGTGAATGGCGATCGCTATCGTTCAATGCTAACAAACTTTTTGTTGCCAAAAATGGAAGAACTGAACTTGGTTGACATGTGGTTTCAACAAGATGGCGCTACATGCCACACAGCTCGCGATTCTATGGCCATTTTGAGGGAAAACTTCGGAGAACAATTCATCTCAAGGAATGGACCGGTAAGTTGGCCACCAAGATCATGCGATTTGACGCCTTTAGACTATTTTTTGTGGGCCTACGTCAAGTCTAAAGTCTACACAAATAAGCCAGCAACTATTCCAGCTTTGGAAGACAACATTTCCGAAGAAATTCGGGCTATTCCGGCCGAAATGCTCGAAAAAGTTACCCAAAATTGGACTTTCCGAATGGACCACCTAAGACGCAGCCGCGGTCAACATTTAAATGAAATTATCTTCAAAAAGTAAATGTCATGGACCAATCTAACATTTCAAATAAAGAATCGATGAGATTTTGCAAATTTTATGCGTTTTTTTTTAAAAAAAAGTTCTCCAGCTCTTAAAAAATCACCCGATATAAGAGTATCGTCATGTGAATCAAATTGTTCTTCAATTTTCTTAACATCAAATGCATTCCATAGCATAATTTAAGTTCGTTTCGTAATCTTTGCAACAGAGTCAATTGAATGGAAAGAATTCAGAAAGCCAAGAACATGAGTAAATTCACAAACGTGCATTTTGTGTGCAGCGATTCAGCATCCCTGCTTTTTTGCGATGTTGTTGCTGATGAGATGCCGCGGTCGATGTGATGCTGATCGGTTATTTGTTTGTCGTTAAACAATACAATCTTCTTTTATTTAATTAATGAAAAAAGTTGATGATTCTGAAATATAAAGTCATCTACACCTTTAATCTTAGGCTTATACAAATCGATACAGCCTTCTCGAGTTATAAATGATGTAGTTAACCCGAGTTTTTCATAAAAATATTTTTAAAACAAAAAAATAAATGTTTAAATACTGACAGTTTTAGTTTTATTTATATTTACCGTTAAATTTGAACAATAAATTCATTTTTACACAGATTTACAGGGAGAACTTTTTATTGTTTTGAAGCAAATACATTCGAAATTTTATAGAAAGAAATATAATTCTGTGATACACGACGTATGATTTATTAAAAAAAAATAAATAGGTTCAGATAAAATTAGAGTCAAAAATTTAGTTCCTGCAATCTTTTAAAATTTAATAGGGAAACTAAAAAAAAATATTTAATACTAAATACACAATTAAATCCGACTCATTTCGAATTTCTGATTTGCTCCTCAAGCTTTATGAATTGTTTGTTAATTTTTTTTTAAATGTTTTTTTTTTTTTATTTTTCTTATGGTTTTTGTAGGAGTGATGAATTTTATATTCTAACTTATAGCTTTTTCTTAGTGTCTCTTTGTACATGATTACGTTGTTTCAACATCCTGCAAATGAAAATATGTAACCAAATGTTTATTGATATAAAACAAAAAAAAAAAAAACTACTTACAGTTGGATCACAATCTGCGCAGTGCCAGGAATAACCTCTGCGTTTGGGTGTTTTCTTAAGCGGTGGATCAAGACATGTAAAATGATAATTTTTACGGCATTCGTCACAACTATTAAAAAGAATTATGGTCAGTTTTGTTTGAATAGTTTGTAGTTTGAATTCAATACTAACAAGACAAGATTCTGTGGTGTCCCTGATTCTTTACAAACATCACATGTAACATCTTTCGGCGGATGCTGCGAACTAGATGATGAAGACAAGCTTAGGGAAGTTCTTTTGTTAGCCTTTCGCGGTGATACTTGGCGGACGGCAGGAGGTGGAACTACTTTTGTGCTTGACGTTAAACTGTGTGCTATTTTACTGGGCGTTTTAACTGGCGATTTTGTAACTTCAGGTGATGACTTCACAACTTCAGGTGATGCCGAAATATTATTCTGTGAATTTTCATCCTGAAAATAAAGACACAAATTGAAATTGAAAAAAATATATATTGTAGTTGATTTGAAATTAGAAAAGTTTTACCGCATTAAGTGTTAAATCTTCAACAGTTTCAACAGATGTTGGTCGCGAACGCACCATATCGGCAGAAACATAAAAAAAGTGTGCTTCTGGTGCTACCTCCCCTGGTAGTGGCAATGTTTTGAACTAAAAAAATAACAATTTTAATTGAATTCCATACATACAATTTTGAAAATGGAAAAATTAACTCACTTTAATTTTAATTTTAGGAATAGCTGGCTCATTGTCATTGGGGTTTTCATTGTCGTGGTTCTTCTTTTTACGTTTTCGCTTGTGCTCCTTCGATGGGGACTTTTCGTTGTCCGACGAATACTTGCTTTTGTGTTTATCTTTGCTGCGCTTCTTGCGGTTTTTGTTGTGAAATTCCTTGCCTGTTTCAAAGCCAATAGAGCTATCGAGGCTAGTTAATGCGCTAGCACTTGTGCTTTGACTGGCAGTTAGGGCTTGAACTGTACTCAAATCCAGGGCACCTTTAGACAATAACTTTGCATCCTCTGAAGTCGTTGCCAATGGATCTTCTTTCGAAGAATTCTTTTGTGCTTCGCTCACTGCTTCGGAAAATTCTGGAAAATTCGATATAGATGCGAACTTTTTCACAGACACTGATTTCAAAGCATCCTCGAGAACAACCTGTGGATTGTGTGTTATCAGGGGACTGTAGTCTATTATTTTGGATCGGGGTCTTTTTGCAGCATTGATTGTATCCTCTATTTTCTTGGGTGCATCTAGAGATTTTCGCAGAGGTTTGGGTGCTGGGAGAGAAGCAAGAGATTTTCCATTCTGACTGAATTCTAATGATGATCTTTTTGGCCCCATCCGAATGCTTGTATCGGTTGATCTTCTCTTGACGGGTGAAATTGATTTTGGTGACATACTTGTTTCGGGATTCGAGCTGGAGAGATTTGGATCGGCCGGCACAATTGTTCCGTCTTTACTGAAGCGCGTACGTGATTTTCTTGGTCCCTTAGGCATGTCCGGAACCGCATCGGAGTCCTCGGACTTATCACATTCGGAACACTGCCAACCATAGAGCTTTGATTTTTTGGGGTGTCGTGTGAGTGGTGGGTTTAAGCATCCTAAGTGGTAGTGGAAATGGCAGGTATCACACTTGGCTAGCAAATGCTGGTCATTGCAGCGTTTGCATATACCACACTCGTGTACCAGAGCCGTCTTGTTCTGTGATTGGGTGCTTAATACACGACCTGTGTCATCCTTTATTCCAGGAAGATGTGCTAGCGGGAATCCAACTCCCATTTTGAGGGCAGCTGCTGTTGGTACGGACATTGGGCGAGAAGGTGGAGTAACTATGGGACTTGGTGCCGCTACCTGTCTCCCGATGTTTTCTAAAGTTGGCATTGTTTTGCTTGGACAAAGTGATTCTATCTGTTTGTGCATTTCACGAACACTGGCCTGCAATGCTTCGTGTTTTGATTTCAAATCAGCATTCGATTTCACCTTCAAATCGTACTCATCGCGCAGACTCTGTTGGTCCCCCAAAAGATTTGTGTTCGCGTCAATCATCTGCTCTAAATTGCCTTTTAGTTCTTTAATGCGTGAAATTCGATCTAGATAATAGCCTATAAATTCCACACTAAATGCCGGCGCTATATGCCACTTCTTTCGAATGTCTGTAAGGGCTGAGATCTATAGAAATGAAAAAAAAAAAATAAGTTTCATTCACGATGATAAAACGAACAATTCTTCTTCCATACCTGAGCTTCTTGTAATTCTAATGCGGCTATATCAACATCCATTATTTCAGCCTTCATAAGGAGGCGGTTGCAGGCAGTGGCGCTGGTGGTAAGTAATCTTGATATCTTTTGAGTCGGAACTTAATAAAAAAAAAATAACCAAACGTGAAACAAAGATAAAGGATCTCATTAAAGAAGCAACAAACTTACCCCATGGTTCAATTTTTAGATGTTTATTGTTGCGGTATTTGTTTTGATACTTGGCCAGCTTTCTCTGAATTCGTACTTGACCTGGTGTTGGATTATCATTTTTGTGTTCTAGCTTTTCCAGGTTCTTGTGCTCCATTACCAGTTTAATGGAGTTGAAATGTCTTTTTCGATGTTTTATCATAGTTTTGTCCGAATGCACTTTGCAGTGTGCGTAGAAGGGGTCCGCGTGATCTGCTTCCTCCGAATGTGCTTCGGATAAAAATCCCGCGGCCTGTGCACTATTTATTAACGAGATACTTATTAAATATTATCAATTAAAATTGTTATATCTCTATTTACCAAGTGACATGGAAAAATGTTTTGCACATGCCAGCATCACAACCAATACAAACGCCAGTCCTAGAGAAACGCTCATTTTCACAAAGCGTGCAAGTTTTGGCTCCCCACTTGCTGTACTGCATTTCGAAGAGTGTCACTGAAGAAAGTTGATCTACTTCTCCGAACGCCACTCCTGGGACATAAAGGGCACACACCAGATGTACCCATTTGCCTACATCTGTTTCCTTGAATATACCACCTTTGTTTGGACAAAGCTCACACGAAGGATTCGTAACTCCAGCGCGGCATGCTTCACAAAACCATGGTTCGGTTGAGCAAGATGATGTTGTGCTGGACACACTGGCTGTGTCACTTACCCCATAGCAACCCTCATGAACAGAAACGCCACAGCTGTCACATTCAATAACTTCGTTGGTATCATCACTTCGATCTCCCAAGCAAACGCAACAAATTGGTTTAGTGGGTAACTGTAATTTTAAAGAAATAACAAAAAATTGTTTAAAACTCACTTTTTAAAAAGAGTATAAAATAAATATTAATAATATAACTTAAATAATGAATACATGTACGTTTTGTAATAACATAGCTCTTGAGTCGTGGATTGCAGAAATGCAAAATTTTACCTTGAGTCGTGGATTGCAGAAATGCAAAATTTTACCTTTTCTCTTTTTTTTTTCTTCTAAATATTCTTAAATTCTGTCATTGATTTAAATTTGCGGATGAGTTCATAAAAGTTTTTTGTAATTTATTTGCAAAATGATCAAGACAATTTTTCAAAATGGTTTGTTTTAAATGATCTGCAGCTCAATCAAGATGAGTGCGCATTTATGCTTTCGAACAATCTAATAAGCCAATAGTTGTTGTTAGCAAAAGTATTGACTTAGGGATTACTTTTGACGTTAAATTATCATTTGATCTTCTAATTAACCGATTAGAATCAAAAGCTAACTCAACACTAACTTCATACACTATAAAAGTTTTGTGTTGTATATTAGTTTCTCCTATGCTTGAATACTGGGGTGACATTCTGTATCGCACACACGAACAAACGTTTTCGCGTGTGCGAAAGATTTGCTTCATGTAACTTAAAAAAATGAAAGTTTTCGTTCGCACATGCGTCGCAAATGCGAAACAAAATTAACGACAGCATTTTCTTTGATGTTTTTCTTCTTAAATTGATTAACTTGTATCATTTTACTAAAATAAAGTTTTTTTTTGTGAAAAGAGACATAATGATACGTGAATATTTTGCATTTTTGAGACAGAAGAGTAAAATGAGGAGTCTTTGAACTTTCGAAGTGTAAGAAGAAATCTTACGAGATTTTTCGGATTCATTTACGTTGCATTTATGTACAAGGTAAAGGTAATATATTCACATTTATCAGAAAACAATAAAACGAAACAAAAAATAAAATCTCTTCGTAACATAAACAAAATAATATTTAATATTTTATTAAAGGTCACAATGGTATTGGATCACAAAAACGAACTAAGACTTAAACTCGTTGTTTTGTATAGCAACTTTAAGTTACTGTTTTCTTTTTGGTGAGTAAGGCTGCCTGAAGCGTGCTTGAAGTCCTTTACAGAAAATAAAAGAAAATTATTTTAATTTTATAGAAATATTTACATTACAAGTCAAATAAACAAATATTTCTTTCAAAACAAATAATTCAAAAACAATCTGTCACAATTATAGAGATGAGTCTTTTTAATATATACAATTTCACTTCAATCGATAATTTATGTTTTCTTAATATTTATGTAGTTTTACTTAAAAATCACGGAAATTAAAGTTGAAATACTTAAAAGATAACCTACGTGCTTTTTGTCTTAATTTTTCTTCATTTTATATCTTAAACCACTTAATGTCTTACTTATTTCTATCGATTTGCTCAAGTTTCACATATCGATAAAATTTTATACCCCATCTTTCGAGATATTTGACAGCTGTCGACATCTCAGAAGTATGCAATACAATTTTGTTGAATTTAAAGCAGAAACGAACAATTAAACAAAAACGAAATGCGATACAGAATGCAAAATATCGTTTTCGCACAATTTCTTTCGTTTTTGAAAAACGTACGATCGCTTTCGTTTCGTTTATTACAGAATCTGGCCCCTGCTGTATTGCCCCACCACCACTGCCAAGAACATCGATCTTTCAATCTTTTTGTTTTGCTCTTCGTAGGTTTTTTGGCAGGCACTCATATGTTTTGAAATGTTTATTGTTTCTCTTGCAATCGCTTAAAATAAAACGTTAAACGTGCAGTGTAATGTTTGTTCGTGACTTTTTATGTTCTAACATCGATTGTGGAAATTTGTTATTTTTTTAAAATGTATTTGCACCTCGGAGGTTATAAAGATTAAAACCCATTTTATGGGAACTCTCTCATAGTTTAAGTTCAAGTGATCCAGTGTCTGGTTGTAATTAATTATTCAACCTTATACATGAAAATAATGTTCATTTAATTATGTCTCCGGAAGTTTTCAAAACTAAGAATCTGTTATCTGTTAATATCTATTGATGAAAAATTGTAGATGATACATACTAAATACTAAAACTATGGAAAAATAGGCCATGGTGCCTAAAAAAGGTGTTGATCAAATAAGTCTAAATTAACTCAAAACTATTATTGATGGACAATTTTTGTTTTATTAGCTACACTTCAAAATTGTTGAAATTAACTTTATAAAAATACTTTGTTCAAGCAATAAAAGAGGAGACTTTTATAATTGACGATAACAATTTTTAAGGGAAGCATGATGATATTCTTATTATAAGGTAAAGGGTTTTCCAATAAAAGTATTTTATTTTGAATAGCCCACTATACAATAACATTGTTATAATGTATTACAAGTAAGTCATATATACAATCGAAATCGTGTGCGTTAGTCGAGGATAACTGAGAATATTGCTGTAGCCCGTAGATTTTACGAAGAAATACTCGTAATAGGTTTGCCAATTTTTCGTTGAACGATTGTTAAAAAACTTCTCCATCGCCAACATATGAATATTTGGTGCGGATTTTGGACTGGTGGTGTTACTGGACCTTACTTTTTCGAAATTGAGTGCACTGTTAAGATGAATGGATTGCTTATTGAGCACCGGTTAATTATTTTGTATGACAGCAATTGGAAGATATTGAAAAACAAACTGCAAAATAAATTCAGGACATTTAATTCGGAATTTGGCTGATATTGTTTTTCATATTTTTTTCTTCTTCTTTTTCTTCTTCGTTTCCGGCTGCTAGTAGAAGAACTTTAACTCCTCCTGGAGCATAGGGCGGCAACCAGTTCCTTAGGTTAGGTTAGGTTAAAGTGGCTGCGGATACAGAATCCACACACTTAGTCCAAAAGAAAAGGCCCATTGTGATACCACATTTTGAGCTTTTTATAAAGCGAAGCAGATATTTGATATCCTTTTTAGCTAGTTCACTGGGATTATCAAAAGAGTATTCTCCCAGATGAAGTTTGCGTCTTAGTGAAAGAGCAGGGCAAGTGCAGAGGAGGTGAGAGATTGTTTCTTCTTCTTCCTCGTCCATACAGCTCCTGCAGAAGTCATTTGAGGCTACACCAAGTCGTATTGCGTGTCTGTCTATAAGACAGTGTCCCGTAAGGACAACTATTAGGGAGCTAATATGAAGTCTGCTTTGAGATAACAAGTCTTTAGAGCGCTTTAGGTCCAATGAAGGTCATATGAGTTTTGTGGCTGCGCATGTTGGTAAATTGTACCACCTAGAGTTTGCTATCTTGAAAGCTGTTTCTTTTAGCAGAAGTTTACATGTAGCTATCGGTATACCTATCTTCTCCCTTTCAGGTGAAATAGGTATGACGGTTCCATTTTTAGCGAGTTCATCGGCTCTACAATTTCCTGTGATGTCTCTGTGGCCCGGCACCCAAAAAAGGTGAATGTTAAATTGCTGCGCCGTCTCCATAAGAGACGATCGACAATCGAGGGCCGTTAAAGATTTGGTTGAGACACCGTCAAGAGATGAGATTTGATAGCAGCCTGACTGTCAGAGAAGATGCTGATATCAGAAGTAGATATCACGTTTTCTCTTAGCCAGGAGGGAACCTCTTTGATCGCTAAGATTTCCGCTTGGAAGACGCTACAATGATTAGGGAGGCGGAATGAGATGCTTAGATTAAGCTTTTCTGAGTACACACCACTACCAACTCCCTCATTTGTCTTGGATCCATCTGTATAAAAATTAATGCTTTTGTTATCCAGGAGTTTTTTGTCTTCCCATTCATCTCTGGATGGAATGGATACCTGGAAGTGTTTTCCAAATTGGGGTTTTGGAATAGTGTAGTTAGTCTATGTACTTTGGTATAGAACCGAAGAGGTTAAAAATGATGGAGTGCCCCACATTATTGTTGTTCCATTGAGATGAGGCGTTGAACCTTATAGCTGTACTCGCTGCCACTTGTTTGCTGAAGATGTCGAGGGGTGTCACATGGAGAAGAGTGTCTAACGCTGCTTAGGGTGTGGTTCTCAATGCTCCGCTTATGCAGAGACAGAGAGTGCGTTGGACTCTGCTAAGTTTGTCGTAGTATGTGACTTTCTCCAGTGCAGTCGACCATACTGCAACCCCGTACATAAGTATTGGTCGGATGACCGATGTGTATAGCCAATAGGTTATGCGAGGTTGAAAACCCCATTTGCTTCCTATGGCTCTCTTGCAAAGGAAAAGAGCCACTGTAGCTTTTTTAACTCTTTCCTGAATATTAGGTTTCCAACTTAATTTTTTGTCCAATATCAGACCAAGATATTTGGCTTCATTGGTAAAAATTAATGGTACACCTTTTATTGAAGGAGGTACAATTTCCGGGATCTTGTATTTCCGTGTAAAAAGGACGAGGTCTGTTTTTTGAGGATTAATACTAGATCCGCAGTGATCTGCTCATCTACTGAGCATATTGAGTGCGTTTTGGAGGAGCTCTCTCAGTGTATTAGGATGTTCTCCTATTCCAATTCCTTCCATCTCTCTCTATACCTAGCACGATACCTCAGCTGGGACCACGTCTCCAAGTTTTGGGACCGAGCTTCCTTCATGACAGATGATCTCCATGTTTCACTTGGCCTTCCAGCCCGCCTTTTACCTTGAGGATTCCATTGAAAGCACTGCTTTGCTATGTTGTCGTTCCGCTTCCTCAATGTATGGCCAATCCAGCGCCACTTTCTCTGCGCAATGTCAACATCCACTTTTGTTTACGCAGTCCTGAGCCACATTTCATCGTTAGATATGGGTTGTGGCCACCGGATGTTCAGGATGTAATGTAGACAGCGGCACTTCCACGTTTCGCAGGCATATAGCAGCACGGATTTTACGTTGGACTCAAACAACTTTAACTTGGTACGGAGTGCTATTTTCCTGGAGTTCAACACTTTAGAAAGCATTCCGAATGGACTACGGGCTTTATTTATTCTATTGGTGACATCCAGGTCCGTTCCACCATCGAGTGCCAAATAGCTTCCCAGATAGTTAAACTGGGTGACCTCTTCTACTGCCACTTGTCTCACAATAACTTGTTGTTGTTGGTTTCGGCTTGTGTACATTAACTTAGTCTTACTGACATTAATCCTTAAGCCAGCCACCTCCCCATTTTGTTGAAGAGAGTGGCACATTTGGCTGAGGTCTCCATTTCTGTTAAGTTAAGTTTTTTTTTACAATGAAATAAATTAAATATTCATTTTATTTCTTTTGAAAAATACACGTTTTATCACAATCAAACCCTGTATAAGATTTCTTTAATTTTGAGATTATTCAAGTAATCGAATCGCCCACTAGGTATGACGGTAGTGGTAATTGTCACTATAGTGGAAAACTCAGCAGTTTCTAATAAAACTGCCTAAAGTCCATGTTTTACGGCTTTGTTTAAATACCAAAATAGATTTGTTCGCTAGGTTTTAAATATTACGTGAGCAATAGGTAGAAGAAAGCGGATCTTTTCCTTTTTTATGCAAAAAAGAATATTGTTTTTTGTTGTAAGGAATGTAATTTTGGCATTATTCTGTTCTAAAATTTTTATGAAGGTCGTTCCTTCTAAAACTGATACAGCTCTTGTTTATTATTTTCAAGCAATATTTTGAAGTATTTTGTACTTCTCCTTATTTTTTGGTCACCAATGTGACCTGTGTTATCTGATAATAATGAAGTTTTTTTACTAACTTATTCATCTGTATATAATTTAGGTTACAAAAACTTGATATAAAATTTGTTTAATAACAAATCGTAAAGGAACATAATTTAAACAACAAACTAATAGAATCACGAACTTAAAAAAGATACATTCTGCTTACCTTGTCTTTTAGAGACGCTGAAGTGATAACTTTTGTCAGAGCATCCTTGATCTTGGTCTCAACCTTTGGTGGTTTTAACTCGGCATCTTCAAAGAGGTGTTTCAAGTCGGAGCAGCTGGATTCGCTTCCATCTCCTGAACTATCGTCATCATCATCATCGGAGCTTGAATTCGAGTTCCCGTCACCTCCTTGATTGCTCTCCTTATCTTTGGACCCATCCGAGAAATCGTCATCACTCTCGGCGTGGTCCTCAATCCGGAAATCACTGTCGGACGAACTCTCTCCCAGATCGAAGTCGAGTAGAGTCTGGGTGGTCATCTTGGGCACACGAGACTTCATGCGATTGTTAGCTAAAAATACGTTTTATATGAAAATTGTTATTTTTTTGCAAATGCCGCCAGGGTGGATTTTTGACAGAGTCGCTTTATTGAATTGAAAATGGTCTTTATGCCGGGGAAGGGTCATTTAGAAGCCGCCTCCTGTCACCCGCCGCATCCCACACATAACCATAACCACACACATAACCTACTACAGACTAGGCAAACCAGAATTAAAAATTAAAATATGTCCACTTACGCGGGCCCATTTTTACAGAAAAGTATCTTCAAACGATTGTGATATATGTGATTTACAAAGTTCTCATTGTTCTGCAATTCTAATTGATAGATATTTTTATAAAATTGTACTTTAACACGACCAGAAAAATATTTTCCCGATTTTGAGAGACAAGTTTTTACTTCAATACACTTCACATCCACCGAAAAGTGGAAAGCAAAATGTCAAAAAAGTTTCCTTAACTCCGATTGTATAGGAGTGTTGGAAGTTTACAGTTTTAGAGACACTTTTAAGGACATGTAGCCACTACGTAGCTTAGGTCAACCGCCCACTAGGTAACTAGATAAATTGTTTGAGGATAAAAAGAAAATGCAATAACTAATGTTAAATTCTTTTACAGTTTTATATATTTGGAATGAGATTCTGGGGTTCTAGTTCAACCGAGGTTCAAACGAAATATGGTAATTCATAATTAACGTGTCATTCTAGAAAGGGATTACTAGTCGATTGTAATTCTCATACAAAAGCCTTCTTAAAAGTTTTGGTGGAAACAAATTAGTAGTTAATTTTAAAACCCCGTCTCTTATTTCAAAGCTTCAAAAACTTTTTTTTTCAAGGAAATTAATCACATCTTTTATTGTAAAGTTTGAAAAAATAAAAAAATCAAGTTCCATAAGTTTTACAAAAACTTATTATGATGTTTATTCACTTTTAAATATAACATTAGAATGCTATTTGGATTTGCTTAAAAAAAATCATTTTAAAAATGTGTTCACTGATTACAAAATCCAAAAAAAGGGTGGGTGCTTGTAAACCAAATCGTTTGCAACAGATTTAAAGTTTGAAACCTTAATTTTCGATTAATTAGCGTTTAGCGCCCTTGAAATAGAACCTTTCAAAGTGAATAAGTTGAACGGCATTCCTGGAAGACGAGTCAATCCATTTTTATACAGATGGATCAAAAACAAAAGAAGGGGTTGGTGGAAGTGTGTACTCTGAACGACTGAAATTAAGTCTCTCATTCCACCTTCCCAATCATTGTAGCGCATTCCAGACGGAACTTTTGGCGATAAAAGACGTTCCACGTAACTGTAAGGCATATGAACTCGCCAGGAACGGTACAGTACAATCCATTCTACCACGTTTGGCAAATGCTGGTATACCAATCGCTACTTGTAAACTATTGCTAATGCAGGACGCTATGAAGAAGGCAAACACCAGGTGCAAAAACATCACCACGTGTCAGGTCACAAAAAACATCTGGCCTACACTAGATTTAAAGTGATCAGGTGCTTGTTATCTCTAAGCAGATCGCATTTAAGCTCGATAATAGGTGTCATAACCTAACCGGGAACCGGCGTATTCTCAAATGACTTTTGCAGAAGCTGTATGGACGAGGAAGAGGAGCAAACAGTTCTTCACCTTCTCTGTACATGCCCTGCGCTAGCTCAAAAACGCAAGAATTACCTAGGAGAATTCATCTATAACGATCTAAACGATCTAAATCATATTAGCATAATCCGCCTCTAAAGTTTCGTAAGGGATTCAAACTGGTTTCATTGAGCTAAGGAGAAAGCCTCAAGATTCATGTGGTAGCACAATGGGCAATTAAACTGGCCTAAGTGTGTCCTATTCCATCACGGACAGCCACTTTAACCTAACCTAACCTAACCTTGTTTTCAAAACAAACTTTTAGATTCATACATACACTTCAAATATTACTGATTCCTTAGTTCCTTACACATAAAATTGGCGTACCGCTTTCTACCGTACCAATGCTGAAATTTCAAGACACTTAAAGCTAGGAGGAAAGTCAGATTTGACAATGCCGGGACTGTGGCTACACAACCTGACTAACATCTTTGTATATTAAATCTTTATTACTATCATGGAACCTTTATATGTATATAAAATCTATATTATTATCATGGAGTTGTTTTTTTACATGCGTAGCCTCAAGGGTGCGTTGGAAGTCTTATATAAGAAATTAAGTAAAAGAAAACTGCAATAGTTAATGTCGCCGTAACCATTAGATGATAGGTTGATAGATGTGGCGTTGGATTTTTTGTATACAAAAGGTGAAGTAAAAAACATTGCACGAGCTAATGTCGACGTAGCCACTAGGTGGCGCTCCCGTATAATCTAGCGATGATAGTTTTATAGATTTCATACACATACATATTGTAATGTGTATACACTCTTTATCTCTTTCAATAATAAGGGGCAACATCTAGTGGTAGTAATGGAGAACTCGCTTCTTTAAGCATCGAGAAACCTCTAGTGGCTTAGAGGGGAACTCATTCAGCGCATACAAGAACCTCGAAAGGGGTAAGCATCTAGTGATAAAGTGGAGAACTTCGTTAAGCATCGAAAACAACCTCGTAGATTCTCGAACCGATTGGAGGTATATAAATAGGCGCTTGGAAGCGAAGCGGTTCATTATGGATTGTGAATTGCTGTAAAGCATTGAATAATTACAAATAGAAGTGGACACCGAACATTTGCTCAAACGACCATGCGACTTATGAGCATCCAGTGAGTACTATTAGTAGCTTGAATATCATTTTCATGATATGGTTTTTGTATATGCTAATTTATATTCTCAAAAGGGATTAAAAAAGCCCTTTTGGGATCTTTTTTGAAAACGAACTATATGAATATTTATAGATGAAGACAATAATAATGTACGCGTTAAATGGGATAATGTTTTTGTGTCGCCACAAAAAGAGGAATAGGTATACATATGTACATCTTAATACGCTAGGTAGGTATTTGAGTCTGTTTTGAAAACTGATGTAGTATTTTCTCCTAGTATTACATATTAATAATTATTTTTAATTGTTACTAAGTGATTTTAAGTGATCATTATTAAATCATAAGAGATTTTTACTAATTTGTATTAAGCTTCAACTGCTTATACTCGTCAGTCCTCTGGCAGTCAAATTCTGAAATTTTTAAATATCTTACGATGTAGGTACTCAAAAAAGTGACTGGCCCGATTGGGAACAATATATTAATTAGATTAGTTATCATACACCCGAATTTATAGAAGTTTGATTTAAAAACTATCGTAAACAAAATATCCTCAAAAGTTACCCAACTTTTGTAAAATCACCCATATGTATATGTACCTATATTCATATTAACCTACTAACCTCTATTTGTGCATATGAATACCTACATATACATATATATGCAATTACTAATTACCTACCCAATATTTGCCTAAACAATATATGTATGTAATGTAGGTACTTACCTATAATTATGTATGTGCAATTTTATACTTTGTAGTAAAGTATGATTCGTCCACTATCCCTATTTTCAGAAAAAAAAAGAAATTTAAAAATAAACCTATCCCAACCCATATCAAACTAATGACGAAATTGAAGAAAAATTCACCGAAACTCACAAATCATCATCATGTCGAATTACATGCAAGCACCAACATAAATTTCATTTTATGAATGAGAACGAAATTTAAAAAAAAAACCTTCAAAATACATTTTCTGCAGCGAACGTGATTTGGCCTTGAATGCCACACTTTAACATACATACGAGTATGTACCTACACAGTTGTTATTGTTGTTTTTTATTCTAAATAACAATATTCCGTTATCTTTCTCGACCATAACAAATTGTGAGTAAATTTCCCATAAGGACCAAATCTGTAAAATTGGGTGTTGTATTTGATAGACTGATACAATAACTCGCCGTGCGATACTAGCGACTTATGAGCATTTGAAAAATAAGTGTCGCCATCTAGATCAGAATTTGCCCGGTGTCCCTTCTATTTGTAATTATTCATTGCTGTAAAGTAAAGACTGTGTTTAAAAAGTAATAATTGAAAGTGTGGAATAAAGAAATTTTGTTAGTAATTTAAATAAAGTGAATTTATGTTTTTATTTACGAAGTGTGAATAAGTTTTAATTATCGAACCAAGCCGAATATTACAATATTGTAATATTCGGCTTGGTCCGATAATTAAAACTTATTCACACTTCGTAAATAAAAACACAAATTTTCTTTATTTAAATCGATATAAACTTATTTATTGAACACTCAATTATTACGTTTCAAACACAGTCTTTACTTTACAGCAATTCACAATCCATAATGAACCGCTTCGCTTCCAAGCGCCTATTTATATACCTCCAATCGGTTCGAGAATCTACGAGGTTGTTCTCGATGCTTAACGAAGTTCTCCACTTTATCACTAGATGCTTACCCCTTTCGAGGTTCTTGTATGCGCTGAATGAGTTCCCCTCTAAGCCACTAGATGTTTCTCGATGCTTAAGAAGCGAGTTCTCCTATTAGCCACTAGAGGTTTCTCGATGCTTAAGAAGCGAGTTCTCCTATTAGCCACTAGAGGTTTCTCGATGCTTAAAGAAGCGAGTTCTCCTATTACTACCACTAGATGTTGCCCCTTATTATTGAAAGAGATAAAGAGTGTATACACATTACATTGCCCCCTCCTTAGGATTGATCGTCCCGAACAAATCCATCGTTCTCATCACCACTGTAGCGATGTAGCCGGTCGCGATGTACAACTTTAGGTTTTCCTCTGACTCCCTTTTGTATCCGGTACACGACATCGTTGATTTTTGTAATGACTGTATATGGACCTTCCCAGTCCCGTTGAAGTTTCGGTGACAATCCTTTTTGTCGATGGGGATTGTAAAGCCACACCCGATCCCCTGCTTGGAACTCTGTTGTTGTCGCTCGTATATCGTAGCGTGTCTTCATTCGGTCACTGAACATCTTTATTTTCAACCTGGTATTGTCGTGGATCTGAAGGAGTCTTTCTCTGAGGTCATCAATGTAGTCATCCTCGGCTTGCGGTTCCGATGTGGGGCATCCAAATTTTATTTCGCTCGGCAGTCTGATGTTCCTTCCCATCAAAATCTCAGACGGTGTATGGCCAGTTGAGCTATGTCTTGCACTTCGATACGCCATCAAAAACAGTGGAATGTGTCGATCCCAATCTCGCTGGTTGTCGTCCACAACTTTGCAAAGATGTTCCTTCAGGGTTCGGTTGAATCGTTCGACCATGCCATCAGATTGTGGGTGAAGTGGTGTTGTTCTTGTCTTCTTGATGTCAAGAAGCCCACAAACTTCCTGAAATATGTTTGATTCAAAATTCCTTCCCTGGTCGGAATGCAGTTCTAATGGAACGCCGAATCTGCTCACCCAGTTGAAGACAATTTGGTCTGCGACTGTTTTGGCTTCTTGGTTTGGAATGGCGTATGCTTCAGGCCACTTGCTGAAGTAATCCATGACGACCAGAATATAACGATTTCCATTGTTTGTTTCCGGAAATGGTCCCGCCACGTCTACTGCAATCCTTTCGAAGGGTGCTCCGACATTATACTGCTGCATTTGGCTGTGGTTCTTTTTGTTCGGGCCTTTGGTGGCAGCACAGGTATCGCATTTTCGGCACCACTTCTCGACATCTTCCCTTGCATGTAGCCAGTAAAATCGTTGTCGAACCTTTTCTAGCGTCTTGTTCACTCCTAGATGACCTCCCGAAACTCCACCATGCATCTCTCGCAGAACATCCATAACCTTCGATCTCGGTAAGACTAGCTGCATTACATAAGACTTTCCATCTGCTGATTCCCATTTACGTCGAAGGACACCCTCTTGGACATGAAACGAGTCCCACTGTGCCCAATAGGCCTTCAGAGTCGGACTTCTATCGGAGATATCAGCCCATTCTGGTTTTTCCTGGTGTTCCTTCCAAGCGAGGATGGGTTCGATATCTGAGTCTTCTTGTTGAGCCTTCCTCAACTCGTCGTTGCTCCAGCCATAAATGGGATCGGCTCTGGTTCGTTGGACAGTAACCACTTCTTTTTCTTCTTGTCGTCTACAATGCTTACAGTCTTGTTTACATGGTCTCCGAGACAGTGCATCTGCATTTGAGTGAAGCTTCCCCTTCCGATGTTGAATTTCGTAATCGTACGTCTGCAGCCTCTCAATCCACCTTGCCACTTGACCCTCTGGATTCTTGAAATTCAAAAGCCAGTTAAGTGCTCCATGGTCAGTTCGGATAAGAAACTTCTGTCCATAGAGATACTTATGGAAGAAGTTCTCTTCTGGTCACACAATAATTTCTTTCCGACTTCGAGAGTACCTTGCTGTAATAGGCAATCACCTTTTCTTCGCCATTATGCACCTGCGATAGTACAGCACCTATCCCGACATTGCTCGCATCAGCATCAATTATGAACGGTTTTCCTGGAGTTGGGTAGGTCAGCACTGGTGCATTACACAAGCGTTGCTTGAGCTCTTGAAAGCTGCGCTCGCATTCACCTGACCATCTAAACTGCTTTCCCTTTTCCGTTAGCTGATGTAGACTCTTGGCGATTCCAGCAAAGTCCTTCACAAAGCGCCTATAGTAGGTGGCTAGACCCAGAAAGCTTCGGAGTTGGTGTTTGTCCTGTGGTGTTGGCCAATTCTTCACGGTGTCAACCTTATCAGGATCCGTTTTTACACCTTGGGATGAGATGATATGTCCCAGATATTTTACTTCGGTTTTGAAGAGTGAACACTTTTCTGGGTTAAGCTTGAGGTGGGCTTCTCGAAGTCTTTGAAACACGGCTCTCAGATTTGTACAGTGTTCGTCAAATGTTTTCCCGTATACTATGACGTCATCCAAATAGACCAGGCAAGATTTCCACGTGAGTCCTTGCAGGACGCATTCCATTAGGCGCTCAAAAGTCGCTGGAGCATTGCAAAGTCCAAAAGGCATCACTTTGAACTGCCACAATCCGTTTCCTGTTGAGAATGCTGTCTTTTCTTTGTCTTCAGGATGGATTTCGACTTGCCAGTAACCACTTTTCAAGTCCAAAGTTGAGAACCATTGTGCTCCTTCCATTGCATCCAGAGTATCACTGATCTTAGGCAGAGGGTAGCTATCCTTCTTGGTCACATCATTCAACCTTCAATAGTCCACGCAAAAGCGGGTTGATCCGTCTTTCTTCTTTACCAGGACCACTGGAGACACCCAAGGGCTTTTAGAGTTTTCGATCAGACCTTCTTCCTTCATGGTGGTTATCAGTTCTTCAACCTCACCTTGTTTGGCTAGTGGAAGGCGTCTTGCAGGTTGACGAATCGGCCTTGCATCCCCGGTATTGATTCGATGTTGCACCAGTTGCGTTCTGCCATATTTCCCTTTCGATGACGAAAAGATGTCTGCAAATTCTTCGAGGAGGCCTTCTGCAGTTCTTCGTTGTTGGTGGCGAAGATTAGATGACTTGAGAATGTTCGTCTTTGTGGAGTTCAGCTCTTCGGACTTCAAGGATTGCCTTGACTCTTCTTCGTTGATCCTTGTTATCGCTGATACAGATTCGCATTGTCCGACAATCTCACCTTTTCTAAGCTTAACTTCATACGGCTTGATGTTCAGTATTCGTACCGGAACCATGTTCTTTAATGGTCTCACAAGAGTCTTCCCGATGGTGACGTTTTGGGAGGACTTTACAAATGCTGGTTCGACCATGAGGTATCGATGGCTGCCAGGCTTACCCTTCAATTTCGTCCACACGAATACTTCTGAAGAAGCAGGCAAAGTGAGATCTTCTTTGATGACGGTTTTCACAGATGACGAGGTCTCATACGAGTTAGTCCCATAGATCATCGGAATCTCGATGTTTCGATATTTCAGGACTTGGTTCCCGATGTCCAATATCACTCCATGATCTTTCATGAAATCGATGCCGACAATGCACTCGTCGCATATATCTGCTACCAGGAACGGGTGAGAGAATTCCAACTCTGTTATCCGAATCTTAAGACGTACCTCACCATAAACTTTTGCGGCCTCTCCAGTTGCAGTCCTTAGACGATAGCTGTTGGTGTTGTGGAGCCATGCCTTCTTGACGAGGTCTTGCCGTACGATGGACGCCGTGGCACCGGTGTCAATGGTAGCCACACATTTGTTGCCGTTTATACTTGCTTCCACGGTCAGGCTCTTGTTGTCACGTTTCGTTTGAGAAACCTGGATGTCGTTTCTGGGGCCATCGATACCAGAAACCAGCTTCTGCCCCTCGAAGTTGGTTCTTATTCGTTTCCCGGTCGGGAAACAACTCCGGAAGCAACGTTATTGGTGTTGCTTTGAACGGTTGAATTACTTCTATTTCCACAGTGTTGGCATGTGGTTCTTCTTCGTGGTAATCTGCACTGCCGCTGTAGATGCCCAGTCTTATTGCAGTTCCAGCATCGTGCTGGTCCGTCTCGCTGACTCCTTTCCACAGTAGCCTTCTGACAAGAACATTCTTGGACTTCTATTTCTCTTTCGCGATGCACGTTTTGGGAAGCTTGTTCTGCAGCTTCCATCGTCAGAGCGAAAGCCAATGCTTCTGGTAGTGTTCGCTTTCCGGCAGTGCGGATAGCCCTTTGGAGATTTATATCGCCCACAGCTCTCACAAAGGCTTCAACAGCAAGTTGATTTATTATCTCGTTACCAGCTGTTGGATATGCCAGGTGAACCAATCGCTCGATATCTGCCTGAAGCTGCTGCAGAGTTTCACCTCTTTTCTGTGTCCTATTGTTAAGCTGAACTCGGAAGACTTCTGTCATGTGGCTATCCCCAAACCGCTGTTCGATTGCATTTACCAGAACTGTGAAGTCGCCACTCTTCTCCGCTGGTATGGTTTGTAGCAGTTCAGCAGCAGATCCTCTTAAAGCAAGCGTAAGAGCAATGTATTTTTCGTGATCGTCCCAGCCGTTTGTTAACGCTGCTGCTTCAAACTGTTTCTTGTAGATTGACCACGGAATCTGCCCATCAAAGCTTGGAGGATTTACTTCTCTTTTCCTTGAGCACTCACCAGAAGGTTCTCGAGCTTTCATCTTTCGCACTTTTTCAAGTTCATTTGTAATGGTTTCGATTCGTTCGTCCATTTTCTCGATACGTGCGTTTTGTTTTTCGACACGCTCGACGCGCTCGTCAAGAGTATTGATTTTTCCTTCGAAGACCGAAAACCTGCCTTCTAAAAGGTTTCTCTGTTCGTCGAACCGCTCTAGAATATTCTGCTGTTCTTGCTTTTGGTCGCTTCTTTGGGCTTCTAGTTGTTTCAGGACATCATTTTTATTTTCTTCAAATTTGGCTAAAAGAACTGACACCATGTTAGATAAGGCAACATTTGCATTTACCTCTTCCACTTTTGCTTCTAATTTAAAAGCAAACGTATCTGGGTCTTCATTTTGCTGCTCCAGATATTCCTGCAGCCGTTTAACGAGTTCGGTTTTTACGCCTGTCCCACTTAAGCCACGTTTGCTTAGTTCGGCCTTTAGCTCAGGGACAGTTAAGTCTTTTAAAACTTTACTCATTTTTTTATTTATTTTTTTTTTTTTAACTTCACTACTTCACACAAAATAGTTCAATCACTGCTCACTGTTTTTATTCTCAATAAGTTTTAATCCCTTATTCTGACACCAATGTAATATTCGGCTTGGTCCGATAATTAAAACTTATTCACACTTCGTAAATAAAAACACAAATTTTCCTTATTTAAATCGATATAAACTTATTTATTGAACACTCAATTATTACGTTTCAAACACAGTCTTTACTTTACAGCAATTCACAATCCATAATGAACCGCTTCGCTTCCAAGCGCCTATTTATATACCTCCAATCGGTTCGAGAATCTACGAGGTTGTTTGCGATGCTTACCCCTTTCGAGGTTCTTGTATGCGCTGAATGAGTTCCCCTCTAAGCCACTAGATGTTTCTCGATGCTTAAGAAGCGAGTTCTCCTATTAGCCACTAGAGGTTTCTCGATGCTTAAAGAAGCGAGTTCTCCTATTACTACCACTAGATGTTGCCCCTTATTATTGAAAGAAATAAAGAGTGTATACACATTACAGTATGTATAAGAAAAAATAAATATTTCGTTCGCAGCACCCTCTAAAACCATTTGTTCAAATTGTTTTATTTCTAATATCGATGAAAAAATGTGAATTGCAACATTCATTTTTGGCTTGTTGTCACGCATCTATAGAATTTACAAATGAGTTTTTTTCGCGTACACTTCACACACACATTGAATAAACTCCCACATCAGCTGTTCGCTTCAGCTTCTAGGCAAACCAAGATGGCTACAGAGGATCTTTATCTTCGTATAGAGTGTTCTTGCTACGTTTTCTAAATCGTGATTTTCAACGTATACAGCTACACCTACAGTCGGTGATTATTACGGCCACCATAAAAAAAAACATACACATACACAGGCCTTGTATAAGTTAACACACAACATCGCGAAAACTGCTACACTAAATGCTGACTTGCATTGCACGTGTAAGCCCAATAAAAATACACAAAATTCCCGGAATTGTTCCCATGGAAATGAGGTGCTTTCTTGGGAACTGAATGCAACGACAAGACGGCGACTACATGGTTTTTATTATTGCTGAGGTTAGGTAAAAAATAGTATTTAAGGAATAGAAATTAAGATTAGTTTTTTCAGTTATAATAAAATTGTAAAAGACGGCGTAACGCTGCAACCCGAAAAATAAATAAAGTTTTTTTTAAATAAATTTTATGTAGTAAGTTTTAACTGGCGCCCGAGCAGGGACCGCGACGAAACCTCTATTTTGGAAAAAACCAAACGCGTAACGAAGCCCTCAAGTAGTGCGTAGCGAAAGAACTTCCAAGTAGAGCATCGAGTAAAAACAAAGTATTTTGGAAATAAAAACAAACGCGTAACTAAGCCCTCAAGTAGTGCGTCGCGAAAAAATTCCAATTAGTGCGTCGAGTAAAAACAAACTATTTTGGAAAAAAGAACCAAACGCGTAATAAAGCCCTCAAGTAGTGCGTCGCGAAAAAACTTCCAAGTAGTGCGTTGAATAAAAATAAACTCACTCGTAACTTCTCGCGGTCCGAACCTCAATAAACGGTTGGAGAACATAAAGAAAAGGGCCCCTGAGTAGCAGATGCAAAAAGGACATAGTTGAACTAGAAGCCGCTCCAATGCCGATCATCCTGTTTTTATTGTAAGAATTTTATCATAAGCTTAATATTACTTCAATTTTTTCTATATAAAACTACTTAACCCTAAATAATCATATATATTTCTTAGTCTTTAAGATTACATACAATTATTTTTCAATATTAATTATTATAAAAATCATAAAAGTATTTAAAAAAAAAAAGAAAGGTCATTAGACAGCAGTTATAAAAATTATTCATTAATATTTTAAACTAACTAAACCCGATAAAATTTAATAATCATGGCGAATCCACAAAATCTTGCTAGACCTCCAATTGTCGAATCCCAACCAAATCCTACGGTCCAACAGCATGCGAATAATAATAATATAAATCGCTCTGAATTACAAACTGTAATTACATCCATGGTAACCCAAGCCCTCCAAACAGAGGGAAGGCGCATTATTCATTCTATAATGAATCCCAATTCTGATCAATTCGCAGGAATTGACCAGGTAATCAACCCAGATCAACGATCAAATATTTCAGAACTTGATAAAATACCTGATGTTGTCAGAAGCTTGAGAGAGTTCTCTGGACAACCAGGGGAGTTCAGCTCATGGCGCAAAAGCGTCGAAAGAATTCTAAGAATCTATGATTCCACTAGAGGTTCTCCAAAATATTTTGGCATCATAAATGTAATTCGAAATAAAATTGTTGGACACGCAGACCATGTTCTCGAGTCCTATAACACTCCTCTTAACTGGGAGAATATTTCTAGATGCTTAACACTACATTACGCGGACAAACGCGACCTAGGAACTTTAGAATACCAATTAACGTCTTTAGTACAAGGTAACTCTTCTGTTCAGGACTTCTACCAGGTAGTTTACTCTCACCTGTCATTGATCCTCAACAAAATTGGATCAATGGAAATGGGCACGGAAGCAGTAAACATGTTAATGCAGACTTATAGGGACAAAGCCCTAGACACATTTATAAGGGGTCTTAAAGGCGATCTGCCTAGGCTTCTCGGCATCCGAGAACCTTCAGATCTACCCCAAGCATTACATTTATGCTTAAAACTTGAAAACCAATATTATCGTTCGCAATATGCATTAACAACAAGCAATAATGCAAAGAGAATCTATAACTCAATACCTCCAGAACTTCCTCCCAGAAGAACAAATAATAACAATAATTCCTTACCCAATCGTCAAACCCCATTCTACCCCCAACTTGCTCACTTTGCCCATGTCCCTCGTCCTGTAGAGAATTATAACAATCGCTCTTACCCATTCAACAATAATGTTCAAAAACAACAACCTTACAATGGCCTTAACTACCAACGTCCATTTCAAAACCAGACACAGGGAAATAATCCCAGGCTACCTGTAAGGTCACAACCAGGGGTTGAACCAATGGAAACTTCCACCATTAGAACAGCCCAAGTTAACTATGCAAACAGGCCGCAACAAAACCAAGAAAGATGGCCACCAGCTCCAAAACGACCAAATCAAATGCCACAGCAGCCTAATTATCCAAGTAAACTTCAAAGGAATTTCCATATTGAGGCCTCTCCTCAAGAAGATTCTGCAGCCCAATTAAATCCATCAGTTCAAGAGATGGAATTACAACAATACTATGCCGTTCCACAGTCTCTTGATCAACAATACGAACAAAGCTTCAATAATTATGTGGAACCACTAACACAAATGGACGAAAATACCACTGAGATTACATCCGAGCTTAGTGATATTCATTTTTTAGATTAGCCAGCTCTTCACTGCCTTATATAGAAGTAAAAACAAGCAGTGGAGAAGTGCTGAAAATCTTGATAGATACAGGATCGAATAAAAACTATATTCAGTCGTCTTTGGTAAAAAATCCAAAACCTAACGATGAAAAATTCTTTGCTAATTCAGTTGGAGGAAAAATAGAAATTACACACCATACCTTTGTAAATTTATTTGGATTAAGCGACACAAAAATCAAATTCTTCTTAATGCCACACCTTACATCTTTCCACGGTATTCTTGGGAACGATAGCTTAAAAGATTTAGCAGCAGTAATTCACACACGACACAATTACATGATTATTAGAAATAGCTTAAAAATACGAATCAAACAGTTTACCACACAAGCTGTAAATACATTGACCCTTAGAACTGAACATATGACATTAGAACAACAGAAGCTAATCAAAAATTTGGCCGCAAGGTATCCTAAATTATTTGACGAACCAGATGAAAAGCTAACTTATACGACTGTTGTAAAAGGTGAAATTCGTACAACATCAGATTCACCTGTCTATACAAAATGTTACCCATATCCAATGACCCTCAAAGACGAAGTAGAAAGTCAAATACGGAAACTTCTTAATGATGGTATTATACGCCCATCAAGATCACCGTACAATTCACCAGTGTGGATTGTCCCCAAAAAGTCAGACTCTTCTGGTGAAAAGAAGTTTCGGTTGGTGATCGACTACCGGAAACTTAATACCATCACAATTCCTGACAGGTACCCCATACCCGAAATCAATGGAGTACTCGCGCAATTGGGCGAAAACAAAATTTTCACGGTCATTGACCTAAAGAGTGGTTTTCATCAAATTCCACTCAAGGAAAAGGATATCGAAAAAACAGCCTTTTCCGTAAATAACGGCAAATATGAGTTCACCCGCCTGCCTTTTGGGCTGAAAAATGCCCCCTCGATATTCCAAAGAGCGCTAGATGACATACTCAGGGAGCATATTGGGAAAATATGCTTCGTCTATATAGACGATATTATTATATTTAGCAAAGACGAGGAGTCACACTTACGAAATATCGAAACAATCTTTAGAACATTAGAAGCTGCTAACATGAAAGTTCAGCTTGACAAATGCGATTTCTTTAAAAAAGAGGTTGAGTTCCTTGGATTACTCATTTCTTCAGATGGCATAAAAACCAACCCGGAAAAGGTTAGGGCAATACTTAACTTTCCATACCCCAAGACGCTTAAAGACCTGAGATCTTTTTTAGGATTATCAGGATATTACCGTCGTTTCGTCAAAGATTATGCCAAGTTGGCAAAACCCTTGACAACACTTTTGAGAGGGGAAGACGGACGGTTGTCCAAAAACCTTTCAAGTAAGAAACTAATCAGTCTAAACGAAGAAGCAATAAAAGCTTTCACGAAACTAAAAAACTCGTTAGCTTCAAAAGAAACCATTCTATCCTACCCAGATTACAAAAAAGAATTCGAACTTACCACAGATGCGTCAAATTACGCACTCGGAGCAGTCCTTTCACAGGATGAAAAACCAATAATATTCATTTCACGTACACTTTCCGAAACTGAAGAGGCGTATGCCACCAATGAGAAAGAAATGCTGGCCATAATTTGGGCTTTGCAATCTCTCCGAAATTATCTCTATGGTTCAGCTAAGGTTAAAATTCTAACGGACCACCAGCCTCTGACGTATGCTTTGAGTAGCAAAAATCAAAATTCTAAAATGAAGCGTTGGAAAGCCGCATTGGAAGAATACAACTATGAAATGATATATAAGCCTGGCAAGGCGAATGTTGTTGCTGATGCACTCTCAAGACCACCCCTTGATTCCCAAATACATTCACTTACAGCTTCACAACATAGCGACGAAAGTTCCTCACACGAACTTATACCAACAGTAGAAACGCCGATAAATGCCTTCAGAAACCAACTTATTCTTCTAATAGGAGATGAAGACTCTTACCAACTTCAATACCCTTTCTCAAGTTTCCGTAGACACATTTTCACAAAACCTCAATACACGAAGGAAAATCTCATTTCTATATTTAAACGGTACTTAATCCCCACTATAGTCAACGGGTTAATGACTAACGAAAGTACAATGGGCATTATCCAATATATTTACCCCCTTTATTTTAAAAATTATAAAATCCGCTTCACACAAACTAGAGTTACCGACTTAACCATCCAAGCTGAACAAGAGGAACAAATCCTTAAAGTCCACAATAGAGCTCATCGCAATGCACGCGAAAACAAAGCACAATTAATTCAAAATTATTTCTTTCCCCAAATGAACTCAAAGGTTAATAAAATAGTAAATCAATGCCAAACATGCCACGAACACAAGTATGATCGACATCCACAAAAACCTGAGCTCAGACCAACCCCCATACCTCAATATCCAGGTCACATCTTACACTTAGATATCTATTCAACAGAAGGAAATTTGGTGCTTACAGCCCTTGATAAATTCTCTAAATACGCTCAGACAAAAATTATTAAGTCAAGAGCTGTACAAGATATATTAGAACCTTTAAGACAGATATTGTTCAACTTCGGCGTCCCAAAAATTGTTGTCTTTGACAACGAAAAATCTTTTAGCTCAGCTTCTGTTTGTTTCTTAATGAAAGATCAACTAAAAATTGAGATTTACAAAACTCCACCGCATTCCAGTACAATAAACGGACAAGTAGAGAGATTTCACTCTACGCTTTCGGAAATAATGCGTTGCTTGAAAACCGAAAATATTCACAGATCATTCCTAGAGCTATTAGATAGATCCGTATACGAATATAATTGCTCAATTCACTCAACAATAGGAAAGAAACCGATCGAAGTATTTTTTGGCAGAAACGTAAGTACAGACCCGGAACAATTTGAATTAGCAAGGGAAGAAAATATTCTTAAACTACGTGAAAAACAGAAAAGTGACCTAAAATATCATAACAAAGAAAGAAGCCCTATTAAAAACTATTTGCCTGGCGAAATCGTTTATTGCAAAGTAAACAAACGGTTAGGTTCTAAACTATCACCTCGCTTCAAAAAAGAAATAGTCAAAGAAAACAAATCAAAAACCATAACTACCGAATCTGGTAGAATAGTACATAAAGCCAACATTAAAAGTTAAAAATCATCCTTTCACAGGTACCTAACATCATTGGTTCACGCAGGCATTGAGGTCCTTGATTACTCCAATTCGGAGATAATCGTACTCAAAAAGGGGACAGCAAGAATTCAAAACGGAAACCTTAAATTTATCCATATCATAGAGCTATCGACTTACGAAGATTTTATCCTAAAAACATCATCCCTCCTATATCAAAACATCCCAATACAAAATACATTTTATCCAATCCTTGAGCATGAACTAAAACAAACTAGAACCCTTCTTAACAATATTAAAATAAAAAACCAAAATTCAAGATCGAAAAGATCATTAAATTTTATCGGTACCGCCTGGAAATGGGTTGGAGGAAACCCTGATCATGATGATTTTTCCATTATAACAAATAAGATAAACGAGGTTTTAGAAAATAATAACAACCAAGTTTTAATTAATAAAGTATATATTGATAGAATAAATAAGTTGACAAACATAACTAATGAAATACTTAATGAAACTAAAAAGGACAAAAGTTTTCTAAATGAATTAGTACTAAGCTTGCTTTATAAAATAAAACTTATTAAAGAAGAAATAACAAATGCGATATATGCAATAGAATTAAGTAAAATGAATATTGTTAGTTCAAACATATTATCGAAAACTGAAATTAATGTAATAATGGATAAAATAGATAAGAATAAAATAAATGTACCATTCAGAAACATTGAAGAAACATTAGAATTCGCAGATGTAAAAATTGCTATGAATAATTCCACTATAATCTATATTGTAAGCATCCCGAAAACAGAAGATATGATATATGAAAAGTTAATTGTAAAGCCAATCATAAAAAACAAGAAGTACGTGAATAAAATTGAAAATGAAAATATTTTAAAATGTAATAATGTTATGTATGGAATAAAAAATAATTGTAAGACTATAAATGATATATCAATCTGTAAACAAGCAAACTTAATAGACCTCAGCAATGACAAATGCCTATTTAATTTAATGAAAAGTAAAAACGCAATATGTAAGCAGACAAATAGTCAACACATCCCTCAGATCGAAGAACTGGCAACGGGAATAATCCTACTCAACAATTTTGATGGTAATATAGATATCGATAACAACACCCAACAATTGAACGGAACGTACCTCATCAAATTTTCAAACACTACATTGAGAATCATGAACCAGCAATACATCGCAGAGGAAATATCAGAGATCCATGAGATACCACCACTCTTGCATCTAGTTTCGGAGATATCAGAGAAGGAAGAAATCTTATCACTTCAACTCATGAAGGAACTTCATATAAACAACACCAAAACCATCAATAAAATCCGGATAGAAAAAGATATTCATCAATACATGAATTATTCTTTCTTTGCAGCTATATTTTTTCTCTTCATATTAACACTACTGACGACCCATCTGAAAAAAAGAAAGTTTACCGAAACAACAATCACACCTGTATTCATTCCTCCCGAAAATAATTCAACACATCTTAGCATCTCTGAATATCCGAGAATTCACAACCTGCCGTACTTTTAACACGAGGACGTGTTAAATTAAGAGGGGAAGAGTTAACACACAACATCGCGAAAACTGCTACACTAAATGCTGACTTGCATTGCACGTGTAAGCCCAATAAAAATACACAAAATTCCCGGAATTGTTCCCATGGAAATGAGGTGCTTTCTTGGGAACTGAATGCAACGACAAGACGGCGACTACATGGTTTTTATTATTGCTGAGGTTAGGTAAAAAATAGTATTTAAGGAATAGAAATTAAGATTAGTTTTTTCAGTTATAATAAAATTGTAAAAGACGGCGTAACGCTGCAACCCGAAAAATAAATAAAGTTTTTTTTAAATAAATTTTATGTAGTAAGTTTTAACTTATACTCAGGTCATTAGAACAAAAGTCTTGTCACAAATTGCGTTCTGCGGTTCGGCGTCTTGTAATAAGGCCAAAAAGTGACTGCATTTACGATGACGATGTTCTAAACGTTTGTTTTTATAAAATCATTTTATTTCTAGTGGCAATAATAATTTGATCACTAACTGAAAGTTCCCAAAATCGAGTGAAAAAAATCGAAATCTAAATTTAAAATCAAGTGAAATTGTTTTCAGGTTTCTATATTTCGATCGACTTTATAACTTCGAATAATATTTTCGAAATCACTACACGTGAAATGAAAGCAGAGCAGATGACATATCAGTCAAAAAACTACTTTGGAACTTTGTTGACTTTCATAATTTGTGTCATTATTTGTTCTGTGATTTTCAATAAAATAAATGTAGACAAGTTACCTGCAGATTTACGGTTCTTTGCGATAAGTTTCCAAGTATCGGTTGCGAAAGACTCTAAGGTCGAAACATAGTTTTTCAATGTGACTTTATAGCTATTCAACTAGTTTCCCAAAATTGAATGAAATGAAATGAAAATCTAAATTGAAAATCGAGTTACATTATTTCCAGGGTTCTATCATACTGTAATATTCGGCTTGGTCCGATAATTAAAACTTATTCACACTTCGTAAATAAAAACACAAATTTTCTTTATTTAAATCGATATAAACTTATTTATTGAACACTCAATTATTACGTTTCAAACACAGTCTTTACTTTTCAAACACAGTCTTTACTTTACAGCAATTCACAATCCATCATGAACCGCTTCGCTTCCAAGCGCCTATTTATATACCTCCAATCGGTTCGAGAATGTACGAGGTTGTTCTCGATGCTTAACGAAGTTCTCCACTTTATCACTAGATGCTTACCCCTTTCGAGGTTCTTGTATGCGCTGAATGAGTTCTCCTCTAAGCCACTAGATGTTTCTCGATGCTTAAGAAGCGAGTTCTCCTATTAGCCACATCTAGTGGTAGTAATAGGAGAACTCGCTTCTTTAAGCATCGAGAAACCTCTAGTGGCTAATAGGAGAACTCGCTTCTTAAGCATCGAGAAACATCTAGTGGCTTAGAGGGGAACTCATTCAGCGCATACAAGAACCTCGAAAGGGGTAAGCATCTAGTGATAAAGTGGAGAACTTCGTTAAGCATCGAGAACAACCTCGTAGATTCTCGAACCGATTGGAGGTATATAAATAGGCGCTTGGAAGCGAAGCGGTTCATGATGGATTGTGAATTGCTGTAAAGTAAAGACTGTGTTTGAAAAGTAAAGACTGTGTTTGAAACGTAATAATTGAGTGTTCAATAAATAAGTTTATATCGATTTAAATAAAGAAAATTTGTGTTTTTATTTACGAAGTGTGAATAAGTTTTAATTATCGGACCAAGCCGAATATTACAATACGGTAGATTTTATAACTTCAAATACTTTTCGAAATCACTTCAAGTGAAATTTAAGCAGCTGACATTTATCACATCAGTCAGTGAACAATTTTGTTCTTTTTCATAACTTGTATGATTTCTTATATTTTTGTCGGTGCATTTTAATTATAAGATATAAGTAGTATTATTAGCACATTTGCGTTTCTTTGCATGTGTTTTGAAAGTTTTTGAAAGATCATCGTTTTAAATTCTTTCCATCAAATACAAAATAAAAGCTGCAACTTTTTATGAATAAAGTGCATTCTATAAAAATGTAAAAGTTTATTTTTTTAAGTTAAACTATTACTGTTTTTAAACAATTTCTCCTTGTCGGATTCAAATCACACCAATTTAATCCGGTCTAATTCAATTCACTTGAAAATCGAAAATATAAAAATGTATGAACAGTACATATGTAGATAAAAGTGAATTTCAGAACTCCAATTCATATTTTGAAACGATTTGAATTTCATTTCGAGTGAATGTGAAATGAAGAACCTAGCTGATTGAAAGAACATTGTTCTACTTAAAGTTTTATAAAGAAGAAGAAATTATTTCAAAAGCTTTGTCCGTTACCTGAAATTCTGAAGAATCAAATGCATTATATACAAAAGTTAAGGAATGATGTGAAGCTACCACTGGTTTTAAAAGAGTTTCTATTGTCGAATTCAAATCTTACCAACTTAATCTAGTCAAATTCTATCCAAATCCCTTGAAAATCCCAAAAATCAAAATGCAGAACACGGAAATTCATTTCGTTTTAAGTTTGAAAAGAAATAAAACTAATATCCAAAAAAATGAATTTTATATTATTATATTTTTTATTTCATTTCAAATAAAAGTGAAATGTAGAACCTAGTTGATAGCTTTGAATCATTTCTAAGCTCAAGTAGGATTGTTGTGGTGTTTCATAATTTTTACTAATTTTCCTCCTATAGAATTCATCCAAGGTTTCACCATTTTCTGTTCTTTGATGGAATTTAATGAGAAGGCTTAAATGCTCTTGTTCTTAATTTCGTGCCTATTTTGAACTAAGACTGTTTAGCTAGTTGCATTAGAACATTTTAATATTGCACTTCGTGAAAACATTATCATCGGCTTAACAACTGGGATCGGGTCCTGGCGTGATATGCAATAAGTCTCTCCATTTATACCGATCACGAGTCAACGCACCCCAATTCTTCGCGCATCCTGGTCTACGCCATCTCTCCAGCAGCGTAAGCATGGTCTGCCAATATCAGCTTCGAGGTAGATAGATAGATATACAGTTGTGTTCATAAAAATAGCAGTGCTGGTCACACTTTACGAGTATTAGATGGTCAATTATTTAAATAACGGAAATTCTTACAAAAAAAATGAACATGTTACTTGCATCTAACGGTCTTTCTTTTTCATATTAGAGACTTTTAGCTTGAAGTTATATTCTACTTTTCCCGGTGAACACACATTATTTCCAACTCTCTGAATATAGAGTGTTCATAAAAATAGCAGTGCCTTTGATTTTATAATTAAAGTGTTTATTTTAATTTTTTTTATTTTTCGGTAAGTAAATATTTTACTATTTAAAGTTTTAAGTATTTGTAACATACTAGCATATAACAAATTAATAAATACATATTAGCTCAAAAATAAACAATGGGACGGTCGAAACACTGCCCCGAATAAATTCGAAAACTTATTAGAAAAATGCGTTTGGAGGGAAAACCTACCAAAATATTCAAGACATCCTATAGGCTGTTCAGCAAAAAAGGGTCAGTAACGCTTTAAAATGGCAAAATATGTAAACCGGAAACGCAAGGCCCAAAAAGGATGACTACTGAAAGAACTGACAGAAAAATTGTTCAGTTAGCAAAATAGAACCCTTCCAAAAGCTCTAGGGAAATAAGAAATGGATTTCAACTGTCTGATAGCGCTGTCACAATACGAAAACGTCTTTTAGAAGCAAAGTAACCAGCCCGAAGTCCACGCAAGGTACCATTCTTGACGAAAAGGCACGTGGCAAAGAGAATGGAGTTTGTCAAAGCGCATAGAGATTGGGCAAAAGAGAAATGGAGGAATGTTCTGTTTCTGTGGAGCGATGAAAGCAAAGTCGTCCTTTTTGGGTCCAAGAGTCGTCGAGAATATGTGAGAATACCCCAAAATGCAGCAAACGATCCACGGTACACTATAAAAACAGTGAAGTATGGTGGAGGAAAAATTATGATATGGGCTTGCTTTTCATATTATGGGGTCGGGCCTATTTATTCCATCGGGGGTAGGTATAATGGATGCAACCGATTATGTGAAAATTCTCGATGAGGTTATGTTACCGTATGCTGAAGAGAAAATGCCGTTGGTTTGGGTATACCAACAGGACAATGAGCAAAAGCATACGTAAAAAAGGCAAAATCATGGTTTTCGCAGAAGAATGAAGAAGCTATCCGTTATGGAGTGGCCCGCTCAATCCCCCGGCCTTAACCCCATCGAAATATTTCTTTACTCATTATTCTGGATCTACACCGTAACTCAATTGCACCCGTGGCATGATGGTTAGTCCGTTAGACTGTCATGCCAGAGGCCTTGGGTTCGATCCCTGCCTATGCCATCTTAAGTTTTTTCACGGGTACTGCCTCTTGCGAGGAATTGACATATTCTTTAAGAGTAATTCTTATCATGAAAAGTGCTTTCTGAAATTAGCCGTTCGGATTCGCCTTAAAACTGTAGGGCTCCATCCCTGACAACAGTATTCGCACACAGGAATGGTTGAGAGTTGTAAGTCATTAGGCCCTAGTTCTCAACGGACTGTTGCGCCACCCAATTTATTTATTTTTTTATCGTAACGCAACTTTGCAATAGTTATACAGCTTGGAGACATCCATCTCCATCAGCATACGAGTATTAAGCTCGAACTTTTCCCAACAAATACTCACTTAAAAAGTGTTACTAACCGTTCTTTTAGCATGACTTACGTATTTATATATGTAACTCAACAGGGATACCATTTGCACCCGCCGCTTTTCCATCTTAAAGAGATCCTAGAGTTATTTCCACTTCTTAGTAAATTTCCGTATCTAGGACTGCGTTGTTGAATCCAGGTATCGCATAGTGCCAATTTGTTTTAATGCTGGCTGGATTCAATAATTCTTTAAAATGAGTGGATAGAATGTTTGCGTATAGTTTCGTAAGCACTGCGAATTGCTTGCCATTCAATTCCCATGCAAGTTTCCAAAAATCGGTGGCAGTTTTGCCAGTTGCCAGGTTGGATGTCTGCAGTTCCTCATAATTCTTCTTTTTGGTTTTACATAGCTTCTTATATTGAGAGTTGGCCTTTAAGTAGTTTATTCGAAACAATCCTTGGGAATTCCGGAAGTTTCTCTTACGAGCTTTTTGACATTATTCATCAAACCAAGGCTCCTTTCTAAATTTGCTCCTTTTTCCACTGCACTATTGTTTAGGGTAAGATGATTCTTAAAATTTGCTCTAACATAGGGAGATCTACATTTTGGTGTGATTGAAGTTTTAAATCAAGTTGTTGTCTATCCAGCTTCGAGGTAGATTGCATACGTCTCCGGAATCGTTCTTCCTCATATAAGGGGCCACCAATTCTTCGCCAGACCTTCCTCTCGAACGTGCCTAAGAGATTGGAATGCCTTTTTTACTAAGTACCCAGGACTCGAATCCATATGTAAGTACTGGCAGAACCATCGTCCTGTACAGCAGCAGCTTAGAAGTTATGGTAAGGTTTCTGGATTTAAAAAGCTTTGACAGACTGAAGTAGGCTCTTTTAGCTTTGAGCAACCGCCCGCATGTTTCTTTTTCTATGTTGTTATCAGCAGATACTATTAACCCAAGTTATTTGAAGGATTGCACTACTTTAAACTCATGCTCCGCTTTATAAGCAGGGTCGTTATATTTGAATTTCCAATAACATAACCCTCCCTCAATTAAACCATTAAAAACACATTTTTTTTTCAATTTTTTCAGACTTTATTATTAAATCATCCTTAAAGGGGGTTGCTTATTACAATAAAAGGCGCCTAATATTTTTTTTTAATGGATTTTAAGACCAATCCTTGATATAAACGTATTATTTAATAAACAATAGATCTCGCATATAGTAAGATTGTTTGCAATTATTTTATTTTAAAAAACATGGTTGTCGTTTTGTGTTTTTGTTTTTGTTTGATTTTGATTTTTTTTTCTTGTATTATAAATGGGGTGACATTTGAATTTGGAAAAATAAATATTTATGTATTTTTATTTAGTTTATATTTTATTTTATACAAATTATATTTAGGGCAACACAAGTATGTATTTGAATAATTTTTCTTTAATTGTCATACTATTTTACATAATATGTCATATAATATCTAAGCATAAGGAACCAAAGCAAGAAATAAAGCATACATACGTCACACAAAATCATCTTAAAAACTATGTCAATTTTGTTTTTTGTTCATAAGGATAATATATTTTCTATAATCTTGTGTTTATATTTGTTTATTTGTCGTATTATTATTATATTTGTTTCTTTGAGTGCATATAGAATGTTTACGTATGCGGTGATGTTCTATTTTTTAAATATTCTTTTATTTCGTAATTTTATTTTAATATACGAGTATGTATGTATATTTAGGAAAATATAAACAAACAAAATATTTTGTTAAGATTATTACAGACTATAGCAAACACTCATTATAATGCTTAGCTGTACAAATTGTACCAAAATTGTTGCCATCCAGAAATTTAGTTCTCATATCCTTGTGTTGTTTGAAGTATTTTATACATTTACATCATTACAGAAGGCACTAGTTACACGTTAATCGTTATAATATTTACTTATCTAATTTATTTTATTTACCCTTTGAGTTCACAATTTGTATCTCTATTCGTTCTAAACTTTTCTTGTCTTGAAATCTAAAGTTAAAAATCAATTTAATTGTTTATAATTCGATAAGAAAAAACTTTAACGTGTAACTACTGACTAAATACTATATATATTTCCTCTTTTTATATATATTTATGTAATATTTAGATTAAATTAAAATTATAAAACCAGCTATACATTTACATATATATTGAGTAGTTACATAGAGTTTCTACTTAAAAAGTGTTTAAAACTTGATTTTTGAAATTCTGTTTTGTTTTTTGCTTTTTTGTTTGTTTGTTTGTTTGAAAAGGTAATAAAAATCTATGTTGTGTTTTTTTTATTTTTTATTTTTTAAATTTATATTTATAATAATAATAATACCTATAAACTTTCTTTATCATAATATTTATCTTCTTAAAGCATAACACTATATCTTATAAGCAAATTTTCATCTTTGTTTATCTTGTATCTTCACCTTAACTTTTTTGGTTTAATCAATTTGTTTTGTTTTTAATCTGAGAGCGACATAAACACACAGATCATCGGCTAAATAAGTAGTGTAGTTGGTTACTTTTAAGCACCTAACCTATAATAAATATAATATTGTGAAATTTGATTTGTGGTTTTGTTGATTTGTTTCTAGTTTTTGTTTTTTTTTTAGTTTTGTTTTTGTTTTTAAATATTTTAAGTTAGAATTTTGAAACTAAAGGTATCAATTAATTTTATTGTTAATAACTTTCAGAATTTTAAACTTATATAATGCTATGGTTAAACTATGATTTTGTTTTATAAGAAATGCAAATAGTTTTAAAGTTAAACATCGAAATGAGTTTACATTCGCAAAAATATTTTGCTAAATGAACAATAGTGGTGTATAAAAGGAGGGTAACTTCTAGAATTGGTTTTTCTTATTTGTTTTTAATAAAAATAAAGTTTTGTATGATTTGCATGAAATTATGTACATGCAGGTTTTTCCTGTGTTCAATGAGCTATTTGAATAACATTTCACTATTTTATAGTATATGAAGTTGATTTTTTGAATTTAAGGCAACAGAGTAAAATAATTAGCAAAAACTAAGCGGTCAGATTTTGATTTTATTGAGAAATTAAGAATTCTAAATTGAAAAGGTTTTCTTCTGAAAAAAAAAACACTGACTTACGAAATTCTTCTCAGATTTGAATGCATCCGGGAAACAAGTCTTGCTAGAAAAATTGTAAAAATTGTCTTGACTCTAGCCGTATTTTCCTTTATAAATTGATTTGCTGGGAGTTAAAAATTATATTTATTGTTGTCATTTTGTTTTGTTTTTCATCAATAAATATCAATCAGCTTAACAGTCGTATATGTTGCAACAGTTAAGGGAGCTTTTGCTTTTTACAGACTTTATATCATCAAATGGAATTTCTTGACTATATTGACTATATTAGGAACCTTTTTTTATCTTAAGATCCGACTTTTACCTCTCTTTTTTTGAAAAATCAGTGAGACAAACTTAATGAACTATATGGATTTTGGTTTTTTTTTTTCAAAAGAATTATTGTATTGGGCATGTGATCCATGTTTATTCTAATAGAAGAAATAGTTTCAAATGGGTTTGCCGAAAGAGAAAAAAACTCCTTACGTCGCGTCGGTTCTCTAGATAATACCATATATCGTTTCTCATGTTCTATCCTTACGTTTTTGTCTCAGCCTTTTGGTGAATTAACTGAGGTTCGTCTTCCTTTAGGGTTCAAATATGTTAAAGACATTGAATCGTTGTATAATCTCAGTCACAATTTTGGTTCAAAATGCTTTAAGGTCTGGCTAAATTATTGGAACTCTCTCCTTTTTATATATGTATTTATAGTTAATTCACTTACATGTACAAGACATTGGACAAGAAATAATTTAAACGGCCAATAAGAACTTGATTGAAATTTAATAAATTTCATAAATCGTTAAGACAACAATGCATTTTCAACAAATCTACTAAGAACATTGCTTTTATGTGTTCTTTTCAACTGTTAAACAAATATTGAAAACAGCCTTTGGAAGGAAACAAAGAGGAAGAAAAACCTACAACTGTTGCAATTATGTACATACTTGGAAAATGCCTATTTATCTAATAGAAAAATGTAATATTGCTTGGTCCTTCGAGCCTTAGATATTTCTCTGCTGCTGAAATATTTAAATATGTACTTATTTTTAGTATATTTTTTTTTTATTTAAATTTTATGCAAATTATAGGAAAAATTAAGAAATAAATATTATTATTTTGTATCTCGGTTACACACGCAATATCTTTGGGTTTGCTTTATTTGTTTTTTAATTAATTGTTTTAGTTCTGTTTTAGTTTTACTGAAGTACTTCTGGTCAATGAATAATTTATTTATGATTATAGTTTTATATCTTAACATTTAATAAATCACTCTTCTACTTAAGGTACACATTATGATAGTGAGTAGTTTGTTTTTGCTGTTAAATTTATTTTATATGTAATAATATCTGATATATGAGTTTAAGTTTAATCGGCAGTTTTCAGTTTTTTTTTTTCGTGTCGATACATATCATGCTTGTGTTGATGAGAAATGTATGTACTTAGATTGTTTTATGAATTCATGCAATGTTTAAGAACAAAATTAAATTATATTTTAATTGCTTATAGAGTTAATGTCTTTGTTGTGGTGAAAATTGCAAAACATGTTATTTTATTATTTTTATTTTTATGTTTCGTTTTTTTTTTGTTTGTTTTGTTTTTAATATCATTTCTCGTATTGCTGAATTTATCTACATCTCTAATTAATTAATTCAATTTGTTTGTTTATATAAGAAAAGTTCACTATTTCAAATAAAAATTATAATTTAGAAAAAATCGAACATTTAGTTATTTAATTTAAATATTGTACTTAATTTATAAAACATATTTCGCTCTATGAACTTTACAAAAAATAGTAAAGTCTACCAGGTAGTAAGTATATAGGTAGAAATATTTTGTATGATAAAGGAAAAGTCGAACAGAAAGTTAAGCTTAACAAAACTATATTATATGGTTCATTCACATGGTTTAAGTTATTTGATACAAACATAAATAAATATTATATAATATTAGATATATCTTTGCCAACAAAGGAACAGTTTAAATTAATAACTATAGACACTCAATATTTTATATGTAATGATTGTATGCAGAAGACTTAAAATGCTCTAATAGAAAAAAGACTATTTCTGATTTACAAAGAAGACAGGCAAATTTTAAATAAAAATAATTAAAATAAATTAAATATACATTTATTTATGTAGTTTTTTTTTTTGAATTTGTTGGAATGTTTTCAGATTAAGTTTGAACGGAAAATAGAAAGATTTTTGTTTTATTTTATGTGAAAAGAAATTTGTGATGTAATTTTTGTTTTACCAATATTATTAATTTTTTGGTTTTGAATTTTTTCAAATTAAATTAAGAATTTAAAATTTATACATTTTATAATACTTTCGCTACTGATACCAACAATAAATTTGCAATAAAGAACGCTAAGTTCATTTGTGTCCTATATGTACCTCCACTAACGACGACATCCTTCTCCTCTAAAAATGGATAATCAATAACATGGATTATACCATTTGTGCACTCAACATCGGGCCGGTATACGTTGATCTTCTTTAAGTTCCATTGAATGTAGTATCCTGGAAATTTACGAGCTGGTGTTTAATCAAAAATGAAGTTAAATTTTTGAAAATAGGTTAATTTCGCATTGGTTTAGCATTGGATTAAACTATACATAAAAATATATTATGCTTTTTGTCTTTAATAATTGTGCAAGTTTAACTGATAGAATGAAATCTACAATGCAATTTTTGTCAAAGAACAAAGCAGAAGCTGGCTTTTGAAACAATATATAATAATTACGTTTCAGCCAACACGTGTGAAACATTATTTATGATTGATAATGTAAAAAATATAATAATAATATGATTCTTAATGGGGTTTGGATAAGTACATAACATTATGTTTTCGTGTGAATTGTTTGTACTAATTAAAATTTTTATTTTTATATTCTAATTTCTATTGTTTTTCATGATCATCTTGTGTATTCAAAAAGAACCATACGCGTAAGCTTGGTAAGTGTAGTTTAATTGTTTAAGCAAGAAATTGAATTTATTTATGATTCAAACACAAAAAGGATGCTTTAATTTGCATAAAATAGGAATTTGGCATCTATGTAGATAAATAATAAATTTTTTATTGAACTCATTATTTCGAGAGGCAAGGTAAGCTGTTGACATTGGACTAAGACCGCGCTATCAATTTTTAATTTGTGCCACACTCCTAACAGAAACAGTAAAAGTGACCCGTCAAAACTTTATTGTTGTGAGTGTTCTTGAAAATTGGTACTTACGGTTACAAGTTAATAGAAAGAGAATAATTTAATCTAGTTTTTTCCATTAAAAAAGAAAACATTATAGTGCTAATTTCTCTTATGCAGTGAAGACATTCGTTGCAAGTAGCAAATATATCAATTGATTAAAACAGGTAATAGTTATAATTTTGGATGGTTGTGAATATGAAGAAATTGGTCAATGAAGTTTCGAAAGATCTATCTACTGACAAATGCTACTCGCATAACGGATGGTTATAAAGGGTGATTTTTTAGCTATTATATTTTTGGCAACACTGGTTTAAACAGCTGACGCAAGTTTTGTGTTTTGTTTCACTGTCAGACATCTTCAGTTTGGTCTATAATTTAACCATGAACCGTCTTACAAACGAACAACGCTTGCAAATTATTGAATTTTATTATCAAAATGCGTGCTCTGTTAAGAAAGTTCATCACGCGCTTTTTTACCGAAAAATTGTGTTCAGCGACGAAGCTCATTTTTGGCTCAATAGGTATACGTAAATAAGCAGAACTGTCGATTTTGGACTGAATATCAGCCAGAAGCATTACAAGATTTACCAATGCATCCAGAAAAAGTCACAGTTTGGTGCGATTTATGGGCTGGTGGCATCATTGTGGACCGTATTTCTTCAAAGATGATGCAAATCGTAACGTAATTGTGAATGGTGAGCGCTAACGTGAGATGATATCCAAATCGTTATTTTGCTCAAAATGCAAGAGCTTGACTTGCATGACATGTGGTTTCAACAAGACGTTGCCACATGCTACACAGCTCGCGCAATAATAAACTTATTGAGAGGCGAGGTCGGTGAACATTTTATTTCACGTTCGGGACCGGTCAATTGGCCGCCTAGATCGTGCGATTTAACGCCTTTAGACTATTTTTTGTGGGGTAATGTTAAAGCGCATGTCTATACAGACAAGCCCGCTTCAATTGTCGCATTGGAAGACAACATTGAAGCATTTGTTCGTGAGATAACGGCCGAAATGTTGGAAAGAGTATACCAAAATTGGACTAAGCGGATGGACCATTTGAGGCGCAGTCAAGGTCAACATTTGCATGAAATAATCTTCAAACATTAAATTATATGGACTGTATACTATTGATTAAAATAAAGATTTCATGCATTTTTCTGTATTTTATGTGTTTTTTTGAAAAACTTTCCTATAGCTTTTAAAAAATCACCATTTATTTCGAAGATTTTGTTTTTAACTCTGAATATTTTACAACATTTTTATAACATAGGATTTCAACGTCAGATTTCTGTTGCAAATGTCAAAATTGACATTTTGAATACAACGCTTTGATAAATCGATTTTCTTCATTAAGTGCATTTTTTTGGTATTCCATATATAGTAAAGTGAGAAATTGTCAACAAAACGATCCGCAGTAGCAAGATTTTTGTATTTAAAAATTGGTACAACCGAAAGAAGATTCGTCAGAATAATAATAAAAAAAACACACAATTAGAAGAAAGTTTTGTGAAAATTAAATGTTAAAATTAACTTAACAAAAAAACTAACTAAAACTAATAAAATGGACAATTTTCAAGAAGAAATGGTAAGAAAATATTTGGAAATTGAGATTCTATAAAAAAAAGTTCATTTAACAATAGCTTTAAGGAGGGGGTTTGTTCGTAGACTACTACATTAACATGTGGTGTTGAAGCGAGCTTGAAGATCGCCTCAATTCTTCATATACCTGAATCGAGTTGAATTGAGCTTGATTCGCCTCGATTCCGGTCGGGGATCGGAGTCGAATCAAAATTTGTGAAGAAAAACCTGTGTGGAGGAGTTGGTTTTACAGATAATGTGTTATGGTCTGTTTATTTGCATGTTTGTGTACGAAAAATATAGTTTTGTTTTAATCAAATAAAAAAAAAAAAATTGCACATGGAGTAGGTAGCATATTCTTATATGGTGTTGAACTATTCAGTTTTCATTGCTTAACATGAATCAAACTATCTCACTTGCACTTCATAAGAAACATCGAAACACCATTTGCATTTCAGAAAGTGCTGTCAAACTTAATCATTTTTAATTCTTCTTGTGCGGTGGAAACAAAAAAAAGATTTATCTAATCTAAACTGAGATAAACCTTTGGTGGAAACATAGCAAAACTTAATTATATTATCTATTGTTTTCTCTTGCAAATTAAGCCCAGTTAGTCCATTTTCACTAACAAAACTAAATAATATCAACAGCAATAGATTGATTTTTTTCCCCAATGGAAAACACACATGATTCCAAATGCACAACTACTCAACGAACACAGCCATCGAGATACAAATGCAATATCAATCGTACCAACATTTGAGAACGAAATCACATAAGATCCATTCGGGACTCGTATAAATGTCAAAAACCCATTCATAGTAAGATTCTACTCTAACTTTTATCGGTGTTATTAATACTATGGATATTGTTTTTGTTATTCGTGTAAAATCCTACTATACTATGGATAGATTTTCCAACAAAACACGGGTATTGTTAAGGCAGCCTTTATTTTCATTTCATAAAGTTCCTTCTCAATGGTGTTGGTATTGAACTTTTTGGATATCCCCTTAGCCTATAAATGCTTAATTTGTTCTTCATTGGTTACATATGTATTTAATGTATGTATGTATCTTTGTACAAACTGCGGTGATTAAATTGATTATATTATAATGCTTCGATTATAGCAATGAACTGTTTAAGCATAACCATAACTATATTTTGTCATATTGAAAATAATAAAAATTAAAACAAAAATAACAGCATAAGCATCTATATTTATAAATGTAACAAACAAACTTGCTATATTTTATATTATTTAAAAGTTTTGAATATCTTTGGAGTATTTTCTTGTTTTTAAATTTATGATTATGTTATACATTAAAAAATGTTGACACGTAATGATGAATGTTTGTAAAAGTTTTGAATGTATGTTTTTATAGTTTTGGTTTTTTTTTTTCTGTACATACAAGGACTAAACGCAACAACTCACCAGTCCATTCATGGTCCTCGTAATCATCATGTAAACCTTTTTAGGTTATTTTTTAAAGTTTAAAGGTAGTTTTTGTTTTTGTTTAAAGCAAACGTTAAGGAAAAAACAAAAGAAAACAAATATTTGAGTTAATTTGTTTTCACAAATAACCGACATGAAATTAGTGATTTTAGTTGTTATTTTTGAGGGAAATAAGGGGAAACGTAAGCTTTCATGTTTTTTTTTTATCTACAAAAATTTTGTTTTTTTGAGTTTTTTTAGTTGAAGAACTTTTTGTGAAGTTCAAATTTGAACATCATATATTTTTTGTCCTTAAGAGTTTAAATTAAATCGATTATTTTTGGGCTATAAGTGTTTTTGTATTGTTGTGTTAAAAATAATATACTTACGTCCAAGTTCTTCATGAACTTTCAGTTTTAGGGAGTCCCGGAATGTTGGGAGAACAATTGAGTCACTTTCCTCAGTCATTGTAGCAAGCTCCTTCATTGTAAATGTACGGTCTGAGATAACAAGATGCCTCTCAAGAATAGATTTTGACTATAAAAATAAAACAAAAAGAAATAATAGAATAAAATGAAAAAAATATATATCTACACAGTAAATAATTACATTTTTCAATTCATAATTATACATTGTTCTTTAATAATAATAACTATTTTGATATGCAAATATATGTACTTAAAATTAAATTTAAAAAGAGGCTGGGATGCGACCCACACTGATAACTTCCCATCCCGTCTGTCGATTTGTCAATTTGTATCAATTTTAACCAAACTTGCGTACTATTTTTTGTAGATTTTATTTTTTATGAAGAAACGGACTGTTGGATTTTTATAAAAAAATTACTGAATATCGAAAACAATATTTTCTGTGAAATAAAATAAGTTTGAAGCCAATATTTGTAATTTTTGAAACGCTATTTGAGCCGAAAGTAAATTTTTACAAGTTTTAGTATTGTTTTTTTTTTGTTTTTATTCTTTTTATTTTTCTCAAAATTTTATAAAATGTTGAAAACAATATTTCTTAAAAGATAAAATTAGTTTGCTGCCAATGTTTCAAATTTTTGAAAAGATATTTACGTCGAAAAACAATTTTTACCAACTTTTATAAATTTTTTTTTAGGTTTTTATTTTTCGTAAAAAAAACCGTCAATTCGATTTTTCTCAAAATTGTTTCTATTGTTGAAAACAATATTTCTTATACGTTTAAAGTAGTAAGAAGCCATTATCTCAAATGTTTGAAAAGATATTTGAGTCAAAAATCAATTTTTAACAATTTTTGTTAATTTTTTTTTCGGTTTTTAATTTTTTGTAAAGAAATGTCAATTTGATTTTTTTCAAAATTTTACTGAATGTTGACAACAATATTTTTTGAAAGATTAAAGTAGTTTAAAGCCAATATCTCGAAGTTTTGAAAACATGTTTGAGTCGAAAATCAATTTTTACCAACTTTTAAAAAATTTTTTTTTGGTTTTTATTTTTTGTAAAAAAACTGTCAATTCGATTTTTCTCAACATTTTTCAGAATGTTGAAAACAATATTTCTTATAAAATAAAATAAGTTTGAAGCCTTAATCTCAAGTTTTTGAAAAGATATTTGAGTCGAAATTCAATTTTTACCAACTTTGAGTAGTGTTTTTTTAGGTTTTTATTTTTTATAAAAAAATTGTCAATTAGATTTTTCTCAAAATTTTATCAGATGTCAAAAGCATTATTCTTCGTTGTACAAAATTGTTTTGGAGATAAAATCATATTTTAGTCGTAAAATTTTCGAGGTGACAAATTTTTTTTTTCAGTTTTTTTGATTTATAAAAAAAAACCGTTAATTGGATTTTTTTCAAAAAATATACTTCTTTTGTATCACGTTACTTACAATATATAATATACAATTTAATTCAAGTCTCTAGCGTCATTGGTTCATGAGATATTTAGGGTTAACCAAAATTGTCACCTTTTTTTTAAACTGCTATGGTAAAAGAACCACCCACGCAATTTTCTTGAGAGCGCTTTCTGCATCTTTCTGCCTTATTATCTGTATAAAAAAAATTATTTGAAGTCGATATCTCTTCTGGTTCTTGAGCTATGGACGACGAAAAAAACGTCGGGAACGTACGGACGTACGGACATACGGACGTACGAACGTACGTACACACGCACACACAGACATCTTTCTAAAAATCTTTTATTTCGACCTTGAAACGTCGAGAAATGTTAAAATTTTCAATTTGACAAATCGGACCCATTACAATAACTTCCTATGGGAAGTTAAAAATTTGCAATTTCATAGATATGTAGTTAATGTTAAAGTAGACTGATTTTAAAGCAATTTTCTTTTGGTTAGCTGTAATTGTGGAAATGTTTAACATACATATATTGCAATTTTGTTTTGTATATTTTATTTAATTATCATTAAATAATCAGTGATGTATCTTAGTTTGATTAAAAAGATAAATAAATACAAAAAAAGAACGTGTACCAGTAGCCAGATTATAAAATATTGTAAGGGTGGTTTGGGTTCATATTAAAGACAAAACCAATTAAAGATAGGATTATTTCAATTAAAAAAGACATAGAATTTCGGTTTCGAAATTAATACGTACCCAATTCGACCTGAACGTAAGCGCGAGAACAATTCGGAGACGAGCTGTTGATGGTGGAAAAAAATCTTTCAAAGCTGTAAAAAAGCCTTTTATTTCCACCAAAAACAAGCTGGCGAGGTTAAAATTTGTTCATGACCACATCAACTGGACCGTAAGAAAGTGGAGAAACGCACTCTTTTTGGATGAATCCAAATTCAATTTCAAGGGTTCCGTTGGTTTTCGTCGTGTTCGCAGACCAGCCAAAGAGGCACTAAATAAATCCACGTTACACCAAAGCTACTGGGAAACACGGAGGAGGTAACGTAATGGTGTGGGGATGTTTTTTTAGGGTAGGACTGTGACCGATTGAGCAAATAGAAGGTGCAATAGATCGTTTTATGTACCGTGACAATTTGCAAAATATAATGCTGAAACACGCTGAGGATCAGTTGCCTCTAAAATGGATATTCCAGCAGGATAACGACCACAAGCACACACCCAATACGATTAAGATGTGGTTTCAATAAAACGGGATGGACGGGTACAATGGCCAGCACAGTCCCCAGATTTCAACCCCATAGAAAATCTATTGGATAATGTAGATCGTCGAATTGTAAGGACTTATTGAAAAAATAAAAGCGATTTATTAGATCAAATTAAATTGGCTTGGGAAAGTATCCAAAACAGCATTATAAGCAATTCAATTGACTCCATGCCTCGAAGATGTGCTGAAGTGATTAAAAACAATGAGTTTGATACTAAATAAAGGGTCCGTCATCTAACGTTTTTTTTTTTTAGCTAGTTCTTATTTTGAGAATGGTAACACTTAGCTCAAGTCTGATTTAACAGATAATTAGTTTTATTCTTCCGCTGAACGAATATGGTTGTTTATACGCTTGAACAACGCTGGGAAATATTGCGACATTACTTTGAAAATCATGGTTATGTTACAGAATGTGTTCGAAAATTGCGTACGTATTTTGGAAGAAGAGAAAACACCGTCAGCTCCGTATGTTCGTTATCTTGTGAAAAAAGTGAAAGAAACTGGCATCCTCATCGATAAACCAAAGCGGGAAAACCAAAAACAGTGCGTACATTCGAGAATATTGCTGCTGTGGCAGAAAGTGTGCGTGAAGCGCCATCAACATCAATTCACCGTTCGTTCTCAACAATTGAACATTTCGAAAACATCATTGAGACGAATTTTGCATAAAGACTTTGGTATGACGCCATACAAAGTCCAATTGGTTCAGGAGTTGAAGCCAACTGATCATCCAATGCGTTTTCACTTCGCTAAGTGGGCCTGCGATCGACTCAAAAAAGATGTCGATTTTGCAAAAAAAAATCATCTTTTCAGATGAAGCTCATTTTGATCTTGGCGGGTATGTAAACAAGCAAAATTGTAGCATTTGGGGCACATAAAACCCGCACGCTTACATTGAAAAGCCCATACATCCGAAACCAGTCACTGTTTGGTGCGGATTTAGGTCCAGAGGCATAATTGGGCCGTTACAGTCAATGGCGATCGTTATCGGGCCATGTTGAATGAATTTTTGTTTACAAAAATTGAATAGGAGGATATTGGCAACATTTGGTTTCAACAGGACGACGCTACGTGCCACACAACCGAAGCTACACTCGATGTTTTGCGTCCTGTTTTTGAAGATCGCATTATCAGCATCAGAGCTGATGTCGTTTAACCACCTCGGAGCTACGATTTGACACCGTTGGACTATTATTTGTAGGGTGCCGTAAGAGATAAGTGTTACGCCGACAAGCCAGAGACAATTGACGCTTTAAAGGACAATATTCGTGAAGCCATTGGTGAAATACAGCTGAACACAATCGATAATGTGCTTAAAAATTAAACCGATCGTGTAGGTTATTGCATGACCAACCGAGGCAGCCATTTGAATGAAATTATTTTCCAATATTAACCGGAAGGATTGTACTTTCAAATAAAAAAAGAAATTTGAGAAAATATTAAAAAAAATATATATAATATACATGTATTTCTTTAAAAGTTGCTTTTCTTTTGACCAGCCTAATATTGAACAAATTGTACTTATTGTGCTACATTTATAATGAACTATAACAAAAACAATTTTATTTTATTTTCCATTAGAAACTGTAAAAACAAAAATATACAATAATTGAATTCTAAATTTGTTTTTTAATTATTTTATTATAGGGGCAATTAAAGTTGTTTTTGTGTTGGACAACACTATATGTTTTAAATCAACATCAACATTTTTTTTTTGCATGTATCCATTCCACCGTCAGTGCAATTTGTAGCGAAACTTTCGCTTTTTAAATAAATTGTTTTTTTTGTTAATTTTAGCGTTTGAACTTGATGTTAAGGTACGCGACGTATAGTACACTATACTTCAGTAGTAAGCCCCGACCACATACATACATCACTCGTTAGAAAATGTACATTAAGAATATGTTTCCGGTTGAGCTATATTATTCACACCAACCAACCGCATATTTATACCAAGTTTTATTATTGTCATCCGTATTTTTAAAAGTTTTGTTTTGTTTTTAGAAGCTTTATATTTCTATAAAGGAGGCAAACTTTTACCATAGCGAATTAGAAAACTTTAGACGTAAACACGTCCATCGACGATATTATAATAATAAAAGTATATAATCTAACTATTTTATATATGGTTTCTCCTTTTTTTTTTTATAGAAATTCCATGAAAACTTTTTAGTATTTCAAAACTTTTTTATGTTTGCAAAGCTTGAAAAACGAACTAAAATAAAATAAAGTTAGATTTTATATCAATGTCAATCAAATTGTGTTTTTCTTTCTTTTTTTATTATTCTTTCTCCTTTCGAAATAACCGAAATACTCGTATATAAAATTGTTTTCGTAAACAAAACACGAACACAAAAATAAAATATTCTTGCAGTAGGTATAGATAGATACTTAGGAATATCGAAAATCCTTTTATGAAATCATTTCAAATTGTATGTTAAACCAAAAAATCAAACCCAACTTACATGATAAGCAAAATCCCTCATAAAAAGCTTCTTATGTGCTGATGGGTAATCAAATTGGGTCTTCTGCCAAGCCATATCCCGGGGCACAAAGAATGTGTATCTTCGTTGAGTGTTATTCAGTTGAACGTTGAAATCTGACATTTTACTTAAAGTGTAGGTATCACTGGAAAAGGTAGATAGAACGAATTTAGATACTTACTTAAAAAAAAATAAAAAAGGATAAATGAAAGAAAATAATCTTGTGCACTACTTGGCTTGGCTTCCAATACAGTTTTTAGTAGGTATACACCTACAGAAATAACCTATGTATGAAAACTGGTAGCACAAAGAGAACTTTCAAAGAAATGTACAACTTGTGCATAAATTAGATAAAGGAACAAAATTTAATATCAAAAAACCATTGGATGCTCGTACGGTCGTTCATGCGAAGTTCTTAACCGCACCTTTAAATGCTTTAGCAACTACTAATATTTCATGTACAATCTTTAAGTAGTATGCATTGAACATGAACATCCTGCTAAAGGAGGCTTTTAAAGCATTTAGGATTCATTTTCCATTGACATTTGAGTTTCATCTACGAAACAAATTTGGCTTGTAAATGGTTTTTCAATAAGAGGTTTCATTTTGCTTCGTTCAAGAGCTACTTAGAATATATTGTTGTAGCCAGTAGCGTTAATGAAACTCCAGGTTTATCGATTCCTCGTCGATCTTTGGAATTAGACATTCCATAACCGATATTAAACCGTATTTCGCATCAAAACTAAGGTCTTAATGTTTTAAGAGTTCAGTAAATACACGAATGTCGAATATGGCGGGTCAATAAGTCCGTGACTTTTGGAATAAAACACAGATTTTTTGATAAAAAAATAATTTTATTTTTCAACGTAGTCCCATTTGAGCTCTATACACTTTGTCCAACCTTATCCAATTTTTTTATCCCTTCCAAAAAAAAAATGATTTGTCGAGGTCCTCAAAATAGGCCTTTGTTTGCGAGATGACTTCATCATTTGAGTCAAATCTTTTTCCACCAAGCCATTTCTTCAGGTTTGGGAACAAGAAGTAGTCGCTCGGAGCCAAATCTGGAGAATAGGGTGGATGAGGGAGCAATTCAAAGCCCAATTCATGGATTTTTGCCATGGCAACTGCACTGCACATGTGTGCACCCTTGTATTGTGAGCAAACGCGGCACCCATCTTGCGGAAAGCTTTCTCATGCCCAAGTGATCATTCAAAATTGAAACCACTGAGCCATGCGAGATCCCTACGGCTTCCACAATCTCTCGCACTTTCAATATTCGGTCGGCCAACACCATATCGTGAATTTTTTCGATTGTTTCGGGTGTACACGGAAAGAATTCTTAGATCAGATCAAGAAAAATAAGCTACAAATCACAAATTTGGACCTTGGCTTCGAAATAAGTAAATTGCTACTTTTTGTTTGCAATTTCATAAAATGAGCAAAATGAAGATATTGACACTCAAAAATCATATTTCACTACATTTGAGTAGCAATAATTCAACCGAGGAAATCAAATATTTCAAACAGCGAATTGCAATTTGATATCAATTTGTATCAATTTAATGTTTGTTTTTATCGTGAATTTCAGTAGGAGTTTGTAGATTGAAATTGTTTTCTTGTAGATTATGATTCGTTTTTTTAAATTCCTACACACACAAGTGGCAAATTTCAACCCTTGTTTTCTTAGACTGCGACAATATACATTAGTTTGCAAATGACAACTAATGTTTTGCTACTTCTTTTTTTTAAATTGCAACTTTTGAGTTGTAATTTGAAACAGGTTATTTTGCAGTTTGCAAATGACAGTCACAGTTTTAATACTTAGTTATCTTTAAATTGCAACTTTTGAGTCGTAATTTGAAACAGGTTATTCTGCAGTTTGGAAATGGCAGTCACAGTTTTGATACTTAGTTATCTTTAAATTGCAACTTTTGAGTCGTAATTTGAAACAGTTTCTGCAGCAATTTGTAGCTTTTAAAGATTAATTTACTTTTTATTTTCAGGCAATCATGTAGAGATTCAAGAACAATTTTTTTTGCAAAATCAACAATCTTCATTAGTGATTTACAACATAAACTTATTCTAATAGATTTCGGCATCTTCAGTGCTTGTACGGTCACAACGAAATTCAGTAAACCACTTTTTTACCATTGAAATCGATGGTTCACAGTCCCCATAGCATTTATCAAGCTTAGCCTTGGTCTCGGTAATGGTTTTTTTTTCGCAAGAAATAATGCTTAATAAGCACACGAAATTCACTTTTTTCCATTTTCTCCTTAAATTAGTGAGTAGTCTGATAAAAATAGCTGTCAAACACAAACTAACTGACGCAGCAAGTTTAAATTTTGACAGGAGTCAACTGACAGATGCCTGTTGACAGGAGCAGTGTTGCTGTTTCAGTAAAGAGGTCAGAAATTCAAAAAGTCACGGACTTATTAACCCGCCGTAAGTATGTCGATTACTAATAACGTCGTATCTTCTCTGATTAGTTCCTTCTAATGCTTCGAAATGTTCCTTATTTTCATCGAAAAATTCTCCAGTTGTTAAAATTTTGTACTTTTCTTAGTGTAAATACCCACGTGTTCTCCTAGTTTTAAAATAAATATGGAGCATAAAACAGAACGATTTCTGATTTGTAAACATTTAACTTTCATTTGAAAAAGTAGTTAGGTTTTTATTTGTTTGTGAATACCGTTTCTATATTTTTTAGAACATCGATCTTTTCTTTTTCTATATGCACCACTTAGCTTAATTTGATTTCAAATTAAGATTTTTCATATCAAAAAGATTTTATTGAGAAGAAACATTCACATGAAATTCTTTTTGTTTTAAATTATTGGCCTGCAGTAGGTACTACTAGCAATAGGAGCACTATATTTTTTTATTTGAAAGCATGTTTTGTATAGAACCAAGCCAAGAATACTTTAATTACTCACAAGGCATTCAAAAAAAAAAAAAAAATATAGAAATAAAAACCATCCCCTTTTATATACCTTAACATAGGATCTGTCTCTAGCTTGCCCAAGACTGTTGTATATGGCACTCCGAGGACTTTATCAATAATATGAACAAAACCATTTAACTGAGCAACATCTGCTTGGACAATAGTTGCGTTCACTCCACCACCTTCGACTGTAATTACTTCATCAGCGTTATCGCCTCTGATGTTGAAATAAAGGAAGGTCCTGTTGTTGACCGTTGGTACTTGAGCAATCTGAAATATTTATATAAATATTTTTGTCTCAAGAATTTAATTGAAAAATATAAGTATATTCAGGCATTCCTTACCATGTTTTGGTTCTTTTGGCGAATTTTTTCAACATTTAAGCGATCCTTGATTATGTGCATGTTAAGAATTTCCCTCATTTTCTCGCGATTTCTGAAATGGAAATAATGAAAATTGTACCTATAATATCTCGAAAATATTTTATTGTTTTTTGTTGTTATTGTTGTTATTGTATTCGTGGACTGAATTGGAATGCCTATCATCTAATTTAGTGAATTAATTTAAGAATAACTTGAATTATATTTGTTTCATTATTAACATAATGGAAACGAATAATTGACCAAAAATTCTTTCCTATAAAATCATATGGAAAACGGACCCTTCGGCTTTTATGACCCTCAACTTATTGCTAGTTCTACCACCTTTCGAAAACGTAAAATATGATGCCATAATGTTTATCCTTATTCGTGTCAACGAATGTCAGAAATTGAAATCCAATGAGTCATTAAAATTCGAATTGTACTAAATGTGTGCGAACTGCATAGAATCCATACCTTTGGCGTGCCACAAGGACTTTTTTATTCAACAATTAAATAGCTGAATCATTTTTATTGAAAGAACAAAAAAAAAAATGCAAATAAAAGTTTATACACAATATGTGCATGTTTCAGGCTTAGTAAGTTTTAAACTCTTAGGGACTTTCCACCCTTGTTATTAAAAGTTTTTACATAGGGTTAACTTGGAGCTAATACTCATTGACTATCTTTTAATCGAACAATATAAAATACATAACATAGAGTGATACGAATCGCCCCCATTTCCTTTGTTTTTAATATTAAAAGGAGAGTGTAGTCCCAATGTTATGGAAATTATCGATTTTCTTATGATTGTTTTTTTTTTTTCCATTTAGACATTAAGCTTAAGGTAGCTTTGAACAGTAAGGGTTTAATTAGTTATGAAAATTCAAATAAAAGAAAACTTGATCAATTTGTTAATTTAATTATGCTTGATTGTTCTTACAACAGTTCCTATTGTATTTTTGAATTGAATGTTTTTTCATATCAGTATTTAGTTAAGAAGGCTTGAACAAATAGTTGATTGCTGTTTCTCTACCAAAATATGACTTTAAAATCTTTAAGATTTACGGTTTTTCGAAAAATCTAATTTTAAACTTCCCATTCGACGTTTCAAGGGCTCTAGAATATATATCAAAAGTTTTTAGAGAGATTTATGTACACATATATGTTTGTGAGTGAGGTCGGTTCGTACGTCAGTACATTCCTAAACGCGTCATTCGACGGCCAAGCAGCAGACATCGACTTAAAATCATTTTTTTACAGATAATAACGTCAAAAGAGGCAGAAAGGACCTTCAAACGAATTCAGTGTGTTATTTACTAAAACTAAATTTTACGACTTCAAATAAAAAAAAAAGCTGGGATGTAACCCACACTGATAACTTCCCATCCCGTCTATCGTTTTGTCTTGCTTAAAAGTTTGTCTATATGTATCAATTTTTACCAAATTTGCGTATTATTTTTTGTAGATTTTATTTTTTTTTATGATAAAACGGACTGTTGGATTTTTATATCGAATGATATATGAATATCGAAAACAATATTTTCTGTGAAATAAAATAAATTTGAAGCCAATATTTGTAATTTTTGAAAAGCTATTTGAGTCGAAAGTAAATTTTTACCAAGTTTTAGTATTGATTTTTTTAGGTTTTTATTTTTTGTAAAAAAAACTGTCAATTCGATTTTTCTCAAAATTTTATCGAATGTCGAAAACATCCAGCCATTATCCTTAATTTTTAAAAAGATATTTGAGTCGAAAATCAATTTTTACCACCTTTTATACATTTTTTTTTAGGTTTTATTTTTTGTAAAAAAACTGTTAATTCGATTTTTCTCAAAATTGTTCCTAAAGTTGAAAACAATATTTCTTATAAGTTAAAATTAGTTAGAAGCCATTATCTCAAAGTTTTGAAAAGATATTTGAGTCGAAAATCAATTTTTACCAACTTTTATTGATTTTTTTTTAGGTTTTTATTTTTTTTTTAAACTGTCAATTCGATTTTTCTCAACATTTTTCAGAATGTTGAAAACAATATTTCTTATAAGATAAAAAAAGTTTGAAGCCTTAATCTCAAGTTTTTAAACAGATATTTGAGTCGAAATTCAATTTTTACCAACTTTGAGTCATTTTTTTTTAGGTTTTTATTTTTTATAAAAAAATTGTCAATTAGATTTTTCTCAAAACTTTATCAGATGTCAAAAGCATTATTCTTCGTTGTACAAAATTGTTTTGGAGATGAAATCATATTTTAGTCGTAAAATTTTCGAGGTGACAAATTTTTTTTTTCAGTTTTTTTGATTTATAAAAAAAAACGTTAATTGGATTTTTTTCAAAAAATATACTTCTTTTCTATCACGTTACAATATATAATATACAATTTAATTCAAGTCTCTAGCGTCATGAGATATTTAGGGTTAACCAAAATTGTCACCTTTTTTTTAAACTGCTATGGTAAAAGAACCACCCACGCAATTTTCTTGAGAGCCCTTTCTGCATCTTTCTGCCTTATTATCTGTATAACAAAATTTATTTGAAGTCGATATCTCTTCTGGTTCTTGAGCTATGGACGACGAAAAAAACGTCGCGAACGTACAGACGTGCGGACATACGGACGTACGAACGTACGTACACACGCAAGCACAGACATCTTTTTAAAAATCTTTTATTTCGACTCTAGGGACCTTGAAACGTCGAGAAATGTCAAAATTTTCAATTTGACAAATCGGACCCATTACAATAACTTCCTATGAGAAGTTTAAAAAAAGTAAGAAAGATACTGAAAATATATAACCGGAAAATTGAAGATATGGATTATAGATTTGAAAAAGTATCACGAATTATATTGAAAAAATACCATTTCATGAATACACTAAGCCTCAAAAAGCCTGACATGTGTGATTGTTTTAAATTTTGCAACGCTATATCTCAAAAATCTGACGTGGCAATTATTGCCAATTATAAAACTCTGTTCACCAGTGATATTTATGCGCAGTGCTTCATATCTTAGGTGCGGTTAAAAAAGGCCAAGAGAAATAAGACCAACTTTCAAAAGCCCTACTGCACTTTACAAAAGTGAAATAAGGCCAATTTTCAGCAATTGATCATATTGCACTCTGACAAAGTGAAATACGCTCAAATTATTTTGAGAAATAAAACCAACTTATTTTTACGGCGAGGTGTGTGAGGAAGGTGGGGGGGGGGGCATGCTGTCTCTTTGTAAGCTCCCTGCTTGGGCACAATATACGATTTGGGGTAGGGGCGACATTGAGTGATTGCAAAGTTTCTTTGCATTAATGGCAAACCATACCGTTGAAAGTGAAATAAAAACAATTTCGCTTTATTTCACTTTTTTTAAGTGTAATAAGACCAGCCGTTAGAAATTGGCTTTATTACACTTTACAGAAGTGAAATAAGGTCAATTCTTTAAATTTGGTCTTATTTCACTTGGCTTTATTTCACGGCACCCATATCCTATATGAACAGGGAAGATATGTGTGCATGTAGTTAGTTATGTATAACGTATAATGTATCTTATTTTATTGAAGCATTTCATACAAGAAAAATGTGTATTATAAAGGTTTATTCTTCAGTATTGCTTTTAGCGAAACATCAAAGAAAACGTAATATTATAAACTCTCTTATGATCTTTAATTTTAAATTTCTTTTGTAGTGCGTTTTTCCAAAACATAATGCCCACAGCACAATAAAATACGAGAATAGACATTTTTAAATCAACAAAACAGTTTTGTTCGTTTATTTTCACTGTAGCAAATTGAACCCAAAAACTTAGTTTGCCTTACTTATTTACAAATTGAAATTTGTTGGATAGTTTTATTTAAACGTCCTTAACACTTTCAAACAAAGTACCTTAGTTTTGGACTGGAATAATCAAATTTAGGGCAGCAAGGGGGTTAAGTCCCCTTTTTGAAAAAAATGGTTTCAATTATACGTGCTTATGTAAAAGATGATGTCACTTTTTTTTCGTAAAGTTAAGAAACTTAGTCATAACATTGTGGTTAGTGAATTTACAATAGGTAAACAAGTTATAAAGTTCTTTTTTGGTTTGGTTGTTCTAAAAAACACTTTTTTTTTAAAACAGTTTCAGAGTAGTACTCCAAGATAAGCCAATACCAATGACTTTATTTTTTCAAAAACGATGTAAGAACAAAATGATATATATTTATCTCGTCTGTAAATTTATTTCTTCTTTAGATAATTAGTGGTCCCAAGTTAAGTTCTTGTCAAAATAGAGTTTGCAGATCAGGACTTCTTTTTTGTTATCTCAAATACATTTCTTTTTTTTTTTTTTTTTGATAATGCTTTGTATGTATGTATAAACTATTTTGTAGTTCTTTTAACAACCTTTAAAATGAGCCAGTATACCTGTAGCAATGTACAATGTACATACATTATGTATATGGATTAAGAAATCCTATTTGGGAACTCACTGGCATAAAAACAATAACTGGAAAACTATACAAATGTGTTTCTACCTATAAAGTTGAAATTGAGAACACCAGAATCGCGAACGAGAGTTTACCCAAAAACCATAAAGTTAAATTCTTTTCTTTGGTTTTGTGTGCGTTCTCCAAACATTCAACTTAAACGAATCCTTCCTGGCTGTGTTGGCCTGGGTCTGGCATGTAATGGATTTTACATTGCATTCAAACCCACAGATCCACAAAGATGAAAGAAAAACCATTTTGTGGCATGGGCTGGGTGAAACACACTGTTGCCACAACAACATTGGCGCCAGCCGACGACGACGACGAGGAATCGAAATGAACTATTGAAGTGCATTCGTGTGAAATGCATTCTTTTTGAATTCAAACTGCTTTTAGAACAACGAACTCTTTTTAGCTTTTTTCCCCAACAGCTCATATAATACTATGTACAATGTACATACGAGTACGTTCAAAAAACAAGTACAAATATTGTGGCAGAGTGTAATTTCGTATTTCCTAGTTATGAAGCAGGGTTGGAAAAGGGTATGCTAAAAGGGGGCACTATCCTCATATTGCTTGCGTGATAGTTTTTCTTCTTGGGTTAGTGACCAAAACAACTTCTATGAGTCATTCTTCACTCGAACCCTCGCTCGCTCGCTCGCACGCTCGCCCACAGCACTTACATTTAAAAATCGATAAAACTCTATTGAAATTCTGTAGGGAAGTATATTGTTCTCTTATGGGAATATACAAATTTAAATGGAAAAAGGGATCAATTACCCTGTTGTGGTGAATTTTGGATGGTTGGTTTCAATTTTGAATTATAGAATATGCTAAGTCCTGGTAGGATGTTTATATACATATAAAGCGTTAAAACAATACGTTTCGAGTTTTTGATGCAGACAAATTACACCTGCATATTTAATTGAGGAGAAAATGCAAGCAAGTTTATTAAGTTTAATGTATTTACTTATAATGCAAGATATTTCTTTTAAATTAAATTAAATAATTCAAATAAAAACTACAACTTATTTTCTTAAAAAAAATATTATAAAACAAAATATTTACCTAATAATATTGTTGATAAATGATTGATTCCACGCTTCGTTGCTTGGCGCTAATATGGTTACTTCACCTAATTTATTTATATCATCTAAGACTTCTCCTCCGATATCCATTATCACTTCGTAAAACTTCCGTAGAGCACCGTTTTCATTGTCCTAAGTAGATATTTCACACATTAATATTATTTATTGCAATGAAAAAACAAATTTTTGTTGACTAAGTATTTTTTTTTCAAGCAATGTAAATATTAAAACAGAGTTTCATATTTACAGATTATATTTAATTAAAGGTGATTAAGCTGTGGCGTGTTGAAAAAGTTGAAAATAATCACAAAAATGACATATAAAAAAGCATACAAGTTTTTGGGATATGTTTGTAGGATAGGTTCTTAATACTAAATAAATAATAATTAAACATTCAAACAAATAAATAAAACTTATTAATTATGTATAAGAAATCACATAAAAAATAATACCGATATAAACAATTTATAAGACAATTATTTATGCCAGTTTGAGAAAAATAATTGTGAATCATTTTAGGCTTTAACAAGCCTTCACCCATAATGTTGAACCCATTCAGAAGTAGTAAAACCAATTAAGCGCATATTCATACTAAAATTGTATTTTAAAACTAAAATCAGGTGGTAAACTTGTTTCATGGCATTGTTTATATTTTATATATTTAAATGGTGAAATTGGTCTTGTTGTAGATGCATACATAACTATTTCAATTTCTTAATACAAAAAACCTGTACAAAAACCTATCTTAGAAAACCATAATTTTCATTAACCGGGAAAATAGTTTTTCAAGAACTCTTTGGAATCAGTAAGTAGGGTTTTTTAAATTTCATTTTCAATAAGAAAAAAAAACTATACAAAATAAATCAAAAAAAATATAATTTTACTAGAATTTAGAATTTTTGTCTGGTCTTTTTAAAGTCCATCCTTGTGAGCAAGTAGCTATCAAACTATCACAAATTTTACAACAAAAATGGCAAAATCATGAGTAGTGTTTGAATGATTAAGTGCTAGTTAACATAAACTAATTTCTCAAACTTGCGACGATACATTGGGTCATATGCAAAAAGATGAGTTCAAGCTCTTTACTCACTTTTCTGAGAACTTTCTTAGAGTGGTATGCAAAAAAAATACAGAGACCGAGATCGAACTCAAGCTGTGAGTTCGAACTCAAAGTGTTGAGATCGATCTCTCGACAAAAGCTCTATGTGAGAAAGTTCTAGTTTTGATATGCAAAAAGATGAACAAACGCTCGATTGCATGAGATCGATCTCACAAATTTTTGAGGATGGGTTTTCTCTTATAGGGCCCATACACTACACAAACTGTTTGAGTAAACGAATGTATTTTATTGTTGTAAAAATGTTTGTGCAAACTGTTTGAGTAGTGTGTAGCGATGATGCGTGTTTGCGCAAGCAATTTGAACAAAATCAAAAAATTTTGAATTTTCCGTGCCTGCACAAACATGTTTATTGAATTTTGCTCAAACCGATGCCAATTTTCATAGAGTTGACATGAATAAACATGAGGAACAAATTTTTTGGACTAAATTCATTGAACTTTATAAAAGTTTTAATAGCCAAGGCAATAATCAAAGCTGCACATGCTAAATCACTCATTGCTCCGTGTCCGTAGGTAGGTCTGATTAAGATGAAAAACTTCACGCAACTAACATCTATCAAACATGTTTGTGTAGTGTGTGGCGAAACTATGTTTGCTCAAACACACGTTTGAACAAACGTGTTTGCGTAGTGTATGGGCCCTATTACTCAGTTGATAAACAACTATCAAAATGGCCGAGTTTCTGAATAATTTTGTTACAAATCGTGTTTATAAAAATAGAAGATGTCCAATTGGTGAAGATTTTCGAAAATTGTATAGATTTAGTGAAACAGGTGTGCAATTATTGACACGCGGTGGTGCTTTGACTCATCAAGAAAAAATGAGGATTTTTCTGAAGAAGAGATCCTGGATTTCAAAGCGGTGTTGATGAAGACATTGGCGACAATCAATCAACGATATCTATTATCTAGTGCTACAGCAAGTCACAACAAAAATTGCAAGCCGTGCAACTGATTGGATCATATTCCCACACACTTCTGAAGAAATAGAAGAAGCGCAAAGGTTATGGAGCAGTAAGTATGAGTTTCCTTACGCCCCATTGGCATTGGTGCTCTGGATTGTACACATGTTCGTATAAGGAAACCACTCTATCACAACGCAGATGCAAAATTTACAATTTTTTATTTTGAAAAATAGTTTCTTATTTAGTCATTTGAATAATAATTCTTCAGAAATATTACTGGGCGATGAAGGGTGTGGCATAACGCCTTGGTCAATGACACCATTTAAACAAACAAGTAACGATGCCGAACGCAAATTTTGTAATATAAAGTCCGAGTAAAACAAGACACGATTCCATACATAACTCTCCAACGAATTTAAATGAAGACGACTTTATGTAACTACTGTTTACAGAAACTACTGTTTTAAATAGTGCGAGTGCATACAAAGAGCTTTGAGATCGTTCTCATATCACTGAGTCAGAACTGTAGAGAGTGAACTAGTTTTTTTGCATATGAAACTGAGTCCGAGTCCGAGTCTGCTCGATCGATTTCACATGCGAGTTCAAGCTCGCCAGCTCTGACTCTGAGAACTTTCTTATCTTTTAGCATAATGACCCATTGTTGTATAAGCTCTAAATGATCGTTTATTTTATTGTAGGCTTATAGTTATGCAATCATTTTTTCGAAAAAATATAAAATATTTATAATTGTTTTAAAGTAAAAAAGATGGTTTCCCCTTAATATGTTTACGAACCCAACTCATTCTTTTTTTTGTTCATATAATTTATATTTTATTTAAAATCTTGCAAGTAAAAAGTATGTTAGGACTTATACATCCTCAAAATCTCTGGATAAAATGTTATTTGCCCGTACATATATAATTCCAAAGAGCTTTTTTAAGGGGGTCATCCCATGTGATGGGTTCATGGTACTTAGGTTGAGAAACGTGATGAAAAGCCAATCTCACGTTCTGAGCGGCGCGTAAGTGATGCCGTTAAACAAGCCAGAATTGATTCAAGAGCTGAACAATCTGCTTTGAAAGAGTTTCAAGAAGAAGAGGAAGGAATACTATATGGACCAGGCATCGCCGATTGAAAGGTAAGTTGATATTTTCATAGTTAAGAGGACTTGAAACTTTAAACGAGTTATTCTCAAAACTTTCCTCCATCGTATCTCAAAAACAGCTTGACCGAATGATTTGAAATCTGATGGGTTGGATTCAGCACATATGTAAACGCATGGAATGAACTATTGAAAAGCAAAAATTCCAAAAATTTCGATTTTTTTATAGCAAAAAAAAAAAACGCAAAATTCGCGACTTTTTTTCAAATGTCTCCCAAAAGTCCAATCTTTGGTATATTCATTTGATGATAGTTCATTCCATGCATTTAGGCTCACGGATTAAATCGCCGTTTACTTTTTTTGTTTTAGATAAGCCAATCAGCCGGAATCGTGGATGAAGTGCGAGCCCATTTTTTCTAGGTGGAGTTGTTCACACCGCACAGTGGGGCAGCTCCATACATGGTGATGATAAAAAGGTCATAGGTCAAGGGATTATAAAGTTCGCTCTCTTAAAGTTAACGGAAAATCTGATATGAAGAGTGTGATTTTTTTTTATGTCTCGTAGTCAAGGTTAGACAGCCCATCAAAGTAGACTTTTAATGTGCAAAAATCGCTTATTTAAAAAGTGCTAAAAAAGATTAACTTTAGTTTAATCCATAAAATCAAAATTAAGATCGGAAAAAAGTTTCAAAAAATGTCACACCTAGATGAAGGTATATAGATTATGATTGAAGTTTAAAAATATAAAAAAAGAAATCTTTGTGTTGAAATAATTGAAATGAAAAGAAGAAATTTTGTTAAGGCTTTTTTTTACTTTTCACTTCATATCTTCTGTTGGGGCAAAAGTCAAGCAGGTCTGAAAGTGGGAAAAGTTTCACGAATAATATACCTATACTACCAAAAAAACAATGTTTTCAATTTTTTAAAATAAAGTTATAGTATTTAAAAAGCTGAAAAATTGTTTACTTCATTTATAAATTTATTTTACAAAATTTTAGGAACAAGATTCAATTTCTGATAGCTAAATTTTATTATAAAATTGTTTTTAAGTGTTTCATTTTTTTTTTCAAAAATTATCTCAAAATTGTTATACCAATAGTCCTTCTTTTAAATACAATTTCTCTGCTCCTTTTCTGTTCTAAATTGCAAGTTAACAATATTTTTGAACTTTTCAAACAATTATTTAAATGAAAAAAGGTTGTGAAAAATTTTTACTTTACCAAAAAAATATTATGCTTTCCATTTTATTTACAATTTTGAGCCTTAAATAAAAAAATTAAGTAAATTGACATCTACACTAAATTAAATGTTATTTTGCCTACTCCTTACTTTTTTGAAAACCATTTCTCATTTTGCACTTTGCAACTTGTTTTTAGGTTCTGAAGACCAAAATTTCCAATGCTCAAGAAAAAAATTGGTCGAAATTTATTTTTTGAGCAAACAAACAAACATTGATCAAAAGTTCTCAGATGTTGAATCCTAGATAAAAAATAAAAGTTTTTGTAGCCCAAGTCACATCACTAATTTAAAGGTAGCTTTAAAACATTTAAATCCCAGTTCATAACTAAATGGGATCGCTCACACCGAATGAAAAAACGTTTTTTTTTTCGTCTGAAAAGAGTTGGCTCAGTAAAAACTTTTCGTTCAAAAAATATCTCCCATCCGTTGGACGCCCTGCACTTGATTTTGCCAACAGTAGTGAGCAGACAAAACGAAAGCGCACGGCAGATTATACTGAGATCTAAATCTCAAAAGAATTTAAAAATATTTTTTGTTGACATTTTTAATATTGTTATTTCTCAAAAACGTGAAGAGATTGTTTTAGAATATCTCAGAAACGCGCTGTGCTGGAATTTTTAAGCTTCGGATTCTAATTCAGAATACTAAAATTCTTCAAAAAAGTGATCATAGGTTAGAAAAAAATTATTTTTTAAACAAGTAGAATTCGTCAATTAAAACTTTTTAAATAAGCGATTCCAGGTTAATTTATACAATATTCCCGAAATTTAAAACTGTACCAGAGGTTTCAATAAACTACTACCTTTGTCATAAAAACACAAACAGCCATCATAATAGCATTTTTACCTTAAAAAATAATTGATATCATAAAATGGCCATTTCTGCCCCACTGTGCACCGGTGTAACTCGTGTTCTTTACAATATTTTTAATTTAAATTGTATATTTATACTGTCGAACTATGCTAATAAATGATAGTAAACTTAATAAAGTTGTATCTATGTATTTACTGAATGTAAAAAAAAAATCAAAAATTCCTTAAAATACAGGCCGTCACATGGGATGACCCCCACTCGCAATAAGACGAATTAAAATTAAGCCCATAGCTTTCTAAATATTCGAGAGGAAAACATATTTTTAAATGTTAGGAAATAAACTCACTTGAGAAGGAATGCAATATTTTATGAGTTTAATTTAAAGATTACACTCATTGAATTCACTTTGAAACTAAGGCCGCCAATTCACGACACAAAATAACTGCGTTTAGTTGTGTTGTGAATGGGGTTGTTTGTGCGATTTGTGCAGTTAACTGTGTAAAAATTAAAACAATTTTGATATTTTTGCTCAAGTCTTAAATTTGTGCAGTTATTTGTGTCGTGAATGTCAAAAACTGTGCAACCGGTCAGTATAAAAATTTTATTTACGCCAGTATACATTGTTTTTTTTTTTATAATGGCTGATGAACAAAAGTTCTGGAGCGAGTTCTTCGAACTTTATAAAGAACATCCGGCTCTATGGAAAATAAAAAGCCCGGAATATAGCAACAGGATAATAAAAAGAAAAGCCTATGAGCTCTTGGTTCTAAAACTAAAAGAAAAAAACCTAGAAGCTGACCGAGACAAAGTTGTCAAAAAAATTAATAATTTTCGGAAAAACTACAGAAAATAATTAAAAAAAGTTATAAATGCTTCGAAAAGTCTGGTGCCTGAGCCGATGACATATATGTATATATGAACCATCTTTATGGTATTATTCAATACTATCTTTTCTGGAAGAGCAAGAAACCAGTACCTACTCCTTTTTTGCAGTGAGTTTTCATTTTTTTTATTGCAATAGCAAGCAATATTATAAAGAGCTAATTTTGAACGCATGTTTACAGAATGAAAACTTTTTTAAAATGAGAACTGTCCAGTTCACTTGTATGTATCGTGTTTTGCACAAACCGACTTGAGTAAAATTTCAGTTTGCGCAGTTATTTTGTGTCGTGAATTAGCGGCCTAAGTCTTCAAGTTTGCGATCACCAATCATTTGACATAAAAAAGATTGCAATTATTTTTCTCAAATCATTTGACTGTAATTATTTGAGACTTCGGGCATTTATTAGCAATCAATCGAATATTTGTAAGTGAATGCTAATCCTATAGCGAGTTAAAAAAATATAGATTATTATGATTTGACTTCAATCCGACGCGTTTTCATTAAACATGCGTTAAATTATCAAAACATATTACACTGCACCTTTTTCTTTTGAACTCATAAGGTAATACATTTTTTTCAAAAATATATAAGAGTATTTAATCGATTATTTTTAAGCACTCATATATTATTATGTATAGGTGCATTCAAAATGTATATTTTTGTCTAAACCTAATAATGAATGATTCTTTAGAACTCATTATCCACATTCATTCAAAAACTATACAATATGCAACAAGCTGACTAAACAAACAATATTATAATTTAAGAAGCAGAAAGTGCAATCTGTTAATACAGACTCAAATAAATAAATCAAAGAATTGTTCAACAAATTAAACGAGCTAATTGCCAATAGTAAGTGAGTTTTTGTTTTTTAGATGAAGGTTTTTTTTTTTTAATTTAATTAATTAAATAAATATATTTATAAAACGCAAACAATAACCATATAAATCTAAATGCAAAACATAGCTGTTTCTTATTTCTTAGATGTATCTAGCAAGAAGCTAAGTTGAAATAATGAAAACTATCTATGGCTTTTTTATTGATGAATTCTTAATTATTTTGTGTGAATATATAACAACTAAATTTTCTTAATTTTTATTTGAATAGATACAAATTTAAATTCAAAATTTAACTCGCATAAGAGAGTGTTTTATGGTTTTTAATTTTATATATTTGTGGCATTTGTTTTGTTTTAAAACTATTTCTGTATAGTTTATATAAAATTAAAATAAAATTATACAAATCTTGTTAAAATACTTACATTTACAATCTATTGTTGGGCGTAATGTTTTGTATATTTATATTTTTATTTTAACCGACCAAGAAATGCGGTGTTTAAAGGGTCCCATCAATTATCATTTTGTCATGCGAAATATATTAAATTTAAAATTATATATATTTCTTGAAACTTAATTTTGTTCTAAGTGTATTTTTTTCTTTGCATAAAAATGGTTATTTTGATGTGATTTATAGTTTTGTTGGATAAAAAGCTCTTTGGAAAATGTTGTCAATCAAAGCAAAATCCAAAAAGTTTATTTTTCACCAATTCATATTTTTGGAAGATCTATTAAATGATTTATTTTTTACAAAAAAAATAAATCATAAAATTTGTGTGAGATTTTTGAAAATTGCGCATAAATGAATTGATTTGGAAATGAGTTTTGTTTTATGAATGAAAATGCAAGTGGGTGAGTTCTTTTTCGCAGCGTACCTAATAATGAATGAAGTTTATAGATATGTTAGCGTTAAGCATCGAAGCGAGTTTTGATTAATACGAAATGTACTAATGTTAATTTGTTTTTTTTTTTTTTTTAACTAAAATAAAATTAAATAAAAATTAAAAATGGCTGCATGCGGGCGTGCTGAAAAATTTCGAGTGAAAAATGTGACATGAAGCAAAATGAATAAAAGAAACAATATTATCAAATCAAAAATTATAAAAAGAAAATAACACTAATTATTTAAATCAAAATTTGCAAAGGCAACGATCTGAACTAACGTTTTTGAAATGAAAATAATTTTATATTTGTAGGTACGTTTTATGACTTTCAAGTTATTTTTTCTTAGGTATAGTTAAATTTTTCTCATACACAAAATTATAGTTAGTTTTTGAGAAAAAATGCCAAAACCATTTAAAGAAGACGCAAAGCACAAAATCAAATTAGCCTTTTTTTTTAAATTTTTGGCGCAAAAGTTAAAATAATTTAATGTAAGTTTTATTACAATAAGGAAGGGTCCAAACGGAGATGTTCTGCCTGAACATGTTAAGTTGGTTAAGTTTTCGCATTGTATGTGTTTTTGTATATAAGGGTGATTTTTTAGCTATTATCTTTTTGGCAACGCGCGCTGGTTTAAACAGCTAACGCACGTTTTGTGTTTTGTTTCACTGTCAAACATCTTCAGTTTGGTCTATAATTTAACCATGAATCGTCTTACAAACAAACAACGCTTGCAAATTATTGAATTTTATTATTAAAATGCGTGCTCTGTTAAGAAAGTTCATCGCGCTTCTGCCATTTTATGGTCAGTTACGTAAATATGGTCAGGGTACGTAAATAAGCAGAATTGTCGATTTTAGAGTAAATATCAGAAAAAGTCACAGTTTGGTGCGGTTAATGGGCTGGTGGCATCATTGGACCGTACTTCTTCAAAGATGATGCGAATCGTAACTGTGAATGGTGAGCGCTACCAACTTTACTAAGCTGATGGACCATTTTAGGCGCAGTCAAGGTCAACATTTGCATGAAATAATCTTCAAACATTAAATTATATGGACCGTACTATCTATTCAAATAAGGATTTCATGCATTTTTCTGAATTTTATGTGTTTTTTTTTTGAAAAACTTTTCTATAGCTTTTAAATAATCACCCTTTGAAACATTAAACATGAACGGATAGCTTAAAGCTGTCGAAAATTGTTATTGACTAATTTAATTTTTCAATTTTTTGTTTTTGATGAAACTATAATCTGGTGCATCTGAAGTCTTACAAAATTGTTTATGGTGTATTCCGAATAAAACAGAATAATGGAATCCAAAAAAAACTAAGATTTTGAAAGACCAGAAACCCGAAAATCCAAAAATCGGAAAACGCAAAATCTTTTGTTGTTCTGACACGATTGTAATTTTGTCTTTTAAGCAATGCTACTGCAGGAGGAACATTTTAAAATAAACGCAAAAACATTTTTTTATATGAGAGAGCACAGGGCTGTTTACTTAAAAGCTTCTACATTTATCTTTTCAAACTAAAAAAAATTAAAAAACATAATATAAAAAGCATTAAATTGTACTTCTATACGAAAATATCATAAATACATTCAAATGTAACATTCTAAATGAAAAATGATTGCAGTGAATTAAAATAAATCGCAAATGTTTACAAAAAACATAAGAAATGGAAATGTCTTTATTTTCCAATCGATGTTTATTTTTTAAGTGTGATTTTGTGAAGTGTTTTGTACTAAAAAAATATTAAAATGTTTTTTTTTTTTTTTTTTTTAAACAAAGAAATGAATGTTTTACCTTAAACGACTGAATATGTTGAGATACAATTATATAAAGGTATCCATGTTAAGTTAATATGTTGGAGGCATAAGAGAATGTCAGAAAAAAATAAATAAAATAAAATGTGATTAGGTTTTGAGAATAGAAGTCTTTTTACTTAGTTTATTTATCTTAAAAGTTTCATGTCAATCTATTCAAATTAAAAAATAATAAAAATGTTTCACTTAAATACCTACATCTACTAAGTGTTTTTCTTTTTATTTTTCAGAAAGCTTATTTTTAATAATTGTCGATTTGTATAGTTGGAATTAGTTTCTGATCACATACGAGTATAATTTCTAAGTTTCATCATATTTTTGATGAAAAATAATTAATAATAAAAATAATTAATTTTGCGATTATATATAATTCAGATATACAATATTCAGCATATATGTACATACATTGTATATACACTGCCGGTCATAAGGTTAGAAGCAGGCATTTTCGAGAAGTAAAATCGTCATTTCTCCCGTTACATGATGGATTAGAAAAAAAAAAAAACTTTGGTATATGAGGGACTATTTTGTTAACAACAAAATATAAAATTTGGGTAAAGGAGAGATTTAGCAGAACGGAACTTTCATGGCAAATTGTTAATTGAGTCAAGAATATGCGAAAATAAATCGGGTCATTAGATTAGAAGCACATAAAATAAATAAAAATAAAATGCAAGTATTTGTATTTTGTTATGTTTTTTAGTATTCATTAGGTTTTTAATAATATGTGCTACCACCAGCCTTCAAAATAACTTCAAAAATTCTATCTGTTAAGGATTTATGAAGATATGCCAAGTAGACCAAAGAAATCTCACTCCAGGCCAATTTGATACCATGAATTAGCGCTTCCTTGTCACCGTATTGCTTTCCTCCTTCATGTACCTTACGTGTGAGCTAGCCCTACACATTTTCAAATATGTTAAGGTCCGAGGAATATGGTGGCCAAGGCAGCAAGTGGAAGTTTTGGTTTGCAATAAGGGATTTTATCTCTCGGGCTGTGTGTATGGGAGTGGGAGCGTTTTCCTGCTGAACAATCCATGGAATTCTTCAAAAAAGCTCGCTTATATTGGGGAATGCTGATTCCAGGAAGGCTTTGTATGTTTTCCTAGTCATTTGTTATCTTGGACTACCAAGTCGATAGCGCCATACAATAAAATTGAGCCCCAGACAATAACGCCTCCTTTTTTTGCTATGGTGACGGTTTAAAAACCACTACTCTTTCCTCAGGTGATGGAAATAATAATTATAACCATCTGGCCGATATACAGTACCGAGCAAAAAAAAAAGCAACCGAAAAAATATGGTACTATCTTTCGCAAGAACTAAGTCATTTTAAATTATAATACTTTTGAAATTTAGCATAAAATGTTCAAATTGATTTTTTTCTTTAAACAGATTTGATTTTTACCCAATCTTACTCCAAGAAAATAGTTATTGTAGAAAACGTTCCTAAAACTTTTAAAATAACGGATTTATTCATCTTTTTTGAAGAAATGTTGTACTTAAATATTTTAATACTTTGTTGCGAACCCTTTATTGGCAATAACGGCGCGGGGCGCAACCTATTAGGCATTGAGTAAATCAACGACACCAAATAGCTCGCAGGTATATTTGTTCCCATTAAGTCCTTATTTATTCCATCAACTCGGTACAATTTGAATGATTTCGCTTTCTTATCTCCCGATCTACATGATTCCATAAATTCTCTATGGGATTGAGGTCGGGAGATTGTGCTGGCCAGTTCAAAACATGAACCCTCTTCTCTTCTAAGAAGTTTCTTACCAACCGGCTGGTGTGTTTTGGGTCGTTGTCGTGTTGAAATAAGCTGTTTTCAGGCATATTCGACCGCAAATGTGGAAGCATATGGTCTTCCAAAATGCCCTTATACATTTGGGCATTCATCCGGCCGCTTACTTGACAAATCGGGCCCACGCCTTGACGAGAAAATGAGCCTTTGAAAAAGCCCAACTACAAATTTGATTTCATGAATATTTTAAATTGCTTACCCCACATCATTACTGATCCTACTCCATGTTTAATTGTCGGAACTTGATATCTAGGGTTGTACCTTTGTCCCGGGGGCCTTCGCACATACCTAATGCCATCTGACGAGAACAAGTTGAACTTGCTCTCATCACTCCATAAAACTTTTGTCCATTGCTCACTTGTCTAATGCATATGGCGCTTTGCAAAATCTAGCCGTTTCTTCCTATTGATGGAACTGATGTATGGTTTATTATCTGGTCGTCTTGCATACAGTTTTGACTCCACTAATCGTCGCCTAACTGTGTGTACCCCTACGTTAACATCAAAATGTTCATTCATGTACTGAGTAACTTCCACTGCAGTTTTAAGGTGATTAACTTTAACCTGTCTTATGATCTCACGATCTTATCTGGAAGTTGTTTTGCGTGGACGGCCACTTCCCACTTTGCGATTGATGTCTCCTTGTCTCGGGATATAATACGCGATATTGTTGATGTTGCTACACAAAACTTCAAAGCGATATCCTGCATTAATCTTCCGTTGTTAACAGCGTTAATTATTGCTTTTTTTGCATCCAATCGATAGTTGCTTCTATTTATTGCATATTCCAATTAATTGAAACCAAAGAATAAATTTCATGTACATTTGCATTTTTTTTGCTCTCAGTAAAATTATGTTTTTCTAATTAATTATGTTTTGCAAATTTACTTGCAAGCACTAGAGGAAGACCAATTACATATTGCTGTTATAAACAGAATGCCTACACAATGAGTACAAATATCCGAAACGGAAAAACAAAATTTTACCGTTACGAAAGAAAAGCAATAATAATTGATTTTGGTGTGACCGTTTGCATTTTTTTTTGCTCACTACTGTAAGTTAAATTTTTCGTCGGAAAAAATAACCTTCCGACAATCATTTGCGGTCATTCCATTTTGCACATCCCAGCTCATGTGATCTTTCTCGAAACACAAGCGTTGCTTCTTCCTGGCGTCATTAAGTGGTGGTTTTTTCTTAAGCTTCAGGTGCTTTAAGTGTTTAGTATGTTGACTCAATTAACAATTTGCCATGAAAGTTCCGTTCCGCTAAATCTCTCCTTTACCCAAATTTTATATTTTGTTATTAACAAAATAGTCCCTCATTTACCAAAGTTGTTTTTTTTTGTAATCCATCATGTAACGGGAGAAATGACGATTTTACTTCTCGAAAATACCTGCTTCTAACCTTATAACCGGCAGTGTACAATTTGACCAATTTGACGGGTAAATAACCATATGGTTTTTAAAAGATGATATGTTTTTGATAGGAATTGAGATTCGGCCCTTTAAAACTGAATTGTATGAAACCAAAGAACTTTTCGTTGATTGCCTTGGATTTTCTAGCTATTCAAAAAATTATTATTATAATTTTCAGTTCTCAGCTAGCTATAATTATGTTAAGCTTTTGTATTGAGAAGTAATCAATTGATAGTTGATAGCTGATATTCGCAGTTCAGTTTAATTGTTTCAATTAATTTCATTACTTTGTTTAAAGTTTTTCGTCCGAAAAAAACAACTTTAGGAATTAGAGAAAACGAGGCCTAAAATATATAATTCTACAAATTGTCGGAACAATAAAATTAAGCTTGTGTACTATATTTTCTATATTATATGTATTTTAAAGAAAAAGCCGTTGCAAAATTGGAAAAAAGTTCTACCAAGAGTCTACAATTAAAAGTTAGTTAAGAACAAACGATCTCCTTAGAAGCATTTTTTTAAATCGGTACTTTTTGTTATAACATTACGGAAATAATTCTAAAAACTATTTGCTTACAAGAACAAAAATGTAAGCATTCTTTGTAGGGCTAATGTGAGTCTAATTAGGAAATACATACAATTTTGACTTAAACATGTCACTTTTCTTCTGACGAGACGAAATAAGTTTTAATTATCTATGCATGTGAAATAGAATGGTTTTCGTGAGATAGTTAAAACACCTTGTGTTTCACTTATCATACAAAATATTTGCTTTAACAACTGCAAAATATAACTAGGAGAAATAAAATGCAAGCATTTTCAAAATTTTAAAAATATTGTCTATGAATTTCTACAAAAATATATGAAGTCGATATCAATAAGTTCTCGTTTTTAAAATCATGTTGAAAATAACCTTTTTCCTTCCAAAGTATTTAACCAAAATGATCAGCTTACTTTTTTTGGAAGTTTCGATAAAAGAAGCCAGAAAAAGTTCAAGTATTTTTTTCTGAATGTACGTTTAGAGAAATTAGGTTATTTTTATAAGAGTAAATTTAAGTTCAACAACGATAGATTAACGATGTGAAAAATGAATGGCCTGTGCTCACAAATTTTTACTAACTATAAAGTTCTTGGAGGAGTTATATTTTTAAATAAAAAAATAAATAAGAAAGTTAAAATATCTCTTTGAAAAATCAACCCCTACATTTCTTAAATGGTCGATCATTAATTTGTGTATTGTACTTATTATGCTTGTGAAATAAGTTTGCTGTGGATAATATATGCATTTAAACGTACATACATTTAATTTTCTAATATAGCTTAGCGACATAAACTAAGAGGGAACCTACATATGTATGTATATGTATTATTGAGAGATTGCTATATTAAGTTTCATTATTTTGTATTTAAAGAACAAAAAATAAAAGAAAATTAAACAAGCTTAGGGTGCCGTAGACTATTTTTAAACGGACTTTACGCGTATATTTAATAAACTTTCATTTATTTATAACTAAGCAAAATTATTAATATGTAATATTGCAGTGCGAGTGCTAACAAACTAAATATATATGGTTTTAGCAACTAACCAAATGTATTTACTTAAACAAATATAAAATAGGCACTAAATAAAGTGCTAAAAATAAATTATCTGATTCTTATAATACTATGGTATAATTGTTGGTATATATTATATTTTAATATAAAATTAAACATAAATACAAAAACTTAAAATGCAAAGACATTTGTAATGCATTTTTAAAATTAATCAAGCGATTACACGATTGCACGTAATCGAACTCAATAAAGTACACATAATACTCGTACAAAGAAAGAGGGGAACCATTTATCTTACCTGAAGGAACTGGGATACAGTCGTGTCGACAATCATGAGGGGTCGATGAATCAAGTGAACGACACCATTTCGGACGGGGATGTTAGCTTTAACAATTTCGGCCAGAACAACACCCTTCGAATGCTTTGCGTCCCCAATACGTGTGTTTGATTTCACGTACACTGCAAGAAAACATTAAGAAAATAAAAATAAAACGATATCCTTATAATCAATAAATAATGTGGTTGATATAGCGATGAAGGGTGTAATCAAAAGACTACGAGGTATATTTTTCTTTGTGCCAGGATTGTATACACGATGGAGCTATAAAAAAAACTTTCCATTATTTTCTCCATCACGGAAAGCTGTTCGTGTTTAACTTCCGTCGGAGCCGGATGTTTTCCGTGGTTTTATAAAGAATTTTTTGATAAATAAAGTAGGAAGTATTTCTATAATGAAAGTGTTCCTTTAAGAGTAGTTTTTCGTGTTGTATACACCTTTGTATATTTAAGGCCATAGTGGTTTTAATAAGAAGAGCTAAACGGTGTTATCTTATCGATTGAAAAATACACAGCTAAGTTAAAATTTCCAAAATTTGTCGACCTAAAGAAAACAGGGATAAACTTCACTGCCTTGAGGTATCTAATTTTTTTAATTAATGCAATTCGATTAGTGTATGCAACAAAAATATACAAATCCTTAAATTGGTTTGCTGACAAAAGTTTAAAGCCAAGAATCTTATTTGTTAAGAATTGAAAAGAAAGAAAGTAAAAGAAAACATACAAATCAAAAGTTTTATAATTTTTCAGGAAAAATTACTTCGTACGAAGCACTGCACCCGAACAGTAAACATATAGCTAATAATAAGAGAAGACGAAGTAGAAGATGTTGACCCAGTTCCAAGCCAGTTTCCTATATGCGAAATCTAAGGGAAGTATGCCAACAGTAGAAGTACCGGAAGTAGATGAAGAAGTAGTTCAAAGACAAAGAACCCTACGCGTATCCAGCTTTTTCCAACCGGCGGCGACTGCAACGGCCGGCGTGGAATGCGTTTGAACCACCCGTCCTTGATTGCGACCCAAATTGGTTAAAAAAGTGCAATTACTAAGACAATTTATCAGAAGAAAAATTATCGGACAATTTAGGAGCCGGAAAAATAATCCTGCAAGGGTTATACGAAATCTCTTTAAAGTCATAAAAACAGAGAGTTTCATTCCAATAATCACTCTTACGAGTTTCTGGGGAATGATACGAAACTTAGTATTTTAGCATTTCTTATGATTCCTATTTTGTGACAAAGATCAAAAGACGTAGGTATTGTGATTTATACGTAATTTCCACTCAGAAAGTATTTAACCGTAGACCTACGTTTGGGTCGTTTTCGACCCATTTCTTTTGCGTTATCGAAAATATTAAAATAACTACTGTTTATATTTGGCTGTTTTTTCATGACTTTGTTCCATGAACCTTTATGCATCGAATTCAAGCTGTTTTAGGTTTAAAAACTAAGTTGACCATGATTTTTTTGGAATTTGTGTGTTTTCTGTCAGATTGGGTCGTTTTCGACCCGGTATATGAAAACTCATTTCGTTTTGAAATTTCGTTGTGGTTTGACTGTTTTTTTTTTATTTCAATAAGAAAAAAGATTATTTTGAAAAAATGTCGAGTTTTTCATAAAGTGATGACGATTTTTCCGCGGATAGTGATGAAAATTTTGTGCCTGAAGTTGGAAGTGCTAGAAATGAAGAGTTCGATTCATCTGAATCAGAGAATGAAGGTGAAGAAAGACCTATAGATTCGGCGTTTGCCGATTCCCAGTTTGTCTCTAAAAACGATATAATTTGGAGCCCAACTCCACTGAATCCATCAGGTATGTTACAAATTTTTCAATTGCACGGTTCATTTTTCCTGAAGTTCATGCTTCTAGTCGCACGCGCTTGAGCAGAAAACATAATTTCAATGAAACCCGTTACGCTATTGCCCGAGTTGATGTTCTGATGGATTCATTTTTATTGTTTTTTCCGATTCAAATCGAGAAAATAATTATTGAAAACACAAATAATTACGCCGCTCAAAATTTGGAGATAAACATAAAGAAATAGATAAGAGCAAGCTACATGCATATTTTGGCGTCTTGATACTCGCGGGTGTTTACAAGTTTTTTTTTTCAATTTTTGTCGGCTCTCTTCGAAGACATGTGGTTATTCTCAGATCTAAAAGAGAACGAATTGAATATTTGTTTGACGCAGATTTTGGTCGCCCAATATTCCGAGCAATAATGTCCAAAGAGATATTCCAATATCTTACAAAACTTCTAGTCGAAGACAAAACCAAAAAGGAGCCAAGGACAAATTTGCCCCAATTAGAAGTTTATGGGACAAATGGGTTGAATTGCTGCCATTGTTCTATAACCCATCGTTCTGTGTTACTGTCGACGAGCAACTTCTTGGTTTTCATAGTCGATGCTCATTCAGGCAATATATGCCAAATAAGCCTGAAAAGTACGGGTTGAAGTTTTGGATGTGTACTTGTGCCGAAACTTCCTACAATTGGAAAATTCAGCCATATTTAGGAAAAGAAGTTGGAGGTGTTGCTGAAAGCAACCAAGGTGAGCGTGTCGTCCTGGATTTAGTAGAAGGATTGAAGGGACACAACATCACTATGGATAACTTTTTTACATCTTATGAATTGGGCCAAAAACTACTACAAAAGAACTTGTCTATGGTTGGCACCCTTAGGAAGAATAAAAGAAGTATACCACCAAAGCTTTTATTTGAAAAAAAAACAACCTTTATTTCAATCGACATTTGCGTTTACCGACACCACAACATTAGGTTCGTACATGAGTAAGAAGAACAAGTGTACTTTAGTACAAAGCACAATGCATTCCATCGCTGATGTTGGTCCTGAACCAAAGAAAATGCCAGAGATAATCCAATTCTACAACAAAACAATGGGCGGTGTTGATAATGCTGCCAAAATGCTTTCTGGATTCAGTGCAAAACGCAAAACAAACCGCTGGCCAATGTGCGTCCTTGCTAATATAATTGATATTTCGGCATTGAATGCCTTTATTATCTATTCGCAAATTGATCTAGGATATCAGGCTTCAAGAGGGAAGCAAAGCCGAAAAAAGTTTTTGCATGATTTGGGTATTGAATTGGCCAAAGAGTATATGTCCAACCGCTCAAGAGCACCTAGAGCATCATGCTCACTTGTCCTTCAGGCGACACTAGCTGGCTCATCTTCGTCTATAGTGACTTCTATTGGAGGAGACTTGAATCCTACAGCTAAGCGGCCTAGAATAGATTCACCGCAGCCAAAAAAGCGTGGCAGATGTGCTTTATGCATAGAAAGAAAAACAAAAGCCAAAGACAACAAAACAGAGTTGGTCTGCGTTTTCTGCAGGAAAAACGTCTGTAAGAATATACATAAACGTAATGTATGTGTAAAATGTATTGAAAACTTTTAGATGTACATATTTACTTTTGATATTATTAATAAATATGAATAAAAAGAATAAGATTTTGTAAAAAGTATTCATTATTGTTCTTATTCTCTTAAGAAATATATGAGGGTCGAAAATGACCCGTTAACGTAAGATTAGTCGTATTTTCTTAACGTAGGTCTACGGTTAAAAGGGTTTTCTAAACATTTTCTAGCTTTGAACCAAGTTTTTTTTTACTACACACGCGTTTATACGAGTACATATTCTCTTACACAAAAATAAACCAAACAGTCACTGCATATACGCCACCAAAAAGGAACATGCAGAGTGTTAAAGGTTGCATTTAGTTAAGAGATTTTTTTTCGCACCCTGCGATGCCTTTGTCACATGACATCAGACAAATTAATAGGTACGTAGAAAAAGGGTTCCCGTGTTTAAGCCTGCGTTAAAATTAAAAGCTTAAAAAAGTTTTGAAGCATAAAAGTGCATTTTTTTTTGTATTTTTCCAATCACGAATATCTAAAAGCCGTCAAAACAATCAGGATAACTCTTTCCAAGGGCTAAGGCTTATTTTCACTAACTTTTGTATGCGTCTCTTCTCAACCCCCCGACCATCGCATCGCATCACATCATTTATCGTCGTGTCGGTGTCGTAGGTCGTTTTCGAAGTGGTCTGTGGGGTTTTATCACCACCAAACTCGATTATTTCATTCATTTAAGAGTTTTCAAATTAATTCTGTGGGGATTTTCATTCAAAAACTTACTTTTGCCATCCTTCTGTTGGAAGAAGCTTACAGTAACACGAATGTTGTCTTCGAATGATGCAGTGGTTTGTGGCATTTCAATAGGAGCCGCTGCAGTAAATATAACATTGTGAGGAATGACATGGCCGTCAATAACTTTTTTGTCAACTAAGCTGCTTCGAGTTGTTTGCTAAGTTAAAATAAAATAAAACCAAAAAGTTATTTTTGTATGTCCTGCCATTTTCAATACAAAATGTCATTACCTTGAATCCTTCATCGATGGGTATAAGAAAAGTGTGCCCGCCTGCAGCTTGGTAGAGGCTTTCTTTTTTCATAAGTGTCACTTGCGCACGGTATGATCTGAAATATGAACAAATATTAATCTTTCATAATACAAAAAGGTGAATTGATTGATTTTGGATTGCATTAGATTGTATCTTCATTTTATGAAGTTTAAGTAACATGTACGACATAAGAAGAGGTCAGCCGTGGAAAATGATGAGATCTAAAAATACTTCTAGTTCTAAAATTTGGAATGTTTAATATCATAATTTATTATTGGCAGAATGATGTAACTTTTTCATCATGGAGTTTTGAAAATGGACTACTGATAATTTAAAAACCTTGAATTTTAAAGATTCTACGATATCAAAAAGATTTTCATTATTTGTAAGTCTTTTGCGATTTTTATATTTATTTATTTATTTATTTATTTACGTCTATAAGTATTATGACTCTCTTAGACTAAGTACAACATTACTTAAAAATAATAAAATATAATATATAAAGGGTGTCCCAAAATTAACGCAAGATTTGAATTTGCCGCCATTTGTGCAGTGAAGTGTTGGCAACCCTGAAAAAAAAAGCAATTTGACAGCTAACAGTATAGGGTTATTAAAAATGGAGCGTTGCACGAGAGAACAACGTGTCTTCATTATTAAAGAATATTTCAAAAATAGTGAAAGCTTGGCGGCTGCAGTTCGAAAATTTCATACAAAATATGGTCGGAATAGTGTTTTAACTTCGTCAACTGTGAAGAGATTAATTGAAAAATTCATGGAGACTGGATCCGTTGAAGACGCCAAACACACTGGTCGTCCAAAAATAAGCCGTTCAAATGTGAATGTCGAAGCAGTGCGTGAGAGTGTTGCTAACAACGCGTGACTGTATGGTGTGGATTTTGGGCTGGAGGCATAATTGGGCCATATTTTGCATTGCAACTTTGCAATGGGTCTATAATTTTCCACAGATTGCTTAGAGCCAGATTTATATATGGGAGTAATATAGGAAAATTTCCATGTATCCAAAAACTCACCACCCTTTGTTCTGTGGGCATTTGGTGAGATGCTTGACTTAGTAATGCCAACAGTTCAATAAATTTAGCATGATGATGAAAGTTGATGGAGACACTGAGAATAATTTGTTTTTAATTTTTGTAATACCCTTCCATTCCAAACTAATCGTATTGAGTTAATGGATATGCCCCCATTATATTTTGAATTATTTATTTTTTTATATGAAAACAAAATTTGTATTTTACTTCTTCCTAAAACTTTGTTGCAAAAGGTACCACTTTTAACTGAGGACTTGACCAAGAATATAATATGAATCGGAAATTCAGCCCTATTCCAAAAACTTCGCAAAAATTCATCAAATTTTGACCAATGGACGATTCAAGGGGGGGGGGGAGTCATATGAGCCATAAAGCTTATACAGTTAAGTTGTATAAGTAAAGATTTCATCTAAAGATTTGTTAGTAATTTAACGGGATACTGACATAATGCCCAAGTGCAAAATCTCCAAAAACAAAATCCCCACACTTTTTAAAATCCACAAAATTATTATCCCCAAGTACAAAATCTCCAAAAATAAAATCCCCATGGATCTAAATCCCCATGCCGATATTTTTTTCTATTTTTCTTTTTTTTTCAAATACGTCAATGCATGTTGGTTTTCATCATTTGAGTAAACTTTACTTCCGGTTCAAAACCCAATTTTCTGGATGCATCAAAAAGTAAACATGAACCCGAGTTTAAGTCAGTTGCCGATTGTCTAAAAAATTATTTCCTCGCACACAAAATACAGATAGATATGTGCAAATAAATAATAATTATAGCAATTTTAGAGCTAGGAAACATTTATTTCTATTTCAAATTAATTTTCAAAGTTCACTTTTTCACATACAACACACGCAAAAATGGTTGATTTTGACATTACTTGCCTGTTTTTTGTCCAGTGTTTCCATTTCTTTGATTTTAGTGCTCAAATGCAAAAAGTACTTTGCATATACCAAAACTCGCACCCACCCCAAATCCTATAGTGATTCCAAGCACAGATTCACCATATTTTGAGCATATCTAAGAAATTATGTTTGGCGTCAAACATAATTTCTTAGATATACTCAAAATAGGATTCGAACCCACGCATATCAGATTTGCTCAGTCTTAGAAGTCGTGTGCACTACGCAATCCACTACTTTAGACCACTGACGTCACAGGTCGAGATGTGGTAATTGTTTATCAAATGCATTTGAAGCATCAACATTTTTATAAGCTCCTTTAAGTATGCTGTTTTGTTCCGCCTCCATTTTTCTCCATACCTTATTTCGATAGACTAACAATTCGTAGTACTTATCAAAGGGGGAGAAATTGGAAGAATCGGTAACGAACCATATTATTAAGTTTTATTATTGTTATTTTTATTGTACTATTCGTACTAGAATGTCAGCTTGTTAGTTAGTTAAGTTGTTGTTGTTGTTCAAACATTCAAATGAAATTGGCGGAATAAAGAATGGTCAAGTCTAACAAGCTGACATTCTAGTACGAATAGTACAATAAAAATAACAACAAAAAACTTTTGTTAAACTAACTAACTCACATTTTTCTCTCCACAATTTTTAAGTTTTTTTGACTCCTTTAATATCAAAATATTTTCAAGCATCAGCTCCAATCTACGAGTAAGCAGGATGATAGCGATAATAATAATATACTCCCAAAAATTGAGTCCGAAAAAACTACGACAAAAAAAGCCACAAAATTGTTGATATCAGATTCTTTCTCATTTTCTGTTTTTTGGAATTTTTGCAGCATTTTTCGCATTAATAGAAATGGCAACAAAAAAGAATATACTCTTTTTGGAAAAAACTAAGTTTCCAAACAATTTCTTACATTTCTGCGTGAAAGCAACAAAAACCCTCTAAACTTTTGTGTTTTGCTTTTAAATAATGGCATATTTAGAAAACTGTTTGAATCTTGAAATGCTTTCATATGTAGAGAGTCGACTAAATATGTAAAACAGTTAGACTATATGCACCCTGCTGGACAACAGCGTTCTAAAATAATTTAATAACTAATGGCCCCAGCAGAATGGAGTCGCTGTAGCGGCCGCTTGTCGCGCTGTCAAAGTTGAAACATACGAAAATAGTACACAGCGCCACAATGGGAGGCTGTTGCTGCAGCGATCGCTGTCGCCATTGTTGAATAATTTTCTACTTTCCGCTATTAGTCGCGCTACATTTTGACATACATATCTGTGGGTCTGTTCACAGCACTGAAAACAAGCCATTGGGTTCGTTCTTCATTCCGCAGTAGCACATTTGCATTAACATTGTAATAAATGCAATTTCATCGCGTTGGTCCATTTTTTAATTTAAAAATTTAAAATTAAGTTGCCCAAAAATATGAATAGTCTTACAAAACTAAACACAAATGTATAAATGTCAAAAAAAAAAATGACAGCTGACGTTCTTCCTGCGCTACACCATTGTGGGCGACCTTTGCTACATAGTGAGCGATTTTAGTGACAGCTTGTGCTACGGTGATTTTTACCGCGACTAGCGAATTCCCATTGTGTTCAAGGGTTAAAGTTGTGACTTTAGCCCTTTAAATCTGTACATTTAAGGTTAAGATACACATTATGTTATTTCAATTTCGTTAGCCTCTTTTACAGAACATTACAAAACATTTCTAAGCGGTTAGTAAAAATTTTTTATATGTTACGCGTGTTACCCCCCCCCCCCCTGATTAAAAGTCTGGATCCGCCCTTGACTACATGAGATGTTTCTACGAGAAAGCGATAAGAAGTTACAGCGGTTTCAAAAAATGTCCAATGTGGAAAATTTCATTTTTTGGCATATTGTCCCTCCACGGTGTACTTTGTATCAGGTAAGAACTGTTTCTCTATCAGAAAATAACATAGATATATGTATATATATTTTTACAAAGTGGTTCGTTTTCTTTATCTTAAATCTCCAATGGCATTACTTTTGAAAAATATACAACTCGTAAGGTCGTAAGTTAACTACAAAAGAGGGTTAGACTTTTTTATTCTTTTTTTTTTTTTTAAGAAAATAAACTAAGAAGTGCTAAACAAAGTGTTTTAGTGGAACAGATTGATCCTTAAATTCAAATTATAAATATAAATAACTTGTCTTACCTGAGGCGGTAATCTCCGATGCTCATTGAATCAGCTTGTTGAAGGAATTGCAGTGCATCAGGATTAATTATTTCTGATTTTGATGTTGGCAGTACGGATAGAGGTGTTAGGACATCATCAATTACATGCATCACCTAATAAAATAATTAAAAGACAAAACAAATATTGGACATTAAAATATATGTAATTAAGCTTAAAGTATAGTGCCATTTTGCCATTTTCAAAGCCTTATGCATAAATTCCCATATTACCATAAATTTCCAAAATTGCCATCATTTCATTATTTAATTTTGAACTTAAAACATGTGCATAAATTAGGAGATGTGAAATCAATCAAACTTCTATGTAAACAGACTTACTTGTTTTTTTCCCAGGCTGTTTTCCATTTGCAGAGAAAGTGAGGGAATTATCCTGGCGTTATTAACATAAATGTCTCCGGTGCTTTTCTTTGTGATGTAAAGCGGGGGATTACCATCCATGTCTGAAGGAATAGTCTTCGGCAGTTGGTCCTGGTTGAGGGCGACAGTGGCTGTAAATAGAAAAGTTAACTTATGAATATTTATATTCGAATTCAATTTGCATGGTATAGTTTATGGTTGTAATTAAGTTTGAGGCTTTAAATGAGTTTCAATCGCAACATCAGTTACTCTACTCGTACTCGACTCGAAGAAAAGTTATTTTATCAAGGTACTTAATCTGAATTTAAAAACGTAAACATTTGTTGTTAATTGTATTTAAAGCTAAAACTTTTTCCAATGTATACTCGTTCTTCCGAAAAATGAAACAAAACACGAGAAAAACATTGTAAAACTTTTTGACCTAAAAACCAACCAAAGCATGACTTACACACAAATTACACTTCAATCTCAATCTCTAATGTGACTCTTTGTAAAATCCCAGGAAAATCCTCAGGCGATTGAATAAAAAAAAACTTATTTTTTACCATTATAAAAACTCATGCAATCCTCTGCAGGGAGCAGAAAGTTTGAAAGAATTCTATTTCTTTTATTTTAAGTTGTTTCCTTGCGAAAAGATTAAGGATTTTGTACGTTGCGAGTGTTAAGACATGTAATAGATGTTCTGGAATATTTGGATGTAATGGAAAGTTTTTCGGTTACGAAGGTACTTTATACTTGAAAAACTTTTGATGTTTTATTTTGTATATTTTTGAAGGTATGTACGAGTACATATATTTTCAGAAACTGGTCATTTAATATTGGATTTAAAAGTTCGAGGTACTCGTACATGCTGATACATTATACACTCATTTTGTAGGAAAATTGGCAAGAACGTTGGAAGCAATATAGAAAAGAGAACGAATAAAATACAATTTGTTTCTTAGATCTTAGCTGAACTTGGGTACTGACTGGAATAAGGTTTAAGGGTTTAATATAAATTACCATATTAATTTGAACTTCGAAATTTAGGATATTGTAGCAAAAGATGTTTAATTTTTTCCTAATTCAGAATAGAGAAGGTTGGTAACAACTGCAACAAAGTTGAAAAATGGAGTTTTAATTTTCGTGTGGTTCCATGTTCGTAGAAATTCAGCTAAAGTAGAAGCTTTAATTATGTAAGAGAACTTAACAAAATCTATATAATGTACTCGTATGTTACTATTTATATACCTAATAACAAATAACCTTATTAATTGTTAATAATGAATCAGCGACCTAGTTTACTTATTGCTTTTTTATTTAACTCGAAAAAATTATACAAACATTTTAAAAAACAAAACTTATTTTACCTACCATGTAGGCCCAACCATTCATCAATCAATGAACACATCCAATTTAACAGAAACAAACTGTTATCCAGTTACTTTAAGTGAAATTGATGAATTTAATCCTAGTACCTACTGCTATTTTTCTTCATTGCAGATTGAAGTGATCACGTTCAGGGCCGGCCCCAGCCAAACTTGCGTCCTGTGCAAGATTAGTAGAAAGCATCCCTTTTTTATGTTTTTCACACATAAACTGATACACAAGCATAAGCCTTTCCCACATTACCTACGAGGTAGACTTATTAATGGGTGTCGTATTGAATCCCCAAAAAAAAAGAATCCCCACGGGATAATTTCCCCAAACAAATTTAATACATTTTGATAATATCCCTATCCGTGCATATCTTCATTTATGCATGCAGTTTTTAGAAAAACTCTCATGAAATTCTCTTATTGTGATATTAATATATATATATATATATATATATATTATAATGATAAACAGTTTCTATAAACAAAAAATCACTATGAAGGCATGCACTTCTCAGTCTGACTTTAGTATTCATAGAGAATTATTATATTAGTAGTGCTTGCTTAGTGCTGTCTAAGTGTTGTTTTGTAGTGACGAGTATTTCTTTTGTTTTGGAATAAAAATTGAAATAGATGATGTTCTTGTTTCCAAATCTTTGGATTGCACCAGTGTTGCCAGAAAATATTTACTAAAATCGGGAGATTTCCACATTAGAAATCGGTGTAAATCGGGGTAATTTGTTTAACCTTACAACTCATGACAAATATAAGCTTTCTGTCAATTTTGTCTGAATGTTCTTTTTTAGAATGTGTTTTTCATTAACTATGAAAATAAATTCAGATTTCCTATTACAAAAAAATAAAAAACTTTTTGTTTCATTTGTATCATGACTTATTTTATTTCATTTAAATTAATTATAATAAGTAATATTGCTTGATTACATTAAAATTAAATATTTTTATTTCGGAGGTACTGAATACGTTATTTAATAAGTAACAATTGATGTTTTTTTTTGTTTTATTATGCTTTTTAATTAAAATTCATATTCTTTGAACACAAAACGTAAAATTTAATAATAAATAATAAATATTTCCCTTGTTATATTAAATTTACAGTCTTTTATGGGGCATTGGCTTACAAGAAACTTAATTATTTAGTGCTTATAGCACCTAGCTAGCTTAGAAATGAAAAAAGTAATATGTACATATGTAAGCTAACAAATACTCCAAGGATTCAAGTTTCTTATAAACCAACGGCTTAGGTACATAACAAGTATCTTAATTTGTATTATTTTTAAATATATTTATTTTGCTTGAATTTTTTTAACAAATCATCAGACACTTTTAAGTTTAAACAATTGCAATCTTTGAACTTCAGGTAATCCCTAGAAAGTAATGTTCCTTGTAAAGTATCAACATCTAGCCTATTTCTTATTTTCGTCTTATTCAAATTTATTTGCGAAAAAGTTCTCTCCACGTTAGCGGATGAATTCGGTAACGATAATACCGATGAAATAAATCGAGCCATCAATGGAAAAGCTAAAGTTTGATTGCACTTTTTGATTGAGCACACAATCTTCCAAAATATTTCTATTTTAGTATTTTCAATTCCCTCAGATAATAAATTTTCAAAATCAAGATTTCGTATTTCCCTATATTCCAAATCAATTCTCTGGATATCTTTGGAAGGAATAATATTATTAAACAAGTTAAAAAGATTACTTAATGAATCAATTTGTTTATTTACAGTCTTTTTAGGTTCCAATAAGGTCAAAGCTTTAAACAATTTATTTTTAAAATCAAATCTTTTGAATATTTGTTCGCATAGTTCGACGTAGAAACTTATACGGTTATTTTTAAATCGTTCGACTTCACAACTTGCAATAAGATTTTTTAATTAACGTCGCTGCCGAGATATACTAAATTATCATTACTTATTATATTGTTGGACATTTGATACGAGTAAGCCGGCTTAATGAAACAATCTAAAATTGGTAGTACTAAAGTCTTAATTTCACTGTATAGCTTGTGAATCTGTGGCTCCTCGCTTTGAAAAAGTCGGTTCAATTTATTAACTTGAGGAAGAGCAAAGCTTAAGAATTTTAGATACAATTCATTTAAAGGATCTTGTAGATACATTAAAATTACTTTACCACTTTCGAGATTATCTATATTTGCTTCAAAGGCGAAGTTCATACAATTCTAATATTCTGGAAACAACGCATTCCAATGATAACCAACGAGTTTGCGACGTATGGAGAAGTTTATATGGCTTGTATTCCAATAATTTTAGAATATCTTGATATTTTGCCACCCTTTTTGGACTATTTTGAATATAGTTGTAAATATCCCGACACATTGTTTCAACAATTGGAGGAAGTTTTAAGCAGGCCTAAGATGCACAGATGGCAAATGAATGGCAGACACATTTAAAAACTACTAGATTTGGGTAGTCACCCTTTAGCAAAGAAGCAACCGAATTTTTATTGCGAGTCATATTATTTGCTCCATCCGCCGCAAACCCAATTAATTGTTTTTTATAATCAATATTCTTTTCAATAAAGTTGGTTATAATTGCATCCACAGCAATAACTCTCGAGAGATCAAAACAAAAATCATAAATCTTAAAATTAATACATATTCTTACCACCACCGCACCGTGCTTAAGATTTTTGTTGCTGATAAGTCAGTTGATAATTAATAAATTAATTAAAAAGTACTCAAATTTTTAGTACAATTATAAATTATGTAAATTTCAGAGATGAAAATACATTAAAATACTTTTTTATATAAAACATCGAAAATCGGGGAAAAGTGTCATAATTAGATCAAAAATCGGTGTATCGTAAATAGGTCTAAAAATCGGGAGAATTACGATAAATCGGTGTTTCTGGCAACACTGGATTGCACTGAAATTTAATATATTCAAAACAATTATGTATGTTCAAGTAATGAATGCGATTAAATCGCGCGCGCAATTTAATCGCATGATTCACTACTTGACCATAATTGTTTTGGGGATATTCACTTGGGGATTTTCGCCCTGGGTATTCACTCTTTGGGAATTTTACTGCTGGGGATTTCGTTTTGGGGATTATGGATTTGGGGATTTTCCTTTGGGGATTATATCTTGGGGGAAATTATCACCAACCCACTTACAATGCGTTTTTTTTATTGAGGTATAAACCAAAAACTAAAACACAGCGATGAAATGAGCCGAGGGGAAACGTTTAAACTTGGAAACTTACTTTTCTGGCCTTACATTTTGCAAATTTAGAAAGTGTAAAGAATTTAATAATTCCTTTTCAATGGACATTAAAGATAAGCCTACCAATTTCTCTTGAGTCATGGTTGTCCTATAAGATAATGTTTAATAATTTAAAGTTTAGAAAAACTACGTTCTCCTGAAGCTACCGTGACCGGGGTTGTATTAAGGATTTGGAGAGCAATTACTAAATTCGGAGCAAAATCTTCAAGGTTTGAACTAAAAATAAAATTTAACACATCTAAACTTGGGCTTTGTGGTGTAACAAGCTGGGATATTACGGTTAACTCTTGAAACAATTCTTCTCCATCTAAATCTTTAAAACTACCTAATGTTATAACATTCTGCAAATTAAGGCATATGAAGCACGTACATTTTTATTTTTTAAACATTCGCTTATGTTACTTAAAAATGAAAAATTGATGTTATATGTATCAAGCTGTTCAAAACCTTTCTGTAATTGATTGAATGGGTTGATCAAGTATTTTGAAAAAAACAAATCTACTTTAAATCTTTGTTTCGGGTCTAATATAGTTTCAGGACATTCGTCAGCATAAATTCTTTTTCTCCGTTGAGATCGCGATGATGAAGCTTCAGGAAACATATTCGGTATTTCTAGGGAACTAGCAATACGCTCGGTTGAATGCACATATGTACATACCTACCCATTAAATTTTTTATTGGAACGCAATAAAATCAATGCCAGTTGACAGATTAACGGAAGGACTTTGCAAATATTTACTAGTTTAATTTATATTTTCTAAAATATCAAAGCAAATTAGCAGGCAGAAAATAAATGTAAAATCAAAAAATTTTATTTCCTAACGATTCTGCAATGTTTTTTGCCTCTAGATTTCCTATTTCTATAAGGGCTTCATATATTTCTTTTAAATTTGTTGTTTTTATATGCCTCAATGCATCTAACCTGGGGCGTATTTCATAAATATTGACAGGTGACAGGTGACAATTTGTAAATAACAAACCTGACAATTGTATAAATTTGGTCCCATAAAAAAATTGACAATTTTGTAAAATTGTCGGGGAATTTGCCACAGTTGTCAAGATTTCGGATCATAAAACAATTGTCATGACAATTAATTGTCAGGGATTTTTTGAAAATTGTCACAAATTCCCCGACAAATTTGTAGTGACAATTTTTTTATGAAACAGAAAAAATAGTACAAATTACAATTTTGTCAGTATATAGTTGACAATTGTGACAGGCAATTGAGTTTCGGTCGTAAGGTGACAATTTTATTTTGATATAATGTTTTCAAGTGAAAGTGACGACGAACGCGAGGTACGACACCCTCGAGTTTTTAGACAAAGAATAAACAATGATTTCGCTTCATTAAGTGATTATCAATTTAAGGACAAATTTCGCGTCTGCAAAACAACAGCAGAATATTTTGTTAAAAACCGGTCTGCACCTCCAGCATCCCACAAAAAGAAACCATGCTCTTGATGCTAAGACCCAAATTGTATGTGTTTTACACTGGCTTGGAAGTGGAGCTCAGTACCATGTAGTTGCTGATGGACAGGGTGTTTCTAAAAGTTCCATTCAGCGCTGCGTCAAAATATTTTGCAATCTGACGGTAGATAATCTAATGGGGGAAGAAATCCGCTGGCCTTTGGAAAATATTATATCTATACATATAGACGTTTTAGACATTTTGCTAATTTTTCTTTTGTTGCTGGCATTGTTGATGGGTCATTAATAAGAATTGATGCTCCAACTGATAATGAGTCAGCATTTGTTGACAGAAATGGTGACCACTCAATTAATTCAATGTTTGTATGCGGCCCAAATTTGGATTTTTTTTATGTTTCTACACGCTGGCCTGGATGCTAGGGTTTTAAGGAATAGCTCATTAGCACGACGCTGGGAAATGGATGGAGGCCATTTCCAAATGCTATAATAGCCGCGTTTTATTATCACCATGATCTGATCCGGATCTTGAATTTACATGCATCACAACAACAACACAAGATCCTGCTTTGTGTTTTGATCTCAATTTGAGATCCAAAATTTAATTCTTTTTTTCACAACAAGGAGCGCTTTATCGTTGTTATTTCACATGTAAATGTTGGTATCATTGCAAACAAATTAAATAAAACCTGTATTGCCATATAAACATTTCCATTTGACTGAAATAAAATATTTTTTAAATAGAAAGCGAGAAGCTTCATATTTATATATTTGGTATATAATCCATGAAATAATTAGATATTTTAACAAAACTAGATATTAATTGGTGAAATTAAAATAACTAAGTCCCAAAAAATGTATATTTGACATAATTTATGGGTATTATTTTCCCAAAAAAAAAGGAACAAAAAAAATCATTGAGCAAAATGTTCTTTGGGCAACCCTGCTTTAAATGTCAAAAAATATAAATAAAATCGAGAAAGCTGCAACACAAATGGGAGAAAAGATGTTTAAATAAATTGTAAGTAATCTCTAAATTAAATTAGTTAAGTGTCACATTTTTTAAAAGGTCAAAAAGAATCTGGACTACATGTGAGACCAAAGCGTTCCTGGATGTTTTGATTTTGGGAGTGCAATGGTGATTTGCAGAAACATTTTTAAAAGTTGTGGAGCTTCCATTTTTGGTATGTGTTTGTTTTTTTTTGCTTCGTAATGTCACTTTTGAAAGAACGAATTTGACACTGCTACCAAACTTTAAATAACAAAAAAATATGATGATCCAATGCTGTTTTATTATCATGATCTGATCCGGATCAGATCATGGTGATCAATAAAACGCGGCTAATATTAGGAGACAGCGGTTATGGACGAAAAAGTTGGCTGATAACACCAGTTATTCTACCCCAAGTTGAACAATATGAAGCATTATTAAGATTTTTGAGGGCTCATAAGAAAACGAGGAGGCTTGTAGAAAATGCATTGGGCATTCTGAAGGAAAAATTTCCTTGCCTTAACTATTTGAGATTTTCACCAGCAACTGCATGCAAGGTTATTTTGACTTGCGCAGTACTGCATAACTTGGAAAATCGTTTGGGAAGTGAACATACACCATTTGAAATAATGATAATGGTCACGTAAAAATTGTCATACTATGACAATGACAAAATTCTCACGTTCAAAATTGTCGTTGTATTTAACTGACAATTATGTCACCTGTCAATACGTTATGCAATGAAAACTTGTCACATAAGTGTGACAAATTTGTAGAATTGTCACCTGTCAATGTTTATGAAATAGGGCCCTGTTCTTCCATCTAATCTCAGAAAAGGGTTTAAAAGTAAGACTTGGAATTTTGTTCTTATACAAACATTGAATTGTATCGAAAAATTTAACTGCATATAATGAGCACCGAGCAGCATCACTAACCACTAAATTTAAGGAATGCGAGCAACATGGAACGAAAAATGCTCTTGGTTCCAGGGTTCGAATTCGATTCTGAACACCCGCTTCTTTTCCTTTCACATTCGAACTATTATCATAACTTTGGCTTCGACAGTTTCTTTTTAAAATTTCATTAAATTCAAGCTTGTCAGTCACTGAGTCAGTCACATTCCGGTCTTGTCTTGTCACAAAATACGTCACTTCTATTAAAAACTGATAGCCATTTATTAAATCTTAATTAACCAACAAAGGGAAAAACAATTGAAACAATCTGCATTCTGCACCAGACTAGATGGCATGGAACTTTTTTGTGTTGAGATTTTTTCTTTTTTTTTTTGGAACGAACAGGGTGAAATATTTGGAAATTAGGTAGGTAGGATTTTGAGTTCTGCGATATCTTGAGTTAAATTTTCATTGAATGCAACACAATGAAAGTGATGTTAGATAGTGCGCAAGAGATAACTTAGGTCAGTTGTGATGGATGTTTTTTTGGGATTATTTTAAGAATGTTTGTGGTTAAAAAAATGGCAAATAGTAGTACATGTTTGTTTGTGCAAGATCTGATTACATTTTCTTGCTCCTGGTAATGTGCCCCCAGAATTTTGCGCCCTGTGCATTTGCACATCTTGCACATATGCTTTGTCCGGCCCTGGTCACGTTTATTGTATATATGTAAATCGGTTTGCTATTGATTTAAGAAAAAAAAGTATTACAAATTTACTGGATTTTAAAATAATGGGTGTCCCAAAATTAACGTAAGATTTGAATTAAATAGAAAACGCCGTTTTTAGTCTTTTGATAGTTATATTTTTATTGACTCGTAAAGTACATAGGATAGGGTTATGTATGGAATAACACATCGGACAAATGGCCTCCACGGCTTTGCATGCACATGCGCACTCTTTTGTTGAAATTTTCCATGACCATTCTGCATAAATGTGGCTGAATTTCGTTGATGCAGCGTTGAATCTCCTCCTTTAATGCACGGGTGGTTGTGGGCTTGTTGACATAGACTTGTGATTTCAAATAACCCCATAAAAAGAAGTCTAATGGTGTTAAATCACACGATCTAGGAGGCCAATTTTGATCACCGAAACGAGAGAGTACACGACCTGGAAATGTCTCATGCAGCAATTGAATTGTTTCACGGGCTGTATGACATGTGGCACCGTCTTGTTGAAACCACATATTGGACACATCAATATCATCCAATTTTGGCAGAAAGAACTGTGTAATCATGTCGCGATATCGAGCACCAGTAACAGTCACTGCTTGACCAGCATCATTTTCCAAAAAAATGTGGATGCATTTGTTTTTCGACAATCACATGTGGGTTCTCCGAACCCCAAATGCGGCAATTTTGGCGGTTGACAAAGCCATCAAGATGAAAATGTGCTTAATCGCTTAGGATGATTTTGCTCGAAAAATCAGGGTCCATTTGTTGATGTTCAATAATCCATTCAACGAACTCTCTTCTCTGTCCATGGTCATTAGGCTTCAATTGTTGTGTTAATTGAATTTTGTAAGCATGAAGACACAGATCTTTGGTGAGTATACGCTGTAGAGAGGTTCTTGAAATTTGCAATTCTTGTCCACGACGTCGAATTGAGGTTCCTGGATTGTCAGCAACACTCTCACGCACTGCTTCGACATTCACATTTGAACGGCTTGTTTTTAGACGACCAGTGTGTTTGGCGTCTCCAACGGATCCAGTCTTTTGTATGAAATTTTCGAACTGCAGCCGCCAAGCTTTCACTATTTTTGAAATATTCTTTAATAATGAAGACACGTTGTTCTCTCGTGTAACGCTCCATTTTTAATAACCCTATACTGTTAGCTGTCAAATTGCTTTTTTTTCAGGGTTGCCAACACTTCACTGCACAAATGGCGGCAAATTCAAATCTTGCGTTAATTTTGGGACACCCTTTACGTATTGAAATTGAACTTTGTTTAGCACTACAGTCAATTTAAACAATTTTTGTTTTCGTAAATAATCGCAGTGTTTTTTTTCCATATATAAAATAATAATTTGTTTTCTTAACTTCAAGGCACAATGAAATTATTCCTGTTTCAATTTATTATATTTTATCAAGTGTTTCAGATTTACAATGCTTAAAACATCAAACCACTATTGCCAAACATTGATAGTGCTTTCTTAAAAACAAAAGAAAGATGGACAGTGTTTGCTTTTAACCTGAAAATCAGTCAGTTCTTTTGAGTTCCCTAAACTTATTTGACAGACTTTTCATTTACTCATCTATCTATTTTAAAATTTGCCAAAACTTTTGTCTCCAACTAACAGAGATTAAATATCCTGTCACTTACAATAACCATGAGTCTACTTTTCAACCCATCAATTGCAAAAGTACGAGTATATATGTTTCATTAAAACAACTAATCACAACTACACAGATGAATTGTAAAACCGACCATCTATTGTCAGATAGAAAGGATCTCAATTGTTGAAGAGCTTGTGCCAGCAGAGGACAAAAGGACAAAAGGAATTAGCCAGCAAATGTTCATATATGGATACCTAATTGTGGTTTCACTTGCATCTGACATTGACATTGTACTTAAGTGTCTATTATTAGGTTGTCCTCTTTGTATATGGACCTGAATCAAGTCTATAAAACTTATATCTAATCATGTTTTTGTTGTTGTTGTTGTTGGTGTCATGTATTTGTTTTTTAATACTCACCCATGTGATACAGAACGGAAGTGTTGCTAGCATGATGGCGCTGGAAAGCTTCATTTGTAGGTACAAAAACCGTTACAGCCCGCAAAGCCAAAGTTGAATTTGCTATTGGATTTTGTTCCAGCAGCGTATAGAACTGAAATAAAACAAAAATAAAATAAATGTTTTAGTAATTTGTTTAGCTTTCATAGATATATTAAATTAAAAAAATACTTTTAGGCCTTTTCTATTAAACATGGATTTTTGTATAGAAAAACGCCATTTTTAAACCTAAAAATATGTATTTGGTATCTGCAGTCTATTTATTCAAATTGAATTTGATGCCTTTCCTGCTTAAAGAGCACGCAGAACTACGACGAACCACATAAAGCGATGGTGTCTATAAACGTTTCATCGGTCGTAAAAAAAAACAACAACAAAAATACGCCCAGTATCCTGCGGCATAAGTGGGAGATTTTACCTTCGTGTTTTTAAGTTCTTTTTTTTTTATTCACAGATACAAACGAGGTAATCCAAAGCTCTGCTCTATCCAACAGGAATTTGATTTTATACTTCCATGTTTTTGACATCAACCCTCATAGTAGTGATGCAGGGGTAGGTAAATGTTTGTGTCAGTGGTTTTCATTTTGAGGGCATAGGCCGAGTTTTTATCTTTATGCTGTTGGAAAATAGACGAGAAACTGCTGAAAAACGTTCATTTACGAGTAGCAGGTAAGTTAGCAACAAGGTAAAATAAACGTAGGTAGGTAAGCATAAATGGTTTGGAATGGTCGGATGGTAGATGGTGTAAACAAGGACGAGGCAAAGAACCAATCTCTAACTAACTATACAGGGTTTAAGGTTGCTGTGCTGAATGCCTTCAATCATTCATGAGCTTGAGCATGGGCATGGGTAACACAGATTGGTACATAAATAATTTGCGGTGAGTTAGAATTTCAAGTAAAATGTATCATAGGCATCTATTTCATAATATGATATAAACAAGTAAATATGCAGGTATTTGTATGTTTGTATCTAGGAGAGGATATGAACACAAATACTTCCATAGGAGGTTTATGTAAATCTACTTGGTAGATTATTTTCCACAAAATAAATTTATCTGGTTTCTGTGTTTGATGTCGTCGCTTAAAATCTACTTACAATAATGTATTTATAATTTATTATACTTTCGATGCTTTTACAAACAAATTTAATGAAAAGTTTTAAGTATACTTATACCCACATATGTATGTACAATGTACATATGTATAACAGCATCATTTTTTCAATTTAAATCAACCCTGGATAGGGGTATTTTTTTTGTCGAATGTATTAAATCTCTCGAAACAATGGGTACTAGTTTTTAAAACCAATACTGCACTTCGTTGCAGGCAAATTGCTCGGGATAACTCCAAGTTACCGGTAACTGTGGTAGACTAAATTACTTTCCGTCGGCAATTTGGCAAATGTTTTATCGGTCCAAAAATGCACATAAATAAAAAAGATCCATAATAATAGGTGAAAAAAGTACCCGGCAACATAGTTTCGCCAGAAACTCCCAACTAATTCAGGTGATCAATTTTAAGTTGCCTAAAAAAGAATGTGTGATATTATTGCTGTCCAGGTTTCACCTTTTTTTAACTGCTTGCATCGACGCAGCGTATCATTCTTCGTGTCTAAAGCTCCTCAATGTCCCCCTATTCGCTTTTTGGCCCGACGGATTTGAATAGGATAGGAGTGTTAGGACAGGAAAATAATGTATGACCATATTTAAATATTAATTTTGGTTCAATATAAGTATATGAAACAATATTTTGGAGTAGTTGTTAATTTCAAATCTTATGAAATGAAAATCAGAACGAAAGAAAAATCATAATAAGAAATTACTCTTTTTTATGAAATAATTTTGAATTTTTTTAGTATACTAGGAAACTAGGTAATACAAGCTACGGTATTAAACGAGATTTGACATTAATGGAACGTAAGCTGCAAAATTTCCTACTGCGAGTGCGAAGAGACCTTAAAAAAGTCAACCGAATGAAAGATGTCAAATTCAGGGGCAACCGGATCGAAATCGAAGGAAAAGTCTTTTCTGTGGTGGATGGTGAATTCAAATGCGGAACTGAAGCGGGCAAACCTGTTTTGGAAGAAATATACAACCAGAATCTTGAGAATTTGGACCTTAATTACAGCCCAAATTAGCAACCAGAAGTCTGTCGCGATTGTAGATTAAGTAGAATTAAGATTAATGAAATAAAAAATGTTAAAAACCAAATAAAAATTTTATCGTACAATATAAATGGTTTAGGAAATAAAACTTTGTATGCAAAATTTTTCACATATGTATGCAGCTTTGAAATTATTCTTTCTTTATGAAACATTCTTGATGGATAATTTTGATAGGTTCTATTTTTCAAGGGGTACAAATTGCTATGGATTCCTGCAGTTAAAACGTTTTGGAAGAGCAAGTGGAGGGGCAGTTTATGGAATACGTTCAAATTCATCTTTTTTGAAGGCCAACTTTATAAAATTAATGGACAAGGATGTAGTGCAAATAATTACAGGAAAAGAATCTGTGCATATCTTGCCATTGTATGTAAACTGTAACAGATGGGAAGAAGACTTCCGCTCTTTTGGTAGATGTCTTGAAGATGGCTACATTACGAACTGCATTGCCATGGGGGATTTCAACGCCAGAGTAGGAGAAAGCCAAAAAATCTCATATGAAATCGCTGCACTTAACAGCCAGTTGTCAATAGAAAGGAAATCAAAGGACAAGGTAACAAACAGCAAAGGACGAAGGCTATTAGAAATTTGTGAGGATTTCGGGATGGTTATTCTGAACGGACGTATCCAGGATGATGCGGATGGAAATTTCACCTACATTGACTCAAATGGCTCTTCAACAATTGATCTTTGTATTGCAAATTATAATATGCTACCGCATATACAAAGTTTTAAGGTAGAGGCTCAGATAAACTCGGATCATATGCCAATCGAACTTGTTTTGGAGCAGGACTACAATAGGGAACAAGTTACAGAGCTCAAGTTACTACCCAAACTTTTATGGAATGATCAGTCCGAGGATATATACAAAGAAAAGTTTCATGAGGCCATAGCTGCATTACAAGACCGAGAGGAGTGGACTGCTAAAAACATCATTGATGTCATAAAATCAGTGGCAGGAAACTAGCGACACACAAAAAGAGTAGAAGGTAAGAAGAAATGGTATAATGAAAAGTGCGAAAAAGCAAGAAAAAATTCCTTCTATTGGTTAAAAAAAACTGAGGAAAAATGCGTCACAAAGTATTAAAGAAATCTATCTTCGAACAAATAAAGCTTACAAGAATCTTTGTAAAAACACAAAAAAAGAGTACTACCAATCGATTGGCGCAAAACTGAAGAGACCGAGTGCCTTACCAAAGCCCCACAATCAGCAATAAATATATTAGCTAAACTTTTCAATCGAATGCTTGAATGTGGAAAAGTGGAATCAGATTTCAAAAAAAACTATTATTTTCCCAATTTACAAAAAAGGTGATCAGAACATCGTCCAAAACTATAGAGGGATATCGTTTATGGACACTATTGCAAAAAGCTTTGCCGGAGTTCTATTATCAAGACTACAGCAATGGGAAAAGGAATATAGTATCCTAAATGAGTTCCAAGCTGGATTTCGAGAAGGCTATAGCACTGCTGATAATCTGTTTAACCTCTTCAATATCATAAAACTTCAAATGAATGACAACAAGAAAGTTTACTGTTTCTTCATTGACTTTAAAGCGGCGTTTGACTATATCGACCGAAGAGCACTTTTATACAAACTGCAAATCTTAGGGATTTCTGAGAAACTCATCCGAATTATAAGAGATCTGTATGATAAAACAACAGCTGCGGTATGGGATGGGGAACAATTGTCAGACTGGTTTGAAACAACGATGGGTGTTAAACAAGGTTGCTTGCTGAGTCCACTATTTTTCGCGCTCTACATAAATGATATCCATGAGTTCATAGGAGGGGGTATTTCGCTGAATGGCATGCAAATTCGATTGCTAATGTATGCGGATGACATTGTGCTAATAGCTGATAAGCCAGACATACTACAAGGCATGATAAATAAGATGGCAGAATACTGTCAACAGTGGAATCTTGTAATAAACCTGGAGAAATCGAAAGTGATGTTATTTAGAAAAAGAGGTGGTAGACTTATCCAACAAGAAAATTGGAAGCTCAATGGAGCAACCATCGAAGTTGTTAGCAAATACAAGTACCTTGGTATATGGCTAACTTCCGGACTAAGCCTAACGGAGCACTTCAAAGAACGATCTAAACAAGCTAGACAGAGCTTAAATTTTACGTGGAATCGGTTTATCACTAATAAAGATGTCAAATTAACTTCTAAGATCGATGTCTATATCGACATGGGAAAAGTTCTCAGTGCTTACGCAAATAACAGGTTACCAAAATTTTTAGCCAAGCTGATAATTGAAAAGAAGATTTTCTGGTTTAGGAGTTGGGAAAATAGCCTCAATCGGGAAAATATAGAACAGTTGGATGAGATCGTGACCAACAAAACTCTGTTTAAGCTGGTTGTGGATGGCATGGCAGTTAAAATAATCGAGCGCGAGCACTTAGAGTCTCTGCAAAGAGCACAACAAACGAGAACACACAGCTTATAACATTTGCTTGATTACACTGCTGGTGAAGTTTACGTCTCGGATGACTGGGATGTCTCCAAAATTCGCTGGATATTGAAAGCAAGAGCAGGGCTCATTATGCTCAATGGAACACGAAGGACAGAAACTGAAAATCTAAACTGTACTCTCTGCAATTCAAACGAAAAAGAGACCCTTGCACATTTTGTAGGAACTTGCCCAATTTTAAGAAGTATTCGCCGAGAGACATTAGGAAGTGGTTCACTTGATATGAACAATATAATAGATTTCTTAAATGGAATAAAGGATTGGAACTGCATCATCAAATACTTACAAATAGCACTGAATTATCGCCAACAACTCATAAATGAATTTAACAACTAGAAATTAAAACGTATCTTAATTATATTTTTGCCTTAAAAATAATTATAAATCTAGGGAAGTTTTTAGAAAAAATTGTATTGATTGCGACAGACGACAAAAGTCATTGTTGAACCTTTTTGTTTAAAGAAATAATAACATTTGTTAAATTATTACTTATTCTATAAGAACTGAATCAAATCATAAAAATATAAGAAACAATTTAATGTATGGATAAAGTGAAATAAACAACATTACTTATTTACTTACTTACTTACTTAGTATACCGCAATTGAAATACTATCGAAAGACCCTTTTAAAATAAAGTAAAGTTATTCAAACCTAGGTACCTAAAACATGTATTATAAACCTGGAATATAACACAAAATTTAAAATAGTCTATTATGTTAAAAGGCGTTTTTTTTTAAGTTAAGGAAAGCTGTTAAACTTCTACCAGAAGCATCCTCCCATTAATTGTATGGATGTGAAAGTTCGATAAAATGTTTTATTTTTCAAGAAAATCAAGAATCAAAAAAAGTCACACAAATATTAAAGTTATTGGGTGTTTTTTAGGAAAATTGAATTACCCATTCAGTGCTTACAACAAAGTAATGTTTTTCTAGTTAGTTAGTTAGAAAAACTTTATTTGAAAAATGGTTTTAAAATTAACAATTATCATACTTTATTCAGAAGTTAAATATGGTTTGGCCAGTGGCCGTCTACCAGATTGACAATGTATTTAAGTTTAATTGTATAATTAACCTAGTTGTTTAATTAAAAGTCTCCTTCGCGGATACCTTGTATATAGCGCAATGCGGTTGTAATATATTTATATAAAATTTTCCAGCCTACTTTTCAATTCAGAACTTCCAATCTTTCGAACAATTCCATCACGCTCCAAAATATTTTATACGAAACTCTTTCAAAACAGGACGTCTTGAATGAAGTGGTGTATACATCTTCTCTCTCATTGAGATTGCAAAGGTCGCATAGGATCGGCAGATCTGGTCGATGCGGAATGTAATTTAAATTAAATAGTTCGCCTCTAACTTTAAATATAACATTTATCATACTTATGGGGAAACGGTTGAGGAGGTATGTTCGTTCATCAAGATATAAATTTAGTTGACTGTAAATCATTCTATGTTGCGAAGATTGAGCTTCCTCTTTAAAACTTCTATACGCGACATGGCTTAACTTCTCTATTATTGTTTTAAAATTGTCTTTTAGATCTGAAAGGCTTATACGGGGTACAAATTTGATACTTTCACCTAAGCTAAGAGCCAACTCCTCCCACTTTTTGACTAGATTACCCCTGGATGACAAAATCTTTTTAAGTACTTGTCTCGGCAAAATTTCTTCTTCCATTTCCATCACCTTAATAATGTAGTCAAAATGCAGCTTTAAGATACAACGTTTCCACACAGAAGAAACTGACAGATTCCAATTTTCTCAGTATGTCTCCAGTCTGTTCACCATACGCTGCATTCCTTCCACCGATTCAGATAAAAAAACAATATCATCCGCAAATATCAGTTCTGGTATCCGAGTACTTCCGAACTGGATTTCTCCTCCGACCTCCTCCAAGATATCATTAATAAACAAAACAAATAGTAGTGTGCTCAACACACAGCCTTGTTTAACTCCCATTTCTGTTGAAAACTCTTCAGATATATGTATATACTCCCCAACCCATACGTAGGACACATTATTTTCATACATCGCTCTGACAAGGGTAACGACTTTATTTGATACTCCAAGCTTATAAAGCTTATAAAAAGGCGCTTCACGGGCGATTGAATCAAACGCAGCTCGAAAATCCACAAAAAGACGTAAAGTTTTTGTTTCCTTCTTTTGAAGTCCTCTGCAATGTTTATCAAACTGAATACTTGGTCTAAAGTCGAATAGCTCTTTCTAAATCCTGCTTGAAATGCATTTTCTTCGGTCCAATGTTTTTCTATGATATGGAAAATAACCTTGGGCATGCTTCTGAGTGTTAATCGCTGATGCGCCATCCATTCATCATCAAATTATATGAATTAATTATAATATGAATTTATAAAAAAAAATTCCGGCCTAATGTGTATTTATTTTAAAAACATGCATCTAACTGACTCTATGAACTTTATCTAATTCTGTGAATGTGTAAAATCACGACAAACCTTTTTCTACGGAATTCAAATCTTTTAATCGACTTTACAAAATCAAGAATGTTAACGAATGGAAGTTGGAGGGTCAAACATACGAAGGTGTGGAATCTTCATAAATGTTTGATATCCACCATGCTAAGTAAGTTTCATTAACGAAGTTCTTTATTTAATAACAGGTCTTAATTTCTCTGTCAATCATTGTGGGTAAATCATACTCATCAATAAACTTTACTTGTATGCTTGTATCATATTGCTTGGAAATCTTCCAAAACGTTCTTAATTTATGTATATACCAACATATACATAACTATGTACGAACACATGCAAAATCCATCACACCTCAACCTAATTCACGCACACATTCAAAAAGGGTAAACGGAAACAGTCGATTACTCAACTGATGCCTTAAACATTCATTTTATTCCTTAATCGATCCCCTAAGAGTCTATGTGCTGTTATTTATTGTTGTTTTTTTTATTTTTTATACAACAAATTCTGAAGGGCTTCACTTTTCCCTTATATAGCTAAGTATACGTGCATATACCTGTGTACGTATGGGTAAACAACTTGAATACTGCACAGGCACACATATTTACTATATCTTTATTCACTCAAATGAAACCTTCTAAATGTAGTTTTTTTAATTTTCCCTTGCATCACCTTTGCAAAATTTTGTATGTCAAGCTTTTGTATCTATACTTAAGTTCGATAAGTTTGGTATTTAGTGCAAAACAGAAAATTTTACCAAATTTTTATTAGATAACGAGTTAAAGAATTTAAAGCTGCACTGATGAAATAAATCTAACGATGGTTTTTGATTTGCTATGACACGATAATTCCTGGCACTTGACATAACCGAATATTATTAGACTCCCGATCGCTTGAATTCACATCTTATGGTTCGATAAAAAGGTTAGACAGTTTAAAATTTTAAGATGTAAATTCAAGTTGCTACTCTACATCGAATGGAATATTTATTTTAAAGGACATGACATCTATACTGTAAGTTTCCTTATCCCCAATCAACCGACACAAGCATTTTTAATCTGGACTTGATATAAATCAATCCCCAGTGACGTTTTGTGTATTTGTATAGTACAAATTTTACTTGTTTGATAAATAAAACTTCTGATTGATACTAAAGATTTGAATGAACGTCCTGAAATTAGCTTTCTAAAAACTCAGATTCCCTGCTGTGTGAGTAGTGTCAGGAATGGAGGGTTCCTAAAGTTTTTAGTCCGAATCTGAACTAGCAGGGATCGAACTCAGACATCTGGCATGACAGTCCAAAGCACACACCATCGTCCCTAGAGCACCACTAAAGATCTAATATACATCCAGTAGAACAGTTTATTTTAAAAACCACTGTTTTATCGCAACGAAGTTTATTATTTTCAACATAAACTATTTTTTAAATTACAGTTTTCGACTTCTCTTATACGATCGCGCTCGTCACTATACAAAGACGAATAAGGTAGTGCTTTTCAAGAAATTTCCCTACAACATGTTTTCTTAAATTAATGTTAAATAAGGTTATACCTACGACTTAATTAAAAATGACACCCTTTAGCTTTAATAAGAACAAAATTCTCCTTTCCCTTCCTTGTATGGGCAAGGAATACAAATTTTTCATAGCGGCGCGGAGCGGCGCGGCGCACGACACGAACTGACACGCGAGTCATAATGCAAAGAAAACTCCATAGCAACGATAAAGCAAAATATTAAAGAAGAATGAAAAAATAATATTTTTATAGACAAGAATTTCAAAAATGAGAAAGCCCATCATCAAGTTTAGTTGAATAGGAGCAACAGAGAGGGGTAGGATATTATATAAATCTGCTAAAAGTCACGAATCTATCCTCGAACCTCGACCGGGAAAATATAAAATATACAATATACATAAAGGGTGTCCCAAAATTAACGCAAGATTTGAATTAAATAGAAAACGCCGTTTTTAGTCTTTTGGTAGTTATATTTTTATTGACTCGTAAAGTACATAGGATAGGGTTATGTATGGAATAACACATCGGACAAATGGCCTCCACGGCTTTGCATGCACATGCGCACTCTTTTGTTGAAATTTTCCATGACCATTCTGCATAAATGTGGCTGAATTTCGTTGATGCAGCGTTGAATCTCCTCCTTTAATGCACGGGTGGTTGTGGGCTTGTTGACATAGACTTGTGATTTCAAATAACCCCATAAAAAGAAGTCTAATGGTGTTAAATCACACGATCTAGGAGGCCAATTTTGATCACCGAAACGAGAGAGTACACGACCTGGAAATGTCTCATACAGTAATTGAATTGTTTCACGGGCTGTATGACATGTGACACCGTCTTGTTGATGTTCAATAATCCATTCAACGAACTCTCTTCTCTGTCCATGGTCATTAGGCTTCAATTGTTGTGTTAATTGAATTTTGTAAGCATGAAGACACAGATCTTTGGTGAGTATACGCTGTAGAGAGGTTCTTGAAATTTGCAATTCTTGTCCACGACGTCGAATTGAGGTTCCTGGATTGTCAGCAACACTCTCACGCACTACTTCGACATTCACATTTGAACGGCTTGTTTTTGGACGACCAGTGTGTTTGGCGTCTCCAACGGATCCAGTCTCCATGAATTTTTCAATTAATCTCTTCACAGTTGACGAAGTTAAAACACTATTCCGACCATATTTTGTATGAAATTTTCGAACTGCAGCCGCCAAGCTTTCACTATTTTTGAAATATTCTTTAATAATGAAGACACGTTGTTCTCTCGTGTAACGCTCCATTTTTAATAACCCTATACTGTTAGCTGTCAAATTGCTTTTTTTCAGGGTTGCCAACACTTCACTGCACAAATGGCGGCAAATTCAAATCTTGCGTTAATTTTGGGACACCCTTTACATAATATGTACGAGTATGATTTGTTTTTAGAGTTTCATTGCTTTTTCACACGAAGCTTTCTTCAATTTTCTTCTAAGGATATTTTTCTGGGGGTTGTGCGATTCGAGGGCCATTAACCTTCTTGAATTTTGAACTGGAACTTGGGGTTGCGTATACGCCTAGGCGCAGACATTGAAACTTTTTGTTTTGAGTTTCTTGTTTTTTTTTGTACCATAAATGTCTTTTGCAATTTTCGAAACAATAAAGACGAGATATCTGGGGTTCTATAACGTTTTCTCAGTTTCAATTTCGTGTGTTTAAAGAGTGATAGACGCATTCTATTGAAAATGTTCTTAAATTTGGTATAAGTTGGAAAGAGTTTTAGCTATTTAGTTGTGTATGCTTGTAATAATAGACTACGTACATTCATTTTGTATGTCTAGGGAAACCGAGAATATTATTTAAATAATCAAGTTCTTGATTATTTTCCTTTTTATCCAAAATTTTATAATAGATGAGTTCATCGAAATATGGAATTTCTATTCTATGGAAGAAAGTTAATCTTCTAGTACTAGGTATACTTACCTGATTTACCTAGAAATCATTAAACAAAATTCTGAGTTCTGAAGATTTTATTTGTTGTTACAAAATAATCTTTAAAGTTGGTACTTAGTAATAATAGTTTGATTTCTATTTTCAATTTTTAATTTCTGTTTTATTGTTTATACCGTACCTAAATTCGCTTCGGTCCATAAAATAAATAATAAATTAGGTAGCGCAACAGTCCGTTGAGAACTAGGGCCTAGTGACTTAAGACTCTCAATCATTCCTGTGTGCGAGTAATGCTGTCAGGAATGGAGGGGACCTACAGTTTTAAGCCGAATCCGAACGGCTAATTTGAGAAAGCACTTTTCATGACAAGAATTACTCTTGGAGAATTTGTCAATTCCTCGCAAGAGCCAGTACTCGTGAAAAAACTTTAGATGGCACAAGCAGGGATCGAACCCAAGACCTCTAGCATGACAGTTCCAAGCACTAACCATCATGCCACGGGTACGATCCGGTCCATAAGTGTTGTTATAGTCTAAGAGCCGGCAGCAAATTTCGGGATTGGAGTGTAAAACAAGATTCCTTGATATGAATGTGTAGATATAGGGTGTATTCATAAACGCAGAAAATCTGCGCTAGCACAATCGCATTTCTTTTCTGATGCATTTGTGAACGCACTCCCAATGCAGAATGTCTGCAGTAAACAAAAAGGTCTGATTTAGTCCGATTTGTATGTAAACGTCAGAGAAAAATGGCTGCCAAACAAATTTGGTTGAACTTGATTTTTGATTTGCTTACCAAAAAAAGAAAACTATAATTGGCACAAATATCTTGCAAAGAAAAAATAGAAAGAAAATTAAAAATTAACAAAATATTTGCCATTACTTACATTCTTTACGAGTCAGTGCCGCTTCGTCCTTCTTGTTGTTGTAAAAATTATTTTAATAATTCCCGCTCTTTCTGCAGCCAAACAAATTCAGCTGCACAATCTGCCCGACGCTGAAGACAGTCTGACGTTTATGAACGGTAGGTATTGCAGTTTGACTAGGTTAGTTCAATCGAAATTCTGACTTTATGAATGCAGTTCTTAGTTAGGCTGACGTTTATGAATACACCCATACGCACCATTATATCAAATTCAACCGTCTGGCAGGTTTTGTTGCAGCCCTGGTTGGGGGTAACCGTTCGAAAACGGGCATTGTCCGATTTTGAGGTCAAAATGATAGCAATATGTTTGAAACATCAAAAAATCAGAAAAAATCCCTTGATTACAAACAAGTGCGTCCAAGACGTTTTACTTTCAGCCTTCAAATGCAATTTTCAACTAAAAACCCCGATAACTTTATCCCATGATACAACTAATAAAGATAGCGCATTGGGCATGTAAGGTTTTGGTTGTCAAACTATTGTGACGTCACGAACACTCAATCAAATGAAGAGAGCTGGTATATTTGGCGCAATTTCAATCTATTTTTTGTTGTGAATGTTAACGGAAATAAATTTTAAAAATTTTTAAATCAATAAAGTTATTTAAAATGTTTTTGTTCATAATTATAAATACAAAAAAAAAAAACATTTATTAATAAACATGGGTGTTTGTTCTGTTTTTGGCTGCAACAACAACGAAAGAAATAAGATAACGAAAGATTCCAGCTTTCATAAATTTCCATAAGGAAATTTAAATCTCTGGAAGCAGTGGGTCTTGTTCAAAGCGTTGTCGCGAGCTGTTAGCCTTGGATACCTCGAAGACGAAAGTTGGGAAGAATGCTATCAACTGTTCAAATATGTAAGTCTCTAAATTTTCTAAATTTTTTGCAGACAAATGATTGGTTCGACGTCATGAATGTCAGGTCTCCCTACAGTAATTCACGTGAAAGGGTCCACGCATACGGACTACCTTTGGAAACCCAAAATAAAATTTTAAATGACATGTCGGATATGATTTTAAATATGCGGGTAGTTGGCAAAAAATGTTTGCTACCATCTCAAAAAGGTAAACTACAAAACTGTTTCAAATAAACACTATTGAATATATTATATTGAAGGTATCGTCTAATCTAATAACTATTAGAACGGCTGTTCCAGGAAGTCCAATTTATAAATAAGAAGAAAATTTTATTCGACAAAAATTAAATAAGATGTTTATTGTACAAGAAAATATGATAAAAAAAAATAAACTGAAAAATATCGAACTTCAATATTGTTCGATATTAAACGTATAAATATTAATATCACAAGTGTTTTTATAGTAAAGTATATATATACAAATAGTCCATTATATACATATATACTAACAATAACGCCCTGCAATTATTGCACAAGGATGTATTGGAACGTTTTGGCGTTAAGTTCATAATGACATACCGATTGAACCAAGACGTCCTTGAAAACTTCTTCGGTGTCATAAGAGCTAAAGGTGGTCTTCATGATCAACCAGATGGCCAAGAGTTTAAGTACAGGATGAGGTCATACATCCTTGGGCACAATGAAGGTGCACTTTCTGACAACGGAAATGTTGGTGTGGATAATACACCAGACTTATGTTTGGAAGAAATTTCTTTGAGAGGTTTTATCTCACAATTTTATAATCGATTCAACTTAACAATATTCGCTTTTTCAGGAAGGATTTTTGTCGTTGTCAAAGTCGACAATAGCATGCCTATTGCTTCTGAGCCAGAAGAAAATCTCCCATTTTCTTACGATGGTTTGAAAAACTTGGCTGGCTACATTTGCCATCGTTTTTAAAACCATTTGGACGAAGGAGGCTTGTCTAAAGCAAATCCCACAATGATGGCTAATTTCGCTGCATTAGAAAATGGTTTTTAATGCAGTAAATGGAGAAGGTGAAGGCATTTACATCCGTCCAAACTACATCCAGCATTTACTTGAAGTTGCAGAGAAAGCAAAGATCAAATGCGATGAGAAGATTATGATGCTTTTCTTTCGTTGTCGTATGCACTTCTGAATGCGAAAACTGAATAGACAAATCACTGAAAACAAACTGTCCAGAAAAAGAAAATACAAACAAATTATTAATTAAATAAAAGGTTGAAAAACCACTGATTTAAAAAGACCATCATATCTTTTATTTAACCATTTATCACTTATTAAACAATCTTCCAGGTAATTCTATGAAGAAAAATGCATCCGAATGAAAAAGAAAAAAAATACACCAAATTCTTCATTCATTTCGATTTTTAACTTCCCATAGGAAGTTATTGTAATGGGTCCGATTTGACAAATTGAAAATTTTGACATTTCTCGACGTTTCAAGGTTCCTAGAGTCGAAATAAAAGATTTTTAGAAAGATGTCTGTGCGTGCGTGTGTACGTACGTCCGTACGTCCGTACGTCTGTACGTCCGTACGTCCGTACGTCCGTACGTCCGTACGTTCGCGACGTTTTTTTCGTCGTCCATAGCTCAAGAACCAGAAGAGATATCGACTTCAAATAAATTTTGTTATACAGATAATAAGGCAGAAAGATGCAGAAAGGGCTCTCAAGAAAATTGCGTGGGTGGTTTTTTTACCATAGCAGTTTAAAAAAAAGGTGAAAATTTTGGTTAACCCTAAATATCTCATGAACCAATGACGCTAGAGACTTGAATTAAATTTTATATTATATATTGTAACGTGATACAAAACAATTATATTTTTGGAAAAAAATTCAATTAACGGTTTTTTTTATAAATCAAAAAAACTGAAAAAAAAAATTTGTCACTTCGAAAATTTTACGACTAAAATATGATTTCATTTCCAAAACAAATTTGTGCAATGAAGAATAATGTTTTTGACATCTGATAAAATTTTGAGAAAAATCGAATTGACAGTTTTTTTACAAAAAATAATAACCTAAAAAAAAATAAAAAAAAAGTTGGTAAAAATTGAGTTTTGACTCAAATATCTTTTCAAGACTTTGAGATATTGGCTTTAAACTACTTTTATCTTTCAAAAAATATTGTTTTCAACATTCAGTAAAATTTTGAAAAAAATAGAATTGACAGTTTTTTTACAAAAAATTAAAAACCGAAAAAAAAATTTAATAAAAGTTGGTAAAAATTGATTTTCGACTTAAATATCTTTTCAAAAATTTGAGATTATGGCTTCTAACTAATTTTAACTTATAAGAAATATTGTTTTCAACATTAGGAAAAATTTTGAGAAAAATCGGATTGACAGTTTTTTTACAAAAAATAAAAACCTAAAGAAAAAAATTAATAAAAGTTGGTAAAAATTGATTTTCGGCTCAAATAGCTTTTCAAAAATTAAAAATATTGGCTTCAAACTTATTTTATTTCACAGAAAATATTGTTTTTTATATTCAGTAATTTTTTTATAAAAATCCAACAGTCCGTTTTTTCATAAAAAAAATAAAATCTACAAAAAATAAAACGCAAATTTGGTAAGAATTGATACATTTAGACAAACTTTTAAGCAAGACAAATCGATAGATGGGATGGGAAGTTATCAGTGTGGGTCGCATCCCAGCCTCTTTTTTATTAATTTCTTTCACTCAAACACACAAATTTTCTTTAACTTACGAAGAAACACAAATATTAACTATTTAAAACCATTTACCTAAATGAAAAATATTAGAAATATTAACATTTTATTATAATAACAAAATATCTAAACAAATTAGTGCCAATTGTTTTGTTTTGATTTCACATACTGAATAATAAACGTCAAACTCGTTGAGTGTTCGTGACGTAGATGCGCAGAACGAAACAAAAATAGAAACGCGAATGCGCTATCTGTTTTAGTTGTATTGTATCATGACTTTATCCTATATTATACACCATAAGAATGGTATACCAAAATATCAGAAAACTTCCACTGATTACAAAAATGTATGCCGAAGACGTTTCGGTTGCAGCCTTCTGCTTTTTAATAGTTTTTCAAATGCCTTCTTCAACTTAAAACCCTGATTACTTTTTTCCTGTTACCAAAAGAATGGCTATTCTGTGATCGAACAGCTCATTCACAAAATGGCTTGAACTAGACATTTGAATAATTTCTAGTACCTAACTTAAATTTAATTATAGGTTCATAGCTAAATAGCTCGTCGTTCGTTTATGACCAGCTTAAGTTCTTGTCTCCTTAAAATTATACAAAAATTATGATAAGAAAAATAACAAAACTTCTGCGTCTTTGTAAATTTACAAAATTTTGTTTTGAGAAAACTCATAACAGTTATTTAAAATTTAATTACATATATGTATATGTTGTATATAAAACATGCACTATGTTATATTCATACTTATGTGAGGGAATATTCATTTAAAAGAACAGCGCGAAGCACAATGGATAACATTTAAAACAGCGGAATTGTAATAAAACCTCAACTCATGGGTAAGCAAACATCAGAACTTGATGTTTTCCAAACACTGGATTATATAATGTCCTCTCTTAAATCCAAGCCCGGCAAACCCATTTGTGTAATCCCTTAATCTCATAATGACTTTCAAAGCAACTCTTGTTAATATCATCATAAAAGCTATGTATGTGTAGTGTATGTCTTGAAGTAAAAAAGATGACATGTGCGTCTACACACCGCTAAGTATAACGCGCTTTAAATGGCACGTTTCTTCTTCCTTGGTCCTTGCTGAGGTACCTACGTTTAATGTTTGCAAACCAATTTTCATCCTACGTGTTCAGAACAAAAAAAGTCCATTGTTTATGAATATACAAAACCTTTTATAAAACAAAATTGTAATAGTTGCAGGTCGTCGTCGGTCGTCGGTCGTCGCCGCTGTCGCAGACATAATAAAATAAAAAAATAAAGACCAAATTCACATCAGGATATCAAAATCTCCCTACAAATTAGGGTGCCCAAATTACATGCTCTGTTTAGACTTTGTTGCCTAGTTTCTTTTATTTTGTTCATCTTTTACGGTACCCTTAGTCTCTTTTAGCCTTTTGTTTATTGGTGCGTATGGCCTACTTTTTGTGCTCGCATGTGTACCCTAATGCACTAAATAGACAAACAAATAAAACAAAACAAAAAAAGACTGAAAACCGAAGATAAATCCTTTAGGGGTGACAATGACAAGCTGCAAAATATAAAAGAGAATGTTTTGATGTTTGTAAATGTAGTAAACAAAAGAGGTTACACGCCGAATGAGGTCAGATTAGGAATTACGCAAAAGGTGTAGGTATAACCTCCCTTTTATACACTCAGTATAGCAATTGAAATTGAAAGTGAAATCAGTGTGATACTGTGATTGTTTTCCATTTAACACAGAACAGAAGGCAAAGCAAAAAATCCGATTGTGGTTTGCATCCCTATGTTGCAAGGTAAGTATATCTAGAAAATAAAATAGCAGAAACACAGCCTAAGCTAACAGCTATAGATTTCGATCCAAACAAAAACCAAGCTCGTACTTAGATTAATTCATTCTTAACTATAATTTAGGGGGAGTTTTTTATATATACAAAACATAAATAAATTATTTTTTTGGCTCAGGGTAGGAAAAACTAAGGCCTATTGGACAACTTAAATTACCGCAACCAAAGTTTCCCACGACTCCCTTTTCGCATAGAGCCCGATTTTGGTTGCAAAGTTAAGTAACCACCAGAAATAATTTTTTCAACCGTACTACACGAATGTAATAGGAATTCAAAACCAACATTTAATTTCAAAAACTCTCTTTCCATCTTGTAATACACGCGCTGTGTCTTCACTATAAAAAAGGGTCTCAGAAACCCCTTGAGTTCGCGAATTTTATAAAAAAAAAAATTCCTAAAGGCTTTGGGGTAGGTATACATATGTATGTATATTGAAAACACATGCACCTTAATATTAATTAAATAAAATAAACTATTGTGTGTAAGAGAATCCTTTTCAAGATATTATGTACCCAAATTCTCCCAAAAGGAAAAACAATTCCCTTGGGATACTAATGTAGTGACAACTTTGTGTACAATATTCGTTATTTGTATTTTAGAAAAATAACGTTTTTAGAACATTTTCCTTGCAAGCGATGCGCAATAAGCGTACGCGCACCCATATCCAGTCGGAACTTACACCCGTACTCGTTGGCTGCCCCTTTCATATCCGGGCTTGAAGATATCCATTCAAGTAAAAGAATTAGGAAATCATTTGGAAAAAAAATAGTAAGTATTGCAAATTAGGCATATATTAGGGAAAACATTGAAGACGCTCAATTATACACACAGCAGGGGCCATCAGTTTAGTTCACAACAAGAACAACACAGTTTGATTTATAAGGGCACTTGGGACACTCTCGGAAAAGGAAGTTAGGCTTCAATGAAGCCATTATTCTTCTGCAAGTAATAATGTCCTTATTTGGGGGAAATCATTAAATCTGTTTTTTTTTTTCTCATAGCTGTTCCTTAGTCAACAAAGGAAGAGGGGACAATATATAAGAAAGTTTATCTGATTTATGAAAATGATCAATTGTTTTTTTTTTTGGTGTATTGTCCTATGAACCAGAAAGGGGTTGGAAGAAAGGATACAAACTGTACCTAAAAAATAAGTTCACCCCATTTGTATTTAAGATATAAGAGTATCTCTTTGCATACCTATCTAGTTTTGCTATGGTAGGAAGACAATAAAGTTGCTTTTTCTTAAACAATGGATATACATTGATGTTCCGAATAACACAAAGTTGACACTGAGCTTGTGTTCACATGAATCGAGTTCAAGATTCAGCATAGTGTATTTTTGACTTATAGTCTTGAAATATGTATTGACCAAATAGAATTGTTTAGTTAAGGTTGAGGTTATGTCAGCGGCCGGTTACAAGTACTAACAGGTCACAAAAAACTTTTAGTTGGATGTTACCAACATTTTTGTATCAGGTTTCGAAGTTGCAAAAATATTGTGATATTGAAAATGTGTGAAAGATATGAGTAGTTTTTGAGTTTTTCTTACACAAATATTTAAAATAATAATGAACATCTGCATTGGAAAAATATTTTATGCACAATAATTTAATTCTTTTGTTTCGAAAACGAAAAGGAACTTATTTAAAAATTTGAAAGTTTTTTGTTTGTAAAATAAATAAAACACATTTATGTAGGTGTGACAGTTTTCAAAGCTTCAGTGATTTTTTAATTCTCACTACTGATAAGCAGAGTTGCAAAAATTCCAATGTCAATTCAATGCATTACCCATTATTTTTTTAATGGATGTTGTTCTTTGACTGAAATAAAATATATAATGCTAATTGTACATCTATGAATTACCTATTAAAAATTTAATTTATTGCCATCAATATTAAACTAAAAATTAAAAATTATTTTATTGCAAGTTTTATTGAATTAGTAAATAAATGTTATTTTATTGCAAGTTTAATTGAATTAAAATTAAAAAATAATTTCTATTCAAAATGAGCTACAATTTTTTAATTCAATGCCTAGTGAGAATTTATTCAATTATTTCCATTTATTTCAGTTAATATTCGAAATCTTGACGTAAAAATGTCCTAGGTTGAAGATTGACTGATATAAACAAATAAATTTTGAAAAAAATTCGTTTTTCGGTCGAACAATAATAATAATAAATTATAATATTTGAATAACTGTTGTTTTTTGTGTTATGATTGCGTAACATTGAAAAATAAAATTTAATAAATAATTAAAAAAAATAGAATTCAAAATTGAAAAATATTTTCTACTTTATTAAAAATGCATTATTTGCAAATCTGCTGATAAGAAACCACAGCGGTTTTAAGAACCAGGCAATTCAAACCTATAAAAATTTAACAGATTAAATGTTGGAATCGATTTAAATACATTTTGTTTATAAAATAATGTATATTCAAGATATGCAGAAAGGACTTTCTTAAAAATTTAGTAAATCGTTTTTGTATGACTTCAATTTAATTTAAAAAATTGAACGATTTGCTTTTATTTATAAATACAAAATCTGAAAATAAGTATATTTCAGGTAAAATATTTTACAAATAAAATAAGCCTATACGCGCTTAATAATTTCATTTTACGAAAATGACTTCTTGATTTCTGACAAATTTTTAGAAAAATCCAATAAACATACAAAAAAAATACTACTAAAAATTATTTTTAACGCCAATTTCTGAAAATAAATAAAGATATTGGGCCATATTCATAGTTCTTTGATAAGTTCAGATTTTGTCTTTGCTAAACTAAACTTAAGTTTATGTTATTCATAGACAATTTAAACCCATTTTAAAACGATAGCCTGGAGCCAAAACAAATAAACACGTCGGAACCTGTGTATGTTTAAAAAGTCAAAAATAAACAAACTGATTGAGAAAATTACGTTGCGAGAAATTTTATTTGAATATTAAAAAACAAAAATTAAAACGTCAAAAGACTTAAGCATACATATGTATGTATGTACATATATCAATATTTTGATATTTTGCTGGATGTTGGAATGCTTCCTGCGCCCAACAGAAAACTAAAGCTCTACTTAACCCGGATCGACCCCTTTGAAATAGATGAGGACGTATTTGTATGAAAGGTAGATATCGATTCGAAAAAAAAAACTGTCGAGTTTATGATTGACCTTCTAAATATTGAATATCGAAATTCATTGAAAGGTTTGCAATATCTATGTGTTTCCGAGTCTTAACAGCACCATCGCGACATACATACAATTTCTCAACTAACAGTTCTCCAGCTAACCCATTTTCTTTTGTTCCCCTCTACAGGCCATTTTGTATAGGTTTAAGTGAAACTGTACTAGAATTGTAGTGGAATATACCTTAAACCTGTTCCTAATTAAACAGAGCTGCCAAATTCTTAATGAATAGCAACTGTTTCTAACCTAGATGTTAAACTTAGACTTCAGTTCAAATAGACTCGGGTTTAAAATATGACTATAAATATACCCAATTGACTTCAAGCTATTTATTATAACTATATAGGGTGATTTTTTTGAGGTTAGGATTTTCATGCATTAGTATTTGACAGATTACGCGGGATTTCAGACGTGGTGTCAAAGAGAAAGATGCTCAGTATGCTTTGACATTTCATCATGAATAGACTTACTAACGAGCAACGCTTGCAAATCATTGAATTTTATTACCAAAATCAGTGTTCGGTTCGAAATGTGTTTCGCGCTTTACGCAAATTTTATGCGTTTTTTTTTAAAAAAAAGTTCTCAAGCTCTTAAAAAATCACCCATTATGTATTTATTGTCCTCCATTGAAAAGAGGACATTGTTTAATATAATGGGCGATTTTTTAAGAGCTTGAGAACTTTTTTTTAAAAAAAAACGCATAAAATTTGCGTAAAGCGCGAAACACATTTCGAACCGAACACTGATTTTGGTAATAAAATTCAATGATTTGCAAGCGTTGCTCGTTAGTAAGTCTATTCATGATGAAATGTCAAAGCATACTGAGCATCTTTCTCTTTGACAAAATGTCTGAAATCCCGCGTGATCTGTCAAATACTAATGCATGAAAATCCTAACCTCAGAAAAATCACCCGATATATAAAAAATTGTTGTTAACATCACTCAGTAAAATTTTTAGAAAATTTCAGTTTTGTTCACAAAAAAACTATTTTATCATAGGATTGGTTCAAAATTTCGTATAACTTATATTTTAATTTAGTTACTGTTTGAAGGTCCTTAAATGACAATTTGGGTCAATACAGATAATTTTATTCGAAATTGTTTTAGGGCACCAAAAAGAAGTTGTCTTTTTACCAGGGATAGGATTTTACTAACTTTGCTTTTTTTTTGGTTATTATTTATTCAATTACGTTAAATACTAACGCTAGGTTTACAAACAAAACTTATATCTAAAAAAAAAATATGTATATAAATATATTCTATACATTAAAATATACTTTAAACATTACTAATAATAATATGACACATAAAGCTAAGAATTATTTAAATAGTGAGAGAAAAAATGTATTTTGAAGCTATCTGATTTGATATTTTGATTAATAGAATTTAAAATAAAATTATTTTCATTATATATATGCTTAATAACTGGTTAATTGGACTGTTAGAACCATAGTTTGATCGGCTAAGATTTGCTCGAATTGGCACTCGATGTCTGAAGTAATTTCGGCTTACATTAAAGTGGAATCGACACAAAACTGATGGAGATGAAATGGATCCATTCAGAATTCCAATAATAAAGCAGAGTTGCAAATACTTACGGTGACTAGTAAGCGATGGAAGACCTATAAGTTGTTGCCTAACGGAATAGGAAGGCAAAGCTAATTCATGTGTCTGTGGGAGAAATCGTAAAATAAATCTTAGGAATCTTCTTTGAACACCTTCAAGTCTATGGATATGATTCGAGTAATAAGGGGCCCAAACTATACAACCGTATTCAAGGACTGATCTGACAGACGATACATACAGAGTTTTAAGGACATAAGGATCTCGGAATTCCCTGCCAAATCTTTTTAGAAAGCCTAGTGTCTTATTAGCTTTTTTCACAATGTTGTTGAAATGGTCAGTAAAAGACAGTTTTGAGTCCAAAATGATACCTAAGTCTGAGAAGTGATTCAATTTTTCGAGGTTTGAAGAATTTAACCTATAGTTATAGTCAAGAATACTGTGTTTACGTGTAAAACTCATCGTTTTACACTTATCAATGTTTAACAATAAACGATTTGTATTGCACCATTCCCACAGACGAAGTAGGTCATCTTGTAATAGTTCGCAGTCCGTTAAGGAATTAATTTTTCGAAATATTTTCACGTCATCAGCGTATTTTAGCGTCATAGAATTTCTTAAGATAGATGGGAGATCATTTATAAACAGAACAAATAACAATGGACCAAGGTGGCTACCCTGAGGTACACCAGAATTGACAATAAACCGATTGGAATAGTCGTTTTTGAACACAACACAATAATATCTGTTTGTTAGGTAAGAAGATATCCATGCTATTAGTTTATCATTTAGTCCAATTTTTTCTAATTTCCCTAAAAGTACTTTATGGCTAAGTTTGTCAAATGCTTTGCTAAAGTCTGTAAATACACAGTCAACTTGTTGTTTATTTTCGAAAGTGTCAATACAATATGTTGTAAATTCGAGTAGATTTGTAACGGTCGATTTTTTTTTTCACAAAACCATGTTGATTGTCACAAAAAACAGAAGAACAGTTAAAGGAAAGAACATCACAAACAATGGCTTCAAACAATTTTGGTTAAACGGAAGATAAAATCGACTTTCGACAAACATGTTTCAAGCCCTGGTGATTGCAAATATATGTATTTTATTTTGCCTTTTTATACCATAATTGCCTTTTTTTGCCTTACTTCGCCATTGTTGCCTTTTTCTTCCTTTATTGCTTTTTTATTAAATTTCCGTATACAAATAAAGCCGTCGGGAAATCCCAGATATAGAGCAGCACATTAATAGAGCAAAACACCAGCAAGAAATGGCTTTGAAGAAAACATCAAAAACTCAAACGATTACATCTTTCATTACTGGAACAAACAGAAATTAGTTTTACGCCGATATGCCGAAAATGTTGTTAGCATGTGACATACCGTTGTATATAGTCAATTGCCTAGACACAGAAAAAAAGTGCCAGACGAGTCAACGCTGCGTTACTAACGTAATTTTTGGGCCTTTGAGAGCATATAAGGACTAAGGTACCTGTTAGCGTCCGAAGTTCTGGAGAGAGTAAACTCAACAACAATTGACCAGCTTTTTGACGATTCGATGCGACTGTTGTGGCCCGATGAGCTTAAGAGAGAAAGGGTTTTGTTGTTCTTAACAGACGCTGCACCGTATATAAAGAAGAGTTGCAAAACTCTGCAAGGGTCGTACTCGAAAATGGTTCATGTAACAGTAACTTGCGTCGCTCACGGTATAAACAGAGTTTGTGAAAGCATACGCAGTCATTACTCAAAAGTTGACGCCTTCGTGTCGAACGTGAGAAAAGTATTTCTGAAGAGTCCATCTCGGATTGCTATTTTCAAGGATATGGAACCTGAATTGCCACTGCCTCCTCAACCTGTAAGTTTGTTTGAAACTGAATTTGAAATCTTATTTTTGAATTTACATTTAAACTAGGTTTAAACTCGCTGGGGTACTTGGTTAGAGGCAGCAGCATATTATGATGACTATTTTGCTGGGATAAAAAAAATCGTCAGCGCTCTCGAAGGTGATGCAAGCTGTGTTGCATTTGCAAACAAAATTGATTGAAGATGAAGAACTGAAAGCGCAGCTGGCGTAAATTAAAGTCAATTTTGGGTTTTTAGTCGATCCGAAAAAACATATTTTCAATAAAGACCAAGTTAGAAAAAGTGGAATAAATATTAAGGTACAGGTATATTTGAGAGTCTGTTCCTACTTATAATTTAAGCTAACAATATTCTCATCAAGGAACATCAATTGGCGAAGTGCTGCATGTTTTGAAAGACATTGAAGAAAATTAAAAAAAAGCAAAAGGGCCCATTGCAGAGGAAGTCTTGAAGAAGTTTACTGCCGTTTTCAATGGAAACACAGGGCTAAAAACGATTGAGCAGATAAATTCTGTAATAAAAGGCGACTTGGATTCCAAACGTCCAGGAAACATAAAAACATTGAAGTGAATAATGTTGAAAGTTTTAGATAGGCTCCACTCATTTCAGCTGAAGTTGAGAGATCATTTTGCTCCTTCAAAGCCCTTCTAAGGGACAATCGAAGAAGATTGCTATACCTGAGAACTTTAAAAAACTCTTTATTTAATTTAATAATAAATAATTTATTTTCATCAAGTTCATCATAAATGGGTCAAAGAAATTGCAGGGAAACAAATTTAAATGTAAAAATGTACGAAAATGTTGCGTAATTATTTTTTTTTTGAGTTCAGCAAAAATTATTTAATTTGCGCAATATTTATAGATTTTTGTATTTCTAATAAAAAACAGCTGTTAAATTATTCCATAAAAAAATAAAACACAAAATTGATTTGAAAACAACGCTAACACTTTATTTAGTTACACGAATTACGATATGATTTTCATAAAACAAAACTCTAAAATTTTATGACGTGCAAATTTACTACCATATCTAAATCTTATTCAAGATTCTTTAAAATAAAAAGCGACAACGATACTCGTTTTGTAAGTGTATATTTTCTAAAGAACATTCTTCGTTTGCCTTTACTTACATTTGAGAGGATACTTAAAACGCTGCGCTGCGCTGCTGGTCTGCAAATATAAATTAGTTACGAAAAGGAAAGGGAAACAGAGACTTTGTGTATAAACTTCACAAAGTAAATTCTATCGAAAGAGAGCTTTTTTTATTTTCAATCTAAATCTAAGGAAATGCATGCTCAAAGATAAACTTTTTGCAACACTGCCATTTCCTTTAATAAAACTCCAGAAACTTTAAGATGTTAAGTTGAAACAAGGAAACTTGGGAATGGGATATAAATGCGGTTGTAAAAGAGTATAAGATTGTATTTTATTACCGGACAGTGTTACGGAAACAGGCTACAAAAACACACTGCCGTTAAAACCAAATCCCCCATCAGACCAATAAACAATTCTCCAATGTCTTTTGGGCGAAAAAGAGACACTATATAAAAAAAACAAAGTATTCACTCAATAAGTTGATATTTTTAAAGGGTGCATGGGTGTGTAACTTTGCTTATCACAATAATTCAAGAATTTAAGTTATTGCTTTAAGAATGTCTTGTGAAATTGAAATAGGCCGAGAATATAAGACTCAACGATCCTCGTGGGCGACAACAATGACTACTGACAAGGACCTCACATTTTATTTGTTGGTTGTTTTCTACCAAAGGCTTTTTATGGGTTTGTCTTATTATGTACTTACTTCTCTGAGAATTTATCCTTTTAACATCAATTTATTATTTAAACTAAAATGGCCTTATTCCGTAATATCGACATTGTACAGTAATGAATAGGAGTATATAACTGAGTTAAATAAACATATTTTTCATATCTCTATTCTCCTTAAATTCACGTTTTTGATGGTTTCTTTTGTTTTGTAAAGGGTGATTTTTTAGCTATTATCTTTTTGGCAACGCCGCTGGTTTAAACAGCTGACGCACGTTTCGTGTTTTGTTTCATTGTCAAAAATCTTCAGTTTGGTCTATAATTTAACCATAAACATGAATCGTCTTACAAACGAACAACGCTTGCAAATTATTGAATTTTATTATCAAAATGCGTGCTCTGTTAAGAAAGTTCATCGCGCGCTTCTTCCATTTTATATGTAGTCAGTTTAATCGACCCACTGAAGCAGCTATTCGGGCTATTGTGACTAAATTTCGCAACAAATTTACATTGTTGGACATTAAACCACCAACACGCTTACGTAGAGTGCGAACTGGAGAAAATATCGCAGCTGTATCGGCCAGTGTTAATGATGACCATCAATTATCGATTCGTCGCCGTTCGAAGCAATTTGGCCTTTGTTACTCAATAACGTGGACAATTTTGCGGAAGGATTTAGGTGTTATGCCTTTCAAAATACTGGTGCAAGAATTGACGCCGAACGACCTACTAAAACGTAAAATTTTTGGTGAATGGGCTCTTGGAAAGTTGGCCGAAGATCCACTTTTTTACCGAAAGATTGTGTTCAGCAACGAAGCTCATTTTTGTCTCAATGGGTACGTAACGTAAATAAGCAGAATTGTCGATTTTGGTGTAATTATCAGCCAGAAGCATTGCAAGATCTACCAATGCATATAGAAAAAGTCACAGTTTGTTGCGGTTTATGGGCTGGTCGCATCATTGGACGTACTTCTTCAAAGATGATGCGAATCGTAACGTAATTGTGAATGCTGAGCGCTACCGTGAGATGATATCCAAATCTCATTTTGCCCAAAATGCAAGAGCTTGACTTGCATGACAAGTGGTTTCAACAAGACGGTGCCACATGCCGCAGAGCACGCGCAACAATGGACTTATTGAAAGGCGAGTTCGGTGAACATTTTATTTCACTTTCGGGACCGGTCAATTGGCCGCCTAGATCGTGCGATTTAACGTTTTTAGACTATTTTTTGTGGGGCTATGTTGAAGCTCATGTCTATACAGGCAAGCACGCTTCAATTGACGCATTGGAAGATAACATTGAAGCATTTATTCGTGAGATACCGGACGAAATGCTGGAAAGAGTATGCCAAAATTGGACTAAGTGGATGGACCATTTGAGGCGCAGTCAAGGTCAACATTTGCATGAAATAATCTTCAAACATTAAATTATATGGACCGTAATATCGATTCAAATAAAGATGTCATGCGTTTTTCTGAATTGTATGTGTTTTATTTTTTGAAAAACTTTCCTATAGCTTTTAAAAATAACCCTTTAGTTAAAAAGAGTTTGATACTATTTAAAGCATTTGCTTATATATACAGGGTGGGTCATCTAGTGCAGTATTGATTGCCAACTTTGGAGCCGATATGTGTCCATTTTTAACTTTTGTTTGTAGGGAACCGTTAAAGACGGATGTTTTGCTTACAATCTGTAAACGATTCAAGAGCTTAAGGCCACTATCATCCAAGCAATCCGTGAGCTACATCCTAAAACCATCAAAAAGGCGTTGGAAAACTAGAATTACAGAATGCTCCACTGCGAATCCAGCCGAGGTAGCCATTTGTACAATGCACGTTGTCTTCCATGGTAATGATTTAATTGTGTTGTATTTTTGAAAAGAAAGTTGTATTTGACCTTTCCTTTATATACGTTGATTAAATTATCTGATGAAATTCACAAACATATTCAGTTTGGATATCATGTTGTTAATACAAAAAAAATGCACGAATCAAAACGCATTCCAAAAGTATTGCTTTTGAAATTCTATTAATTTTATACTGACATTATGAATGTATCTCAATTTCCTAAGGAGCTGCGCCGATTAGAATCAATCTAGGAATGAAAATGCCTAAATGTTTATGTGCCAAAAGTTAGTTTCTGAATGAACTGTTTACTTGATTGCCGCAATTAAGTTTACTTATTTGACGGGTGGGGCCAGCAATAGGAACTCATTACTTTACTTAACGAACGTGCTTTGCAAACATAAACATTTATTAAGGCAAGTATATACAGAATGAAGCAATAAAGTTTATTCTAATCCAACAAATATAGAAAACTGCACGAACTTAAAAATCATTTGAAGGATTATTAAAATCAATAGATTCTATAAACTTTATCGGCAGATTTAAAAGTGGGTGAATATTTTTTCACAAATATGTATACTGTACATAAAACAAGAACTCTTCAAACGTTTCGTTTATACAAAGTTTTATAAACGTAACGTACGTACATACCTCTTCTGAACTTAATCTCTTGGATCTTAAATGTCCTTTGATGTGGTTATCCCAACATAACTGATAAAATAAAAATCAACGAAGCGTCTATTTAAGATTGAGTGCGTGAGTAAAAAGGATCCACCCCTTGTCAGCACTACTGTTTTGACTTGCCTAACAGCAATCTCTAGATGTATGTTCATAATGTAGATGTGTCTATGCGATATGCCTATCAAATGTTCATAGTTTTCTTCTTTTTTTTTTCAAAGCACTTTCGAATGCAATCAATAATACACAGCTCTGCAAAACACTGTCAATAAAAGGATAATATTACTCCGTTGGGGGTTCGTCCTGTCATCTTCATCTTTGTCATCATTTTTGTATGTCACATCGACATCTATTCGACAACAACTGATAACCAAATGCTTTAGATATGGTATTCGCTTAATATAGAGGAGTACGTATGAATCAGAACATATGAAGAGCCCTTGCCTTCAGCTTTTGCTTTTATGAAGGGTTCCTTGATTTAATGTTATTAGTTTCGAAATCACATACAACTTTGTACATTTCGTTATCGGCTTCGAAAATCCTTTCAGTAGAAAAATATCTACTATTTTATTCTGCTTCCTTTCAGAAAATTTAATTGTACGAACTTTGAGGTCGCCGCCACCGCCGGCCGCCGCCACCGTCGCGTCGTCGTCGGCGCGCCACAACGATGTATCGATAACGATGTACTGCATTTTTTGTTAATTTTGTCGTAGAATTTGTAAGCAATAAAAGTTTTAGCTGAAAGCAGAGAATTAGGGGTTGATGTGTATAATGACGTGGTTGTGGCTTTTAGTTTGGAATGTCCATTATTTTTAGTCTTCCCATGCAATTCCAATTCCAGAAAAGGGCGGATTTTGTTTGTAATCAAGTTGATGTAATGCATTATGACATTTATAGTTTGGTTATATCTTTTGGGAAATTGTAAAAGAGGGTTGTAAAAAAGACTTGCTTTTGGAGGTTAAAGGTTTATTTTGATGACTCAAACTACAAAGACAATGTTAAAATATGACGATGATGATGATGACAAGTCTCCTTAGGTACATTTTATAATTGTATATTTAAAAGGCTTAAGGAGAAATAAAATGATGATTCATATGTATGAAAACTTCAATTAATAACAAACTTGAAATATTTTAATTTGTTAAAATAGAAGTAACTCAACATTTTAAACGATTTTGGTAAGATAATAATATGACTTTTGAGTTTCTGACGCACTTCAAATCAATAGAGGCCCACTCTTTTTCTAACTAATGTTAGCAATCGTTTACTATTGAAATTGCTAAACGTTAAGTTTTCTAAACATTTTTAACAATATGACGTCATCACATTGTTCTCAATCAAAAACTTATTGTTGAATTGTGTCATATAGTTACAATTTGTAACGATTCAAAACTCAGCTTGGGAGTAGAGTGTCAATAGCCGTGTTTTTTTGGAATTCCATATATAGTACAGTAAGAAATTGCCAAAAAACGATCCGCAGTAGTCCGGTTTTTATATTTCAAAGTTGATACAATTGAATATTTGCCAGAATAATTTATCAAAAAATTCCAAAAAAATAGCGAAATTCAGACCAGGGGTGAAATCGTGTAAGCTGATTTTTGATAGTAGACTATCAAAATCAAGAAAATACGTACATATGTGTAATGTGATAGTCGATTTCAAAGAAGGGGGTTTGTTCGTAGACTACTACATTAACATGTGGTGTTGAAGCGAGCTTGAAGCTCGCCTAAATTCTTTATATACCTGAATCGAGTTGACATGAGCTTGATTCGCCTCGATTCCGGTCGGGGATCGGAGTTGAGTCAAAATTTGTGAAGAAAAACCTGTGTGGAGGAGTTGGTTTCACAGATAATGCGTTATGGTCTGTTTATTTGCGTGTTTGTGTACAAACAATATAGTTTTGTTTTAATCAAATTTAAAAAAAAAAATGCACATGGAGTGCTGAACTATTCAGTTTTTCATTGTTTAACACGAATCAAACTATCTCACTTGCACTTTATAAGAAACATCGAAACACCATTTGCATTTTAGAAAGTGCTTTCAAACTTAATCATTTTTAAATCTTCTTGTGCGGTGGAAACACCAAAAAGATTTATTTAATCTAAACTGAGATAAATCTTTGGTGGAAACATAGCAAAACATAAATATCTTTTCTATTGTTTTCTCTTGCAAAATAAGCCCAGTTAGTCCATTTTCATCAACAAAACTAAATAATATCAACAGTAATAGATTGATTTGTTTCCCCAATGGAAAACACATGATTCCAAATGCACAACTATACTCAACGAACATAGCTATCGAGATACAAATGCAATATCAATCGTACCAACATTTGAGAATGAAGTCACATAAGATCCATTCGAGACTCGTATAAATGTCAAAAACCCATCCATAGTAAGATTCTACTTTAACTTTTATCGGTAGTATTCATACTACGGATATTGTTTTTGTTATTCGTGTAAAATCCTGCTATATTATTGATATATTTTCCAACAAAACACGGGTAATGTGTAATGTCAAATTTAATATTTGTAACAAGGAAGAAGGAATTTAAAATCATTCTTCATCAATGTTTTTAAATAATTCTTCTTTTAAAAACTAAATATTTGATTTTTATTATTTATCTCATCAATTTAAATTAAAATTATCAAGCAAGTTATAACTAAGAGCAGCTTTTGTTTTTCTTTCGTTAAATATTTTGCAACACAAGTATTTTTTTTTTCAATTTTAATTTTTGTCAATTGTCGTTTCTAAATGATTCTAACAAATTCTAACAATGGCACTTGAACTAAATGTTTAAAAAAGAACAAAACTAAGACCCGTTCTCCAGATTTAGTTTGGTTGTTTTCTCTCAGGAATTGCCACTATTTAGTTTGACATGTTAATGATCATGATACATCTACTAAGGTAGTGATTCAAATTTTGAAACACCTAGTAAATTGCTAAGTATTTATATTTACAAAAATTGCTAAGTAGTGAAGTGCTTAAATTTATAAAAGTTTATTAAATGAAAATGATGATCTTGCTGATATTTTTATATTCAAGATGATGGGAAAATTGACATTGTGAAAATAGATTCGTCGCCTTATTACCTTCCTACGCAATTTGATTTGATGTGATTACGATTCACATTTATTCTTGAATCTTGAAGTCTTAAAGATTTCATCCTCCACATGTTCAATATCAAGGTTTCTTTAATAAAAACACATAGAATCACTTATTATAAAAAACATAATAAAATAAACTGGCAGAGAATTTGAATAATTTATTACATTATTACCGACGCATTCATGCGCCATCGCCATCCGAATTCACAGTCAGGCCAGCATACAGTATGTACTCGTACTATACAGCCCCATACATTATAATCATCAACTGCATTTCTGAAGCACAACCCGGAATAGTTTTGCCATTTCATTGCAGGCCCAGGCATAAAAACTGGCTATATGGTGGTATTAATTTAATTGAAACACTTCGTGGTCCCTAGTAAATTTAATGTGCAGTACATACGCACTGAATATAATGTGTACTGTACTACACAATATACACAATTTTTATAGAATGACAGAAGTAGATCATTAAATTGATCAATGTTCACGCGAGACATTTAAATAAATATGAAAGAATTTCCTTTTGAACATCAATTTCACAAAATAAACAAAAAGAGACAAGAAAATGACACTGAATTATAGTGCCCTTAACTTGATTGAATGTAATTTAAGCACGGACACCTTTTTGTTCCTTGTTTCGTTTTGTTGGTTGTAAATAATTCATTTAAAAACATAATGTAAATATCTACTCGTCCGTCGTCGTACGTAAACGTAAGTATCTATAGATACAAGTAAATGTTGAATATGATCTACGTTGAGTGCTTGCAAATTAATGGATGCCGAAATTAAAATTATTTATATGGGTCATAATTCTGCGTTATAAATTCTGCAAGTATGTATTGCAAGGATTTTTCTTTTAAAACTCAACTAAAAGATTTTCAAAGTTCACACATACGCATATTACGTAAATTGATTTTTTATTAAAATACGCACGATTTAAATTAAATTGGTATTTAATGAACCAGGTTTGTTTACTTCAATACTGCTAAGGACTTTAAATATTTACAATATTGAATCAAATTAAAAAAAAATATATTGAACAAAACACACGCAGTCTTATTTACTTGAAAGTTGATCCTCAGTATATGATCGAAATTTAAATGGTACCACAATTGAATGGGAGCAGTCTGTTAAGTACCTAGGTGTTCATCTCGATTCAAAACTTACTTTTAACGAACCATTTAACCAATATTCAAAATACTCTTAAAAATATGAGTATTGCTATTAAGATGCTTTACCCTTTTGTTAACCGACAATCTCTACTTACAAATGAAAATAAGATTTTCATTCACAAGGTTATATTCCAAGCAATACTGTTATATGGGTGTCCATGTCCAGTATGGGGTAACGCTGCCAGATGCCATTTCAATAAGTTGCAGGTATCACAAAACAAGGTTTTAAAAATGACGCTAAACCTTCCATGGCATTATTCAACCTTAAGTCTCCACAGAAAAGCGAATGTTGAACTGATTTCTGATAAATTTGTAATAATTTTAATATCAGCTGTGAAAGTTCTGATAATTTTCTCATAACCCAACTTCTTGCATAATCTGTGATCAGGGCCGTCGAGAGGAATTCCGGGACCGGGACGGAAAAATCTCGGGTCCCCCCATATTTACCATTTTTTTTAAATTTCATGCCTACTGATATGGTACGTTCTAATTTCAATTACGAATAGCGAAATTGGTTGGAATTAATGGAAATAATCATTTTTTGTTTGCAAAGTGAACCGAAAAAAGTGTTAATTATCAAATCAATCTTACGGGTATCGCCAGTTTAGTTGAAATGGAGGATGGATAGAAAATAATTCTAAATGCGATTAGATCAGAATCCGAACAGAATCATGCATTCAATTCGATATTGCCAACGACATGTTAGTAACTGATAATACGGTCGATTAACTATTAAAAAAAAATGAAGATCTATTACCTTATATGAAAATAAAATAGAGCGAAGTAAAAGTATTTGAAATTTGTCTTTAAAAAAAAACTAAGTACTTTAAAAGTTTTACATTAAATACTCTTTATTGTTTTTCTTAATATTAAAATATTATTACAATGTTTTATTAGAGCTAGTTTGCATTCCATGAAACATTTTCTTTTGGCAAACGAGCTTTCCTAGCTTTCTGAGCAGCAAAACAACTTATAATTGCATCGAAATTCAATTACCTTGCCAAAGGTGCTTCGATGCATAGTGTAGCAAGTCTGGAAACACGATCTTGTGATGAGCACAAACGATGAAACTTCTTTGTTCTGTCAAGGACGCTAAATGAATGTTCGGCACTTGCTACAGTTACAGGTATGGTGGAACAAACACGGAGAGCAACACAAATGTTGGGGAAAATCGTCTCCAAGTTCTGGGAATAAATAGCATTGATCAAACTCAATGGCGGAAGTTATCCCTTAAAATTGGCTTCATAAATGTGTTTCAGATGAATTATTTCTTCTTTCAACTCTTGGGACAAATGCGAGTTATACTTTTGGATGAACCTTGTAGCGGAGTTTTTAATCTCAATTTAATAAAAATGAAAAATGTAGCATTCAAATTCTTCATCGTATCGAACCGAAGAGAAATTCCAGTTATAATTGAATCAACTATAACGTAAAAGGTGTTTCTCTTGAAATTTATTTCTTCGTCTGTTTCAATTTGCTCTCCGGCTCCTCGATTTTCTCCAAAATGTCTCTTTAATTGCCTTTTTCGGTTCGATGGGAACGATTCTGGAACATCCCCCAATCCAGTAGCAACTGCTTTGCATTCAGATAAAATTTGATCCCATCCGTTTCGATTAATGTTCAAATCGGAGATCAAGTTGTCAAGATTTCGAATTTTAACGTCAATAGTCATGTTTCTGGATTGAAGAATGATACTTCTTTCATTTATAGCGCTATGAACCTTGCACCAAATCGAAGACATCAGGACGCATTCAAATTTGTGCATTTATTTTAAAACGCCATTTACATCTCTTCGAGCTTCAACAGTTAAATTAATATCACTTAAGGCTTCTAATGATGTTCTAAGGTTTTTCAGATAATTTGCAAATGGTTTCACTGCCTCAATTCTAGCTGACCATCTTGTATCAAAAAGTTTGTGAAGGGATCCGGGCACATTTTTTTAAAGAATTTCCCAACGTTGGGCACTGCTGCTAAAAAAGTTGAAACACTTTTGAACATCACCAAAAAATGTGATTGCGGCAGAACAACATTCCGCTATATACACACTTTGAAGTGATTTGATATCCTTCAAATCTTCAATAAACAACTTATTCAAAATATTAATTAATTAATATTACGGAAACCACAATTGGAAAACGTTTGCATGGGATTTTCCGGTCCCCCGAAACCGAATCAAAAATTTCGTTCCCAGCAGAAACAAAAAATAGTAGAAAAGAAACTTTATAAAAACAGAAACCGAAATAAATATTTGTGTTTTGTTTTAAGTTGCAGGGCACCTTATTTTGACTTTAAAAATTTTCAAAATAAAATAAATTTGAAATTTACGTTAAATTAAATAAGAAAAGCGAAACAATGTATTATAACTTTCTTTCAATAGTTGAGAGTTGTCCAATTTTTCATTAAATATTAAAACAAATTTACGCCAATAATAATCAGGGTCCCAGATCGGCAAGCTTGTGAATAATAGATTGGTAGATAGCATGCAAACAGGGGCCCGATTGCGAAAGCATGAATGATTTTAAATTTTCGGGCCCCTAAAAATAAGTGGGAATAGGGGAATGTTGATGATAAATTTAGAGTACCGATATTGAAACAAAAAACACTCCTCATTGCTTTCAATTAGACGGGCCTCTAGAAAATCCCGGCTCCGGGGGTTACCCCCCCCCCTTCCCCCCTCTCGACACGGGGCTGTCTGTGATATATTTTAAGTAAGACTATTGCGTTGTTTTTTTCTTTTTTTTTGGTTAATGGTAATGGTTTTTTATTTTTTTTGTTAATTTATTTATTTGTTCAATAATTTGTATGTTAATTATTTTATTTGTTGATTAATTTATTTTTGAATTTATTTATGTGTTAATTTACTTATTTGTTTAATAATTTATTTGTTAATTTATTTATTTGTTAGTTTACTTATTTGTTAATTTATTTATTTGTTAATTTATTTATGTGTTAACTTATTTATTATTTTTATTTATTTATTTATTTTTAATTTATTTATTTATTTGTTTATTTTTTGAATTTATTATGTGTTAATTTATTTATTATTTCTTGATTATGTTTATATTAAATTATTTGGTTGTTAAATTATTTAATTTTTCATTTATTTATTTGCCATTTTTTGTATTTATTTTGCAAATACATTATTTTTCTACATTTTTTTTATTTATTATTATTCTCTTAATGTTTTATGTAAATTAAATTTACTTTTTCTGGTTTTGCTTATTGTAATACTCTTTTTTGTTTGTAATATTTTGAATGAAGGATGTTTCGTATTTTCCTTCGATTTTTCTTCTTAACTATTTATTATTTTTTTTTCTCCCAAGATAATGTTTCAGTTGTAAGATATAAAATATCAAACCTCTGAATTGTAAAATGAGCGGTCATAGACATTTTGAAAATATTTTTTACGAAATAAAGAAACTACTACTAAAATGTTTACCTCATCTTAACATGTTTTTTTAATATATATAAAAATAAAATTTTAAATTAAAAACTGAAAACTGAAATAAATTTATAGCAAAAAACTTTTTAAATTTAGCAAGCACTTTACATATTCAAAATTTCAAAAACCTAAGTAGTACCTAATAAACTACCCCCGAAGAAGTTGGGAAAATCCAATGAGACGTAGGAAAAATTATGAAATTGTTTTTTTTTTATTATTTTCATAAAAGGAAAATGTCACCAAAAAACACTGATAAAACTCAAAAATCTCTTAAAATCCTAAGAATTGATCAGTCAAATTACTATTCAATATTATTTTGTATGTAACAGAAATAATTATAAGCCGATATAAATTGAGTTCTTAAAATATTAAGTAACGTTTATGAGTAACTCACATTTCAATTGATAACATGACGAACTTATAATCGAGCGTGTGGGCTGTGCATGTGCACTTAATAAATAAATTATTGGTTAATAATTCAATAAAGTTTAAGACGAATGAAAAAAGACATTGTTTAAATTACTCGTAGCTCTCTTTATTAAATGACAAACACGATAATGAACCGTAGATGCAACTGAGATATGGGATCAATTGCACACTTAAAATTAATTCATTAGTAATGTTTCATAAAATACATAATTTGTTTCAGAGAAATTAGTGGGAACGTTGATTGCAGTTTCATCGGATCATTCATGTAAGAACATGTGCCAATATCTGTCTATAAAAATAAGCAAAAGAGAACTCTTCGGGTGTCATGTAGAGTATGTAATTCTTTTTTTAATGTTTTAATACGTCATCGTCCAATATCTCATTTTTGGCTTGTTAACCAAAATAAACACAATCCATGCTTTTAGAACAGTTGAATGCTTGAAAACTTTCACTTTGCTTGCAGACCAACTTTATTCTTCCAGAGTTGAAGATTTTATAAAAACATCACTTTTTTATGAGTTTGAAGTAATTTTGATTAAAAAAGTGTTATTTCCAAAAACATTACTAAATATACCCTTTGTTTTTATACACATAGCTGGCTTAAAATCATCAAGGTGCAGAATTGGCTTTGCTAGCAATTTAATGTCTTAAATCTGGACTTAATTGAGAAAAAAATAATAATAAAATAATAAAACTAACCTGTTTTGTTTGTCCATCAAACAATATAATTTATTAATAAAGTTAATTTTAAATGAAATCAATATACACGCATAAAAAATCATTTCGGGAACGCGTCTTAATGTATAATCTTCAACAACAAGTTCAAAATATGATTGAAAAATTTAAGGGTATTTAACCCCGGTCTATACTTAATACACCGTATTTTGTATACAAAATCTAGTTTTAGAAAGGACTAAAAGATTATTTATTTTTGACTATAAAAATGCAAACATAGTTTGTCCGATACCGCACAAGTCATTTCAGTGAACATATCGATAATCGACCAAAAATAATTTTAAGTGAACGCAATCATTCGGTGTCAAACGTCAATCGAGGAAGAGAACAATAACAAAGCCGACTGTCAGAGTATTTATCGTCAGTTAAATTATATCTAATTGAGCCGTTTATTTTGAAAGTGGCATAAGTCACTTTTTTTTTAAGTCGAGATATTTAAGATATTTGTTATACCGTTAATTACCAATACTTCTCTCGAAGAAATCTCAACTTATTGAGTGCAAATTTTTAAAAATGAAAAGATACCGTTCAATTGTATTTAGTGTTGCCATTAACTCGATTTTTTTGAAAAAGTGACTTATGCCACTTTCAAAATAAACGGCTCAATTGTAAAGTACCTTTTTCTTCAATATTCGTAGAGCGTACATCAATAGTCCGTCATTCAGAGTTGCAAATAATGCATTGAATTTTATAATGCATTTTTAATAAATTAGAAAATATTTTTCAATTTTTTTTTTTAAATTATTTATTTTATTTTATTTTTCAATGTTACCGTATGGCATTAATTATTTAATGTTATTTTTTAATTGTGTTCTATCATTAATTAAAATATTATTTTCCAATGCAAAACTTTTAAAATAAAAATACCTAAGTATTTTCATTTTATTTGGCAGACTTTCGCAATTATTAATTAAAATACTTTAAGTTTTTATTTCCAAAATTTTTAACATGATTAATGTTATGACTTACGGTTATCACGCAATTATAACACAAAAAACAACAATTATTCAAATATTATAATTTATTATTATTATTGTTCGACCGAAAAACGAATTATTTTCAAAATTTATTTGTTTATATCAGTCAATCTTCAACCTAGGACATTTTTACGTCAAGATTTCGAATACTAACTGAAATAAATGGAAATAATTGAATAAATTTCCACTAGGCATTTAATTAAAAAATTGTAGCTCATTTTGAATAGAAATTATTTTTTAATTTTAATTCAATTAAACTTGCAATAAAATAATTTTTAATTTTAAGTTTAATATTGATGGCAATAAATTAAATTTTTAATGGGTAATTCATAGATGTACAATTAGCATTATATATTTTATTTCAGTCAAAGAACAATATCCATTAAAAAAATAATGAGTAATGCATTGAATTGACATTGGAATTTTTTCAACTCTGCCGTCATTCCGTGAACGTATATTTATTACATTTAATTATTGATGTAATTCTTTTTTTACGACACGAAATAACAAAGTAACCTCAAATATTTTCCTATTGACAAAGTCAGATCGCATTTAAGATGACCGTCGCGCCGCCGTAGGCCGTATAATCAAAGTGCTCGCTTATTTGAAATCGTCATTTCGTGAACGGTCATTTCGAGAACGTTCCCGGATATTGTTTTGACGTTTTTTGTAAGATATTTAATACTAAAAAATTTGTATTTTGTATTTTATTTATCTCAAAAATCGCTTACAAGGTAGGACATGAGTCTTATAAAGTGTTGCAAGCCTTTACATTAATTTAGAATTTGATTAAAAATTATATACTTACTATTTACATATTTATTTATAAGGAAAAGGAAATTTAGCTTACATATTTATATAAAGAAAAGGAAATTAAACATCAATTATTTGCCAAATAGTTGAAAAGTAAACATTTAAATCTACTTATGCTTCTTATTCTTCTCATAGCGATGGGCAGAGAGTTCCAAAGGCGTACAATATGAATAAAAAATTGACGCTCAGTATTTAGAAAATTGTATCGGGGTAATATTAAAGCAAAGTACCTTGTTGAATGAGGGAGGTTGTTGTGTTTGGATGATTTCATGCAGGTAACTCAGAGAGCGAAAGTTTATTAAGCTGTCTAGGCTACAACCAGAAATCCGTACCGCAAAAATGGATATGTGATCATAACGACGTAGATTATAAATATAGCGGGCAATATTGTTATAAGCAACATTCAATTTGCGGCTAGTCACACAGTCTAGTTTACAAAAAAGGTCGACTTATCAGGAGCTGCACATCATCAGCATAAAGATGAATTTAACAATGTTTAGCAACTTGTGGTAACTCATTTATGTAAAGCGAGAAGAGGATTGAGTGGTTAACAGTATCAAAAGCCTTTGAATAATCTAACAGGGTTAGTAATGTAACATGATCACTGTCCATTGCCATTCTTATTTCATCAGTTACAAAAAGTAAGGCGGATTTGCAGCTGCGCTTAGGTCGAAAACCAGACTGACAGGTACTTAACAGGTTGTTGATTGTAAGATATTTTTGGATCTGCCCCAGAATAGTTTTTTCAAACACCTTCGAAAGAAACGGAAGAATGACAATCGGCCGAAATTCTGTAGCAGAACCTGTTTGCTTTTTGGGTATGGGAATAATCTTAGCCTTCTTCCAATCCAAAGGAAACTCGGAGGTAGTCAATATGCTATTAAATATGTAGGTTATATAGCGCAGTATATATGGAAGCAGTAGTCTCAAGAACTTAGGGTCCATTTGGTCCAATTAATTAATCGATATTATTGCCTCCACAATGTCTTCCTCTTGTATTCTTATAAAACTCAGAGAGCTGTTGATAGCGGTTGGTTCCTCCTCAGTAAGGGAAAGAACGGGTGAAGCAACGTTTAAGGACATGGACGTAAACTTTTTGTTGAGTGCATCACAATCGACGTCACCAACAGGCTTTTTAGATTGTTTGCCAATACCGATTTCATGCAGGTTTTTCCATATTTTTTTGCCAGAGGTTAAAGAGCCAAGTTTACTTTCATAATAAAGTCTTTTTGCCGTTCTGACCATTACGACAACTTGATTACGCAGTCTGCAATACAATGTGTGGAAGTGCTCTATTTTGTAACGTTTCCATTGACTGTAGGCGGCATCTCGTCGTGACATTAGAGCAGAGATGTCGCTATTCAGCCAAGGTGGAGCCGTATGCCTAACGCGAAGGGTTTTAATAGGAACATGCCTCTCAAAAAGCTGATTGACGTTTTGCCGTAAAAACCTGACTTGATCATTTACATTTTGCATATGGTACAGTGAGTTCCATTCTACGCAGTCAAAATCACGCACTAAGTCAGATGTGTTTAAGTTTTTGAAGTCTCGGTATTAAAAAAATTGTCGATCAACCTGAAAAACTAAATCCAAACATACAAAAAGTAAATCGTGCTTGGAAAGACCAGGTGCTAAAAGCTGGCTGTAAAGCATGACCTTACCAACATCGCTGGCAAGATACAGATCTAGTAGCGAACTAGACTCTTTGGTAAAGTGGGTAGCAGTGGAGCAGTTAACGGGACTCAGATTCAGCGCCTTAAAAACATTAAGGAAATTTTCAGCTAAACGCTTATCCAACAGATTACAGTTGAAAAAATATTACTAAAAAAGTATAGAATTCTGTGCGCTGCCCTGTCAACGTTTATTAATATACAAATTTTAAATCAGTATAAGCTAAAAGTCATCATTAAAGCTTGCAATTTTTTTTTTGTCATAAAACCAATTTTGAAATTGGCAACCTTGGTGATTTTGAGCCAGCTATACCCTCTTTTTAGGTACACTACGTCATTGCAATTTAAACTTGTCCGTAAATAAAAGTTTTGTTTCTTAATAAAAACTTAGGCATGTCTAAAAATAATCCGCTAATTAACAATTTCAAAATATTTTATACAAATTGTCATTGACAAACAAGATTGAAAAATTGAATTAAAATTGCAAAATCAAAATTTAGTTTATTATGAGTATGACATTTTTTGGATTTTTATATATTGTTTCGGAATTCTCTTTTCATGAAAAGGCGTTTGGTTTTTGATTGGGTGTAGCATGATGGCAGGTCCCCTCTTTTCCTATTAGAAAATGTTCGTTATACAAGAATTGTAGTACTTGTACATTTTTTCAAATGAAATATTATAGGAGTGATTAATATTTAATGTCTTTCTTAAAAAAATAAAAAAAACATATTTCCCGCACATTTAAAAACATACGCATTTAATCCAATTTATGATGGGAAATAATTTAAATAAAGTGAAAATTCCATGCAAGCGCAAAGCTTTCTTATACTGTTTTTAATGCGTGTAGCAAATCCTAATGAAGTTTTAATTAAATTTAATTGGATAAGACATTTTTCGACTAGATGAACAAAACCATCTTAACCGCTAATTATCACCGAAGTATTATAATAACATTTATATCTATATATGTACCAAGGAGTATGCATTCATGTTGACGACTTATGATGGGTAAAATTTAGGAAATGGAAGTACGTACATACATACTCGTATCATAGTCATCAATTGTCGCTTCTAGATTTTAATTTAAATTCTGGTAGCAAGCAACAGCCACTGTCAAAGGGTAATTAAAAGAAATTATGCTACATAGTATCAAATGTATGAGAGTTCAAAAGCGTATGTTGGTTGTTTTGTGTTATTTTATTGTCAAGTGCATTTCACAGAATTAGCACGCGTTCATTATGATGATGAGGGTTGTAATTTTAAGTGGAAGTTCAAACGGTTTTCTGACGCACGTTCTACTTGATTTATGAAGTTGAAATTGTATATTTATTTACAGGGTGTCAAATGCTGATCGAATACGAATATACCCAAAGAACAAAAATTAAAAAGGTTGGTTCAGGCTAAAAGCAATCTTTCTGCTTAATAATTCATATTTTGAATTGAATATTTAATATTTTTTTTTTATTAGTAATTGATGATAAATCCCTAATGTACGAGTACCATAGAAGAAAGGAACATAGCAAAAACCCTTACACCTGGCTCATTTTCAACGAGTGTAGGTGTTTTTTTAAGATTTTATTGTTGAAATTTTGAAATAAGGGTACCTTTTGATGTCAAAGGCAAAATTAAGACAAAACTAAGCAAATGCATTGCCATATAAGCTGAGGAAATTGGAGGTACAAAAATAAAGAAGTTATTGGAAGTGATTAATATTTTGACCACGAATAGAAAATACTATTCTAAAGCATCTTGTACATGAGCTACGAACTGCGAACTGCGAACTGTGGATGTTCGCATATTTTGACTTTTCTTTCACATGAGCTTTATTTCTATTCGCAGACACCGGCGAACTGTCAATTTATAATTACCTTTTTCTCCATATTTTCCTCAGCCATGATCTTTTACACAAAAACAAAACAAGAGTGGTATAATTTTGAGGTTAAGTTGAGCGCGAACAATTTATTCGTTGCAGTGTGGATGGTATGTGGAACGCGAATAGAGTTTGACAGTTCGTAGCAACCACACTGCAATTCGTTACTAACAAATTGTTTTTACAAAATTGTCTTGTTTTAGAGAACAAAATGCAAATTTTATTATCCAAACATTATTGTCAATTGGTTTCTTGTAATTTTAATGTGTTTTTATTTGGAATTGACTTTTTGAAATGTGTAAAATCACGTTTTATCGTCCATTCGTTGTTCGCTCTCATGTGTTAATTCCTAACTTTTAATTTTAATAATATATTTCCAAATCTATATATGTCTGTGATCATAATGTAAGATTTGAGTCACCCTGTTCAATTTAGAAATGCACTAACAATATGTAGTCACACGACTTAACATATACTTGAATGTAATTCCTTCGAAGTGGTGCTCTTGTAAGTGGTGCGAAGAAAATTATTATGCTCCTTTGAAAGGATATTTACTTAGCTGAGAAGTCAATTTGTAACTTTAATCTTAGCTGGGAATTTATAGTAAGAAAATCTTTATTTTTACCACCTGTGCGAATGTATATACATACGAGTAGATGTATTAGCTTTAGATTTTTTTTTAAGTATTAAGAGCAAGTGTTTTTGCAATTTGGATAGCCTTTTTATTTCCCTTAGAATTACGAAATACTTATTTTAGTACATACATCATATGAAAATTTCACGTCTGTCAAGTGAAACTTTTTTCTTGTAATTTTTGTTCAACTTTGTAAATTTATAAGCAAGACAGCAGGGCGTTAAATAAAATTAAAAGCCGCGTTTCAGGCAAATGTGTTGGCAACAGAGCTACAGCATGGTCAAACGAAGCCCCCACCCCACTTACATATTTTTTCAAATTGAAGTTGAGTAAAATTTGTATTCATATGTCATTTTTGCAAATTGACTCATGTCCCCATTAGTACCTACATAACATATTGCAATCAAGTAAAAGAGTTTTATTTGGTACAAATTGTTTTCAATCAATGCTATTCAACAAGTACATTTACATTCAATTTGAATCTCTTTTCAATGAATCATTTTTCAGTTTTAAAAAAACATCAACCACTAGCATCAGTCAACCGGATATGGACGGAAGTTCTCTGTAACAATTAATTTAAAATAACTCTTCAACTCTTCACATATACGGTACATTTGATATTATTGCACATTCATTTTTATTTTTATTAATTTGAATTTCGTATATTCAATAAATTGTCCCACGAAAATATGCGATGACAGAAGACCCGCGACAATCGACGAGGGAGTTCTTTCGTGACGTCTATATCAAATAAAATAATGATTCATTCAAGAACTGAAACAAACCACTATAGATCCCAATTTCCCAATCCCCAAAAACCATACATTGTTTCAGCAATTTAGTTAATGAGCTCTCAAATTCGAATAAAAACAAAAAAGATGCCGTTCACCGAACTCGGAAAGTTTTGTACATGTGCATGTACATATATTCTTACATGACATGACATTATTGTAGTTCTCGTCGGTCTCATACTCGTATATGGATATGTAGAATTATATATTATAATTTATTTCAATTGCACATACGAAAATTATTAACATACCAATTCAATTCACATAATTATTATGTTGCTTTAATGTGGGACAAAATACATTACAAATAAATTTAACTATGTACAATTGTTCGAATTCTGTTTTTGGGATGAATATTTGTATCTCCAGAGGTATAGTGCATTAAGAAAATGATTTATAGTTGATGGGATTTTTGTGAAGAACTCCCTAAGGCTTAACTTGCTATATAGAAAATTAAATATTGTTCATCTTTTAGCAGATTCATATCTTTCGTGTGTTTTACAAAAACAGCATCATTTTAAAACAATACAATCCCAATTAAAGTAGTAAAAGTTTTATTCAATGCAAACATTGTATTTATGCAAATTTCTAAAATCCATATACATACATACATACATATTGTATATCTATTTCGAACCTGATTCTGCATTTCAATTTAAATTATGTTTTTGTTTTCTCAATTTTATTCTAAAACTGTTTCAAATTGTATCATTTCCATTGTTTTGGATTTAAATGACCTTAGATCTAGTTTAGGTGTATTGAAAAGTTTTGAAAGCTAAATTGTGTGATGCTCCTGTAAATTAGATTTCCATAGCTAATATTTAATAAGACGAAAATGATTCATTACCTACAACTACAATTTAGGACATTTAGCTAAAGCAATTGTTAAAATCGATTTCAATTAAATATTCTAGATATTCAGCAACCGGTAGCGTTTGAATAATAGCGGTGCATACGATTGCCTTATAGGAAAATTTGTTTATTTACTCTATAATTATAAAAACTTACCTTTTTAGAGTATTATTTTTTCGAAACCAAAATTAAAACCATGTATTAGCTTACCTGTAAAGAAATGGTTAGAATTAGAATTGTTAAAACTTTTGGAATCATAATATTAAACTTTTATTGTGTATATTATTTTAATAAACCACAAAATATCTATCTTATAAAGATAAGACACTATTTAAAATCTTATAAAAACCATAACATATTGATCCGAAACGAAAAACATAATACGGGTCAATAAGTCCGTGACTTTTTGAATTTCTGACCTCTTTACTGAAACAGCAACACTGCTCCTGTCAACAGGCATCTGTCAGTTGACTCCTGTCAAAATTTAAACTTGCTGCGTCAGTTAGTTTGTGTTTGACAGCTATTTTTATCAGACTACTCACTAATTTGAGGAGAAAATGGAAAAAAGTGAATTTCGTGTGCTTATTAAGCATTATTTCTTGCAAAAAAAAAAACCATTACCGAGACCAAGGCTAAGCTTGATAAATGCTATGGGGACTCTGCACCATCGATTTCAATGGTAAAAAAAAGTGGTTTACTGAATTTCGTTGTGGCCGTACAAGCAGTGAAGATGCCGAACGTCCTGGACGCCCAGTTGAGGTCTCTGCACCCGAAACAATCGAAAAAATTCACGAAATGGTGTTGGCCGACCGAAGATTGAAAGTGCGAGAGATTGTGGAAGCCGTAGGGATCTCGCATGGCTCAGTGGTTTCAATTTTGAATGATCACTTGGGCATGAGAAAGCTTTCCGCAGGATGGGTGACGCGTTTGCTCACAATTCAAGGGTGCACACATGTGCAGTTGCCATGGCAAAACTATAAATTGAATTGGGCTATGAATTGCTCCCTCATCCACCCTATTCTCCAGATTTGGCTCCGAGCGACTACTTCTTGTTCCCAAACCTGAAGAAGTGGCTTGGTGGAAAAAGATTTGACTCCAATGATGAAGTCATCTCGAAAACAAAGGCCTATTTGAGGACCTCGACAAATCATTTTTTTTGGAAGGGATACAAAAATTGAAGAAGCGTTGGACAAAGTGTATAGAGCTCAAGGGAGACTACGTTGAAAAATAAAATTATTTTTTTATCAAAAAATCTGTGTTTTATTCCAAAAGTCACGGACTTATTGACCCGCCCTCGTACTAGATAATGATCCGACATGACAAAGAAGAGAAAGATTTCATTTCATTTAATTTTCAAACAAAAATAAGCTGGGAGAAGTCTTACGTCCGGAAGCTTTTTTTACCAAAGTAGTTACAAAATGGAACTCTTAATCTTTTTCGGGGAAACAAGATACAAGGAAAACAGTGAATAGAATTAAAAATTTGACGGCACCTTGTCCGATATTTATGATATATGGCTTATTTTGAAAATTGTTCACAGCACTTCCAATTAGTTATCAGCGTTTTTAAAAAATATAATGTATTTGAGATACCACAAGTTTTCCAAACCTTATTTTTGATACACCGCTAAAATTTAAGAACGAATTTTAATAAGGTAAATTTCGTTAAAATTGTATTATTTGGTTATTGTAGCTATGTATTGTCTATAGAAGTTGTTTTTAGAGAACTTTTTCTCTTTCGATGCTAAGGTTTGGCTCTTCAATAGCAGTTGGACTAAAGACTTGTTTTTCAAATTTGTGCTGATACTTTTTTTAAATTCAATATTTTTAATCAGTTACTGAATTAAGATTCTATTCTATTTTTCAACCGAACTTATTTCACTTTCTTCATACAGCATATACCTTCATTAATTATTAAAAAAAAAGTCACAATACACATTGTATTGTATTCTTTTTATATGTACTCGTACAATGTAAATTAAGAAAGAAAGTATCCCTCCATCAATTGCGTTATTTTTCAATTGAATTTCCCCAATCAAATTGCAACAACTGTTTGTCTACCGAAACAAATATAATCAACATGTTTATATTGGAATTTCGGGGTGTGCCTTTGACCACCTGGTCTCTATTGACATTGGTGACATGAAGTACACGTCCGTGTCCGTCGCTCGTACACGTAATACACGTCGACGTCTATCTACATTCTACAGCAAATAAACCCACAGGCCACAGTGGTCATCCCATCAGAAGAAATACACAATTGACAAAAAATAAAATCTCCCAGTCTGCCACTAAAAGTGAGTTAGTATCTTTACGTGTATCTCTATCTTTTACCTGACAGAATGTACTACTATTACTATGTACAATAGTACCCTTTTTTGTTAGCGTTAAAGATGTGGTGTGGTGACATTGGTTATGGTAGTTCTAGTCGTCGTGGTTACAAGCAAGTCCGTATTCAGGGAAGGGGATCATATGTCCGTAAGGGATGAAATGTTTAAAACTTTATTACTTCCCTAGTATTCTTTTGTACAACCTTCAGGTTTGAGGTAAAAATATGTTTATTTTATTTCTATTTTTAAATATTTAAAATATTTATCATAAATATCAAAAATAGATTAGGTTGAATTTAATTAACCAAATTGACGTGAGTTTATACCCGTGGCATGATGGTTAGTGCGTTGGACTGTCATGCCAGAGGTCTTGGGTTCGATTACTGCTTGCGAGGAATTGACAAATTCTCCAAGAGTAATTCTTGTCATAAAAAGTGCTTTCTCAAATGTGCCGTTCGGATTCGGCTTAAAACTGTAGGTCTCCTCCCTTCCTGACAAACATTGCTCGCAGACAGGAATGGTTGAGAGTCTTAAGTCACTAGGCTCTAGTTCTCAACGGACTGTTGCGCTACCTAATTTATTGTTTATTTTATGGACCGAAGCGAATTTAGGTAAATTAAAAATTGAAAATAGAAATCAAACTATTATTACTAAGTACTAACTTTAAATATTATTTTGTAACAAAAAATAAAATCTTCAGAACTCAGAATTTTGTTTAATGATTTCTAGACTTGAAATTTTACCAAACTCAGGTAAATCAGGGTAGTTTTTAATTGAATTTTTCAAATGATTCCACATCAAATATACTCGTATATGAACAATCATATCTTATATTTTTCGCCATTTCAGTGTACGGCCAAAATCATTAAATTGATAGTTAAAATATTTATTTCAAATTCGTTAGTGAACATAAATAGGTTATATGTATAATTAGTGTTATGGCATTTATTTATTTATAAAATATTGAAAGGCTTAAATAAGTCTCAAGTGTTTAAGATCTTTATTAAAAAAACAATATTATTTAGGCTTCACAATCAAATACCAGCCCATAGTTCTGTGTTTTTCTGCGTATCTTAAATCTATTTTTTCAAAAACTATATCCCCTCAAAATATTTGTTTCTAGCTACGACCTTGGATTCAACCACGAAATTCTTCATTTGTATTCTCTCTCGTTACTCTTGCACAGCGGCATATTGGCTTACCAAAAATGCACTCAAGGAAATATTCACGTAATTAATTCTTGATTATTATCGCATTTTGGCGACAGGTGCTCGTTTCGTTAGAAGAGATACTTGCATACCTTACCTACCTAAAGTGAATATGATGACGATGAGCCCTTACGTACTATACTGACGCGGCGCGGCGCGGCGCGGCGCAGCGGTTGCGGGTCTTTGTCCTCATGCGTCATGCATACGATACCATTATTAAAAGTGTAGGGTGGTAAAGGGTAGTTTGTGAATGGAGCAGTATATAAAATATGAACCATTCGTTTCAAAATGTAAGCCTTCGAACTTGTGGTTACAATTATTCCAAAATTAAAAAGAAAAATTAACTTTTGTATATGCCACGCTTTGCTTAAGCTAAGTACAGACAGATTGCCAGGTATGATAATCCAACTAAACAATTAAATTAAAATGTCTACGATCCTAAACTTACATATAAAATTAATTCATAAGGAAACAGTCAGAAATTTTAATAAGAACTAGAAAAACTTATCACAAAAGTTCTAAAAATTCTTTACCAGTAAAAGAAACGTACATTTGGTGATGTCTGCCACAGGTCTCTCCTATTTTATTTGACTTCATATTTTTTCTGTTATTTTTATACCTAGTATGAAAAAAGTTAATGGTTGCTTAATGTGAATTCAAACATGGTTTGCATTCATGTAAGCTATTTTATGATTTCTTAGAATTCTTCTAAAAATGTTTTTTCTCTTTACCTAAGTAATTCTGCACACTAAACACTGCGGTAATAAATAATGCAATTTTATCAAAAGATTGAATACAAGAATCAAAATAATTTTAGAAGAGCTTATTATGTGTTGTTGAAAATGTGTTTTTGCTTTGCTAAGAAGGACCATAGTTGGCACTTATACATCTTTCTCGTTTACAAAGTTTACTATTTAACAAAACAAAATCAAGTTTTTCGGACCAAAAACACATCTCGAAGTTTTAAGTTTCGCAAGACATAAGATGAAGTTCGTCTGTCAGTTTTCAAACTGCCTAGGATCTGTCGTGTTAGAATTAAAAGTTGTTATTCAACTTTTTTCTTTATTGGGAAAAAGACACTTGAATTCGCTTTGAATATTTTTGGGCGCCAGTTAAGAATTTCTTGGAAAAAATATCAAACAAACAAAAATTCAGAGACACCATGGTCCAACTATTCATTCAAATTGAAAAATAATTAACTTTTTTTTATAATATTCGGATAGTCTGGGACAATGTAAATAAATGTAGATTGGAAAGGTTGATATCATTTCTTGACTCCAGATTTCTTGAGTTCTTAATTTTTAATTATTATTATTAGTGTTACTATGCAATACCTTATCTACACCGTACTTTTGTTCGAGAATAATTGACATATAAGAAGCTATGTGTCTACACCGGGATTTAACCTACAAATATATTCTGATTATTTTTTGTTGATGCGCAGTGAAATGAAAACATTGGCACGCAAGTATAATTTGCACGAGTACAATGAATACGTACAGATGTACATTAGACTGATTCAAAAAAAACCTTCAATTTTTCATTAAACAATAAAAACTATTAAAAAAGTTCTTCAAACATTTTTAACACCTCTGTTCAATATATAAATGGTTAAATTGGATTTGATGACTAATTCAACTGCTTTATTTTGAATGGCTATCCAATAAATATCACCATATGAATACCTGCCATTTAGACAGGTGTATGATAACATTTTTGCCTAGAAAATCGAAGACGTTATAGGTTTTTTTTAGTCAGTCTAATGTAGATGTCGTGGATAGGATCCACGAGTGAGCCTTAAAATCTTGAGTTACACAAAGGCACATAATGAGTAATAAGAATAATGTTTTTGGAGTACGCATAGTGATGTGTTCCTTATACAAAGAGTGCGGCTGTCTCCTGTACACGTTTTATAAAAGACAAGACAATATTCTATGAAAACTAATACTTTTACTTTGCTTAAGCTCAGACTGTCTTTGAAGAAGATTAACGATAAATAATACCTTAGTTTAACTTTCAACATAAACAGATATATGTTTGTATTTACATATGTACAAACCTAAATAACATATGTTTCTACCTACATATATGGATATACATATGCGTGAAAATAAGGAAACAGAAAGGGTAGTGATGACACGTTAAGTGCACTATGACTATGAAACATAGAGTCTTAGCCCTAAAAATATAGATGAGGAAAATATCAAATAACTTCTTATATAAGGTTTAAGGTATTAAGGCGAATTTAAGTGAAGGTTTTTAAGATAATGAAAAATACATATATATCTTGGTTTGTTCTAAGATTCACTAAAAGAATTTAATAGTTTTTGACAAGTTGAAAAACGTTTTAAGTTATTTTCTTTATACAGATTCAATAAGACACATTTTGGAAAGCAATTTTTTTTTAACTATCTCTAGTTTTTAATAAGGTATTTATTCTATCAATAAACCAAAGGAATATTGTATTATATCGTAAAATTTAAAATTAATAATTAAAAATTATAGAGTAATATATGTATTCCATTCTTTCAACTCTAACCCCCAGTTTCACAGTAGAAGTTTAAACTTCGGTTTTGGTTTAAATTTCAGTTCAACAATTTATTCGGTTTCACACTTTCGTTTAAACCTTGAACTGAGTTCATTCTGTAGTTTAAGTTAAACGCCAGTATTCTGCCGTTTAACCTCAGTTCAACGTTTAGGCACTACAACAGTTGTCAGAATAGCTGCCATTTTCATATTAAATATTGAATTAATTTATGATGGCGATTTATCCTATTTTCAATAAATATTAATAAAAGGTACATATATTGTTATTTTAAAATGTCGAGTTCGGAAAGTTATATTTGTTGGCAATGGACTCCCATGCCGCTGTTTTTTCTGTCCAATGTACTCGATCAGTTTTTTTGTTTTCAATGATGTGTTTGTTTTTCATAATCAACTCCATCAGCAAATCTATATCTGCTGATGAAAAGTTGTTGCTTCTTTTTTTGTTGCTATTAATTTTCACATTGTTTTCCATTTTTATTTTTATTTTTTCGTTTAAGCTCACAGAAATCACAACTCACAACGGTACTTTAAAACAATACAAATTTTCCCCGATTGTCAACAAAACACACGTGTTCCTCGCTTCAGAGAGAGAAAGAAAAAACCATGAACAGCTACGTATTGCTTACATTACGTCACATGACTTACAATGCTACCAAACTCTTTTTATACAATTTAATTAAACTACGTTCAATTGAACTGAAGTTCAGAGCACACTGTGAAACTAGAGGAGTTGAACTTCAAATTTAAACTTAAGTTCAGTTTCACCTGATCTTAAGTTTAAACTTCCACTTTGAAATTGGGCATAAGTATAGTAAATATTTATATGACAAGCTTCAAAAAGAGTCTAAGCATATTAAAGCATGAATGTCTAATAAGAACATTAAATTGATATAAGGCTAGTTAACTTTAAAATCTATAGCGCAAAACAATGATACCAAGTATTAAGTTCAATGATTATTAATTTTCAATATCGCCAAGCATCCAAATAAAGTTCTAAGTTGATTTCCGCTTCCTCTAACTTTTAACTCTAACTTTATAAAGCCAAGCCAGTCAATGAAACCCACTTGACTCGAATATTTTTATCAATTAATTTTAATCGGAGCAATTCATGATAATGACATAGTTTTTGGCGCCGCATTAATTAACAATTAAAAGTTTGAGATTGTTCAAAACAACAATATAATTTTAAGGGAAAAAAAGAGGCTGGGATGCGACCCACACTGATAACTTCCCATGCCGTCTGTCGATTTGTCTTGCTAAAAAGTTTGTGTATATGTATCAATTTTTACCAAATTTGCGTATTATTTTTTGTAGATTATATTTTATTGAATATTGAAAATAATATTTTCTGTGAAATAAAATAGGTTTGAAGCCAATATTTTTAATTATTGAAAAGCTATTTGAGTCGAAAGTAAATTTTTACCAAGTTTTAGAATTGTTGTTTTCTAAGGTTTTTAATTTTTTGTAAAAAAAACTGTCAATTCGATTTTTTTCAAAATTTTACTGAATGTTGAAAACAATATGTATATTTTGAAAGATAAAGCCAATATCTCAAAGTTTTGAAAAGATATTTGAGTCGAAAGTCAATTTTTACCAACTTTTGTTAAATTTTTTTTAGGCTTTTATTTTTTGTAAGAAAACTGTCAATTTGATTTTTCTCAAAATTTGTTCTAATGTTGAAAACAATATTTCTTATAAGTTAAAATTAGTTGGAAACCATAATCTCAAATTTTTGAAAAGATATTTGAGTCGAAAATCAATTTTTACCAACTTTTGTTAAATTTTTTTTAGGTTTTTAATTTTTTGTAAAAAAACTGTCAATTCGATTTTTCTCAAAATTTGTTCTAATGTTGAAAACAATATTTCTTATAATTTGGAATCCATAATCTTAAATTCTTGAAAAGATATTTGAGTCGAAAATCAATTTTTACCAACTTTTGTTAAATTTTTTTTTAGGTTTTTCATTTTTTTTGTAAAAAAAACTGTCAATTCGATTTTTCTCAAAATTGTTCAGAATGTTGAAAACAGTACTTCTTATAAGAAAAAATAAGTTTGAAGCCATAATCTCAAGTTTTTGAAAAGATATTTAAGTCGAAATTCAATTTTTACCAACTTTAAGCAATGTTTTTTTTAGGTTTTTATTTTTGATAAAAAAAACTGTCCATTAGATTTTTTTCAAAATTTTATCAGATGACAAAAACATCATTTTTCGTTGCACAAAATTGTTTTGTAGATGAAACCATATTTTAGTCGTAAAATTTTCGAGGTGACAAATTTTTTTTCAGTTTTTTTTTAATTTATAAAAAAAACCGTTAATTGGATTTTTTTTCCAAAAATGTACTTGTTTTGTATTATGTTACAATATATAATATAAAATTTAATTCAAGCCTCTAGCGTCATATTGGTTCATGAGATATTTAGGGTTAACCAAAATGTTCACCTTTTTTTTAAAATGCTATGGTAAAAAAACCACCGACGCAATTTTCTTGAGAGCCCTTTCTGCATCTTTCTGCCTTATTATCTGTATAACAAAATTTATTTGAAGTCGATATCTCCAATGGTTCTTGAGCTATGGACGACGAAAAAAAACGTCGCGAACGTACGGACGCGACGGACGGACGTACGTACACACGCACGCACAGACATCTTTCTAAAAATCTTTTATTTCGACTCTAGAGACCTTGAAACGTCGAGAAATGTCAAAATTTTCAATTTGACAAATCGGACCCATTACAATAACTACCTATGGGAAGTTAAAAAACGTAGTGTTAAACAATAACCTGCGATTTAGATGGTATAAATGACATATTATAAATTAAATAAGCGGAACTGTCAAACTTCGACAAAAGAAGTCTTGTCCTGGCTTAAAGAAAACGTGATATCAACATTTGATATCGGTATTTTCTCAGATAGTCAGGCTGCTATCAAATCTCTGGACTCTGTCTCTACAAACTCTATAACAGTCCATAACTGTCGATCATTTCTAATGGAGATGGCACAACAGTTTAATATTAACCTTTGCTGGGTGCCGGGACATACCACGTTTGGCACATACTGGCATACCAATCGCTACTTGTAAACTGTTGCTAATGCAAGACGCTGTGAGGAGGGCAGGCACCAGGTGGAACAACATCACCACGTGTCAGGTCACAAAAACATCTGGCCAACATTAAAACGTTCAAGGTGCTTGCTATCTCTTAGCAGATCGCATATAAGCTCGATAATAGGTGTCATAACCGGACACTGTCTAATAGGAAAGCACGCCACACGACTAGGCGTATTCTCAAATGACTTTTGCAGAAGCTGTATGGATGAGGAAGAGGAGGAAACAATTCTTCATCTTCTCTGTACATGCCTTGATCTGGCTCAAAAACGCAAGAATTACCTAGGAGAATTCTTCTTTAACGATCTAAACGATCTAAATCATATCAGCATAATCAGCCTCTCACGTTTCGTAAGGAACTCAAACTGGTTCCATTGAGCTTAGGAGGAAGCCTCAAGATTCATGTGGTATCACAATGGGCCATTAAACTGGCCTAAGTGTGTCCGTTTCCATATTGGACACCCATTTTAACCTAACCTAAATGTCAAACTTTTCATTTCAAAAAGTCCGAAATACTCCATAGTAAGTTATATTTTATAGAGCTATTTATGTACAATGGTACATATTTGGCAATTTTTATAACTTTTGAAGAAAATCGTCAGCACAAAAAATTGTTTAATTTATAATTGTATTTTTCATGATGTATTTAACCGATTTGAATTTGATAATGAAATTTTGATTTTGTTAACTTTTTTAACTCACCCTTAATATCCTGCTGAAAGATTTCTTACTTAACTCGCTTATCGTTTGTTTATTTTAAAACAAAAACCAACGACTAAAATAAAACTTTCAAGGTCAAACATTTGATAAATTAATCCAAAAACAATATGTTTCAAATGAGTATTTCATCTTCTTTATGCAAGTAGTTGGTCATTCTCATCATTATTATTAATAGAACTGAACAGCGAAACGAAATTTGATCATCATGAGTAATCCCATGAAATCCTTTTATACATAGATATGTTATTTCATAACAATATTTATTCCTTTGCTTCAGCATTCAGCATTTATGATTTATTTTATGTTTCTACACTATACATTACAGGGTGTTTTTTTTTCAAATATGTCAAGTCAAATATAGTAGTACCCGTAGCGTGATGGTTAGTGCGTTGGACTGTCATGCGAGGGTCTTGGGTTCATTCCCTGCCTGTGCCACCTTAATTAAAAAAAAAAGAAGAGTTTTCACGGGTACTGCCTCTTGCGAGGAATTGACAAATTCTCCAAGAGTAATTATTCTTGTCATGAAAAGTGCTTTCTCAAATTAGCCGTTCGGATTCGGCATATAAACTGTAGGTCCCTTCCATCTCTGACAACATTACACGCACACAGGAATGGTTGAGAGTTGTAAGTCACTAGGCCCTGGTTCTTCATGAACTGTTGCGCCACCTAATTTATTTATTTATTTATTTTATTTACAAGTCAAATATTATATCTTATCGTAGGTATGTACTGCTGCGATTCTATTTTTGTTAAAAATTAAATATGTTGTATGCACTGCAGCAAGTTTATTGTTAGATGTATCAGTTCATAAGAAAAGTCATTAGAATAGAGCTACAAGTGGTCTTACTTGGAAAACCTAAACACTTACTTTTAAAGAAACAAAACGAGTAGTTCATAACTAAATTGTTTGGCAAAATATAAAATTAATTATTATTGTCGAATTATAAAAGGACATATTATGAAAATTTACTTTTTATGTTATTTTTAAAATAAAATATTTGAAAAGATAAATAATAAACTACTAAATAAAATACTAAAACGGACCATTGAATTTTACTATTGATACCCGTTTTCTAACTTTACTTTAACTAAAGTTGGATTTTAAATAGAATAATCTACGAAATATATAAGAGTTGCCTTTTTATTTTTTCGGATTATGTGTTACTTTTCACCTGTTATTTCATAAATAATAAAGTTTTATAAAATTATGTAGTATATTATTAGATAAATATTCTTCGGCAGTATTATTTAAACTAAACAGTGTATTTTGACGAAACGTATGGTTAATATTTTTTAACGCCAAATACTTCATAATACATAAACCGACCATGAATTTAATATTGAAATCAGCTTACAAAAATTAAAGGGAGATACGCATTTTGAAATCTCTTTAAAAATTACCTCTCACCTTTTAGAAAAAAAAACACCCTTTATAAATATTTCATGTAGGTATACATGCAAACACATAACATATACATATATACATACATACGAGTGCTCATACATTTCTGCATAATTTCGACGGCAACTCTTATTAATATTTTATGAGCAACCAAAACGACTTTCTTTTGACTTTGATTTAGAACAAACAACAATATATGATGAAAGCACACAATTATTAAGGACTAAACAAAAAGAAAGGAAACAGAATAATATTATGTATGTATGTATTTATACTTTACTTCCTAACATCGCATCCCAAGCCCGCACCTTTCGCATTCAAATATGTGACATGAAATGATACAAATAAAAAAGAGGCACTAAAATTAGCATATTTAAGAGGCCAGCCGTGTTTTGCCTGAAGAATAAAGAAATTATACCGAAAAAATTAGCTTGGAATTTGTAAATGAAATCAGTTTTTCAACTTCATTCGAAAGTGTGTTTAAAATCCTTAATTTTATTTCTAAGAAATTTAATGACAGTATGTTAATGTGTTACCTTCATATGAACCCCGGTTAATAACTTAAATACGTGTAAAAGTATTTTTCATTTTATTTGTTTGATGTTCACGCGGAGTATTTAAAAGCAAGGTGTTTCGAAAAACATCAAAAAAAATCCGTATTAATTTAAGCTTTCGGCTCATAATAGCTAAATTTTATCTCAAAAAATTCGATTTCAATTTATTTATTTATTATTATTTTTATTTTTGGTGGTTTGAACTTTTAAGTACAAAGTCAAAATTTTGCACGTAAAACGCGCACAGGCTAAAAAAAAGTGAAGACAGAATTTTTTTCCTGGAAAGATTTTAAAATAAAAACTATTAGAAAAATAATCTTTCCCAACCTGTTTACCAGTTCATGAAATTGAATTGGAATCACATTTTTACTACAAGTATCAGATGCCTAATATGTAAGAAAGAGTAAGCAAAATGAATACAACCTAGAGTTAATTACTTTAAGTGTTTTAATGCACTGAAATACATTGATTTTTGATATAAAGTTTACAAAGCTTTCGGCTTATGTGCTTATTTATCTGCCAACGAGCAAAATTTTGATGTGCACGTTTACTAGTATACTATAATCATCATAGCTTTCCAGTAAAGGTTTGTTTTAATGAATTGTCAATTATAGGACCCAAACTGATAACTTCCCAATCCCGCCTGTTGATATGTCTTGCTTAAAAGGTTTGTAGGTTTTCGTGTATTGTTAAAAAAGTTGTCAGTTGAATTATTCTAAAAGATTTAAAAATTACCAACAATATTTTGCGTTTGATGAAATAGTTTGATTTTTAGTCGAAAATCAATTTGTACCAATTTTAGTAGCATTTCTTAAAAGTTTTTATTTCTTATATAAACAAATGCAAATTGGAAGAATGAAACTAATTTAAAGTCAATATTTTCTATTGTTCACGGGATATCGTGAACCAAACATCAATTTTTACTAATGTTGCGTACTATTTTTTGTAGATTTTAATTTTTTTATGAAAAAACTGACTGTTGGATTTTTATACAAAATTTACTGAATGTCGAAAAAAAATATTTTCTGTGAGATAAAATTAGTTTGAAGCCACTATTTCTAATTTTTGAAAAGACATTTGAGTCGAAAGTAAATTTGTACTAAGTTTTAGTATTGTTTTTTTTTCTAGGTTTTTATTTTTTGTAAGAAAAATGTCATTTCGATTTTTCTCAAAATTTTACTCAATGTTGAAAACAATATTTTTCATGAGACAAAATTAGCTTAGAGTAATAATCTCAAATTTTTGAATCATCATTTTTACAAACTTTTAGTAATGTTTTTTTTAGGTTCTTATTTTTTATAAAAAAAAAAAACTGTCAATTCGATTTTTCTCAAAATTTTACCAGATGTCAAAAACGTTAGTTTTTATTTGCACAAAACTATTTTGGAGATAAAATCATTTTTTGTTCGTAAAATATTAGAGGTGACAAATATTTTTTTTTTAGTTTTTTTGATTTAAAAAAAAACGTTAATTGGAATTTTGTCCAAAAATATACCAGTTTAGTATCACATCATAATATATAATATTAAATTTTAATTCAACTCGCTAGTGTTATTGGTTCGTAAGATATTTTGGGTAAACCCAAATTTTAACCTTTTATGAAATTTTAAATGACTATGGTAAAAAAATCACTCACGCAATTTGTTTGAAGGTTAGGTTAGGTTAGGTTGTAAGGGGTGTGCACAGCAAGAAGCTGTTGCGTACACAGGGGCCTATTGGTCCATTGTGATCCCCTGTAAAAGTAAAAATTTAGCATCGATGCTCTCAGTTCAATTCAACTCTGTCGATTAGCGTAGACTGGCTCGTTAACGAACCAGCCTGTGCTATCTATAAATTTCCTCATGCTCGCCATTGAGACCTGTGCTAGATCATCCAGTTCTCCAACAAACCTGTTTCCGAACTGTTTGAAAGTCCTTTCTGAATCTTTCTGCATTATTATTTGTATAACAAAATTTATTTGAAGTTTATCTCTCCAATGGTTCTTGAGCTATGGACGACGAAACATCTCTCCAAAAATCTTTTATTTCGACTCTAGAGGCCTGGAAACGTCGAGAAATGCCAAAATTTTCAATTCGACAAATTGGACCAATTACAATATCTTCCTATGGGCAGTTAAAAATATGAGTATTTTGTTAAGGGAAATCAATGCCATTGATTGCCGCATTAACAAGGGAAAACTAAATCAGCCAAATGACCACTACGGCTACGGTTGCAGCACCATATCCTTTCCATGAAGTTTTCTATGACCAATTCACATATTGCTAGCTGTAGGTCCCCATTATTTCACGAGCTTGCTTACTTTTCTTGAAAACTGGGAATGTAAGATTATCACAATTTTTGCAGTGAAATAAATATTTTAAATATGTTTTTGAAGCGTGTATGGTTCCATTTTAAGTAATAGCGTAGTTTTTACTTGTCAAAATTCAATATAGATAGAAAATCCTTTAGTTCGAGTTATAGGCTTCTTACAAACATTGTAGTTTAATGGCTAAAATATGTCATTTAAGCATGTATTTCATAGTGTTTCAAATTATCACTTTCATATTTCCGCTTCAAACTTTAAAATAATTTAGATCATTTGCAAGCAAAGAGGCACATTGCGTGTATAGAAAAAGTTTTCCCATTATAGTTGGAAGGCATAAATCGATTCTTAAATTTTTAATGACATTTTGTTCAAATCTATTTTATATGCGATACCTATTGGTATTAATTTCTTTCATAAACTTTTTTTCTTAAGTTAAAATTGTTTGGATTAATGTTGAAAACTTAAACCTATGTTGGTGAGGTGCATAATGTGTCTCCTTCTGACTTAATAAATTTATAATGAAACGCCTTTCAACATCTGGACGCCAAAGGTAATAATATGCTATACACGTACGGAATACGACACTCCATACGACGCCCACATGCTTTTTTTCATGAAAAAATTAAATTCAATAATAGGATTATTCTCGACACCATCATATCAAGAGGGAAGCTCAATATAAGAAAAAACTTAAAAAAATGCTGGTACAAGAGTAAATACTCGTATTGCATTTAAATTTTCACAGTTTTGAACTTTGTATCCATTTTTATTTCAATATTTCAATATTTAAGTTCTAAATACCTATGGAGATTTTAGTTCTTTGGATTAATTTTATTTAATTTTGTAGCACTTTTTACGAATTTTACTACTTTACAGTAGCAAATGATGCAAAACAGTAAATTCCACGGACATTCTCGAAAATTAGGCATCACTCAGATGACGTTATGGCGTATTTTGAGTAAGGATCTCGGTTTACACCTACATACTTTCAATTTGTAGATGACTTAAGAATTGAAGTCGATGAACCATTCCTTATTGGAGAAACCTTTTTTTCAGTAACGAGTAAATGTTAGGGCTTGTGACAGTTTTCCAGTGAATAGTCAACTCTCAACTGTTATTACCTAACTGCAGGTTATTTCTATATTTATCAAAACATATCGAAATCTATTAAGATTTTGTGTTGAAATAATTGTTTTTAATTGTTAAAAATGCAAACATTTATGTACTTACCAATTTATGTTAAATCTTATTCGTAGAAAAGAAACAAATGAAAATAAATTGGTTTAAACTTTAAGAGGGCTTGTTTTCTTAAATTCTTAAATTCTTTTTTTCTTAATTCAAGTAAATAGTTTCAGTTTTATTTAAAAACGCTGTATAGAGCCTACATAAAGTTATGTAATCTCTATAATGCCTCTAAACGCAAAAATGCTATTTATAAAACTTATGCAAGGTTGCATAGTCCCATAATAAGCTAAACGCGTTTTGGGGTTGAATAGAGCCTACATAAGGAAATTATTGTTATTATTATTTCGTAAATGTCATTTTGATTTCTCTCCATTTTTGAAATTAAAATAAAAACAATAATGCCTCTCCAGTTTAGCTCGTTTATTAATGATTTAAAGAATTTAAATCGCGTTTTACCGACTCCAAGAAGGCGGAAAGTTTATAAAAAGAAGAAGAATTTACAAAAAAATATACCTACATATGTACCTACATAGATTTTCGAAAGAGAATATCATAAAAATAATTGGAATTATTTTTTTATATTTTATTTGTTATGACAAACAGCTGATTTGATAGATATTGGAGAATAGATTGCTCCATTTTGGTACTTTTTTTGATATACATACATATGTACATAAGCATTGTACCTATGTATAACTAAAATGTATAGCAGAATTTTTTATAAATGGGAATTTTCGCAACGTTACATAGAGCCTACATACATACATATGTATGTACATAAATCCTTATAAACTGTATAACTATTCATCTGTTTAGCGAATTCTATTAAATAAGACTGTTTGTATTTCCATTAAATAGTCAATTAAATATACTTATATGTACATACATATGTACATACATATATACTATTTCACACAATGATAACAAAAATAAAGTTTTTTGACAATCTATGAAAATATGTATGTAAATTTGTATTTAGTCCCAAAGTTAACTTAGATCATTTCATGAGTTATATCTCTGAGTTGCTTCCGGGACTAAAATCAATTGAAAAACCGGATTAAATAGCCCTATTTAATTGAAATGGCCCGGTGGCCCTAAAAATTTTGAAAATGGCCCTCTAAAAAGTATTTGAACCAAATACTCCTCACTGACGACGCGACGACGAGTTCGATTTATTTATTTTTCACTTAGGATGTTACGCAGATTTATAAATCATCACAAAATGTTTGTAGGTTTAATTAATTTAAGTGATTTTTACTTTTCATTAACTAAACTGTGTTAAACTATACTTTGATTCATTATATGAATGTGGTTTATTTTATGGTAAATGTAATATTTACTTATTTATTTTTGTTGTTTTATGAATTTTATTATTTATGTTTTGTAACAATTATTTTTATAAATAAAATTGTGCCTAAAAAATGAATTTAAAAAGATACAGAAGTGCATCTCCTTCATTTCTGTTTTTGGCCCCGAAACGGCGAAAATGGCCCGATTTATTTTCAAAAGTGGCCCGATTTAAAAAAAAAAAAATCGGCAACGCTGCTTACGAGGTATACGCCCAGAACATTTTTCAATAATTAAATCATTAGACCACCGAGCGATTTGAACATATAAAGGGTGATTTTGTAGCTATTATCTTTTTGGCAACATTGGTTTAAACAGCTGACGCACGTTTCGTGTTTTTTTTTTCACTGTCAAACATCTTCAGTTTGGTCTATAATTTAACCATGAATCGTCTTACAAACGAACAACGCTTGCAAATTATTGAACTTTATTATCGAAATGCGTGCTCTGTTAAGAAAGTTCATTGCACGCTTCTTCCATTTTATGGTCAGTTTAATCGTCCCACTGGAGCGGCTATTCGGGCTATTGTGACTAAATTTCGCACCAAATTTACATTGTTGGACATTAAACCACCAACACGCTTACGGAAAGTGCGAACTGAAGAAAATATCGCAGCTGTATTAGCCAGTGTTAATGATGGCCATCAATTATAGATTCGTCGCCGTTCGCAGCAATTGGGCCTCTGTTGCTCAACAACGTGGACAATTTTGCGGAAGGATTTAGGTGATGCCTTTCAAAATACAGCTGGTGCAAGAATTGAAGCCGAACGACCTGCAACGTAAAATTTTTGTTGAATGGACTCTTGTAAAGTTGGCCGAAGATCCACTTTTTTACCGAAAAATTGTATTCAGCAACAAAGCTCATTTTTGTCTCAATCGGTACGTAGGTACATAAATAAGCAGAATTGTCGATTTTGGAGTAATTATCAGCCAGAAACATTGCAAGAGCTACCCATTGGTTTTTGGTGCGATTTATGGGCTGGTGGCATTATTGTGGACCGTACTTCTTCAAAGATGATGCGAATCGTAACGTAACTGTGAATGGAATGGCGCTACCGTGAGATGATATCCAACTTTTTTTTGCCCAAAATGCAAGAGCTTGACTTGCATGACATGTGGTTTCAACAAGACGGTGCCACATGCCACACAGCACGCCCAACAATGGACTTATTGAGAGGCGAGTTCGGTGAACATTTTATTTCAGGTTCGGGACCGATCATTTGGCCGCCTAGATCGTGCGATTTAACGCCTTTAGAATATTTGTGGGGCTATGTTAAAGCTCATGTCTATACAGACAAGCCTGCTTCAATTGACGTATTGGAAGACAACATTGAAGCATTTATTCGTGAGATACCGGCCGAAATGTTGGAAAAAGTATGCCAAAATTGGACTAAGGGGATGGACCATTTGAGGGGCAGTCAAGGTCATCATTTGCATGAAATAAATCTTCAAACACTAAATTATATTGACCGTACTATCGATTCAAATACAGATTTCATGCATTTTTCAGAATTGTTTTTTTTTTTTTTTTTTTGGAAAAACTTTCATATAGCTTTTAAAAAATTACCCTTTAGTAAGATCTTAAAATCGTCTTTAATTAGCTTTATTTAAAAAAAAAAAACATTTGACGGTTAAATTAAAAATATACTTAATAGATCAAATCAATTACAATAAAAAAGCAAGCCGTCTAAGTGAAATCTTTTGATCCATAATTACGAAAGAAACAATATTTCAGGACTTTCGTCTATAACAAATAAGTTCATGTGTTTCAATAATATTAAAGCAAGCTTGTGCAACCCAACAGTGTACTTTATCTATAATAATAAAATAATCATTTTGGCAATAAACATTGAAATTATTTAAAGACTTTCTTCGTCTCTTCTAAGTGAAACATACAAAATAGGTATATGTATGTATGTATACAAAAGTACTTCAATATTTCAATTTATTTTTGACTTAAATCTAAAATTCTTTTTTGGTGCCCTATATCAATTTCTATATCATTTGATTGTTCCCATTAATATTCAACGTAGGATGTTTATGTGTAATGAACCTGACCTTTATTTTCATTTTATATTTTTTTGCTTTTCTGGAAAAACAAATGTACTTATTTAAATATTTCATGAATCATCACAGTTATCTTCTTGTTTGAACAAATTAAGGATGCCAAGCACGTCTCTCCTATTATGTTTTCTATCTGCAGGACATATACGACGATGTTTAAATATTCGTTTGGGGACCAATTTGGAGAAGATTCGTTCTTCAAAATGCAATTATGAAATGTGCTTTCATCAGATACAGAATATATTTCTATTATATTTCTAAACTGTTGTTGAGCAAAATAAGAAAAATAAAACAAAGAAATACAAGTTTAATGAACTTTTTATGGATTTTTTATGGGGGGATAGAAAAGTAGGATAAAGCGTAGGATGTAGGAGTCTTTTTTTTTGCTTCGTATTTGTAGATCTGAGAAGAGTTGAAGCATCTTAATGATTTCTTTTGGAATAATTTGCGATGCGCAGGTGTCAATCTTAAAAATACTTGGCAAGAAAATATAAGATAAACAGGAGAGTGTATTTGTTGAGAAAAAAAAAAAAAAAAAAAAACACTTAAATAAATGCAAATAGACTTTTCATTCCTAAAACATAACATAGTGAGGAAGTGTATTTTGACTTCTTTATGAAAACAGAAGTTTGCCTTTGAGCTAAATTTAATTAAAAAAAAGGTTTTCCTTTTCCCCAGAGCCAGAGGGAATAAGTTTCATTCTGTGCGAATTATATTCAAAACTCTCAACTTTCTCAGTGATGGGCGTGGGGTGAAGGTTTAGAATAAAAGACGACAGGCTAATAAGTTAACCTTTTGATGTGGTCTCCCAGGGTGAATGAAGAAGAGATCTTATGAAGATTAAGAAACAAAAAGATAGATAAGTAAAAGTCACATTTTTAAAGATTGATATTGGATTTCTTCTTTCTACATATATAGTCTTTTCAAAAGAAATATTAAAAAGAAAGTTTTGTTGTTTACTATAGTTATCAGGGTATGATTCTGATGTATTTAGCAGAATAATTATAAATGTCAACAACAAATAAAATGCATACAAAATGGGAATATTTCGTTTAAAATGTATAATTTCATTATTTAACTTTGAAAAACTAATATGTACCTCATACTTCAATATTTATTATGCCGCAAGAAAATGTTTCTTCCTGAACTAAGGATTGACAAAATTGAATTTCTTAATACACTTCATTACAATGTCTAAGCTTTTTTTAACTTTAATTAATTTTAAAACGTGATAATTACTGTAAGAGCATTAATGACTTTAGTAAAAGAAAATTGAAAACTGTATGGCAGCGGTCAGCAACAGGCGGACCGAAAGATCAAACTGCGGACCGCGGAACCACAAAAGGTTAAACTTAGCCACACTACCGATTTAATTTAATAACATATGTACGTATGTAAATTTAAACAAAATTAAAAAATGCTTCTCTAACACACAAGCAAGTGCATTGGCAAATCCTTTACACAATTCACAGACAAATAAATTAAATTGACATACAAAATGTAAACAATCACTTTTTTTGTAAGTAAAATTCTTTCTGCAGTCGATTCGGTTGTCAGTCTTATTGTGAGCACGGTTGCCAGTTTGGTCATTTAAGACCAAATTTGGCCATTATTTTCTCACTTGGTCGCATGGTCATTTTTTTCCATTTGGTCCCTTTTTTAAGAAATTGAAAAAATAACTCGACTCTATTCCTTTTATAATCTCAAAAATAAAATACATACCTAAAGAATTTTGGGAAAAGGTCAATTACGTATCATAAAAACGCTTTAAATGAATATTGTTTTCAAAATTTAAGTTAGTTCGTTTATTACTTGATGTTACTTCCTCACAGCTCAGCTGCTGCTGAGAGGAATTTTTTTGAATTAACTTTGATAAAAACGAAAGGCAGACTTAATTTGGGTACCATTAATAATGGAATGCTGGCCGAAGAGCGTCAAGATGACAAAAATAACCATAGCGTTTGGTCTGCAAAAACATTTTTTTGAATTAATTTTATATGAATTTTATTTAGCGATAGTATTCGATCTCCTGACATAACGTTAACATATTGTGATCTGAAAAAAAATGAGACTGGGGTGCGCCCCACACTGATAACTTCACATCCCGTCTGCCGATTTGTCTTGCTTAAGGTTTGTAGGCTTTCGTGATTTGCTAGTTGTTAGTTGAATTATTCTAAAAAAATAAAAAATTACCAACAATATTTTGAGTATGATGAAATAGTTTGATTTCAATATCTGTTCTTGTTAATGATATTTTCAGTCGAAAACCATTTTTTACCAAATTTTCGTACCATTTGCGTACTATTTTTTGTAGATTTTAATTTTTTATGAAAAAAACTGACTGCTGGATTTTTATGCACAATTTACGGAATGTCGGAAACAATATTTTCTGTGAAATAAATTTAGCTTAAAGCCAATAGTGTTTTAATTTTTGAAGAGATACTTGAGTCGAAAGTAAATTTTTACCAAGTTATACTATTGTTTTTTTTTTAAGGTTTTTATTTGTTGTAAAAAATTGTCAATTCGATTTTCTCAAAATTTTACCAGATGTCAAAAACGTTATTCTTCCCGAACATACATACGTACACACGCACGCACAGGCATCTCTCTAAAAATCTTTTATTTAGACTCTAGGAACCTTGAAACGTCGAGAAATGTCAAAATTTTCAATTCAAGAAATCGGACCGATTACAATAACTTTATATGGGAAGTTAAAAGCCATTGCGGGCACAAATTATTTTGGTCCTTTTTTGGTACGATTGGTCATTTTTATTTTCAGCTTTGGTCATGCAATTTTTTTTCAAGTGGCAATCGTGATTGTGAGATCTAATTACGGAGCTTTCGTTCGATATCGATTTTTTTTTATAAATTTTCGTGTTTTAAAACGTTTCTACAAAAAAATATGTAGTTTCTTTCTAAATGTGAAACGGCGCGGCGCGTCGTATTCTGACTAACTGCAACACAACAATATTCGTTGGCTAAGTAAAGGTCATGTTATTGAACGTTTCTGGATGATTAAAGAGCAAGTTATCTTCTTCTTTTTTCTTTTCTAAAAGATGTTTAAAATATTTAAATGAGCTTAACATGCAGTTACAAGTACATGGGAAATTAATATGCGACTTAATACAAAGCGTGTCCGCTTTTCGTCTTTAGCTGTATGTTTTCGTTAAATGTATTGCTAAAAAAGAATTCATTCATTTTCCAACAATTCTTGAATATAAAAAGAAGAACTCTGAAGAAGAAGACATTGCAGTGCTTTCAAACTTTCTATCCGATCTTAAAAGCAAATTTGCTGTAAGAATCCAAGATTTTGCAGAAATTGGGAAGCTATATCTCAATTCCTTAAATTGTCTTATGAAGTCACTGCAGTAGCAGAATGGACTGAAGTGGCGAAGGTATTCGATCTTTCAAAAGCTTCATTACAATTGGAATTAATTGATCTTCAAGAAGATATTTCCCGGCAAATATTTAAAACTGCATCCACAGAAGAATTTTGGGTAAGCATGTTCCAGAAAAATATCAAAATTGCAAAAAACTAGCTATCTACTTGGCAACTAAATTTGGCTCGACATATGTACATATATATGCGAATCGTCTTTCTCAAAAATGAATTTTTTGATGAACCAAACTATAAAAAACTGGCTCAAGACCATCGTTGTAATTTTTTTAATATTACAGTTACTTAAATGAAGCAAAATAAAAACTACAAAACTTTTTTAATTTTTTTTTTCTGGACCTCGATTCAAACTACTTGCCGGCCCACTGCTCCCTGCTGTATGGTATTTGTAGTAAAATTTTGGCACTTGCATATTTTTTAATCCTACAGGCGAAATAAGCTTGATTGAGACTATTGATTCGTTGTAAAATAAATGCAACATAAAATATGATCGTTTTGTGACTTATTAGAATAATCCTTTCAAATAATAAAATTAATATTTTGAATAGCCTAATTCTAATTCACTGAAACTAAATCTTGTAGGGAATCCTTCGATGAAAAAAATAAAATGAAAGGAAGTAGATATAAAAATTGTATTTATTTATTTACGCTTAATGCAAGCTATTAACCCATTTACTACCACTGTAGGTACCCGCTTTGATACAGAAAATTCAACTACATTATTGATTTAGCGTTGCCCTTCTTCAAATTTGTTAGGATGAAATTCATTCTATTTTTTGTTCGTTGCCATGTTTTCAACAAGAATGAGTGAAGTTTATTGTAAACAAACTAAAACGGTAGTCTTTTTTATTACTCAGCGTCAGGTGCGATTGCGATATTCTTTGTTTTTTAGAGGTTGGCCCGTATTTTGCAATAGAAAAAATATTCATTTTATCAATTTCCTTGTTATTTTTTTGGAAATATGTAGTTCAAAAAGTTATAATAAAATCAGATAAAAGTAAAAAATCAAGTGTTCATTTATTTTTACGCTAAGTGAATACGCGTAAAGTTAGGTGTACCCGCTTGGGTACAATGGAAAAAAGTGACAACTTTTTTTATAGAATGGAATTCAAAGCATTCCCAACATCCTCATTTTATGGAAGGAGATTCGATAATCTTCAAAATGCAATAAAATGCAATCGAAGAAAATGATCGAAACGCTGTGTTTGACATTGCATTTATACCACCAATTTCATTTCAATACAGACGAAGATGAAATAGACAGAAAATTTGTATAAAGATCTTCGATTAGGAATGAAGATTTTGATAGCGAGGACGAAATTTCTTTATCAGTGATAAGAGCCTCAATATCTAGGCAATCTCATAGCCAACCACGCTGGTCTAAAAGAGGTACTGATATGTCGATGAACCGTTCTAATAATTTTGTGATAAAGAAGATGAATATGAAACGAGCTTTGACCAACAAATCTCCAGTCGAAAAAGGAGTGACGTTGACTTACATGATCAGTGTGTCAATGTGTATAAAATCGAAATTCGAGGAAAAAAGTGATGGCCGCTTTTTACGTCAATGCTTACTCGTAGCTCTTCTTTGGTGAACGCTTGGAAACTATATAAAGTCGCAGATGATTCTGAAAATGACTCGCTATCGTTTCAAAGATATATTTCTCGATATTATCTTAGAAGGTATAAATCTCTCCAACCTTCAACATCAATAAAAGCTTCATTTCTACGAGTGTTGCTTTATCTTAAGGCGTCTCTTAGATGCAGAGTATACTAGGCGGGTCAATAAGTCCGTGACTTTTTGAATTTCTGACCTCTTTACTGAAACAGCAACACTGCTCCTGTCAACAGGCATCTGTCAGTTGACTCCTGTCAAAATTTAAACTTGCTGGTGCTGCGTCAGATAGTTTGTGTTTGACAGCTATTTTTATCAGATTACTCACTAATTTGAGGAGAAAATAGAAAAAAGTGAATTTCGTATGCTTATTAAGCATTATTTCTTGCAAAAAAAAAACCATTACCGAGACCAAGGCTAAGCTAGATAAATGCTATGGGGACTCTGCACCATCGATTTCAATGGTAAAAAAGTGGTTTACTGAATTTCGTTGTGGCCGTACAAGCACTGAAGATGCCGAACATCCTGGACCCCTGGACGCCCAGTTGAGGTCTCTACACCCGAAACAATCGAAAAAATTCACGATATGGTGTTGGCCGACCGAAGATTGAAAGTGCGAGAGATTGTGGAAGCCGTAGGGATCTCGCATGGCTCAGTGGTTTCAATTTTGAATGATCACTTGGGCATGAGAAAGCTTTCCGCAAGATGGGTGCCGCGTTCTTTTCCACCAAGACAATGCAAGGGTGCACAAATGTGTAGTTGCCATGGAAAAAATCCATGAATTGGGCTATGAATTGCTCCCTCATCCACCCTATTCTCCAGATTTGGCTCCGAGCGACTACTTCTTGTTCCCAAACCTGAAGAAATGGCTTGGTGGAAAAAGATTTGACTCCAATGATGAAGTCATCTCGAAAACAGAGGCCTATTTTGAGGACCTCGACAAATCATTTTTTTTGGAAGGGATACATTGAAGAAGCGTTGGACAAAGTGTATAGAGCTCAAGGGAGACTACGTTGAAAAATAAAATTATTTTTTTATCAAAAAATCTGTGTTTTATTTCAAAATACACGGACTTATTGACCCGCCCTCATATGCGAATCAGATGGGTTTTCTAATTCTGCAACATAGTTCTGTGTGTCGAAAAAGAATCATTTAAGAAATTTCATACACATAATTAGCAACCATATGTTCCCATTGTACCTGCATGGGTACATCTTAAAAACCACACTTCCTACTTAAAAAAAAAAAAATAAAAAAAAAATGTGTGTATTCCTTTGAAACTATTTAATAAAGTTATGATATCAAAATTTTGAAATTTTAATTTTAAATGTCTTTGGTAATAATTGGGTTAATAAAAAAGGACTTAAAGCTAGACTTAATCTATTGTTTTTAGGTTTTATATTATGCTCAGGCTTGGGATAGAAGGTTCACACATTTGTTTTTAGTTTTTAATTAATAAAAAAATTAAAACGTTGCGTTGTAGAGATTGTTTCTAAGGGAGGAAGGTCTGATATGGAAATCAAAGGTGGTATGCACGTTATTAGCTAAGCGCAGCATTCTTGTAGGTTCAAAAAGGCCATAATTTGTATATTGATATGATAAGGAAGGTGAAAAAGGGGCTTGTCTGCAAAATGACTGTTTGAAAAATAGAATCTATGTATGTGTTGAACAATTGTTAGACATCTGTAAATACATTTCTATGTATTGTTTTTTAAATCTCTTTTCTATTGCAAAATCAGTTGTTAGCTTAAAAAATCATTTTTTGCCTTATAAAACAGTGAATCTGAACAAAGTTCAAATAGAGACAAACAAACTTTAATTTGGAAAAAGGGTAAATTAATTTAAAATGTCAAAAACTAAGAAGAAAAAGGGTAAATTAATTTAAAATGTCAAAAACTAAGAACCCCCTTGTATCTAGAATTTGATAAAAAATAGACATTTTGTGACTTTAACTTTAGTAAAATATTAACAGATAGTATGTATGTTAGTCATTTAAAAAGTAACTATAAAACGGTTCTAACATTTTATTAAATTGTTTACAAATTTGCGCTATAGGTTTATAAATACACGGATTGGAAGAACGGATAAAAGAGCCCCTTTTAAAAATTTATACGGCGTCACATGATTATGCTTTAAAATGTGCAAGCCGAAATCGAATTTGACGTAGCTGTTCGTTTAAAACAACGTAAATTCAATTACAAAAAAGATCGAGAGTCTAATTTTACCTTCAGTAATTTGTTTGCACAACTGTTCCTCCCTTCTAATTGGGGTGTGAGATACAAAAATGTCCCTTCAGTATTAAAAAATGCTAATATATTATCACTCTTCAAATTTCTATAATAATATCACCTACAAGGTTATGCTTTTGACAGTACACACAAAACTTTAATTTAAAACACTTGTCTGAAAGCAAAACATAATTCGAAAAGTGAAATTCTCCTTTGAAGTGCTTGCCCTCATATAATTGCTAAAGCTGACATTGTTTGAACTTGATGTGCACATCGTATATAAACCTACATACTGCTTTTTTTAATTTTAATTTTGTGTAAAACTAGAGTAAAAGAAAACTGTTCTGTATATTTACGCTTGATAACCAAAGCGTAACGCTCTTTCATTCAGCCAGATGTCATTGCACCCTCAAAGCCTTAATAAGCATACTGCTGCTGGCGTTCGGTTTAGTACACGTTTTAACAATAAAACAATTACATTGCATACCATCATAACAGCAGGAGGGTCATTTGTGTTTACATCAATTTCTCTTTCAAATAAAGAAGAAAAATCAACTGCAGCGGCACCACACCATAAGTAAGTCTCCACAATAAACTGGAACATCAATATGTACCTATTAGTAGTTGGAGACTGAAAAAAAACAGTGATGAAACTCAAGACTCAACAAAGCAGATACTCGTATGTTAATTTGTAAATGCTTTTTTACGATCATATCCCGGCCACACTGTTGTATAATGGATATAAGCAGGCTTGCCATATTGGGCTATTTATGGGAAATTGTCTTTTCTTTTTCCAAAATTACCGACAATGAATTCAAGATGAAAAAATAAATAAATTAGGTGGCGCAACAGTCCGTAGAGAACCAGGGCCTAGTGACTTATAACTCTCAACCATTCCTGTGTGCGAGTAATTGCAGGGATGGAGGCGACCTACAGCTTATATGCCGAATCCGAACGGCTAATTTGAGAAAGCACTTTTTCATGACAAGAATTACTCTTGGAGAATTTGTCAATTCCTCGCAAGAGGCAGTAGGTACCCGTGAAAAAACTTTAGGTGGCACAGGCAGGGATCGAACCCAAGACCTCTCGCATGACAATCCAACGCACTAACCATCATGCCACGGGTACTACAAGATGAAAGCCCAATCATAATTTATTAAACTTATGCGTCAGCAACGTTATGGTTTAAAGAAATTTTTCTTTCATAACCTCTGTTAAAAAACAACAATAAATTGATTAACCAAAGGATCGTTCCATACAAATATGCCCTGCGTAGTGCGTATTGCATTTAGGGTTGATTTACTAATAAAAACTTGTCACCTTCATTTGTAATGCTGATTTTTACAAGCTAAAAATATTAAGTTTGTTGGTACCTTTTTATGGAAAGAAAAATTTTATTTTATCCTCCGTTGTTTTTTAATAAAAATACATTCTAATTGAAGCTACCAGATATTTTTCATTGAAAATGGGCTATTATTTGGGCTACTTTGTTGGCTCCCATTTTAGGCTACAAATACACTTCTAAATTGGGCTGTCGAGCTAGTTCAAGACATGGCAACCCTTCCAACAGAGCGCTTGAAAACAGGTTTAAGCCATAACAGTGTGTTGGTTTTTGGTTCTGATTGGGACTTCTGACAAGGGGTTTTATTGCATGGTTCTCTTTTCTGCTTGTGTTCTTTGTTTTCAACATGAAGTTTCACTCAGTGGATCCCATTTTAAAACTAGATATTCGATTGAGTGTGGTTCAGCTCGGTCAGAGTCACTTGAAAAGACAGAAAGAGTCATATGCATTGCATGCAGGTGCGGTAGGCTTACAGTCAAATGCAAGTGTCATCAACTTTTCATTAACGGACTTACAATAACCACACACTCGTTAACATAACTTAAAATTAGTCATCTAAAACCATTTAATTGTTCTCAGAAATATGATTTATATTGTTTAGTCCGGAATAGAAATTAGGAAATAATAAAAAGAGGCTAATGAAACCTAAACAATATTACCACGCTAAAACGTAATTAATGTGCATATCTGATGTATGACATTATTAAAATAGGTTAGATGTGAAAAGTTCTTTATTTAACAAATAAAATACACAACTAGAAACACACGTTTTGCTTAAAATAGGTTAGTGTTAGAATCGAAAGGTAAACCTGAGTGGAATTTTTAAAATGTATGTATGCTTCGAAAATGATAACAATTTCAAACAAATACTAATTTTTTCGGCAAGGAAGCTTCTATACCTATGCCGTATTCCAAAACTTAAGATATAATGCTTTTTTACAATTGTTATCGTATCTGCAGTTCTTAAGCGTAAACCATCCCCCATATCATGCCATTCATGAATGGCACTTATGTACATCTTGGAAACTATAATCGGTTTTAAGTGCTTACTATGTGTGTCACAGATCACCTCTTTATCACCTCATATTAGCCGTGTTTTTTGGTATTCCACATATAGTACAGTGAGAAATTGCCAAAAATACGACCCGCAGTAGTCCAGTTGAATATTTTCCAGAATAATTTATCAAAAAATTCTAAAACAAAAATAGCGAAATTCAGATCAGGGGTGATATCGTGTAAGCTGATTTTTGATAGTTGACTATCAAAATCAAGAAAATACGTCTGTGTAATGTGATAGTCGATTTCAGTTTTAACCAAACAATTTGACATAAAATAAAAACTTCAAGAAGGGGGTTTGTTCGTAGACTACTACATTAACATGTGGTGTTGAAGCGAGCTTGAAGCGAGCCTAAATTCTTTATATACCTGAATCAAGTTGAATTGAGCTTGATTCGCCTCGATTCCGGTAGGGGATCGGAGTCGAGTTAAAATTTGTGAAGAAAAACCTGTGTGGAGGAGTTGGTTATACAGATAATGCGTTATGGTCTGTTTATTTGCATGTTTGTGTACGAAAAATATAGTTTTGTTTTAATCAAACTAAAAAAAAATTGCATATGTAGCAGGTAGCATATTCTTATATGGTGTTGAACTATTCAGTTTTTCATTGTTTAACATGAATCAAACTATCTCACTTGCACTTCATAAGAAACATCGAAACACCATTTGCATTTTAGAAAGTGCTGTCAAACTTAATCATTTTTAAATCTTCTTGTGGGGTGGAAACACCAAACAGATTTATTTAATCTAAACTGAGACAAACCTTTGGTGGAAACATAGCAAAATATAATTATCTTTTCTATTGTTTTCTCTTGCAAAATAATCCCAGTTAATCCATTTTCATTAACAAAACTAAATAATATCAACAGTAACAGATTGATTTTTCCCCCCAATGGAAAACACATGGTTCCAAATGCACAACTACTCAACGAACACAGCCATCGAGATACAAATGCAATATCAATCGTACCAATATTTGAGAACGAAATCACATAAGATCCATTCGAGACTCGTATAAATGTCAAAAACCCATCCGTAGTAAGATTCTACTTTAACTTTTTTCGGTAGTATTCATACTGCGGATATTGTTTTTGTTATTCGTGTAAAATCCTACTATACTATTGATAGATTTTCCAACAAAACACGGGTATTCTACGTTATGAAAAATGCTTTTCTGGAGATGAATTAGGTCAAATCGCATCTCGGAGTCATTTAGGAATTTTGTGTACAGTAACATGCTAATTTTTTTAAAATTCAGATCCGTCTGTGTGCACTGTGCAGCGGGAACGGGGACCATGACTGATATCTACTACCTAGAATACTATTCTCACTAATATTTGCAAATTTACCAAATCTTGCGTATAGCAGATGCAGTGGGTGCATTACTTCGGCCAACATTTATTTTCAAAATCCGCACAGCACAGCACCCACTTTGGAAGTAACCTTTCAATATTTCCCACATTGTTTAAGCGTAAAGGGACTCATTTCTGACAAGATTTCGAGCGAGAAAAGGCTTTTAGTATGAAAATAATATATCATATAAAAAAAAACCACTAAATAATTCATCCTGTATGCATGTACATATGTTTATATAGTATATTCAGATAATTTATCTACAAATAAGTAACAGAAATTCCTTCTATTCAAAAAACCCCGTCAATAGGCAATATAGAAAATGTACATATAAAATTTTTGGGTGGTAAATAAAATACATATTTTTTTACAAACGAATTTAACCTTTTTCAGGTTTCAAAATTGTTACATAAATTGTATAACCGGGTTACATAATGTTGTTATACATTTAACTAACATAAAGAATAATCCTATCAGATTCTATTCGCTTCTGAAAAACACCATTATTATTTGTCCAGCTTGAATCGTTTTCAAAAATAAAACGAAATGAAATGAAATGATTGTATCTCCTTTTACTTTTGAAATCATTAAATGTTAATGACTTGTAAAGAAAAAACATTTTATTCTAAGCCCAACAGTGACATTTTATTATCTGCAAAATACAACTTCAAATGGTTTTCAATGACAAACAAACAAAAAGAATAAAAAACAAAAATAAAACAAGATTCCAATCCGAAAACCCCAATAAAAGTATACCTACGAGAAAAATATCTAGAAATACCTTTGGGAAATAATATCTAGGATGTATGTAACATGTAACCTACCTAAGTTGGGAGTTGGGATTGGGAGGTGTACGAGTATTTATCTGAAACAATCGAAATGGTTTTTATTTTGTGCTTGTTCGCCAAAAAATAACTTCGAATTAAGCTTAGCAATGCCTTTTGCCTCAATGAGTTTAGTTCTATCAAAAATACAAAAACAAGCATCAACCATCCTGGGACTTTGTTGGAATATAAGCTATAACTAAACTAACTATACTCGACACATCTCTGGATCTGGATTTTGGATTCTGGACTAAAGAGGGAGAAATATTCGATTTGCACATCCACATTATTGTTTATATAGAGTACTTCCCGTATCGGCATTCAGTACTAGTGATAGTGAGGTGATATAAATTCTTGTGCATCTAATGCAATATTGCAATGTACGCAAAACATCAATGCATTTCATGGATGAGAACTTCCAGAAATGGAATAAAACAATGTTACCTAGTTAGTCAGTTACTTCTCGTATATAGGATGTCAGGTAGGTACGGAAAGTTAAGGTTTGTTTTGCCGTAAATATATAACCTAAATACGTTTCCTAGTTGTCTACGTTGACAAAAGAGGAAATGGGCAAAATTCATTTCATTTCATATCTGGTTGCGTCATTCATTGATATTGCATTCATTTCATACGAATTACGTACATTTATGTAGAGGTAGAAGCAGAGGGAAAGTAAATAAATATAATTGTAAAACGATATCCCTTTACAAAGGGAAAACTGTGCAATGCGGTTATTTATGTAAGGAAGCAGCTACTGACAATGTTTTATATTTGTAAAGAACGGAAGGATATACCATATACCTTGGTTGGGTCTTGGGTGATGGGTTGGTTTTCGTATCGTATCATTTTTAAAAGCATTTTGATCAAATTAAAAGCATAGTTTCTTGGGACAGTCTTACCTTTTTATTGTTATTTCAGGACACTAGGGTGTTATTGAAAGGGCCACTAGAACTGATGAAGACAAGTAAACCCCTTTTCCATGAGCTTAAACTAATTGTATTTTGAACAAATATAGAACTCATTTCCTAAAGTACTTGTGGTTAGTTTTACTCAAGCGCAGTTTAATATTTTTTGTCTTATATTTACAATTAAAATACTTTTTGGGTTAAACTTTAAAAAGTAAGATGATGCAAGTATTTTCTGATGAACAATATTTTTCAACTTTAACTTTTCTCAATTTTTCACTCTTCTCAACATTTAGATTCGAAGAACGGGTTAGGTTCGAAATATTCATTTGACTTAAACTTTAAAACACGGCAGTATATGTGATTTATGTATATCAAATTTACTGGAGGAATGAAAAATGATAACTTCTCATTTGTGTCCTATTAAATGATTAATTTTTGGCAATAATCCAAATTGTAATTTAAAGAACTTCGAAAACTATGTAATAAGTAATTGAAGTTGAGATACCAATGTAGTGGTATTTTTAGCAGACTTTTGTTTAAACTGTCATTTTTATTTAATTTCAACATATTTGATTGGAAACTATTTTTTGAATTTTAGTAATCTTTTGGAGGCTTTTATTTTTTACAAAAAAGCTGTAATTAATTAATTAATGTTTTTTATAAACATTAATGTCAAAAGTGTTTTTCTTTGTTGTATACCATTTATCTTGAAAAAAAAACTTGACTTTTTATTCTTAAATTATTCAACGTTACTTTTGGAACTAAACAACGGTAAACATCATTTGGTCAAATTATTGATTGTTCAAAAAACAAATCAAAAGAAGTATCATGGGTTATACTGGCTGACGGAAGCGGTCTTAAATGATATATTATATCTATTTTCAAGTATTAAAAAAATGTTCATTCAAATGTGAACTTTTGGTTTGATTTAGCTCCCAAAGTTCGAGCAATCTTATTTCTATTTGATAGTAGCATTTTAAAATAGCTCCAATTTAATTCTATATTTAGGAACCCAAAGGGTTACACATAGGGAGAGGGAAAAACAGAGTTGGGTAGAGAATTCCACATTCTCGATGTGCGGTTAAAAAAGAATCTATAAACTATACAATACTCAAGGCAAACAGGCGATCATTCCATGGAAGTGCGAGAATTACGGCTGAATTGTTTAAGGAGGGCTAATTCGACAGAACATTTTTTTGTAAAATAATCGGTAAAACAACGAAAGACAAGAAACATTACCCGTGTTTTGTTGGAAAATCTATCCATAGTATAGTATAGGATTTTACACGAATAACAAAAACAATATCCGCAGTATGAATACTACCGATAAAAGTTAAAGTAGAATCTTACTACGGATGGATTTTTGACATTTATACGAGTCTCGAATGTATCTTATGTGATTTCGTTCTCAAATGTTGGTACGATTGATATTGCATTTGTATATCGATGGCTGTGTTCGTTGAGTAGTTGTGTATTTGGAATCATGTGTTTTCCATTGGGGGAAAAACAATCTGTTACTGTTGATATTATTTAGTTTTTTTAATGAAAATGGACTAACTGGGCTTATTTTGCAAGAGAAAAACAATAGAAAAGATAATTATATTTTGCTATGTTTCCACCAAAGGGTTATCTCAGATAAGATTAAATAAATCTTTTTGGTGTTTCCAACGCACAAGAATATTTAAAAATTATTAAGTTTGACAGCACTTTTTAAAATGCAAATGGTGTTTCGAAAAAAAAACTATATTTTTTGTACACAAACATGCAAATAAAGATACCATAACGCATTATCTGTAAAACCAACTCTTTCACACAAGTTTTTCTTCACAAATTTTGGCTCGGCTCCGATCCCCGAACGGAATCGAGGCGAATCAAGCTCATTTCAACTCGATTCAGGTATATAAAGAATTTTGGCGAGCTTCAAGCTCGCTTCAACACCACATGTTAATGTAGTAGTCTACGAACAAACCCACTTCTTGAAGTTTTTATTTTATGTCAAATTGTTTGGTTAAAACTTTGAAATCGACTTTCACATAACACAGACGTATTTTTTTGATTTTGATAGTCAACTATCAAAAATCAGCTTACATGATTTCACCCCTGGTCTAAATTTCGCTATTTTTTTTTTTTAATTTTTTGATAAATTATTCTATCAAATATTTAGTTGTATCAACTTTCAAATATAAAAACCGGACTACTGCGGGTCGTTTTTTTGTCAATTTCTCACTGTACTATATATGGAATACGAAAAAAACGCACTTATTGCAGCATAGTCGGAAAAAAATTATAAGCACCCAGCAACATTCTCGGCAACGTCGTCGGTTATCGGTAATACACATTCCGAGTACTAAGTTCATTTATTTTCCTCGATGCAAGTGATGCTCATTGATAGCGGCATCGGGGGATGGGTTACGCTTTAACGACATGAGACAGAATTGAGTTTGGAGAATTCTGTCATGATCGAAATTAAGAGAGCTTATTATATGCTGATTTCACATCCGAAGGACAAGGATGCGAATCTTGAAACGAAAATCAAAAAATTCAGTTTATTGAAAATAACGAAAAGTACATTAAAAACCAAACACTACGTTGGAATTCATAATTTTTGGAATTGCCAAACATTTAACCATTTTCCAAAATTATAAAACTTAATATTTGTAAAGTTGGAATTACATTTTTATTTTTTGTTATGTATAAGTGATAAAACAATTTCATAAAAAGGGAAATTGTCTTATGGATTATTTATTGATGAAAACCAAGCAGTACAAAATACTTAAATATAAATAAAAATATAAAACCATATATTTCGCGTGCTGGAAATAATTTATCAAAACACTTTTATATGTTAACTATTTTTTATTCTATTTTAATATACAACAAAATTCTGAGAACAAAATAGCAATTGAAAGTTCGTTGCGTGCAAAAAGGATATAATAACATTATGTTTTTTTTTCTCTTCCAACGTATGTAGGATGTGTCGTAAAAGAGGTTAAAGAAGAAGAAGAACTGTAGCCGCATAGTCTACGGCTTATACAGCTATAAATAAATAATTACTTGGCATAATAATAAAATTCAAATATACAAATTTTGTATGAATACAAGTACACATCTATGTATATATTATTAAAGAAAGAAATGAGTAAGAAAATAATAACGTATCTATTCATTGAATTGGATCACTTTTTACCCTGGACCACGACCATCGGAACATGGTTTTCCATCTAAAACAAACAGCTCAGAGATCACCCCAAGACAAGTGAAATATATCCAATATCATGTTTAATTGCGGCATTTAAGCGTGCGAGAACTACATTAGAGGAATATTAATTGTGGGAAAAATAAATTGTAAATGATTGCTTGATAATTAAAGATACCTTATGAATTGCTTCAAGCTTTCTTGGCTGTCTATAGATATTAAATACAAAAATGATGAACATACATAAATATGAAATTCAACTAGATCTTTATATTTCGCACACGTGTTGTATAAGCTAAGTCTTTTTAATTTGTCGGAAGTTCTTGGAGAAATTAAATTTGAATTCGTTTTCTAAGCTATGGTATCAAGAAGACTGATAATTATGCCAGAAAGTATTGATGTGTAATAAGAAAACTTAAAACAATGTTATGAATATTTAAATCAATGACAATTGGATTAATGGCACCTTTTACATTTAAACATAAAAGTTTTGTTTTATGGTAGTTCTTTTTTAGCTGACACAATACAAAACATTTCAGAAGGAAGTAAGGAAAGTTGCACAAAAATCATTAAAACTTTCAATAAAAGGAAGCAAAAAGCAATCAAATCAACTGAAATTAATACAGATGAAGATGTACATCTTTATTACATGCTCCCACCCAGCAGCCTGTACCTACTTAAAAATGTACATACGTACTATAAATAAATATCTGTAGGCTTTTATTCAAACACTGTTTTTTTAACATGAATGCATGAAGGCTTCGTTTTCATACATTTTAAAAATTTACATCAGGATTAAAAACTCTCAAGAATTCCATTTATTCTATTTTTTTTACCAAAAATTAAAAAAAAAATACATCCATTGAATATTTGATTCCACCGAAAAGAATTTTTAAGAGTTCAATTCATGAAATAACCCAGTTTGCATAAGAATTTCAATTATAATGAGTAAAAGCCTTTAAAAGCATTCCCTATAAAAAATAAACTTCAAATTGAAGTAAAATCAAGTATGAATGAAGAGAATCAAAAGAAAACTTTTCGCTCCTCGTTGAGCGTGAATCGTGAATATCTGCCTACCTTACCCACCTACATATGTACCTACTGCTATACTGGATAACTTTTATATCTGCTGTATTGTTCGTTCGGGAAAGATCGATATTTGGCAAAGTTTTGCTCGTTACACTCTACCAAACAGTTGCATTAAGGACATAAAATACGTGACCTCTTTTCAAATACTAACAACAACAAAAATCTACTATACTATACTCGTAAGTATTGTGAAGAAAAATGTGTAGCTACGTTTTCTACAAACGAATATACTAAGTACATAAATTTCTGAAAAGCGAGATATTATCATAATCAAGGCAATTCTAAATCGATTCTTTTTCAAGTAGGTAAGTACCTATAGCTATACGAGTAATGTGCATGATGATATCATTTTGAAAGAACAAAAATTAAACTATAGGCAACTCACACCATATATGCTCGTCCACAGGATAAGCGGATAAAATAGCTTTTGTTGCTCCAAGTATTGTTGCCGAATTAAGTCTTTCGCTGACGAATAATTTATTGATTTCTTCATAACAGTCGGGTAGAGTCGGACGAGTATGTACATTTGTTTGTAGGGAGTAGAAAAAACACAGTCCAGTTCAGTAGGTCAAATAGTAAAAACCTGGTATGTGCTAATTAATAACTAATTAAAATGAGTGTTTATAGGCCAAGTAATGAAACAACATTTATAACAAAAAGTAAATAAACTCAAAAACAAAAAACGTTTGTCTTCACAAGCTTTGAAAATTATGTTTGTTGTTTATTCCCTACTTTGTTGAAATTTGTATTGTTTATTTTGTATATTAAATTAAAAACACTGTCTTATAACAATTAATAATTTTTGATGGAAATTACCATTTTTAGACAAATATTTGATTAAGTTACAATAATGATTTAAAGCTTTTAAGTTAGAAAAGAATACATACGTTTTTGTCTAGTTTTGTTTATTAAGTTCACTTTCTTGATCAATATTGGAGTGCTAACTTAAAATCATTTAAGCAAGAAAAACACTAATATTATTTCACGTATTTATGTACATACATACATACATATGTATGTATGTATGTTATTTTTAAATTACATCGTACATACATATGTATATTTCGTTATGTTTAAATTATAAATTGTATACCGACGTCATTAAGTTTCACATCTTATGGTGTTGGGCGCCAATTTGGTTCATATTAAAATACAAAGGACTTTCTGGCTCCTTTTTTGGGTTTATCTGCTAGGTTTTTTTTAATCTGTTTCGAGATATGTTGATGCAGTGATGGTACCAACAACTGCTCTATGACATCACCACCTGTTTTATAGTTCAAACTTCAAATCACTTAAGAAATTTTAAGAGAGATTGAGGGCCCTATCGCAATAATTCTCTCTTTTTGGTCAGGGTCCGTGACTTAAATTGGTCTTAGATTTGGCTCAGAGATGAATGACGATGTATAGTATATCCTCTCGCTTGTACCGTCATTTTTTTTGTATTATGACAGTAGTATAGTTTAGAAGTCATACATTCTTTGGTAATTTTAATGAAACACTTTGTAAAATTGGAGACATATGCATATTGAAACTTAATTAATATTTTGTGTAATGCATTTTTTTCTACTTCAAAAAGAAGTCAATTCAATTTTTGTCAAATGGAGTTTTGGTTCTGTGAGTTTCCATGCGACTTCTGCCCACTTGGTTAAAATCTTTAACGAGCAGATTTTTGTTACTGAGTATCATTATATAAATAACTAGCGGCCCGTCCCGGCTTCGCACGTGTAGACATAAATAGGTACAGATAATGTAGCTTTCTAATGAAAAAAGAATTATTAAAATCGGTCCAGTACTTTTTGAGTTTATTCGTTACATACAAAAATACAAATCTTTCCTCTTTATAACAGCCGCGTTTTATTATCACCATGATCTGATCCGGATCTTGAATTTACATGCATTACAACAACAACACAAGATCCTGCTTTGTGTTTGGATCTCAATTTGAGATCCAAAATTTAATTCTTTTTTTCACAACAAGGAGCGCTTTATCATTGTTATTTCACATGTAAATGTTGGTATCATTGCAAACAAGTTAAATAAAACCTGTATTGCCATATAAACATTTCCATTTGACTGAAATAAAATATTTTTTAAATAGAAAGCGAGAAGCTTTATATTTATTTATTTGGTATATAATCCATGAAATAATTAGATATTTTAACAAAACTAGATATTAATTGGTGAAATTAAGATAATTAAGTCCAAAAAAATGTATATTTGACATAATTTATGGGTATTATTTTCCCCGAAAAAAAAGGAACAAAAAAATCATTGAGCAAAATGTTCTTTGGGCAACCCTGCTTTAAATGTCAAAAAATATAAATAAAATCGTGAAAGCTGCAGCACTGGGAGAAAAGATGTTCAAATAAATTTTAAGTAATTTCTAAATTAAATTATTTAAGCTTCACATTTATTAAAAGGTCAAAAAGAATCTGGACTACATGTGAGACAAAAGCGTTCCTGGATGCTTTGAGTTTGAGAGTGCAATGGTGATTTGCAGAAACGTTTTCAAAAGTTGTGGAGGTTCCATTTTTGGCATGTGTTTGTTTTCTCTTTGCTTCGTAATGTCACTTTTGAAAGAACGAATTTGACACTGCTACCAAACTTTAAATAACAAAAAATATGATGATCCAATGCTGTTTTATTATCATGATCTGATCCGGATCAGATCATGGTGATAATAAAACGCGGCTATTATTAGTGTAGATTAATATTTTATCGATCTTAATATTTTATTATCAAAATTGGTATTTCAGAAAATAAATTATTTAGCTTTCTCTCTTTTTAACCGATCCATGACTTCGAGATATGTATATTGTTTTTCAATATAAGGTTTTAATTTGAATACTCCGCTGTTTATACAGCTGTTACTCTTGTAGCTATAATCTTTTGACAGTTGACAACTAAAAACTATGTCATTACTGAAAATGGATACGCCCTTCAGCAATTGTATAGACTGTTAAAATGCACCAAAAAATGGTGAAAATTTGTCAGTCACATTTCGCATAGCAAGAAAAGTTTTTGTTTTATCAAATCGAATTATAAACAAACATTTAAATTAAATTGAAATGTGGAAATTGGTCATGGAAAGTTTCATGAAGAGGATTTCTTCATTTAACCCAGACGTGGCATCTGTTTTTACAATGAAATAAGCATCAATTGATTTCTTTAAAAAAAAATATAGTTTCTTGTATCAAAACAAAACCTTTTATTGAAAAACTATTTTTTTTTTTTAGATTTTAGATTAGATTTGTTTATTGAACTTTTATATATACAATTGGATAGTCTTAAGATTAAATAGATACATTGTCTTAGAATAAAATAGTTTGTTGGCACATAGGGGGCCTAACTTTATATATTGGCTTAAAATTAAATTGGAATATTGTTTAATAGATATGTATGGCGTTCTTAAAATTAAAGTCGATTGACTTGGTTATCCTCGGGGTGTTCCTTTCCGGTTTGAAAAACTATTTGTTAGGTAATCACTTGTTTTATTATAAACATCCATTAGAAATTACATACCTTTAAACAATTGGTGCTTTTAAATAACAGATCTTAAGGATTTCTTCAAGTTCTTGTAAGAAGTACAAAGTGAACATGTTTATTATTTTTACTTAAATGTGAAAACACACAGATTGAGTATTAAGTTCTTAAGTCATAAGCAGCAAATAAGCCCTAGTTTAAAATGAAATGTTGAAAACTGTCTTAGAGTTAATTATTTAAAAAAAGGTTTTTCCTTATTGACCGCAAAAATCGTAATAAAAACTCTAAATTTGTAGTTGTTTTTAAATTTTAATTCTTTTTATTCAATACGAATGCATTTCGGTTCTCAGCTGCGGAACCATCATCAGCGGACGACAATTAAACAAAAACACATAGGCTTAGAGTTATTTCAAATGACTAAACAGAAAATATAGTGAAGTTGATTTGCGCAGTTTTTGACTTCATTTGCTTATAATTTTTCTAATTAGTTTAGTTCAATAGTAGGATACATTATTGGCGAACATGTTGAAAATGTATTAAGTTTAAATTAAAATTAGTTATACGGTGAATCAAAACGCCTTGAGCAGTTAGTAACGCTTTAAATAGTCCGTAACAATAAATTATTTATTGTACAAATTTTATTTAACTTTCAACTATAGTTTTGTTGAAGCTTATAGGTATATGTATATGTAAATATGGGAATTCTGAATACTACAGGCAGTTTGGAAAGGCTTAACATACGTTATAGGTTTTTTAAATAAATTGAGGAGAAGTGCACTCATACTGACCCATAGACAAAAATTAAAGAAAACAGACATAATTTTCTAGCTTCATGTGTTTAGCTTAAATTGTATATATAAAACAAATAAGCCAGAATGTTCAGATGCAGGGGTTTATGTGACTCATCGTTCTTGGCGCCTAGCTGTCTAGGTCATTCCAACCATTTCACCAACAATGGAAACTCGTAGAGAACATTTTATTTTACCTACTTCGAAATTTAAATTTATTTATTCTTTTTTTAGAATTTTCACTTAAGCTTCCTTGCAGTTATAACCAAATTGTTTAAAAAAATGTAAAGATAACTACAACTTTTTTCTACAGTCAATTAAATCTGAATAATTAAATACTTATACGCATCCATAAAAATAAAAAGAATAAAAAGAAATATTTGTTTTTGTAGTGACTCGCATATTTTCAATACGAGCTTTTTACTGTTCGATGACGTATATGAGCTCTTAACTGGTCCAAAGGGTGTGAGGCAGATCCTAGCTATGAACTGAGTCATTTTCGTACGAAAAAACAAGAATACATTCCCACAGTCTTTAAGTAGGTTATTAATTCGACAACACATTCAAACAAAAATACAGAACCATGGCGAACAAAACCACGTCGTCGTAGTCGTACAGTACTCACACTCTACTTGTATATCCAAGTATCCGAATCCGAACATAACCCAAAAGTATGTATGTAGGTACTTTCTTCCCCACATACCTAGTACCTACCAAACGTTATGTTCGTATCAAATTTACGTAACACGGAAAAAAGCTCGTTTTTGTATTTTAACTTTTTCCATTTTGGCTTTTTTATTGATTTTCTGAAGCGGAAAAAGGTCAAGGATAAATTCGCCTCATTCCGGAAAAGAAAAGAGACGTTGTGACTTTCTTTACGGCCATTTCCAAGTTCCAACAAAGCCAACCAACCTACCTACCGATTGAACCTTTTGTCCTTAAACTATACAAATTAACCAACTTTTCTATATACCGTATACCATGAACCTTGAAGGGACTAGTTAGAAAGGTAAGTCAGAAGAAATGCTTTCTTGGAATAATTATAATATTAAAAACACGGCTTACCTGAGATAAGTCCGGATCATCTCGTATTTTATCCATAATAGTTGATTGCACTAAATGAATGGCACTGCTTATAAAGAAGGCAGTGTAAAACACCGCAATTGAGACCTTATTTTTTAACATTGTATATTTTTCTTTTTTCTATGTGTGTATATGTGTATTTAATCACTATTTCACGAATCAATTTATTTTTTTTTAATTATTACCCAAAACCTATAAGAAAAAATAAAACAAAAACACAAAATTTTTAATACTAAATTTCAGGGAGTGCATAAACGGATTTATCGATAAAATATAATTGATTGCGCAATAATTCACTTGCAAACTTATATAAGAGGATTTATTGTTAATAGCACATCAGAGTAAGCAGTTAGGTACAAAGAAATTCCGTCAGCTTTAAAAACTTTGTGAGAAATCAATCCGATTACATAAGTCAATGCAGCAACAGTGGTTAGAACACACTGCACCAAAAGTGCACACACTCGGTCGTCCTTGATGGCAAAGTGCTTCGCAAGAGAGCATAAAAGTGATAAAAGTTGATAAATTGGTTTAACGATTTTTGTTTAAAGATCGATTGGGATTGATTTATTTAAAGAAATATTCGATGCTATTTAATGTTTTTTTTTTAAACCTAGATGGGTAGTATACGTCATATGAATATATTATGTGTATCTTAAAATAGTTTAGAAAAACACTTATTTTGAATAATATGTTAGGGGTTGAGTTTTTTTTTCCAACATATGTGTGATTAATAATGTGTTCACTTTTTTCTAATTAAATATTCAATTGATTTTCTATTAATTCACTGGAAGATGGGAAAAAAAGAAAACCTACTGAACTGGACAAAACACTCCCACGTCAACGTCTATTATTTAAATCGAACAAACAAAACGACAAGACGACCCACAAACTACTGAATCCGATTCGAAGCTGGTTTGGTTTCTTTCCTAACGTTCGGCGGCTCTGTGAATAAACTCAAATCTTAAAGGGGAAGATACAATCCACATCACAGTCCACTCCACATCCACACGACCATGTAGCTTTTCATTAAATATCACTCAAACTGAGTTGGAAAGAGAATTGTTCATTTCAGCAACAAAATTCGTGTTTCAGTGTTTCGGTGGTGAGTTTTTTCGTATGTTGTCAACATGTATCTTAGTTTCCCTTCATTGACTTGTGTGATGTTACCTGCATTAATTTCTGTAGGAACGGAATACTGCTTTCGAAAATAATAATACTAATTTACTACTTTGCTTCTTTAATCAAAAAATGTTACTGCTTTAATGTGGCTTAAAATTAAATTTGTATAATTTAATAGCAATTGGTTTGCTGTTACGCCAAAAATAAGCTCCCAGCTGTCAGTCGGTCCAAAAGAATTTCAATATTTATAAACTTCATTATAATTTTATTTGTTTTTAAGTATAATGTTTGTGGTAGTCAATAAGTGCGTTTTTTTCGTATTCCATATTAGGGATGTTGCGAATATTCGCATCCGCATCCGCAATTGCGGATTATTCGCAATAATTCCAACATCCCCATCCGCATCCGCATAAACTGATGCGGAGTTTTTTGCGGATGCGGATGTTTTTAAACGCTTTTTTTTTCAAATTTGTAGTTGCAATCGAAATAGACCATTTCACCCTTAGTAAAACTGTTAAATTCAAAAATCTCGGTCCCAAGTAGGCGACGACAAAAGCAACAACAAGTGATATGCAATGGTCACAGATTAAATAAATAAATAAATTAGGTGGCGCAACAGTCCATGAAGGACCAGGGCCTAGTGACTTACAACTCTCAACCATCCCTGTGTGCGAGTAATGTTGTCAGAGATGGAAGGGACCTACAGTTTATATGCCGAATCCGAACGGCTAGTTTGAGAAAGCACTTTTCATGACAAGAATTACTCTTGGAGGATTTGTCAATTCCTCGCAAGAGGCAGTACCCGTGAAAAAAGTTAGGTGGCACAGGCAGGGATTGAACCCAAGACCCCTTGCATGACAGTCCAACGCACTAACCATCACGCTACGGGTACTACACTGTATGGTCACAGATTGGAGGATATAAAAGCCCTTGCTAGCTAAGTGGCCAGAGGACACAGTTTATTTTTATATATTTAGTGAAAAAGTGATACAGATACAGAACATAAATGCCGCCACCAATAAAAAGCATCATCTGGATTTATTTTAATTTAAACAAAAATGATCCTGACAAGTCCGAGTGTAAAATATGTCGTACAAAATATTCACGAAAAGGACGCACGACTTCTTCATTGAAAAACCACCTGAAGTCAAAGCACTCAGAGGAGTTTGGTTTATTTAAAAGTGCGAATAATGAAAATCTTTAAAAAAAAAGAAAGAAGATGCAGGTATGATATTTATCTATAAACATTAAATTCTGAAATAGCTTGTTAATATACGATCCACTAAGCAACAGATTGCAGTCTGAGAAGGCTGCAATCTTGCTTTTTATTAAATATAACTCACCCATTCTTAAATTTAATTATTAAACGCAAAGATAATCAATAAAATTTTCCTTTATTTACGGACTTAAAATTATTGTTTTTATTTAATAAATTCTAAAATCCGCATCCGCATTCGCATCCGCGGATGTGAGTCTCAAAAAATCCGCATTTGCATCCGCGGATGTCAAAATTTTTACATCCGCAACAACCCTGTTCCATATATAGTACAGTGAGAAATTGCCAAAAAAACGATCCACAATAAGTCCGGTTTTTATATTTGAACGTTGATACAACTGAATATTTGCTAGAATAATTTATCAAAAAATTCCAAAAAAAAAAATAAAGAAAATCAGCCCAGGGATGAAATCGTGTAAGCTGATTTTTGATAGTTGACTATCAAAATCAAGAAAATACGTCTGTGTAAAATGTCTGTGAATGTCGATTTCAAAGTTTTAACCAAACAATTTGACATAAAATAAAAACTTCAAGAAGGGGGTTTGTTCGTAGACTACTACTACATTAACATGTGGTGTTGAAACGAGCTTGAAGCTCGCCTAAATTCTTTATATAACTGAATCGAGTTGAAATGAGCTTGATTCGCCTCGAATCCGATCGGGAATCGGAGTCGAGTGAAAATTTGTGAAGAAAAACCTGTGTGGAGAAGTTGGTTTTACAGATAATGCGTTATGGTCTGTTTATTTGCAATAAAATATAGTTTTGTTTCAAAACACCATTTGCATTTTAGAAAGTGCTGTCAAACTTAATCATTTTTAAATCTTCTTGCGCGGTGGAAACAAAAAAAAGATTTATCTAATCTAAACTGAGATAAACCTTTGGTGGAAACATAGCCAAATATAATTATCTTTTCTATTGTTTTCTCTTGCAAAATAAGCCCAGTTAGTCCATTTTCATTAACAAAACTAAATAATATCAACAGCAATAGATTTATTTTTCCCCAATGGAAAACAAACATGATTCCAAATGCACAACTACTCAACGAACACAGCTATCGAGATACAAATGCAATATCAATCGTACCAACATTTGAGAACGAAATCACATAAGATCAATTCGAGACGTGTATAAATATTAAAAACCCATCCATAGTAAGATTCTACTCTAACTTTTATCGGTGTTATTCATACTATGGATATTGTTTTTGTTATTCGTGTAAAATCCTACTGTACTATGGATAGATTTTCCAACAAAACACGGGTAATGCAAAAAATTGAAAATTTAAAAATAAAAATTACTTTTACTTATGACAGAAACCTTTTTAAAAAACAATGGCGATGTTAGTCACTCAATAATGAAAGAAAAGGTTATCACAGTTTAAAAGAAATACAATATTGAATATCCGTAAATTGAATACACTATTTATTTAAGCAGTTAAAATGAAACCTTAAATTACATCAATTACTGAGTTTACTACATCAGTTCTTACTTTTTAATATGAAATTGATTTTTAATTAAATAATTGAAAAAAGAAAATACTACAACTAATTTTTATTTTAAGAACAAGTTAATATGTTCATGGCTTATTTGGTCCACTAATACATCTTAATTTTTAAAGAACTTCGAAAAAAAAACATTTGATATTGCTCATACAAAATTTGGAAGATCCTCAACACTTAAAACTTCATCGAAAAATTAGTTCAATAAATCGATGAAACATCATGCTAATTGTGCCGTAGACATTTCCAAAAGGGCTTAAGATACATATTTTGGGAAATTGCCGTTCATCTTAGAAAAAAGATTAATAATAAATTTTTTTTTTTCAAAAATATTAAACTCATCGTGTGAAGATGTGTCTAGCCTAGCATATTTTTTTTAATAAAGGAGGAAACAAATTTAGTCAAACTTAAGCTTTTGCTCTTGGAATAATGTCTGATTATGATTAATTCATGCACAATATTTTTCAAAATAAGTTTTGAAATAAACAGTAAACATATATTTAACTCAGTATACTATTGAACACAGTATAAGTGTAACTTTTAACACTTTTATTTATGAAAACATTTTTATACATAGTTCAAAATGTATACACTTTGATTTTCTAAAACGACAGCACTGCAAGCTTTCCATTGAATACCATTTGAAACGTATTTGATTTTTTGAATTGTTGAGCGGATGGATGCAAAAGATACATTTTAAAATTTAGGTTGTTTCTATTGTGGTCCAGTGAGAGAGAACGGCAGAGAGAAGAGAAGAGAATGCTGCTTATGTGGTATTTACTTTTACCTGTTGATTAGCCTATTACATATTTGCAAACCCACCCACAATAGTCATGTTGAGTTCTTAGGAAAAGTAATAGAACTCCGTCCCTTGTGGAATGAAAAATATATCCTCTTAGTAATTTATTGTTAAGGTGCGATACGTTTTCCTATTTTCTGCGAGGTGTTCGTAATATATATACGGCGCGGCGCCTGTTGCTGGAAATATGTAACTAACAAGTAAGAGAAAAAACAAAAACCTGCCTGTACCTATTTACCTACTAACTTAATTAATTCGCAGCTATGCATCAGTTGGTAGGTACGTAAGGCACCTAGATTTTGTAGCAACAAAGTAGGTACAAATTTTGTATCTACTCCTCGAACTTTGTAGGTAGATACTTACTACATTAGGTTGAAAATGACGTCATAATATCGATTTTCTCTTATTATAAAAATGGAAGTTAAAAGATTCGAATGTTTTTGTTTTCTTTTGCTTTTTGGGAGGCACCGAAACCCAAAGAGAAGCATGGATACGAAATTGTAGTCCTTAAACGATAATTTTAACAAAAATACCCGAAGCATAAACTCACAAAAATTCCTTGATGCCATCAGGAATGGATATCTACTCAAACAAACAAAGGTCTGTAGATGTACATACATATATAGATACCTAGGCTATATGTTAAATATTCGTATTGTAAAGGGAATTTGGGACGTTTTATGTGAAATTTTGAGAAATAAAAATGTTCCTTCGAATAAATTTAAATATTTTTTTGGGAAAGAGTCAAGGTAAGGTAGGTTAGGTATAGGTATCCTTATAACATTGAAGTGTAGATAATGGAAAGTGGACGAACCGACATTTATATTTATAGGTATACAGAACATAGCCATATTTTTTACAATCAATTTGAAATAAAAAATGTCTGATTATGCGTCCTTTGATGGAGTATGCTTTGATGATGGTCCCTATCCTTAGGTGAAATGATTTAGGAAAATATAAGCTCGTCATAAGGGTTTAAGGAGTAGGTATATTAGGAACTTTTAATGATACCATGTGGAAGGACTATTTATAGAAATCTCATTATAAACTTTTTCTCTATTTATGATATATATGAATACCGTAACGATAAGAATAGATAGATATCTATACTTGTTTTATTTTCGTGTATAGTTTTAACATTTTTCAGGTCGCTATTCTAATTCGGCTTATTAAAAGTTTTATCATAATTGGCACGTGCAATAGAATGACATACGCCCTGAAATTTCCTATGTAAATGTAGATTCTTTAATTCAGGGCGTCATTTGCTTTCACTTTGATACATAGTTTTCCCTAATAATTAAGTAAGTTTCAGTTTCACTTCTTTCTAAAGTTGCTAAAAGGTCTTTAGTTTAGTCACCATTGAAGGGGAGACTTATGAGCATTTTATAAATGTTTTTCAGGATGAAATTAAACAATTATATCAGTGTAAAAATTCATCTTTTTTAGCCTAAAATATTAAATGTATCTCCCCAGATCTTGTATTATAGTTAAGTTTGTTGCAATCTAATTATTTGAAAGGCGGAATTGAATTGGATATCGAGACATTGCCTTACAATAAATAAAGTCAGCATTAAAATCAAACAAAACTTTATGATGTACTTATTTATTGTTTTTTAACTTCCCATAGGAAGTTATGGTATAATGGGTCCGATTTGTCAAATTGAAAATTTTGACATATCTCGACGTTTTAACCCCTTACGTTCTTGTTTAAACTTTCTCTAAAAACAGGCAAATTTCCCAGTATATGGAAGCAGTCATTTCTAACACCAATTTTCAAGAAAGGTAACTAGTCCGATATAAGCAACTACAGGCCCATTGCAAAGCTTTCTTGCATTCCTAAGGTGTTTGAACAAGCTGTTTGTGAAAGTGTAGCATTTTTTAGTAAGAATCTCATTTGCGAACAGCAACATGGTTTTGTGAAAAAAAGATCAACCGTTACAAATCTCCTTACATTCTCAAACATATGTATGTTCAAACGCTTTAGAACAAGGTTATGAAGTTGACTGTGTATACACTGACTTTTCTAAAGCTTTGACCAACTTAGCCACGGAATTATTTTATTTAAACTTAAAGCTCTTGGTTTTCCACCATTTTTCTTAGCTTGGATTAAATCATACCTTGAAAACAGATCCTATGAGGTAAAATTTAGAAATTGTCATTCTGAACCTTTTGTTGCTCAATCTGGCAATCTGGTGTCCCCCAGGGAAGCCATCTTGGCCCTTTTCTGTTCATCCTGTCTATTAACGATGTATCGTCATGTCTACGCTCAAGTGATGTTCTCATTTTTGCTGACGACATGAAGGTTTTTAAAATAATAAAGTAACGTAGGTATTCTTTTACAAGCCGACATTGATAGTTTCACATTTTGGTGTGGGAAAAATAACCTTTCACTCAACCCTTTAAAATGCCAGACGATAACTTTTACTAAAAAACTAATCAGTAGCGTATTTGACTATTGTATATCACAGCAATAACTTTGTCGCGTCTCCACATTTAAAGATTTAGGTGTTCATTTCTGTTCCAACTTAGAACTAACACATCACATTAATTTTATTGTTAATAAAGCAAGTTCTATGCTTGGTTTTATAAAACGCTGGGCAAAGAAGTTCAATGATTCCTATGTTACTCTTTCTTTGTATAATTGCCATGTTCGTCCTCATCTTGAATATGCTTCGGAGGTATGGACTCCCCTTTACGAAATTCCTAGAAAACATATTGAATCAATTCAACATAATTTCATTCGCTTTGCCCTAAAGGTCTTCCTTGGGATGATCCTTATGATCTGCATCCCTATAAACATTGTATTCTGCTTCGTCAAATGCAATCTCTCCATCAAAGGCGTGTTAATAATGACTTAGTATTTTTTCATCAACTCATTAATGGTGAAATTGATGCACCTTATTTGCTATCTTGTGTACATTTGAATTACCGAGGCGGAACTCATCACCTGCGTACATTTGATTTTATACATATTGACTTCCATAGAACTAACTATGGGAAGAATGAAGCTTTAAGTCGAATGAGCATTTTATATAACTTAAACTGCTCATCGATAGATTTAAATAAGGTGGGATTAAAATCATTGTTTAGAACCAGTGCTTCACTATCGTAAACTTTCTCTGTTCTGTAATAGTTAAATGTTACTTATGTTTTGTATTTTGTGCGTGTTTTAGGCTATACCTAATTGTATTATCTTTTACTAACAACTAACAGATGCACTTATGATGAGCCTCTGATGGTAGTTTGACGCTTGCTATAAGCTTACTACTTTCTGAAAATTCTGAAGTGTAAAAAAAATAAAAGATTTTTAGAAAGATGCCTGTGCGTGCAGGTGTACGTATGTAAATACGTCCGTACGTTCGCGACGTTTTTTTCGTCGTCCAAAGCTCAAGAACCAGAAGAGATATCGACTTCAAATTAAAAAAAAATCCAATTAACTGTTTTTTATAAATCAAAAAAAACTGAAAAAAAAATATTATTTACCTCGAAAAATTTACGAACAAAAAACGATTTTATTTCCAAAACAATTTTGTGCAACGAAGAATAATGTTTTTGACATCTGGTAAAATTTTGAGAAAAATCGAATTGACAGTTTTTTTATAAAAAATAAAAACCTATAAAAAGCATTACTCATTTCGACTTAAATATCTTTTCGAAAATTTAAGATTATAGCTTCCAACTAATTTTATCTTATAAAAAATATTATTTTCAACATTCGGTAAAGTTTTGAGAAAAATTGAATTGACAGTTTTTTACGCATAAATAAAAACCTAAAAAAAACATTACTAAAAGTTGGTTAAAATTGATTTTCAACTCAAATATCTTTTCAAGACTTTAAGATATATGCTTTAACCTAAATTTATCTTTTAAAAAAATGTTGTTGTCAATATTCAGTTAAATTTTGAGAAAAATCGAATTGACGGATTTTTTACAAAAAAATAAAAACTAAACAAAAATTAATCAAAGTTGGTAAAAATTGATTTTCAACTCAAATATCTTTTCAAGACTTAAAGATATTGGATTTAAACTAAATTTTTGTTATAAGCAATATTGTTTTCAATATTCGGTATAATTTTGAGAAAAATCAGATTGACAGTTTTTTTTACAAAAAATAAAAACCTTAAAAAAAACAATACTAAAACTTAGTAAAAATTTACTTTCGACTCAAATATCTTTTCAAAAATTAAAAATATTGGCCTCAAACTTATTTTATCTCACAGAAAATATTTTTTTTCGACGTTCAGTATTATAAAAATCCAACAGTCAGTTTTTTCATAAAAAATTAAAATCTACAAAAAATAGTACGCAAAATTGGTAAAAATTGATGTTCGGTTTTCGTGAACAATAGAAGATATTGACTTCAAATTAATTTCATTCATCCAATTTGTATTTGTTTATATAAGAAATCATTTATTTTTAGAAATGCTACTAAAATTGGTAAAAATTGGTTTTCGACTAAAAATCTCCTTAACAAAAAAATAATTTCTAAATCAAACTATTTCATTTTATGCAAAATATTATTGGTAGTTTTTTAAATTTTTAATAATAATTCAACTGAGAACTTTTTAACAAAACACGAAAACCTACAAACTTTTAAGCAAGACAAATCGACAGACGGGATGGGAAGTTATCAGTATGGGTCGCATCCCAGCCTCTTTTTTTTAATATCAGTGCTCTAGAAGTGTGTAAAAAACCTTTAATGATTTCGGCAATATTTGGCTTACATACATAATTGTGCTCAATTTTCCGTTGCATTTGATACTAATAAGTAAACTTAAACGACCCAAAAACGGGACATCGCATTTTGTCTGTTGGAAACTTAAACTACCAATGTTATGCAAATAATTCTTGGACAACAAATGTTTTTGAACAAATCTAAAGTTTTTTCATAAAAAAATAAAAATTGTACTTTTTTGAAAATTATTACAATTATACACATCAGCGGAATACTGAATACAAAAATATAGTTGAGCCTCAAAATCAAGGGTTTTAGGTTTTATCTATTTCTGAATTTTTCATATTTCAGGTTTCAAAGTCCTTTTAAATTAAATTTTTTACCACAGAACTTCAACTTTTAAAAAGTATATCCAGCTTAAATACAAATTGTATTTAAAGCTACACTTTTTGGGAGCAAAACAAAATTAAAAAGTTCTTTTCTTAAAATTCTCTCCACTGGCTTAAGTGGACCGGAAATGCATTTTGAAAACTTAAAATTGAAATTAAAATTATTTAATTTTTCCGCAACAAATCCAATTTTGAGCATCAACAAATTATTATTTTCGTGCTCGTCCGCTAAATTCAGTCTTATTTTGGCGGATTAAATGAAAATGAATGAACTTTTTTAGCTATAAAACGTAAGTTTTCACCAACTTGATACCTACCATAAAATAAATTACAAGTTATTATGTCAACAAAACAGAATTTTTAAAATCAGAATTGTTTTAGGATAAAATGCAATTACTCAAAAAAAATACGTGTTACATATTTTGGTTTGGGACACAAATTAGAGACACACATTTGTTGGGTACATCTCAAAGGTGCAACAAAAGTAAGTGCAGTTATTTTAATAATTTTAAAAATATTCTCACAATAATTAATTTATTTACCTAAATATGAACCTTAAGTTTCTTAGAAGGGAATTCACAAAAGTTTCGCATTGTTGCAATAAATGAATTTGGCTTTGAGGCCTGAGTCTTAACAAAGTCTTATACATTTCGAAAACATCAAAATTAATAACAATACATGCATTTTATTAAAACATTGGGGAGCGAAGGCTACGTTTATATAAATGTTTTCATTATGATTATTTCATTTTATTCTTTAATCATAAATACATATAGTATTTGAATTGAATTATAGAGGCTAGGTTATTACATATACACATGAGTCATAAAACTTACTTCTATAGAACGTGAAGTGGTTACCATTACGTGCGAGTATATGTTATGTTGCCTTATTTTTAATGATACAAAAAAATAATGTACCTTAGTAACAAAGTTAAGTTAAAAAATAATTATAAGGGTAAACCATTTCGAGAACCCTCTAGAAATTATTTCATATCAATCAGACACCGAACCACCAACCACTAGAGTAACAATAGTAATTATTTGTAGTGCGCGTTCTATGTGGTACGAAAACTACTATCCGTGCAAAATAAAAAAAAAACAACCCATAAACAGATTCCTGCTGTTTTCAAAAAAGGGATTGTTTTCCCAATCAAAGGGGGTGCGATTTTCCCTTAATAAATAACTCGTTATCAGAAAAATCTCTCCCGCTGATGACAAAGCGAACAGGAGGGCGATGACAGGAAGTTGAAACTATTTTAAGTATGAAACGTCCGGAAGGATGTCACATTGTTATTTACATCGCCTTTGATTCATTTGAATCGAATAAATCAACTCTTATTTTGTTTGCACAAATTGTGGCAAACTTTCCAAACGGAAGGATAGATTCAGAATGCTCGAAAATATACTTAAGGACAATCCGATTTCTTTCAGCTCATTGATCTAAGTCAGCATGTAGCTAGTTCTATGTATCGAATGTTACAGATATTTTTATAGCTTTCTACATCCTCAATTGTATTTCGTTTACTGAAAATCTTAGAGTTCTCCAAATCCAATAAGGACGAGTGCACAGTAGGGAACTTTTGAGTAACCCTTCATATACAAATATACACTGAGGATTTAAAATAAAAAAAGTTTTGAAAAGACCACCGCAAAGATATTCTTTGCAAAAGTGGAAATAACATTCTATGAAAAGCATAACCGCATTTTATGTTCACCTTTTTTAATCTGCGGTGCGCAGTCCTTTCCTCGCTATACACATACTTAATATTGTAGTTTTTGTTTATTTATTTATTTATTTTTATTTTTTTAAAAAAGAAATCATCATTACTTTGAAAACTGGTGTGGTGACCTACATTTTTGATTTTTTTCACACTCATCAGAATTCTGTTCATAGAAAAAACGCGTACATCGCTACTCATTAATTTAACATAGGAGACAGGACACAATATGAAGCTCCTCCGTGTAGTGGTTTGCTTTGGCGTTTGGTACGTGCAGGAAACACACAAAACTGTTCTTCTGCGGCAATAATTGTGTGAGCGTTGCCATTTTCTTGCATTTGAATTTTTCAAGTTTGATGATTGATAAATTGAGAAATTCAAATATTTATGTATGTATGTATTTAATAATAAAAATAAATACATAAAAGTAAAAGAAAACATTTTTAAATCATAATGATCGTAATATTAAGAAGGGAATGCCTAATTAAATGTAAACTTACTTACTTACTTAAGGTGGCTCTACAGTCCTGTGTGAACTAGGGCCTCACACAACAATTTCAGTCCCTACCTTGATGTCGCCAGTTGCGCACTCCAAGTTGTGTGAGGTCACTTTTCACTTGTGCGCGCCACCTGATCCGCGGTCTTCATCTACTGCGCTGTCCTGCAGGCGTGGATTGAAGACATTCCGGGCCGGAGTATTGGTTTCCATGCGCTCTACGGGACCCAGCCATCTCAGTCGTTGGACTTTTATCCTTTCGCCCGTACAGCTCGTCGTTCCATTTTCTTCTCCACTCACCTTCTATGCATACGGGACCGTAGATCACACGAAGAACTTTTCTCTCGAAACGACCCAATGTGTTTTCATCCGCTGTTGTGATTGTCCATGTTTTCTTCACCGTATAGGAGGACGGGGATGATGAGGGTCTTGTATAGCTACACTTTGGTCGCTCGAGAGAGGGCTTTGCTACTCAATTGCTTTCTTAGCCCAAAGAAACAGCGGTTAGCAAGACTACTTCTTCGTTTGATCTCAGCGCTGGTTTGTTTGGGAGCTCTGCAACATTGAAAGGTTATGTTAAGTTGTGTCCAACCTTTATGGAGCAACGCGAGTTCTCCATTTTCATCCTGTACAAACGAACGAGTTTGGCAGGGATGCCAAAAGTAAACATGGCTCTATACAGCTCGTCCCTGTAGATGCTGTCATATGCGGCCTTGAAACCTATTCTGCCGTAATGTGAATATTTGATCAACTGTGGACTTTCCTGATCTAAAACCACGCTGATAAAGACCTATCAGGTTGGTGACCATGGGCTTTAGACGTTCACATATTACGGCATAGAAGGTTTTTTTAAGCGATGTTAAGTAGACTGATACCTCTATAGTTGGTGCAGTTAAGAGGGTCTCCTATTTCAGTATCGGGCAAACAATACTGAGGTTCCATTCGTCGGGCACGCTTTCTTCCGACCATATCTTACAGATCAGTTGGTGCATACTCCTAACCAAATTATCTTCAGCTGCTTTGAAGAGCTAAGCATTCAAGCCATCTACTCCAAAGGCTTCGTCTAAGTCGTGAAGACGAGATTGTTGGCTTTCGCCGTCTTTATTGAATGAATTAAATGTTAACATCAATGCGAAAAATGGAATTTCAAGATAGAAAATTGCAAAAAGAAGTTATTACATACAAACTTTGGTCGAAATCAGGATGATGAATTATGAAATGATTGAGAGGCATTTTCTTCTAATTTTGACAATGTGTGAGGGATGGCTGAAATACTCGTGAGTCTAGTTTGTAAACTCGTTTTAGCAAAAGAGAAAGGAGTAAAGTAGTTTCGAGTTTAAAACGCTTTTCATTCTGATTAGGTATACGATTAGGAGGAATATAAACCTGAAATAAAATCGTTTTAGAAATGTTGATGGTCCATATGTTTTTATTTCTTTTATTGCAAAGTAATTTAAAAAGTACAAAATAATGTTCAATATTTCTATTTCATTCAACAACTATACAAAGTCTTTTAAACTAATGTCAGAAAACAAAAAATACTTAAATCTAATATATAAAATTCTCCTGTCACTGTATTAGTTGCCATATTCCTCCGAAACGGCTTAACCAATTTCAATGAAATTTTGCATATACATTCGGTAGATTTGAGAATAAGTTTTTATCTATTTTTTATATACATAAGTGTTATGGTTTGATTGCATCAACATCGTACACGGTGCAACGATCTTACGATAGTATTCAGTGACGCTATGTACAATGAAGCATTGATTGCTATTGAGGATCTTTGCATTATCATTACCAACTTACCACTCAGTCATTTCGGTATGCATTCACCAAATCGAAATGCATCTGATTTAATAGACGCTGAATTGAATCGTGAACTACAATACAATACTGTAGAAATGGCAGCGATTGTTGCTTGCAATGTCCCACTAATGAATGAAGAACAAAGAACCATTTATGACCACATCATGCTAGCAGTTTCGGCAGGACAAGGTGGATTCTTTTTTTGGATTCACCACGTGGAACTGGCAAAACATTCCTTATTTCGTTAATTCTTGCTAAAATACGATCAAATAATGGTATCGCTGTTGTTGCATCTTCTGGCATTGCGGCAACTTTATTGGATGGAGGCAGAACAGCTCATTCAATATTTAAATATATGCAATATAAAAAACAATGCACTATGGCACACAAACATTAGCTTGAGGCGTTGAACAGGACATTTAAGGATATAAAAAACAACGACAGACTATTTGACGGCACTCTGTCACTCCTGTCAGGTGATTTTAGACAAACACTTCCCGTTATTCCGCGTTCAACGTACGCTAATGAGATCAACGCGTGCTTAAAATCATCGCCACTGTAGCGTAATGTTGAAAAAGTACAACTGAAAATAAATATGCGTGTTCAAATGCTTCAAGATCCGTCGGCTGAAACATTCTCAAAAAAAACTGTTAGATATAGGCGACGGAAAAGTTACTACAGATGAAACTGGATGCATAAAATTACCGGTCGATTTCTGCACGATTATTGATTCACAAGATGCTCTCATTGACCAGATAATTCCCGATGTAAAGAGCAATTTTAGCAGTAAAAAATGTGGATGTCAACGAATTAAATCTCAATGTACAACATTTGTTACCAGGAGACTTGGTGTCATACAAATCTATTGACAAAGTTTGTGATGCTTCCGAAGCTGTAAATTATCCAACTGAGTTTTTGAACTCATTTGATTTACCACCACACATTAGATGCCACCGCATAATTTAAAACTGAAGGTTGGATCTCTGGTAAGGTAATTTTGCTTCTTAATTTGAACCCACCACGGTTGTGCAACGGCACGCGATTAGTAATTGAAAAATTGATGAAAAATGTTATCGAAGCCATAATTCTAAATGGCAAATTCCGAGGTGAAAATATATTATTACCGCGAATCCCTATTATACCCACAGATATGCCAATTCAATTCAAAAGCCTTCAATTTCCAATTAGATTGGCATTTGCAATGACTATTAACAAGTCTCACGGCCATCCAGTTTTTTTGTATTGGGGAAAGATGGGATCACAAAAAATATTGTACACTCTGTTGCATTAAGGAATTGATATTGTTTTTTTGTAGTATTGTCATAATTAGCGATGTGTACCTATATAATTTTAAAGAATTAATTTTAATAAATTAAAACAATTTGTTTGGTGATTTGTTATTTTAATATTTTGTCACCGTTTACAGTGCTCTATATCTCTCCCACTTATATACCACATCCTTACACACTTACAATAAGTTATTTATTTCTAGCAAAATATTCTCTAGAAATTATTTTTATGACAAAACAACGTGTGTCGGGTCAGCTAGTTATTATTATAAACAAGCTGAATATCCTTTTTATTATATTTTTATAGTAAATTTGTAAACAACCCAAGCTTGTTATATTCTTAAAATTAAATTCATTTGCATTTTACTAAATTTTTTATTTTCAAAAATATGAATAGTTTGGCTACGCTGGCTGTGGTTGTTTTGCAAGTGATATGTGATTTTTGTCCATATTTATTAAAGAAAGATTCTATTGAAAAGAGTAGGAAATACAAGCAATTATTTTAGGAAGCAGCAAATGTTAGAGATGATTTAAATCAGAAGGCTAAGTCTTATGATCATAAACTTTTTGTGTAACTGCTTAATAAAATAATCTAGGTTCAAATGTACACCTAATGACAAACAGGTTAAATTTAAATTTAAAGTGCTTCCTGAAAAAGGTACAAAGTCTTATACACGGTTGCAATGCTGTTGCAATTTATATTATTACAATGTGGAAATTATTTTAAAATATGCGGTTTCTCGCATATATCATTTTGTTCCTAAATTAAAATTTTACAATTTGGAACCTAATTTGTTCCATTTAACAATATCTTAGAAGTATTGTGGAGATAATTTTTTTCATTTAACTCATCTACTGGAGTTGGAGTTTGAACATCCGGTTTAATGTGTTGAAGCTTTTAAACATATTTTGATCAAAAGCAAGTCAACAAAATTGAAGAACATTTAAATATATGGAAATTATGGTTCAATGAAAAAATGTCGTAAGGAACTCGGTACTTAAACGTGGCAAAAGTGAAGTCCAGATCCAAATATACAACATCTTAAATGCAATTATTGATGTAAAACTGGTCAATGCATCCAAATAAAATTTACTTGAAAAGCAAATGTCTTTTAGTTTATTAAGGAGCTATACCGTTTGTATGTGTATTCTGTAATTTTTTTCACGTTAAAACACGTGTATGAAAGTGACGTCTTCGGAAGGGCCAAGAAAATTGCGACCACGATTTCCGAATATAGATTAGATAGAATTGTCGTTAAACTGGAAGGTATTTCCTGTACCCAAGAATTATAACAAAATATCAACTAAATGACAAATATCAAGTCAAATTGAAAATATTATTTCGATATAAATGTGCTTAAAGATCCAAGCTGGGCCTTTTTTGTGAGAGCGTTTGCAGGTCAGATTTCTCTAAGAGTATTAAAGTTTAAAAACACAAATAATGAGTTTTTGAACATTTTGCACTGGTATGGCCCTTTAAGATGTGAAACGGAATTAGAGTTTGAGTAAAACAAATCCAAAATAGTAACTTTAATTTGCGATTTTTGTCCTGACAAACTTGTGCTTAAAATAATAAAACGCATATCCTGTCTAAATCTTAATGCTTCGCAAAACGCGAAGTATCCTTAGAATAGCGTCAAATTCAGCAGTTAAAACTAGAGAGAAAACTAATGTTAAGGCCAGCTTATCCACTGTTAAATGCACGATTCGCCATGCTAAGCACTTAAAGCGCATAAAGCTTAAGAAAAAACCACCACTTAATGAAGCAAGGAAGAAACAACACTTGTGTTTCGCGAAAGATCACATGAGCTGGGATGTGCAAAATGGAATGACCGCAAATGATTAGCGGAAGTGATTTTGAAACCGTCACCATAGCAAAGAAGGAGACGTTATCGTCTGGGGCTCGATTTTATTGTATGGCGCTATAGACTTGTTAATCCAAGATACCAAATGACTAGGAAAACATACAAAACCTTGCTGTAAACAGTATTCCCCAATATAAGCGAGCTTTTTGGACCAAGTCCATGCATTTTTCAGCAGGAAAACGCTCCCATACAATCAGTTAGTGATTCTATGGGACCAATCTTTTTTCGCACTCGTACTGTGGCAAGAGTTCTTAGAGATCTAAACACACATAAATCCGCTGGTCCGGATGGTATCCCCGCTATTGTTCTGAAGAGGTGTTCTTCAACGCTGGCAAAACCGCTGCGTAAGCTTTTTCATCTGTCCTACTCCTCAGGTCTCGTTCCGAGAGGATGGAAAACTGCATTTGTCCAGCCCATCCCAAAAAAAAGGCGAATCTTCCTCACCCTCTAACTACCGACCGATTGCACTTACGTCCCTTCTTTCCAAGGTCATGGAAACGCTGATTAATTATCAGCTTAAGAAATATCTTGAAGATCGAAAGCTTCTTAATGACCGGCAGTACGGCTTTCGAAGCAATAGGTCCACTGGTGATCTCATGGTTCATCTCACCGAACAGTGGAGCAAATCTTTACATCGCTTTGGAGAAAGTAAGATTATTGCACTTAATATTTCAAAAGCATTTGATAGGGTTTGGCATCAGGCTCTCTTATCGAAAATGCGTGCTTTCGGTGTGCATGAATCCCTGCTTCATTGGATTAGTAATTACCTTTCGGATCGTTCAATACAAGTAGTATTGGATGGATTCAAGTCTGAAAACCATAAAATAAATGCTGGTGTGCCCCAGGGCTCTGTTCTATCTCCAACACTCTTTCTCATTTTTATTAATGATCTCTTGTCTGCAACTTCTAATCCAATACATTGTTTCGCTGACGATAGTACTCTTAGCTTCTCATATTCGTTTTCAGATTCACATCCCTCTTCTTCGGATGTGGTACTGCAACGAGAAAATATGATAAGCTCATTTAATTCCGACCTAAACAGCATTGTACAATGGGGAATAAGAAACCGCGTGGAATTTAATGCTTCGAAAACGCAATGCTGTCTTGTATCGTTAAAGCGAGATATACCCCCATTGCCATTATCCATGGATGGCACTTGCATCAATGAGACTGAACACCTCGATATTCTCGGTATGTGTGTCACCCACCACCTCTTGTGGAATGATCACATACGCGATGTCGCCAAAAATGCCGCAAGGTGTTTGGGTTTCCTTAGGCGATGCAAGAAATATTTCACCCCTTCTGATCTGGCTGTTATCTACAAGACTTACATACGTCCAAAGCTTGAGTATAACTCCCATCTCTGGGCTGGTGCTCCTGCAACTTACTTAAGCCTCTTGGATAGTATTGAACGTAGAGCATTTAAATTAATAGATGATAATATCATCATAAGTTCATTTACTTCGCTTGAACATCGTCGTAAGGTTTCATGTCTCACCCTTTTTTACCGCTATTTTAACGGTTTATGCTCTAGTGAAATAGCCAGCTGCATTCCTCCCCTTAAACAGTTCAACCGTAATACTCGCGCTTCTAGGAATGCCCATCAGTATACCCTCGAGCCCAACTTCGGCCGTACTGTCAAATACAGAGATTCGTTCTTTAGCCGTACTACGCGAATGTGGAATGCCTTACCACACTCTGTCTTTCCTAGTCATTGCAATGTTCAGGAATTCAAAACCAATGTGCACCGACATCTCCTTTTAAACCCTCTCTCCTCTTCCTAGTGCTCACACTGTGCCTCTGCATAATAAGGGTAGTAATATCCCTTTGAGTGTGTGCTTTTTATAAAAAAAAAAAAAAAAAAAAAAGCCCGAGAGGTAAAATCCCTTATTACATACCAAAACTTCCACTTGCTGCCTTGGCCACCATATTCCTCGGACCTTAACTTAATTGAAAATGTGTGGGGCTAGCTTACACGTAAGGTACATGAGGGAGGGAAGCAATACGATGACAAGGAAGCGCTAATTTATGGTACGAGTATCAAATTGGCCTGGAGTGAGATTTCTCTGGTCTATTTGGAATGTCTTTATAAATCTTTAAAAGATAGAATTTTTGAAGTTGTTTTGAAGACTGGTGGTAGCACACATTATTAAAAACCTAACGAAAGCTAAAAAACATAATAAAATACATTGCATTGTATTTCCATTTATTTTTATTTATTTATTTTCGCATAGGTATTCTTGACTCAATTAACAATTTGCCATGAAAGTTCCGTAAGCTAAATCTCTCCTGTACCCAAATTTTATATTTTGTTGTTAACAAAATAGTCCCTCATTTACCATAGTTATTTTTTTCTAATCCATCATGTAACGGGAGAAATATCGATTTTACTTCTCGAAAATGCCTGCTTCTAACCTTATGACCGGCAGTGTATGAGCTTTATAGCTTTGAGGGGGCATGGTCCCCACGACCCTCCCCATCATGGATTAGCCTTTGCATTAGATAAAAATCATCGAAACTTGTAATTTATCTAAAAAAATCACCCTATATAATTCTAAGTTCATATAGGTTCAAACATACAAAGGAAGAGATTTTCTCAGCAACGGAAATACATAATTCAAAATTTGACTATCAACCATCAACAAAGTTTAAATATTACAACACAACCTAGAAACTAATAAGTTCACATTTAATAATTGAATTGAGTTTCAATTTGACAATAAAACTTTAAACATCTTTCCTAATCTCGCACGACTTTGTGATTTAATTTTCTTTTTCCAAGTTTTTGTTGCTGTTGTTGTTGTTCTTGTTGTTGTTGTTATTAACAGCCTATTTCCCTTAAAAATTGTTGACATTAAAAAGAAATCTATTTTGCTTTTGGAGAACTCCTCCCTTTTGTAGCTATTTATCATCGTTTGCCTCTATAGATATCACAAAGTAAAAGTTTTTTGTGTTTCAAAAGTTGTTGAAATTATTTTGACACTAATAACTTTTTTGTCATTTTGTGTGATATTTTTGGTGTTACATAAATGTTGATCTTACATAAATTGCCTAAGAAGGGAAAAAAATGTAAATTACAAAACAAAACCCATACAAAAAGTTTCGTTTGTTTGTTTTCATTTTTACTAAGTTAAACGAAATTAAGTTTACTCAATTTTCTGTAATTTATACCTTTTTTATATATGTACATACATACATAAGGGCGGGTCAATAAGTCCGTGACTTTTGGAATAAAACACAGATTTTTTGATAAAAAAATAATTTTATTTTTCAACGTAGTCCCCCTTGCACTTTGTCCAACGCTTCTCCAATTTTTGTATCCCTTCCAAAAAAAAATGATTTGTCGAGGTCCTCAAAATAGGCCTTTGTTTGCGAGATGACTTCATCATTGGAGTCAAATCTTTTTCCACCAAGCCATTTCTTCAGGTTTGGGAACAAGAAGTAGTCGCTCGGAGCCAAATCTAGAGAATAGGGTGGATGAGGGAGCAATTCATAGCCCAATTCATGGATTTTGCCATGGCAACTGCACATGTGCGCACCCTTGCATTGTCTTGGTAAAAAAGAACGCGGCACCCATCTTGCGGAAAGCTTTTTCATGCCCAAGTGATCATTCAAAATTGAAACCACTGAGCCATGCGAGATCCCTACGGCTTCCACAATCTCTCGCACTTTCAATCTTCGGTCGGCCAACACCATATCGTGAATTTTTTCGATTGTTTCGGGTGTAGAGACCTCAACTGGGCGTCCAGGACGTTCGGCATCTTCAGTGCTTGTACGGCCACAACAAAATTCAGTAAACCACTTTCTTACCATTGAAATTGATGGTGCAGAGTCCCCATAGCATTTATCAAGCTTAGCCTTGGTCTCGGTAATGGTTTTTTTTCGCAAGAAATAATGCTTAATAAGCACACGAAATTCACTTTTTTCCATTTTCTCCTCAAATTAGTGAGTAGTCTAATAAAAATAGCTGTCAAACACAAACTAACTGACGCAGCAAGTTTAAATTTTGACAGGAGTCAACTGACAGATGCCTGTTGACAGGAGCAGTGGTGCTGTTTCAGTAAAGAGGACAGAAATTCAAAAAGTACCGGACTTATTGACCCGCCCTTATGTAGCATCCTTAAATTTGTTTTTAAAATCTCAATTAATATAAACACAAATTTTTCCTTTAAATTAAAATGGGCACTTATATAATATGAAAAGTTCAAATATTTCAACAGAAGGTATGCACACATACGACCGATATTTTGGCTTAATAAGAAAATCCATCTACCCTAGAATTCAAATTTAAAATTGCTACTCATATAAAGCTTGTTACCACAAATTTCAATTTCCCTAAAACTTGCAACCCCTACTAACCGATATTAAGTTGAACTTCAGCCAAAAGTATTTGAAAATTTATGAACCAACTAAAATCCTGTGCATTTTCATAATTTATTTTTTATCTTGCATAACTAATTTTTAACGTAAATTGAATTTTGCAGGAGAAGATTTTATGTACGCTCGAAAGCCCATCATACATATCTGTGTGTAGGCGAACGAGAGCACAGCAGCAAGCATCCAGCCATCAGCTATGAGCCATCAGCAAGCACGAGCGTTAGCGTTAAGCATTTAATTTTCATATTCCAATAATATAATATGGAGGTGGGGAGAGTATGTGTATTTGCATGGCATGCGACTCTAGTGCGAATTAACTCAAGTGTCCTTGGCAGTTTGTCAGTGATGTAACGCTACCACGCCGCGCCGCGCCAGCCGGGATCTTACCGAAATGTGTAGTTATTCCGTCAGCTACGACTACAATTACGACAACGACGACTATGACAAAATAGGACATATGAAATTTGCGGCTCAAGCGAGCAGAAAAATAAGCTAACTCTTAATCACCCGTCATGAGTAGGTCGATTGGAATCGCAAATACAAAAATTACCGCTTTCAATGAAATTGCATTATCCTTGAATTTCATTCGCACTTATGTATGTGCTATATATGTGAATGTACGTGTATACGTATGAACAAAATTAATATCTGTACAACTGCAAGAAGTTCAAGCTAAATTAAGTTTGCTAAAGTCATTTTTCAACTCCGCTCCGGCGACACTTCAATATTTATTGAACTCAGAAATTCTCATCAGGCACCAATTCGGGTTTGTTTGCACTCAGTTTTCAATTGGAAAATTATTATTAAAATATTTTACATCAAGAATTTCAGAGAGAGCATAATTCAAATTCGTTTGTTTGTATTTCCTATATTTTGAAAGAGGGTGCTTCAATTATCACAAAAAATCTTAAAATTATTCTTTTTTTAAAAAACCTTTTATAAAGTTACCAGTCAAAACAAATAAATTAGGTGGCGCAATGTCCCTTTGGAAACTAGGGCCTAGTAAATTACAACTCTCAACCATTCCTGTGTGTGAGTAATGTTGTCAGGGATAGAGGGGACTTACAATTGTAAGCCGAATCTAAGTAGCTAATTTGAGAAATCATTTTTCATGACAAGAACTGCTCTTGGAGGATTTGTCAATTCCTCGCAAGTGACGCGAAAAAAAAAACTTAAGATGAAACACGCAATGATTGAACCCAAGACCTCTGGCGTGACAATCCTACAAAGTTTTTTTTTTTTTTTTAAATTCATTTTTATTAATTTATTCTTAAAACTATCTTAAAGCTAGATAAAAATTCATAAAACTAGCCTAATTAACCGTAACTTACAACTAACTTACTGGTCCCATACGGACACTCTAAGTTAAGATATAACACTTAATACTAATGCCTTTTGGCCCTATTTTACTGTAATTAATTTTATTTATTTTTATTTATTAAAAAAATTAAAAAAAAACTAATTAAAAAAACTAATTTTTACTTAAAAACTATACTTAAAGTTAGGTCCTTAAAATAAAACTTAAAACTAACTTAAACTACATAGCGAGCTTGGTAACGCACATTTAGAGATGTACGCATCTAGAGGAACCCCGCAAGGTGGAATTCTCTCACCATTATTATGGATCTTAGTGATGAACGAGATCCTAATAAAACTTAGAAATTACGGTATAGTAGTGGTAGCCTACGCTGATGACTTAGCGCTTTTGGCGACGGGTAAATACCTTACCACTATTAGCGAACAATTACAAAGCGCATTATCAAGGGTCAGCAACTGGACCAAGAAATGCGGTCTTAAGGTAAACCCCCTTAAAACAGAACTGGTTCTTTTTACAAACAGGAGGAAAATCCCTCCGTTTGAAATACCAAAAATAGATAATACAACACTAAAAATCTCCGACTGAGCTAGATACCTCGGAGTTATATTGGATAAAAAACTCAATTGGGGTCCAAATATCCAAGAAAGATATAAGAAGGCCACAATCGCACTCTACTCATGTAACAAGATTCTGGGTAGAAATTGGGGACCGAACCCCAAAATAGTCATGTGGATGTACACCGCCATTGTCAGACCGATTCTAACTTATGGCGGCTTGGTTTGGTGGAAAGCGCTGGAGAAATCCACGAATCTAAAAACACTTACCAAAGTACAGAGAATGGCTTGTATCTGTACTAGTGGTGTGATGAGGACTACCCCAACTGCGGATTTAGAAACGATCCTCAATCTCCCCCCAATAGATCTATTCGTCCAAGAATCAGCAGCAAACAGCGCCCTCAGGCTCAGTCAAACTAACATCTGGAAAACTAGCCAGAGTGGCCACGCAGCTATTCTTACGAAATACGTAGACAACAATATCTGCACGGATTATATGACTCCTTATTTAGATTTCAACAAATCTTTTCGTAGGGTCAAAGGGGGAAATTGTAAACGATTTTGCATTTTTTTAATTTGTTTAACTTGTAATGTTTGTAACAGCTTAACCATGCAATGTCGAACATTTTGGTGTATGCTACTTAAGTTTGGATTGTATTATCTATCAAATAGTAGTAATCTTAATGGCGTTTGTTTATTAGTTTTCATAAAATTTTGTTTACATTTACCCCCCTAGTTTTTTAAGTAAACGAGAAAAATGGGGTAAATGAAAACGGTACCATTGTGGAAAGGGGTAACCAAGTTCTCTGTCCTTATATATGTAGGTACCTACTAGACCGAGGAGATCATCCTTATCGCAAGGGTAACCAGCACGAGATCTTAAATAAGGCACCTTGCTATAGTGTCCTCCACGTCTGACGAAAGTGCTGGTTTTCTGCCTCTAGATATAATGACAGTAGGATTTTTCCCTTCACCGATCCTCTGGCGTGTATGATGGAGCTTTGGTTTTTGGTTGATATGTACGTGGCATCTTTTTGATATAAAATATTGTTAAATCAACACCAAAGCCATTGAAAATGAATGTTTACAATTACCCCAAATTGTTCACTTTTACCCCATTTCGGTGTTTACATTTACCCATGATAGGAACATAATGGGGTAATTGTAAACAGCCAATAACTTTTAAATTTTGTTATACAGATAAATAAAAACATATAGCCTTCATTTATACTCATATTTCACTTTCTTAAAGATAAAATTTAACTTACTTCGATCCCCTTTGTTTGTTTTGCAACAATTTTAATTACCACTAAAAAACTTAAAAACGCAGAAAAACGAAAGACTCATGGAAACGAACAAAACATAAATAACCCTTTGACAGATAAGGCCTTCCACGCGTCAATATGATTTAAATATAATGTCTTTTCAAATAATTTCATGGCATGCTTCAAATTATAAACGGTTTTGAGAAAATTAAGTGTGTTTACAATTACCCCTGTTTACAATTACCCCCCTTGACCCTACTAGGTTCCCCAATAGACTAGATTGGGAAAATAGTGTGCCCTACACCAACAACTCAACCATTACCATCTACACCAATGGCTCTAAAATGGATACTAGAGTAAGTGCAGGCTTTTACTCTGAAAGCCTCAACCTTGCCAAAGCATTCAGGCTCTCCGACCATAGCAGCGTCTTCCAAGCTGAGATCTTGGCAGTGAAAAACGCTGCTAAACATATATCCATGATGGCGATATCACACGCGGACATCACTTTTTCATTGATAGCCAAGCAGCAATAAAAGCTATCTCTGCCACCCAAATCAAGTCGAAGCTTGTCTCTTGCTGTCGCGAAGAGCTAAAGGTTCTTGGCACACAGCATAACGTAAGAATCTGCTGGGTTCCTAGCCACAGTGATGTACCAGGCAACGAAAAGGCGGATGAACTTGCTAGGTAGGGCTCCACACTGGAACCCTCTCTGATAGACCATCATATAGGGATACCGCTATGTGAACTGAAACATAACGTCAGTAAAACCATCATTCAAAAATCCAATGACAGATGGAATCTCCTAGAAACCGGTGTTAACACCAGGAAGCTATGGCCTAGATACGATAAGAAAAGATCCGATTGGATCTTAACTCTTAATAAACCCTCCCTAAGATCCCTTATCGGCATTATTACAGGACACAACCTACTCGGCTACCATAAGAAGAAGATGGGGCTCAGTACTGATGACCTTTGTAGAGGCTGTGGTGATGAAAACGAGCATGAAGACACTGCTCACTTTCTCTGCCACTGTCCTTCGCTCTGTCTTGCTATTAAGAAAACTCTAGGCAACTTTTTCTTTAATGAACTAGAGGAACTATCAGAACTGCCAGGCAAAAGCTTACTAAACTTTGTCAAGACCTCTAAATGGTTAAACGAACCACATGATTCATAGGTTATTATATCTTTTCAGGAAGTTACAACACTTCGGGGTACCACAATGGATCTACATTAGCCGCGTTTTATTATCACCATGATCTTATCCGGATCTTGAATTTACATGCATTACAACAACAACACAAGATCCTGCTTTGTGTTTGGATCTCAATTTGAGATCCAAAATTTAATTCTTTTTTTCACAACAAGGAGCGCTTTATCATTGTTATTTCACATGTAAATGTTGGTATCATTGCAAACAAATTAAATAAAACCTGTATTGCCATATAAACATTTCCATTTGACTGAAATAAAATATTTTTTAAATAGAAAGCGAGAAGCTTTATATTTATTTATTTGGTATATAATCCATGAAACAGTTAGATATTTTAACAAAACTAGATATTAATTGGTGAAATTAAAATAATTAAGTCCAAAAAAATGTATATTTGACATAATTTATGGGTATTATTTTCCCCCAAAAAAAGGAACAAAAAAAATCATTGAGCAAAATGTTCTTTGGGCAACCCTGCTTTAAATGTCAAAAAATATAAATAAATCGAGAAATCTGCAGCACAAATGGGAGAAAAGATGTTCAAATAAATTGTAAGTAATCTCTAAATTAAATTATTTAAGTGTCACATTTATTAAAAGGTCAAAAAGAATCTGGACTACATGTGAGACCAAAGCGTTCCTGGATGCTTTGAGTTTGAGTGTGCAATGGTGATTTGCAGAAACATTTTCAAAAATTGTGGAGCTTCCATTTTTAGTATGTGTTTGTTTTTTTTTATTAGCTTCGTAATGTCACTTTTGAAAGAACGAATTTGACACTGCTACCAAACTTTAAATAACAAAAAATATGATGATCCAATGCTGTTTTATTATCATGATCTGATCCGGATCAGATCATGGTGATAATAAAACGCGGCTATTGATCTAAGTGTGATGGTAACAACATCAACTATCAGCCCGTTCAACCTAACCTAACTTAAACTACCTATTCTACCTATAAACTACTTAAAACAAGAACAACCACAGCAGCAAATCTAACTACCTAACATTTTTTGTTTTTCATATTTTGTTGTCCTTTTTTTTCTTATTCCATGTTTTTTGTTTTTTTTTTTTTAATTTTTTTTTTTAATTTTTTTTATATTTTTTTTGTGCCACCATGCCTATTCTACTTTAAACTAAACCCTAAAACTATAAAACTAGTATGTACGCCGACAAAGGCTTAACACTTTGACTGCTGACGTGCGTCGACGCGTCGTCGACAAATCGTATTTGTTCTATGCGGCGGACGTCGACGCATCGTCGACAACAAAGCGTGCACTCTCAAAATACTCGTTGTTCGGATAGAACGCCCCGAAAATTAAATTGTTGGTCGAAGACATAGCTCTTGCAATGTGACCTCAGCCGAGTTTTGTCACGAAATTGTTAATTCTGTTGATTCGAGCCCCGTTGTATAGGACCTCGTTGGAATAGTAATGCACGAAAGAAGATTCGGTGATTCGGCTGTTCGATATAAGCCGGTATAGCGCCAGCGTCGTAAACACTGCCGCTCGAACACCCAAAACTTCTCCATCTTTGAAGGGGCAACGTTGAACCACACAGACAACCATAAACGATCATCGGCCGTATGAGGGCATGTAGCAAATCATCTTCACTCTGGGGTCAAGCCGACTGCTGTAAAACAGCCGTTTCGTCAGAGCGAAGGCTCCTCTGGCCCTGGTCAGAGCAGCATTTATATGTCTGTCGAAATATAAATACTGATCTAACCAGATACCGAACCGAGGTACTTCACTACACTTTTGTTCGCTAATCGCTGCCCGTGAAGATCAACGATGACCATCTTGCTCCAATTCTTGCACATATCCTCGTGGCCCTAGCCAACGGAGTCCGGAACAGAATTGTATCCGACTTCTGAACATTTATATTTTCAGTTTCAAGTCGTCGCAATATCGCTGAATCTTGTCGAAATCACGCTCCAAGAGAATTCTAATAACCTCAACCTTACGAATTTGGGGTTTTTCGCTTATATCTCGAAAACGGTGCATCGGAGAGAAATATTCTTAGAGAATAAAATGGAGTTCTTAAAATTATCTAAAACTTTTATATCATATGTTTTTTTCTAATTCCTAACCGTTTTCGAGATATACCCTCGGAAAAAGTTGAAATTTAAAAAAAAATCAATTTACGTCAAAATATTCATAAACATTGCATCATATTGTCTAAACCTGTTCATAAACGAAAAGTATGAATAGGAAAGAAGTTGTAGATTTTTAAATTCCCTTTTAGAATATATATACATATGCTGATTAATGTCCAACCCGCCTAAAGTTACAGCTATTTTAAAACTTGTATAGCATTTTGCAATTTTCAGAAAATAAGTTTGTACGAGTATATCATATTCTTAACCCCCAACCTTTGTTCGTTCATCTTATAACATATATGGCCACTCATAAGCAAGTTATTAAATAAAGTAGAAAATAATGGTGATGACAAATTTCACACTTTATTCTAGATTAGATTTTCCATTGTAATTGCCACCAGGGTGTCTCCTACACGTTTCCACCCCCAATCTTATGCAGAAGCTCTGGAATCTTGGATGTGATTGGGACGAGGAAGTTCCAGCCCACATCAAAAAGAGTTGGGAAGCTTTTCAGCTAGAACTCCCAACCATAAAAAAGGTGAAAATTCCGCGATGGAATCGAATGAGCCCATCAAATCAAGCAATCGAGTTGCATGGCTTTTGCGATGCTTCAACCAAAGCATATGGAGTAGTGGTTTATGTGCGAGTATTAGATAACAAAGGAGATATCCACAATAACTTACTTCTAGCAAAGACGAAGATTGCTCCGAGCAAGCGGACGATCACGTTACCTCGTCTTACATTTCTATTCATTCTGGATATGGAATGGATACATTTCTGATGCTTCTTTTGATATCGTTCCGAAAAAGTCTAATAAGCTTTTAAAGCCGTGGATTACGTATAGTTTGCTTAAAAAACTGAAGTATAAAAACAAATTAAGAAAAGTGTTTAAAACGCAACAGCAGTCAGATTTTAAAAACTAAATATAATAAAATTTGTGTTGAATTAAAGAAGGAAATTCCTATTTGTCGTTAAAAACAAATTCAATCTAGCTGAAGGAAATATTAGAAATGAATGGAAAATAGTGAATAGTATACTTAATAAATCTCAGTGCAAAAAACAACCATCTGTTGTCAATGTTAATGGTCGTGTAGTCTCAGATAAAATTGCAATTGCTAATGCATTCAATGAATACTTTTCAACGATTTCACTTAATCTACAAGCTAGTTCTAGTCACCCATCTTGTACACTTTGTAGTCCATTCAGTAATGAACCTTCTCAAAGCCAAAGTTTTGTGTTTGAGCCTATAACTAGTTTAGAGATTCTGAAGTTAATTGGCACTTTAAAAACTTCAAACTCTTCTGGTTATGATGGTATTTCAAATGTTTGTTTGAAAAATGTAGCATGTTTTATAATTGATATTTTGGCACATATCTTTAGCAAAAGTATTTTTTCTGGAGTATTTCCGGTTGCTCTTAAATGTGCCAATATCTTGCCACTTTTCAAGAAAGGAGCAACTAATGATCTGGGTAACTATAGGCCTATATCACTCTTGCCCTCGATAAGTAAGATTTTTGAAATGGGGCCAACTCATACTCAAAATATGTCATCAAATCCTCATCTGATCGTTTGCTTATACATATCCGCTGAAAGAGCAATGTTGGGTCAACTACTACCTATCGTGAACTTTTATCGATGAGCTGACAGAAGATATTGGCAATGCCCGATCCTTGCGCGATAACTTTACGTCTGCAAATGTCAAGTCAACTACTGAATTCATAGCCCTTTTACCTACTCGAACAGCATTATAGCATGTTATCGTGCATCTCCGACAACTCCACTCGAAATTGACATGATTTGAGAGGTTTCTGGGAAGGGAGGATGAGAATCAAACCACTGATTGAGTTTGACAATGTCTTCTGCATCTTGCGAGCCTGTCCAATGTCCTTGTGTTGTTCACTTGAAGTGAATTTGACTCCAGAAAACTCTTCAAGCGAAGTGCATATCTCATGAAAATACACGAACAAAGGTTGTGGGTTAAGAATATGATATAATGGGTGATTTTTTTGAGGTTAGGATTTTCATGCATTAGTATTTGACAGATCACGCGGGATTTCAGACATGGTGTCAAAGAGAAAGATGCTCAGTATGCTTTGACATTTTATCATGAATAGACTTACTAACGAGCAACGCTTGCAAATCATTGAATTTTATTACCAAAATCAGTGTTCGGTTCGAAATGTGTTTCGCGCTTTTTTATCGACAAATTTTGTTCAGCGATGAGGCTCATTTCTGGTTGAATGGCTACGTAAATAAGCAAAATTGCCGCATTTGGAGTGAAGAGCAACCAGAAGCCGTTCAAGAACTGCCCATGCATCCCGAAAAATGCACTGTTTGGTGTGGTTTGTACGCTGGTGGAATCATTGGACCGTATTTTTTCAAAGATGCTGTTGGACGCAACGTTACGGTGAATGGCGATCGCTATCGTTCAATGCTAACAAACTTTTTGTTGCCAAAAATGGAAGAACTGAACTTGGTTGACATGTGGTTTCAACAAGATGGCGCTACATGCCACACAGCTCGCGATTCTATGGCCATTTTGAGGGAAAACTTCGGAGAACAATTCATCTCAAGGAATGGACCGGTAAGTTGGCCAAGATCATGCGATTTGACGCCTTTAGACTATTTTTTGTGAGGCTACGTCAAGTCTAAAGTCTACACAAATAAGCCAGCAACTATTCCAGCTTTGGAAGACAACATTTCCGAAGAAATTCGGGCTATTCCGACCGAAATGCTCGAAAAAGTTACCCAAAATTGGACTTTCCGAATGGACCACCTAAGACGCAGCCGCGGTCAACATTTAAATGAAATTATCTTCAAAAAGTAAATGTCATGGACCAATCTAACGTTTCAAATAAAGAATCGATGAGATTTTGCAAATTTTATGCGTTTTTTTTTTAAAAAAAGTTCTCAAGCTCTTAAAAAATCACCCGATACAAACTAATTTTCTGAAAATTGCAAAATGCTATACAAGTTTTAAAATAGCTGTAACTTTAGGCGGGTTGGACATTAATCAGCATATGTATATATATTCTAAAAGGGAATTTAAAAATCTACAACTTCTTTCCTATTCATACTTTTCGTTTATGAACAGGTTTAGACAATATGATGCAATGTTTATGAATATTTTGACGTAAATTGATTTTTTTTTGTAAATTTCAACTTTTTCCGAGGGTATAGCTCGAAAACGGTTAGGAATTAGAAAAAAACATATGATATAAAAGTTTTAGATAATTTTAAGAACTCCATTTTATTCTCTAAAAATATTTCTCTCCGATGCACCGTTTTCGAGATATAAGCGAAAAACCCCAAATTCGTACCTTTACCCCCCTCCTCCCCCCGCTCATCACCTAGGAGTCAGGACTTTTAGTATGTTAACAACCTAAGCCCCCTGAACAAGTTTCTGAAGGAATCGCTTAGTTACCTGCTCACGCACTCTACACCTCATTTTGGGTCATTTATTGACTGGACTATAAGTAAATTAATAAGTTTAATTTTATGTGAATAAAATTTTATTCTTTATCTTTCAGTCTCTTTTCACCGACATAGCACTTGCTATAATATCACACCCCATGCTCAGTCAAATATATAGGTAAACCACTGTATTTGCTTTCATACATATTGGAATAAAAATTAGAATTGAACTAGAAAATTATTACTAAGCTCCTTCCAGGAATGTTATTTTAGCAAAAGTATTGAAGTTGGATTATTTCTGACTCCATTTAAAATTAACCAAGTTCCAATTTTGGACTTAATTTATTGATAGTCAAATTGCCTATCGCCGAGTGTTCCGTCTGTGTAAGATGATTCAACTCAATTCAATTGGATTGAAAAATTTCAGATTAGAATTGTCACAATTCATTGATGAAATTTTAAAATGATTCCTATACAAAATCTAGATAAAAGTATCAAATTGTGTTTTAATAATATTCTTACATTTCTTGTTATTTTTAAAATGTCAAAGCTTGTCGGTCACAAGTCAAGTCATGAAAATAATTTTCGTTTATCTTGGTCTGTTTAAATGATATAATTTTATTTTCCGATAAAAAGTCTTTAAATATGTAAATTTTCTACATTCATCACTTTTTACAAACTTCAGCTTAGCTTAGGAAATTTATATACTACTGCTTGGTTATCGAAAGGACAAACATAATTATTAAAATGCCAGTATTGCAACTTAATTACATAATTTCATCCAAAGCAATTTCTCTTAATAAAATTACGTACAACATAATGTACATACACATAAAGGTACAAACATTTTAAGCAGCCAGCTACTTGTCACTCATAGTATAATGGAATAGAAATTATGACCACGTACTATACTATCCATAAATTAGCTGACATCACGTTTCGTCCTGCAAAACTCTTCAGAAACTGTTTTTTAGCTGAATTGGAATTTTAATTACATTCCAAAATCTACCCTTACCGGCCAATCATCGATGCTTTCCGGTCAATTTGCTTGACAATTTAAATCAATTACGGCCATTAAAATCAGCGGGGAGTCTTGCTTAGGGCATTCTCGGTATGAAAATTCATACAAAATTCGCTCAAGTGAAGACAAATTTAAAAATAGTATGTTTACATAGGAGCACATACATATATGAGAGACTTCGGTTATTTATAAGTATCTTCATGTAAATAGGTATAGTAAATTATTAAAGCTTTTATTTTTACCATTGATTGCTTCCTTCGTGTAACCCTAAGTATAAATTGAATGTACGTATGTACATATTTCTAAAAAGAAGATACAAGCCAAAAGTCCAATGGCAGTAATGCAGATTTTTTTATCCTTGCCACCGATAAATCTATGTTAGCCAATACTTTTATTAAGGGGTAATTTCTCTGGAAGATTTTCAAATATTTATTTTAAATTTGTTCTTTCTTATGTTCAAGATTTTTCCTGCATCCAGATGTGTATATCTACATACATATGTATATATTATATTCTTCCCAAAATGGCGAGACTGCTTCCGATTTTTATTTGAGAGGAAATTATTGATACTTGTTTTAGTATGTACATAATGTATTCAATTTAATAAAATTAAGGACGAACTTTTTGGCAATTCCCAAAACTGCGCTTATAGAAAAATTAGACCTACAAATAAATCGGCTTAAAACTGATTTATTAAGTCTATGAAAAACAAAACTCAGGTCGACATTTTTGTTTATGGTATGGTTTCATTTATTTATCGAACGATATATGTATCTTACAGATTTTTTGGTTCATATTAATTTATTCTTTAACAGGCTTCTCGAGGAAGAATCTATTCCGAAATCTTTTTTAAGAGCATGGATTTAAGCAATATTTAAAAAAGGTGATCCCCAGCGCCCAGACAACTACAGGGGCATATCGATTTTACCGTGCCTTCGGAAAATATTCACCCATCTTCTATACCATAGGTTGGCGAAATGGGTTGAAGAGAATCATCTTCTTAGTATTTTCCAAGCCGGTTTTCGATCGGGTTTATCAACAGTTGACCATATATTTGCACTCACTACTATAGTCAAAATGTTTTTAGAGAACAAAAAAAAACTTTACGTTTTTTTTGTCGATTTTAAAGCGGCCTTTGATACGGTTAACAGGAGTTCTTTAATTTATAAAATGTCTACCCTAGGCTTATCAACAAAATTTCTCAACTTATATAAGCTTCTTATAACCGATACATCTGCTGCTGTATGGAATGGAAGTAGAATGTCTAATTTCTTCAATACAAGTGCTGGTGTTCCACAAGGTTGTGGATTAAGTCCATTAATGTTTGCACTATATATTGATGACGTATCGAAAGATTTCCCTGGTGGTGTTAAGGTTGGCGAAACATTTATAAAAATGCTCCTATACGCGGATGATATTGTATTATTGGCTGATAATCCCATAGCTTTGCAGTTACAAATAAACAAGCTCAAGCGTTTTTGTGATTTATGGGATTTAAGTATAAATGTTGCAAAGTCGAAAATCATCGTTTTCGAAAATACTCATCGAAGAACAACTTCCCAAGAGAAATGGTTTTTGGAACGCGAACCAATAGAAATAGTAAATCAGTTCAAATACTTAGGTTTCTTGATAACTCGTAACCTTGATTTTCGCACACATGTAAAAGAAAAATGCACTGCAGCCAAAACAGCAATAAATCTTATGTGGAGTAATTTCTTCTGCAACAGGTATGTGGATGCAACTGCTAAATTTAGAGTGTTTGATGCAACCATTAAAACATGCCTGTGCTATGCAAATCAAGTGTTTGGCTATCAAAATATAGAAGAGTTTGAAGTAATTCAACGCTTATTTTTCAAGCGCGTCTTTAAACTGGATAATTCAACACCTACATATGCAATCCATACTGAATCCGGTATGCCACAAGTATTTTTTAAAAATCTTAAATCAAATGCTGATTATATAATAAAAGTTATGAAAAGGCCTGACTCAAATCTTTAAAAACAGATATTAAAATATTCACTTAGACGTTAAATATCGCCTTTCAAAGAATGGAATGATCTAGCTTTTAGACACAGCGTAGACTTTGATCTCAATAATACAGCCCATACCAATTGGCAGGACTTATTCTATAGCTGTATAGGTAAAATAGATGATTTCCTGTATTTTCAATGTCTGAATAGAGCGCAAACATCGACAACTAGGCTTATATATAAAGAATTAAACCACACACTTTTTATTAGAAATTATTTTAACGAAAAACTCACTCTTAATCAAATGAGTGTTATCTTTAAAGCAAGGACTAAAATGCTCTGTTTAAATTATAGACCTCATAGAACTGACCTTCGCCCGATATGTAGTTTGTGCAACCGCAATGAAACCGAAAACGTGTATCATTTTCTTGCTGTGTGCCCAATCTTACGAAAAATCCGCAGGCTTTACTTCTCAAAGAGTTTCCTTACATTTGAAGATACAAAGGATCTTTTAAATGGTTGCTCAAGTTGGAATATTCTTTGTCGCTATGTGAATCATGCCTTAGGTTACCGCAACAGTTTCATCGATTGAATTTTAAACTATTTTGAATTATGATTAAATAAAATGTTAATCTCTTTTTCTGTTAAAACATGTTCTTCACTTTTTTATTTTTTTTGTATTTATGTAAAATTTATTAAATTTGATATTATATTTTAATACTTATATATTTTTGTAAATGTTATATTATTTTTTTATATGTATTTATAACGTTAACCTTTTCTTTCTTTTTACTAAAAACTCGTAATAAGTCAATTAGGCTGACGGCAAAATTTTTTCAAGCTTTATAATTCTTATATCAACAAAATGTAAACAATTAGCGAGAAATAAAGAATGTGTATGAAATTTAGTTTTTCATACACGCAGAGGAATGAAAGTTATTGTTGGAACTAATTATTGTTCTATTATCTTCCCTATAATAAACAACACTCTAAGCACTTTATATAACTTTAATATTTATTCAAGAGTAAGTTAATTATTAATTTAAATTAAGAGCCACAACCAGCCACTAGTAAATTCAAAATAAGAGTGAGTGTTATCAAAAATAGAAAAAAAGAAGATTATTTAGTAGTTGACAGAAAGCGACTGATGAGCGAGACGGCTGTATTTCATCTTTTCCGCAGGTGCTGCCAGTTTATTTTTCTGTCGCCAAGGGACTTGCGCCTTCGTCTTTGAAGTCACGAACATCCTGGCCGGCTGGGCGGGTACGTTCAGGATCATCCAAAATTTTGCATAGTTTTTGTATCGGTCTCAAGCATTCACCCTTTTGATGTTTGATTGTGACGACTCTGGTTAGGCCGTCCTTGCCTGGGTGTAGTTTCATAATCCGACCAAGTGGCCACTGTGTTGCTGGTAAATTTTTATTCTTGATGATAACAACATCGCCAATGTTGATATTTTCAGTTGCTTCATGCCATTTGGAACGTGGTTGCAATGTTTGCAAGTACTCATCCTGCCATCGTCTCCAGAAATGTTGTTGCATTTGCCTTAGTTGTCGCCAGTAGCTTAGACGCTGTGTGGGTACTTCCAAAACGGGTTTGTCTGGTACTGCAATAAGAGATCGGCCAATAAGAAAGTCTGCTGGTGTGAGAGCCAATCGGTCGTCTATGTCATCGTGTAAAGCCACCAACGGACGTGAGTTCAGGCATGCCTCTATATGCACTAGTAAGGTATGCAGCTGATCATAGTAAATGGACTGAGTTCCAATAACTCGGCGCAAATGTTTCTTGGCCGACTTGACTGCCGCCTCCCAAAGGCCGCCTTGATGCGGTGCGCTAGGTGTAATGAAGTGCCACTGGGTGCCTCGGTTCGCCAAATGCAATGCATAAGCACCTTGCCATTCCTTGAGGTCTTCCTGCAAAAGCCGATTTGCTCCAACGAATGCAGTTCCATTATCGCTGAACAATTGATGACATGGGCCACGACGGTTCACAAAGCGAGTGAAAAGGTTAATGAATGCCTCGGCTGACAGATCTTCGGCCAGCTCAATGTGTACAGCCTTTGAAGCTAAGCAGACAAAAACAGCAGCGTAGGTCTTTTTCACTGTACGGACGTTTTTTGAGCCAATGCGAATGTTGCATGGCCCAAAGCAATCCACACCTGAGATTGAAAATGGTGGAGAAGCCAGAACTCGAGCTGAAGGTAACGATGCCATACGTTGTTTAGCCATTGTATGTCGATGCCTTCTGCAAATAGAACAGAAATGAATAACATGTTTCACAAGAATACGTACATGGAGTATCCAATATTTTTCTCGAATCGTCTGTATCATAAGCTGTATGCCACCATGGAGCGTTTCATCATGTGTTTTCTGCACAATAAGCCTTGCCAATGTGCTTTCCCTAGGAAGGATGATGGGATGTGTTCGAGAGCCACCCAGGTTTGCGTTGTCCAATCTGCCAGATACACGGAGAATGTTATTCATCTCCTTATCCATATATGGAGTAAGTGATGTCAGTTTGCTAGATCCACCCACGCTGTTGCCTTTTTGAAGTTGAATGATCTCTGCCGCAAAGAATGTATGCTGTACCGCCCTTGTATGCCAGCGTAGAGCCTCTTCTATTTCCTCGGCTGTGACGAAGAATTGTGATCTATATTTGCGATTTGACTTTCTCCAACGTAAAATGTAAGCTGTTGTACGAAGCAGTTTCCCAAGTTTACTGAAACGGTCTAGCAAAGGAATTATTATAGTTTCCGTACCCCGTCTATACCAAGTTTCAATTGAAAGCGTTTTTAATGCACAAGCCATATGTGCCTTGATTGGTTTTAGTTCTGTCTCCATTTCCAAAGACTCATTCTCTGTGAGTGTAGTGCCTTCTACAGAAGATTGTTCGATGTCAATTGTTGGGCCATGCCACCATAGCGGGTGTGATATAAGCGCATCAACACTTATGCCTCTGCTTGCGCAATCTGCTGGGTTAAAGCGTGTACGAATGTGATTCCAATTGCCAATCTCGGAATTCTGTTGTATATAGCCAACGCGGTTTGCCACATAGGGTTTAAGTTGTGTTGTTGATTTGCGAAGCCAGTAGAGAACAATGCTAGAGTCGCTCCACATTGTATATGGAACGTTGTTGAGGTCCAAAGCCTGTCGGGTAGTTATCATCGTCGTAGTAAGGAGTTGGGCAGCGCACAGTTCCAGCCTTGGAATTGTTACAGCCTTGCTTGGTGCAACCTTGGTCTTAGATGTAATGAGAATTGATTTGCGATGTCCCTCGTTGTCGACTGTGATAAGGTAGATGACCGCTGCATATGCCTTCATACTTGCATCGCAAAAGCCATGTAGTTGGAGAGTCGCATCGATTTGAATGCCAATCCATCGTGGTATTCGAATTTTCTCCAATCTCTGCAAATCGCCACGAAATGTGAGCCATTCATCGAGTAAATCTGTTGGCAGAGGTGTGTCCCAAGCCAATCCTGCCAGCCAAAGTCGCTGAATGAAAAGTTTAGCCACGATAATTACAGGCGCCAACATGCCAAGTGGGTCATACAGCCTTGCCGTGTCGCTTAGGACTTGACGCTTCGTAGTTGAGATAGTATCGGTTGCCAATTTAACCTTGTAGAATAGTTCGTCCACTATAGGATCCCAATTCAACCCAAGAACCGTCGTTTCCATAGCTTGCAATTCAATTTCATCAGTGAATGGTGTATTTGTGAGTTTTGCCAAAACCTTTAAGTCGTTAGATCGCCATTTGCGTAGACAGAAGTGTCCTTCTCTAAGCACAGAATCAACATCCCTTGCCAATAAAACTGCAGCCTTTGTTGATGGAGCACTACAGAGGTAGTCATCAATGTAGAAGTCCCGTAATATGCTTTCCTGAGCTGCTTTCGCCCGTTCGTTCGTAGGCAATATACAAGAGTTATCCAAGGCACACTGCTGCATCGCACGAACTGCCAAATAGGGACCGCTAGCTGTACCATAAGTGACGGTGTTCAACTGGTAGGTGCGCAATATTTCAGTTGGAGATTCCCGCCATAGAATTTGTTGCCATTGCCTATGTCGTTTGTCGATTAGCACTTGCCTAAACATTTTTTCTACATCTGCGGATAGTGCAACTGCAAATCGTCTAAATCTATGGATTATATTTACCAATAACTCTTGAATGAGCGGGCCAGCCAATTGTGTGTCGTTGAGCGAGATGCCTGTTGATGTTTGCGCTGACGCATTAAAAACAACGCGAAACTTCATGGTCACTGCATGATGGGGAACGTAGTATGACTGTGATGGTTCACCTGGTCGATCCGAAATTGCAGGCATATGGCCAAGCTGAATATATTCCCTCAAAAAATCAATGTACCTCTCCCGTAGGTCCGGGTTTGAAGTAAGTCTGCGCTCTAGTTGATAAAATTGCCGTAATGCCAAATTGTGTGAATTCCCAAGTGCTGATGCGTTCAGCTTAAATGGTATTTGCACAATGTAACGGCCATCTAGATCACGGGTATGTGTAGACATAAATATGTGTTCACATAGATCAGCTTCCATAGTAGTTGTAGATGTCGTGTGCTCGTTCTCGGCCTCAAAAAGTATACGCAACCACTCGTCAACTCGTAGATCATGTTTAGTGCAAGTGGCCAATGACCTTACAGTAGGTACTGTATGAGAATGAAGTGTAGCCGGTCCAAATACAACCCAGCCAAGTTGAGTTGATTGCGCGAATGGTTCTGTATTACTACCACGAACTATGCCATTTGTGATTAACTGACCCCAAACGTCTGCGCCAAGCAATGCATCAATTCGTCCAGTAGTACCAAAGGAAGGGTCTGCCAGTTGCAAATTGCGTAAATGTTGCCAACAATCATCCGAAATCTTAGATACAGGTGTGGGAGAAGTGATAGCTTCGATGAGGTAGACTTCAATACTCATACCAAAGTGCTGATTAAAGTTAGAGGACAGTTGTACAGTCGATCTGCCACGAGCGTATGTTGATAAACAGTTTCCTACACCTTCTATTGGTATTTCGCATTTATTCCTACGAAGAGCCAAATTGTTAAAAAAGCGTAAAGTCATGAAACTAACCTGGGAGCCTGGATCGCATAGTAATCGACACTGATGCACTTCGCCAAAGCCATCAATTATTCGTGCAAAAGCTGTTGCCAAAAGGATGACACGATCATTGAAAATCGCGAAAGTCTTTATGGAGCCATCTAGTCAGATATAATTTTGAGGAGCTTGAGTCGTTGATGGTTTTGAAACGGCCGGTGACGCTGATGTAGTTGTCATAGCAGCTGAGCCGGTTCCAGGCTGTGATACCAAATGTGATGATGTACGACGGCAAAGCAGCGTGTGATGTCTTCCATTACATTGGCGGCAATTCTGTGAGCTACATTCCTTAGTTGCATGTCCTGGTCTTAAACAATTAAAACACAGGTTGGACCCTTTAAGTTTTTGAAAGCGCTCGGCCACTGGAAGTGCTAAAAGTTGAGAGCAGCGGCTGATGCGGTGCGAGTTATTATTACAAAATTCACAATTGCCGGGTGCAGTGGCAGCCAAATTAGATTTCACCAAGCGATGTGAATGCTTTAAAGTGTTTGTATTAATTCTCTCGCCATATTTGTCGTTGCGGTCGACTGCATTCCATCGCAGTACATCCGATGCCAAACTATGAGCTCGTTTTTCGACAAAGCCTAGCAAATCATCAAGTTTGGGTATATCGTTCGAAGTTCGACTCATACCCCAAGCCTGTTGTGTCGCTGTAGGAAGCTTCGATGTAATAATAGGCACTGCTAATGCATCCCATTGGTCCACTGGTAACTGCATAACAGTTAATGCCCGAAATGCTTCTCTCACCATATCCACCACATTGAGCAATGCCGATGTAGATTCAGTTGGTTCTCGTTTCATGCCAATAAATCGAGAGACATGGATTTCTGCCAGTTGTTTTCTGTTGTCGTAGCGAGCCTTCAATGCTTTCCAGACGTCTTCATAGCCACCAGTATACATTCCGCCAACCAATGCTACTGCATCGCCTTTTACTGCTTCGCAAAGTTTGCCGAGTTTGTACGCTTCTGGAAATTCCTGCCCATGTACAAGGGTCTCAAAAGCATCTTTAAAAGCTAACCAATTTTGTAAAGTACCATCAAAACTCGGAACGGGCAGAGGGTCCAATTTCAAGTCCATGGTGGACGACGATGTCAAGGATTGTTTGACCGCACCAATAATGCCTGGATTCGGATTAGTTTGCGTAATGGAAATTAGTCGATGCAATTTAGCCATTGAAGTATTATAATGCTCTTCCATGTCATCCCAAAGATTCATGTGGACGCCAACTTCAGAAGGTTCTGCTGCATCCATTAGAATGTCATGAGTGGCCACAAAACGATCATAATGCAATTGCAATGAATTCATCTCTTGCCGAAGACTAAATTCATCTCCAGTAAAATCATCTGCTGCTACCTTTGCTGAAATGCGCAAAATCGAATGAGATGCAGAGGTACGCCTGTTAAGCTCTGCCATTGCCGTAATAGGTACAGTTCTGCTTGTAGAACTTCGTAGAATATTAACTGCAAAGTGTACCGCTATGACGCCACTATTTAACAGTTTGTATCATTCCTCACAGGAGGCACCAAAAAATGTATGAAATTTAGTTTTTCACACACGCAGAGGAATGAAAGTTATTGTTGGAACTAATTATTGTTCTATTATCTTCCCTATAATAAACAACACTCTAAGCACTTTATATAACTTTAATATTTATTCAAGAGTAAGTTAATTATTAATTTAAATTAAGAGCCACAACCAGCCACTAGTAAATTCAAAATAAGAGTGAGTGTTATCAAAAATAGAAAAAAAGAAGATTATTTAGTAGTTGACAGAAAGCGACTGATGAGCGAGACGGCTGTATTTCATCTTTTCCGCAGGTGTTGCCAGTTTATTTTTCTGTCGCCAAGGGACTTGCGCCTTCGTCTTTGAAGTCACGAACAGAATGTATTAATAATTAATAATAATAATATCTTACAGATTACTAAAAATTCAAATGAGGTTAATTTCCAATGGATTGCAATTTAATTTAAAAGTATAATCTGTTTTAACTTCAAGAATTGAATGCATTTAGAAAAATATTCACTGCACCCATAATTGTATCTTTTTCTTGGATTATTTCTCAACGCCGCCGTAGATGCACTTTTGTTTCCGGAACAAATGTCTCAAAATAAGTTAGAAGAGAACCTGTGAACACTTAACACGATAAGAAAATACATTATGCACAAACAATACACAACACCCTGAACAAACCTACTCTTTTTTAAAGTAATCTGATCTAAATCAAGGTGCACCTAGATGCATGTGAGGGAAAATCAATTCTTTACTTACGCTGTTTAATTACAAATCCTATAGATATTTCGAAATCTTCCAAAAATGTTTTATCCATATAGAAGAATAACACGATACAACTGAAAAATACTCAAGAATTTGAGAAACCAAAGACATTTAAATTGATTTTAATGCATAAGGGTTACAGAGCTCTTTGGAGTTTCGCTAAAAAAACCCAGCATTGAATTTGCCTTGCTGATAACAATGTCTACGTTCAACGAAAACGACAACTTTGTATCAAAAATGACTACAACATCACGAATCTTAGATTCATAAGTTTATATTTATTTACTATTGGAACTAGAATCTGGTGTGTAGTAAGAACATTACATTACAATTTAAAATTTGGAAAAACTCTAATCATGCTTTAAATTTTTTTTATAAAATTTGTTTATAAAAAAAAAGAGCAAATATTAAGGTTCTTAAGATGAAACCTTGGATAAGAGATCGTCAATTTTATATTAAGTTCCCTTTAATTTCCTGAAACTAGCCTTCAATTCCATCTTATTTTTTTTAGGCACATATACATATAGTGAACATTGAAGTGATTTTTACTTGTAATTACCTATACATATATATCATATACATATATATCAAGTATTGCATACGTAAAAAATTTCGAACTTTTAATCAAACATGACATTACGATGGTAGCAAAATAGTAAAAAAGTGGGACCCCGATTCCGTCCGTCTGTCTGTCCTGACAGGTATAAAAACACATTTTTGTGACGGACAAGCCTTACTAGTATATTCGAAAAACAAGAAGAAAAGTAATAATGTTTTTAAAACACAGCCAAGTTGATACTTTTTTTAGATTTGCTATATGAATTATTTTAAAATTTCACCATAGCAACAATGAAATTGTTCAATCGAATTCAATCTTACACAGACGGGATCAAAATGGTAGTCATTTGACTATCAAAAATATGATAGTCAATTATCACCTAAGCCGATTCCACCCCAGCCGTCCCCATACAAATTTATTGGTTTAAAATCGAAAATTCGTTTTTTTTCTTCAAAAATGAACCGATAGATTTTTTTAAAACTTTCTCTTAATTTCTTGTACTTAATTTGTCTTCTTTCTACAAGAAAAAACCGTTATTTTGTAATTTAAGTTTACTCAAAAACTAATAGATCGATAATCTTCTCTTTCTCTACAAGCTCTTGTCGATGATCAAACGATCAAATTGATGATCAAAAATGTCATTATTTTTTTTTTGATATATTTTTTTACAAAACTCGATATCTCAGAAAAGGGTCAACATTTTTTAACGAAATTTAAATTCAGTGCTTACCAAAAATATTTTTAAGACACAATTTAAAAATTAAAATGATTTTCGAAAAAAATAAATAAGTTAATTAAGGTTTTCAAATTTTTGAGAAAAATTTATTTTGCAGGTACATTTTTAAATCTTAAAATATAGGAAATATTTTTAAACAAACTTTTTGGAAGAAATTAGCAAGTTCTAGTGACCCAGTCGTGCATTTTATTTCTTTCAAAATTGATTTTCTGTTGAATACAAAAACGTAATTTTAAGAAATCTACTATTTAAAGTAAATTAGTTTTAGATGCTCTAGAACTGAGATTTGAACCCGAATTTCAAGTATATAAATGTCCCAAAAACAGCAAAAATGACACCTTTGTTAAATTAATGACTAATCGAAAAACACAATGAACGTTTCATATTTGAGAACTGAAGTGAAAAGAGATTCTGAAAAGTGTAATTTGTGAGTGCCACACAAAAGTTTCTTCCCAGCTTATTTGTGTACCTTAATTTGGATTTCCTCAAATTGAAGAAACAAATATTTTGTCTCTACAATTTTTAAGTTTTGTTGACTCCTTTAAGATCAAAATATTTTCTAGCATCAGCTCCAATCTACGAGTAAGAAGACTGATAACGATAGTAACAATAGACTCCTGAAAATTGAGTTCGAAAAAACCACATCAACAAAAGCCAGACAATTCTTAATATCAGAGGGCCGATTCCAGAAAGCGCGGCGGATCGCATTGAAAACGAAAATTCAATTTCGACCGTCTTCGCTTTGAGTTAATTTCAAAAGCGAATATGGAAGAAAGCGATCCTTCCATTTTTCCAGCTTAAATGTCAAATATTTCCAATCCAATCCATTTCCATGATATTTTCCAATTTTCCATTTATTTGTCAGCTGTTTCCAAAAATATGACATTTCCCTCCACTAAAACTAATTGTTTTTCTCTGAAAAAAGTATCTTAATGTTTGTAGTTATATTTTAATATTATTGTTGGTTTGTAGTTATATTTTAATATTATTGTTGGTTTTAAGTAAACAAAACTAGTTTTCAATGGACTCTATAAGTGTTTTTTTAAATGCAGAAAGAGAAGAAGCAAGAAAAGAAGCTAATTATTTAAATATTCAAAGAAAACTATTTAGAAGTGGGTCTTCGCCTCTTGATGTTCCCCCCAAAGACTGTGTATTTAATTATCTTTTTCCAAATTGAATTTTTTTTTATGATTTTTGTTTAATAAGGTTTATAAAATTGTTTCGACTATCGCGAGAAGCATTTGTGTACGTTTTTAAAGAAATCAAAGATGATTTTAAACGAGAAAACACTACCTCTTTGCCTTCAATACTCAAGCTTGCCGCTACATTGCGATTTTTAGCGGAAGGTTCGTACCAAAAGAGCGTTGGGCAGGACTACCGAATCGCTATGGCTCAACCAACGGTATCGAAGGTTTTGAGTGAAACTCTGGACATACTGGAGAAGAAACTTTGCCCAAAACACATAACGTTTGAAATGACAGAGGAGGAAAAATTGAAGGCAAAAACTTATTTCTTCCAAAAAAGTGGGTTTCCTGGTGTTATAATGTGTGTCGATGGGACTCATATAAGCATAGTCCGTCCTTCAAAGAATGAACATCATTTCTATAAAAGAAAAGGATACCATAGCTTGAACGTAATGATGGTAGGTTGCATGCTTAAAAAGTCTTACACAACCTTATATTTATAATAATAAAAAACCAACAGTCTTGTGACCATACCCTTAGGATTACTTGCGTTAATGCTAGCTATGGTGGGAGCTCCCACGACTCTGCTGTATGGACCATCAGTTCCGAAAGAGCTTTTATGGAAAAAAAGTTCAAGGAAGGAGATAGCAGCAAAATTCTTGGTAACAAAATTATGCTTTTCTTATATGCTTATTCACAAGTACCTACCCCAACACTTAAACTGGATGCAACATTGAATTAAAGGTGATGCCGGTTATATCCTTGAACCATGGTTGATGATTCCCTACAAATCACCTCTACCCAACAGTCGTGAAGCTAAATTCAACACGGTTCTTTCAAAATGTAGAGGCATTATAGAAAGATGTTTTGGAGTTCTGAAAGGAAGGTTTAGATGCCTGCTGCACTCAAGGGAACTTCATTACCGGCCGGAAAAGGCAGCATTGATTACAAATGTGTGTGCAATGTTACACAATGTATGTATTAAGTGCAAAGTAGATTTTGACCATCAGTTTTTAGCTCCTGAAGAAAGTGATGATGATGTCGTAATTGCAGCTCCTCAAAATGCTGGCAACTTCAAAAACATTGCAAAGCAAATACGAGATAGTATAAAAGATTCTTTTTAAATAGTATTAAATGTTTTGTTTTATTATTATTTTATAAATAAATAAATACTTATATTGATTCCATTCGCATCTTTTTAGTTTTCAAAACATAATATGTCATAAATAAGTATGTATCTATACCTATAAAAAAAATTGCCATTCATTACGCATCATAAATAAATACTTATATCTAAACGTTAAAAAAAAAAATAAAATAGCACTTTATTTCACAGGAACTTAATATTTCAGGTTAACTTCTTTCAGTTATTTCTAAGATATGTCTTCTATGTTTTCAGTTCAAACTCTTTTAAGTCGAGTTTCTTTTTTTTTATTTCCAACTCTCTTAGTTTTAGTTTTGTGTTTTTCTTGCTTTCGTTTTCCATAAATTTATTTTTTCTTTTTAAAATCTTTAGTTTTTGTTCCTTCAGTCTTCGAATTTTTTTCATCTCTTCCGTTTGCAATTTTAGTTCTTTATTTTTTCTTTCCAATAACTTATTCTGCTCTTCTAGGAGATGTAACGATTTTTCCTGGTACATCTTTTGTTGGTTCACTTGGAGCTCCAACAATTTTTTTGATGTTGCCGTGGAAGTTGTAGTGTGGCGAGTTTCTGTCTTTTGTGCATGCTCTTCCATTTCTTTGTCGAATTCTCCTTCTTCCGGTTGTTCATTTATTTCTTCTGACAGTAAAATTTCAGATTCCTCAAATAGTTGACGGGTTTCTGGTGAAAGATTTTGACGCATTTGTACGATTTTTTCTTTTAAAGGTTCTCTGGTTGGAAAAGCATCTGCTGTTCCAAATTTCCTTACTTTGAGACCACACACCTGGGTGTTTAAGTCTAGCAAAGCAATAATGTCTTCTTCTAAGACCGAGAACACATGCTGTTTGTTCGGTCCACCTCCTGTCCCATGCATGGATTTTTTGTTTTCTCGCAATTTATCCTTTATGTGATTCTTAAAATCTTTCCATACCTTCAATGCAAATAGAAGTTGTATTCATTATGAACACGAAACTGAGAGAAAGCTTCGACCTACCTTCTTCCAACCATCCGACGTTTTTACTGGAGGTCCAAGACTATTAAGCACAACCGTGATTTCATCCCAAAGCTCCCTGGTTTTTGCCTTATATTCGGGAGCATTTAGAATTCCCTTTGCTATTCCGCTATTCTCTTTTAGGAATTCTACGAGGGTCGCAAATTGCTTCGTGGAGGTATGTTTGTTACTCCTTAATCAAAAAAAAATTATTTCGTTAAATATTCAACAAAAATAAGTAATTGATATCTTTAATTTAATATATTAAAAAAAAACACAAATAAAACTTATTTTTGTTGCAATCCGCCACTATCACGCCTGTCGCTTTCAAAACCCACAACATTTTGTTGGAAAGAACTTTCGCTTTCCAAATGGAAAGCGAATCGCTTTGAGAAAATAAAAACACAAATCCGCCATTAAAAGCGATCCGCCGCGCTTTCTGGAATCGGCCCTCAGATTCTTTCTCATTTTCTGGGTTTTTGAATTTTTGTAGCGTTTTTCGCATTAATAGAAATGGCAATAAAAAAAAGAATATAACAACAAAAAGCCTCTAAACTATTGTGTTTTAGCTCTTAAACTTGGCATATTTAGAAAACTGTTGGAGTCTTGGAATGCTTTCATATGTAGGGAGTAGCCCAAATTAAATAGTTAGACTATATCTTGATAAACAATAGTGCTCCAAAATAATTTAATAACTAAAGTTGTCACTTTAGCTCTTGAAATGTGTAAATTTAAGGTTAATACACACATAATGTTATTTAAATTTTGTTAGCCTTCTTTACAAAATATTAAAGAACATTTTTAAACGGTCAGTAAAAACTCGTCTATGTTAAGTGTGTGACCCCCCCCCCCCCCCTTGATTAAAAGTCTGGATCCGCCCTTGCTATTAAGAGGTTTCCATTTTGAATATGTACACTTCTTTTGACTCTAGCAAGTAACTTCATCATTATTCATTACTATAAATAGAACATTCATGCTTTACGAAACATTTGAAAAATCGAATCCTCGAAGTTATTTATTTATAATTCGTTAAATACTAACGTTAACAATTCTTAATACTTAAAATCTAAAAACTTAAACTAGACTGTTGAAAAAAATTAATTTGCAATTTATACTTTTTATATTATCATTTGGTGAATTAATACAAGAGTAAAATTTATTATAGATGTCAATTAATTGATTTAAGGGGCTATGTACACCATAGTTTGATCTGCTAAAATTAGTATTCAATGGTTTATGGAGTCTTATACTTGAACGACTAAAACTAAAGTTTAAACTACCAAGAACTGATGGTGATGAAATTTGTCCGTTTATTATTGCAACAATAAAACAAAACTGCAAGTACATCCTATGATTTGTCAAAGAAGGAAGATTTATAAGAGAAAGTCTTTGTGAATAAGGCGGTAATGTATGAATATCATGAAACCACGGAAGGGATCGTAGACAAAAACGCAAAAATCTTTTCTGAATGGCTTCGAGTCTTGTGACGTGTACGGCGTAGTAAGGTGACCATACTGTACAAGCATATTCCAGGACTGGTCTCACAAATGAAACAAAAAGTAATTTTAAAACATATGGATCACGGAAATCACGGCCAAATCTCTTAATAAAACCCAGAACTCTATTTGCTTTTTTAACTATAAAGTTAATATGTTCATTGAATGTTAGTTTAGGATCTAAGATAACACCCAAGTCAGAAAATACATATACTCTACTTAAAGGACAAGAATCAAACATGTAACTAAAAACGATTGGAACTTTTTTGCGTGTAAAACTCATGGTTTTACATTTGTCAACATTTAAAATAAGACGAATATTATTGCACCATTCCCTGAATAATATTAAGTCTTCTTGCAAGAGAAGACAGTCAGATGTAGAGTTAATTTTTTTTTTAATTTTAATGTCATCAGCATATATTAGGACAGACGAATTTTGTATGATCGAAACCAAGCCATTTATAAATAAAACAAATAGAATAGGACCAAGGTGACTACCCTGGGGGACACCAGAATTCACAACAAATGAACTTGAACACTCATTACTAAATTTAACACTATAACGTCTATCTTGCAAATATGAGGAGATCCAGTTTATGAAACAGTCGTTAAAACCTTGCTGTGATAGTTTTAAAAGTAATGTTTTATGACACAATTTATCAAAGGCCTTGCTGAAATCAGTAAAGACACAATCTAATTGCTCACGTTTTTCAAAAACATCTAAACAAAAGGACGTAAAGTTAAACAGATTAGTAACAGTTGAACGCTTTTTAACAAAACCATGCTGGTTATCACAGATAATTGAATAGAGGATATACAGCCGCAAATTGGTCTCGAAAAATGTCATCAAATGGACTTCTTACATACCATCAAATAATCTCATCCGTTGATTTCTATTTAGAGTACCCGATTTTTATACCAAAACGAAACTTCTTATTGAAAACCTTATATAAAAGCTTATATTGCATCTTGAATGAGAAAGTTAAAGTAGTTATAATAATTAATATTCACTCATAACTTTTACAGACCTTTGAACTAAAAGTGAGAGTTTTGTAAAAGTAAGAAAAAGCTATAATTACTCGTACTATATGTTTTTTAATAGAATATCAAAACTCTTGTTTTTAATATTTAATTATTGTTTACTTTAATTCTCACTGCTTCTGATTTGTATCTTCGATTCAAATTTAAAATTATTAAATTCTTCTTGTTTTCAATCTGCCAGGGTATGTGTTCTTGCAAAAGCAATTTACGAAAGGATATTACATCGCCTCAAGCTAAGGATATGAATGCAAATAGAAATGGTAACATTTGCGCCCACAAACATTTAATCAACAGAGAAAAAAGGATTTAAATACATACAAGACACACATAGGTATGTAAGTGTGGGAATGCGAACACTTGTGTGTCAATTTCTAACAATTAAAACTATGATCAAAATAGTAAGGGTATATAATATTAATTATAAAAGTTTTATATTGTGTTGATTTATGGTGTGCTTATTGTACGTATACGATGATAAATAATGAAAATGCAGACAAATTCAAAGTGTCAAATAAATTTAATTAGTTTTAATTAAAAAAATAATTAGGTGGCACAACACTTGTAGAGAACCAGCGCCTAGTGACTAACAACTCTCAACCATTTAAGTGTGCGAGTTATTTCAGGACTGGGGGGGGGGCCTACGGTTTATATGCCAAATTCGAACGGATAAATTTGAGAAAATTTGACAAAAATTACTCTTGAAGGATTTGTCAATTCCTTGCAAGAAGCGCAGTACCCTTGAAACAAATTTAGACGGCACAGACATGGATTGAACCCAAGACCAAAAACACTCTAGTAAAGATATAAATCCTCGGTAGCCATATTGGTTTGCCTACAAGCTAAACCGGAAATCGGACTCATAAACTCATTTAAGTATGCGTGTGATTTCTCCTCTAATTTTATTAAATTTTCCCTAAAAACTTAGTAAGTGATTCTATGTATGCGTGAAAACACGTCAATTTTTCTCGTTGAATTCGTCCACATTACAAATACAACAATGTAAACAAATGGGTTTTGGAGGGTGATACGTACGAAGGATTTATATCATCATATAGAGTGTTTTTGCCCAAGACCTCAAACGTGACAGCCCTACACAAACCGGCAGGGCCGTCATTCACCTTTTGGGGGCCCTGGGCACTTTTCGAAAATGGGGCCCCTGTATGATTATATAAAAATGTTATGTTGTGTAATAAAGGTATACAGAAAAAATCACATAACTTTGAATTGATATTTATTCTTTTAATTTTTTAAATAAATACATTTTTTTAATTCATTAAAAAAATAAATAGTTATTGCAGCATTTAAGACATACACATAAACAATGTAAAAATAAAAACAAAAAATAAATATGTATGTCATATAAAATTCAAAAATAAACAAAATTTGAATAACAGTCAATTAAAACAGTAAATGAGAATGTAATTTAAAGAACAATATAGTGACACAGAATATATTTTTTCAGGTAAAAGAAAGGATATTTATTGAAGGGGTCTTTTTCTTGATTTGAGATTAGTAAAATCATTGATTACATCTTCAAAATCGATGCCTCTGAGGATGTCGCTTTCGATTGACATCAGCGACAAAAATGTCAATGTTTTTTAAAAATTATAAAGCTCTAGAATGTTATCAGTTTTTTCATTTTCGTGTCAACTAATTTTCAAGTAGTCTTTTAAATTCAGGCATTCAGCATGTAGTTCATCTCCGTTCACATCTTCGGTGTAAAATTTAGTAAAAGATTTGCAGTTCTTTTTTAAGTCTTCTGAATTCAGATTTGTTAATCGAAAAAAAAAGTTAAAACGTTGGCCAATCTTCGTATACGAACCTAGTCGCTGTTTCAAATGAACGCTTAGTGTATCGACAATGGGAAGAAAGGTTTCAATTTTAAATCTTTCTTTCCCAGTCAGAATTACTGAGGGTCCAGAGCCGTCAAAAAAAAGTCTGGCGTGAGCTTCTACACCTCATCCTTTCAGAAAGGTCCTTATATTCGGAATCCGGGTTTTTTTGTCTGACTGATGAATCAAAGTTATCAAAATTGTCCCTGAGCCCAATTATAAATTCATCTATTGCACTCAGCAAATTTATTGCAACATCCAGGGTAGTATTTTGTTTTTGAAGTAAAGTACTTGTTTTATTAATTCTTTGCAATACAGAGTTCCAAAGTTCTGTAAGTATGGTAAATTCAAGCTTGGACATTTTTTTGCAAAGACTATAAATGCTTCCTCTCTGGCCTCTCGTGCCTGTCCTAAATCGTTCGCGATAGACATCAAAGCTTCTTCAATTTCTTGATGACCTTTATATAAGGCGCTTAGTGCATCAGCTCGCGCCAACCATCTTGTTTGAGAAAGACTTTTTAAAACTTTTTTTGGACCTAAATGAGCAGTCAACACACTCCATCGATGAGAAGATACCGAAAAAAAGTTATACAATTTTTGAATAATGTCAAAGAATTTGGTTGCTTCTAAAACACACAAAGCGGCATGCACTCCTACCAAGTTTAATGAGTGCCCTTCACTGCACAGTGCACATGGTACAAAAGTGACAAATTTACATTTTTCTTTTATTCTTGCCTGCAGACCAGAAAACCTTCCTGACATATTTGCCGCGTTGTCGTAGATTTGGCCTCTGCAATCTGTTATCGAAATGTCATGCATGATCCTCCAAAACCTTCAGTATGGTTTCCGCTAAATAATCAGATCTATGTTTGTTAATTGGAATAAAGTCCAAAAACCTTTCAACAGGCTCGCGATATTTTACGTAACGAATAATAAATGTTAGTTGATCAACATGAGACATATCGGGTGTACTATCAACGCTTACTTTTGACCTATAGAACAAATAGTGAGAAGTGTAATCTTTCATCTATCTCATTGAATGGCCAAAAACAAAAACTCTTTACCTCTTTACCTTAAAATCTTAAAAAATTGAGTGCCGTTCATCCGACGGATAGTTAAATCGGATATGTATGAGTTACTGCGTTGATGCAAACTTGTATGCGCGTTTCAAATATAGAAACACCATTATCTTTATTTTTTCATATACAGATACAGTGATATTCAAAATGTGTTTTTTTTTGTTTCTGTCAGAAAGCAAACTGCATTGCCACTATACATACATATATATTTCTGTTTTAATTTTAATATAATTTCAAAGGGATTGTAATTTAAATTGTTCAGCAAGGGTTGTTGTTCAGCAAGGAAAGTACGAATTCTGATCATTCTAGGTGATGTTTCAGCAATTTAGGGGCCCCTGGTGATTGCGGGGCCCTGGGCCTGGGCCCAGTGGTAAAGAGGGGTCTGCAAACGGGTACTAAATTCATTTGCAGTATTGTTTTTATTAATCGTGTTACAAGTAATACTTTAAATTGAAAATTATTGGATTATAAAAGCGTTCCAAATTCTAATTGTAGGAATATTCAGTCAAATTAAGCCTTAACATCGAAAAGAATCATCTAGTTCGTTACTTTGGCCCAATGTACAACAATCAAAAACATGTGCATATTTTTAACAATTAGTGGAATACCACAAAATGCTATAACGATTATTTTAAGGGACAAGTTTAGTTTTATTGACTTAAAACATTTTAGTACTGTTCACAATTTTCTGTGTAAGTTTATCTTAAGTCTTTAAGTGGTTTGGCCGATGGCCGTCTACCAGGCTGACATTTACATTTTAATTTTTATTATAATAATATCTACTAATGAAAAATCTAATATAATGTTTTCAAACTCCCAACAAATTGAACATGTCTTCAAAGAACGTGAAGACGTGTTCCGATTGCATATACCACACCATATAGGAAAATCTAGACGATGAGGAATGAAGTTTAAACTGATGAGTTCACCTCTGACTTCAAATACGGGTGGATTGATAAGTTTCCGGTCTGATCAAGAGATGGCGCCACTAGGCCTACCTTGAGTTGGCGTTCTATAGTACCATCCTTAGATAGCTTGTAGCTATAGTTTCAGCCCGATCGCCATGTTAGTTTAATTTTGAGAGCACACTGAACAAGACGCCTCTGTGTTTTTCTTAAAAATGGAAAAGTTGGAGAATCGTGCTGTCATCAAATACTTCTATTTGAAGGGGTTAAAGCCGAAGGAAATCAAAGAAGAAATGGACTCAACACTGGGGACATCCTGCCCATCATATTCAACCATTAAGCAGTGGGTTTCCGAGTTTAAAAAGGATCGTGTGAGCACCTCTGATGAGCCTCGCTCAGGACGCCCTATTGAGGTCACAACTCCAGATATGATCGAAAAAATCCATCAAATAGTGCTGGAAGACCGCAGATTAAAAGTGCATGAGATAGCTAAGACCTGTAAGATGTCATATGAACGTGTGCAAAATATTTTGCACCAACATTTGCATATGCAAAAGCTCTGCGCAAGATGGGTGCCGCGTTTGCTAACAGTCGACCAAAAATTAATTCGAAAAACCGCCAATTTGACGTTGTATAAGCGTAATCCAAGCGAATTTTTGCGTCGATTTATAACCGTTGACGAAACTTGGGTCCACAACTACACTCCTGAAACCAAAGAACAGTCTAAACAGTGGATTGGACCAGGGGAACCAACCCCAAAGAAGGCAAAAACAATTTTTTCGGCGAACAAGGTTATGGCTACTGTTTTTTGGGATGCAAGAGGTATTATATACATTGATTACCTTGAAAAGGGTAAAACTATCACTGGTCAATACTACGCAGACTTATTGCAACGTTTGAGCCACGAGGTGAAAATTAAACGACCTCATCTGGTGAAGAAAAAAAATCTTGTTTCATCACGATAACGCACCAGCGCACAAGTCAATCGTTGCGATGGCTAAAATCAACGATCAGAAGTTTGAATTGATGCCGCATCCTCCCTACTCTCCAGACCTAACCCCGAGTGACTATTATCTGTTTCCTAACCTCAAAAAATGGCTTGGTGGTAAGAGATTTGCGGACAATGAAGAAGTAATCGAAGCTGTAAATGGGTATTTTGAGGAGCTTGATGAATCAGTCTATAGAGATGGCATTACTAGACTAGAACACCGCTATGAGAAATGTATCAGCCTTGGAGGAGATTATGTTGAGAAATTAAAAAAAAAAATTCTTAAAAACGTTGTTTTTCTTGGTCAGGCCGGAAACTTATCAATCCACCCGTATACTGCAAAAATTGTACTGATTTTGCGTATGTTGTGATCGGTCAAGAAGTAGGTTGTTTTTCCAAAAAGTCGTTAACTTTATTGTAGTAAGCTCTTTATAATGATTAACAAATCATTAAATTTCGAATTAAGTGAATAAAGGTTATCTTCAGTTGATATTGAACAAGTTGTTGAGCAATCGTTCGCCATTGTATATCACTCACCTACGCATGCTCCTCTAGCATTAATAATGTGACTTAGCATAAGCCTCGGAATCCTGTTTTCTCCCATCTCTTGCCCCATAGTTAAAATGTAATTTGAGAGTATCCAAGAAAAGGGGACCTGTTCCTGTTTTTAGGTGCAGCTTATAGTTGGGTGTCGTACTCGGCAACCTTAAGGTGCTTTTGATGAAAAAACGGAGGAACTTTTCCACTGCATCGACCGACATGTATCCCCACACTTGCGCTCCGTAAAAAAGAATTGCAGTTGCGGTTGCTCATAAAATCTTTGAATGTAGCAATATGTGAAACGTGATTTCTTAAATAACAGCTTCTTACAACGGTACACAATCCACGCTTAGCTTCCGCTACTTTTGCTGGAATGTGTCTATCGAGATTCAGGTTCGAGGTAATTAATAAACCCAGATACTAGTACTCCTTTAACTATTTCCAGTCCATTTTTCCATTCTAGAGTTTATCCCTCCACACGCTTCCAAATATCATTATTTTGGGCTTTGATACATTAACTGATAGGTTCCGGACTTTGCAATAGCACTGAAGTCTATTCATCATCGGCTGCATTCCGTCTATATAGATTCATCTAGGGAGACTATATCATCAGCATACATGAGACCAGGAATGAATTTTCCACTAAACACTATACCACCTCTCACTGAGTTTGTTATATGGTTTATGTATAGACTGAACAGTAGCGCGCTTAAAACGCATCCTTGCTTAACTCCCATTGAGGTCTGAAACTCATCGGAAAGTTGTTTTCCATCCCACACTCGTGTCAAGTTTTTTTTATACATTGCTTTGATGACTGCTATTATTTTTTAAGAGATTCCATAAGTGTAGAGCTTGTACAAGAGAGCTTCCATAGGAATAGAGTCGAATGCTGCCCGAAAGATAGCTGCTTGCCATTCTTCTTTTAGATTTCGGCTATATTTACTAGAGAATATAATTGACCGACTGTTGAGTGATTTTTTCTGAACCCTGGTTGAAACTCAGTCAAAATTTTCTTGCTTTCAATCCAATTGGATAATGTAGTATAAAATACTGAACTAAAAAGCTTTGTCGCAGTGTTCAAAAATTAGATGCCTGTGTAGTTTGTTGGATCTTCAGGGTTGCCTTTTTTAAGGGACAATACGATGCAATTGAAATCTTTTTTGTATTATGAAATAGGAGGCTTATAGAAACGTTTTTCATATTCAATTTTAAACACAATTTTGAAAAATGAATTGGAGAATTTATACCTGAATTTATGGGAGCCAATTCCTTCCTGTAGCAGGTGGCAGTTTTGTTTTTCAAATTCTTATATGTACATTGTACATATTCAAATATTCGAATATTTATTTATTATGTACATATATACTTTTTATTTGACATTTGGAGGTTAAGCTCCATAATTTGTTGGTTGGCAATTTGATCGCTTCGATGTCGCTCTTCGACGCCGTATTTTTCAATTTTGAGTCAAGCAGACAACAAAGCAAATTTGTAAGATCGGATTTACTCATAGCTCGATCCAACTAGTTCATCAGGCATTTTATCAAAGTGCTGCGGTCTTTTTTCAGAATTAAAAGCTTCAGGAGAAGTTTCAGCTACATATGGGTGATTATACAAAAGTTGGGTAACTTTTGAGGATATTTTGTTTACGATAGTTTTTAAATCAAACTTCTATAAATTCGGGTGTATATGATAGCTAATCTAATTAATATATTGTTCCCAATCGGGCCAATCACTTTTTTGAGTACATTGTAAGATATTTAAAAATTTCAGAATTTGACTGCCAGAGGACTGACGAGTATACACAGTTTTGAAAGTATTATAATGAAATTTAATACAAATTAGTAAAATTCTGTTAGGATTTAATAATGATCACTTAAAATCACTTAGTAACAATTAAAAATAATTATTAATATGTAATACTAGGAGAAAATACTACATCAGTTTTCAAAACAGACTTTTGACATTTAACGTAACTTTATTAACTTATCTTTTACTACTTTCACATAGTTTTACTAAATATTTCAAAGTAATCAACAAACAAAATCTAACAATATTCACCTTAAAAGTACTAATGATCAAGAAATGAAGAACAATAACAATTTACCTGACACAGAACTGACGCCTCACTACTGACGAAAAAGACGAAATTTGAGATTATAATCTGGACTAATGTTTTTTTTTTGTAATTTCAAATATCAACAAACTACATTTTAACAAATCAAAGTCTAATACGAATAAATAAAAATAAACTTTAGATTAACAAAAAAATAACGACTCACCATAAAACTGACGTGTTGACTGGCTAAGCACGTGTATAGACAACAAACATAACCCAAACTCTGGTACAGTTATGGTGGCCGTCAAATTGTGCGACCCGCAACTAACTTTATTACCAACATTAAAATTCTAAGTGGGATTTGACGTTGAGTCGGCGATATTTCGCACGAATTTTAAATTTAAATAACACACAAGAAACTGACGAATAAAACTGAACACAAAATTTCTTATTTTTTTAAATAAAGTGGAGAACACTGCATTATGAAAGTTGTAGTATATATTAAACTATATACATCGCAGATTGTATTAATTTAATAAGTTTTCTCAAATCAATGATAATGTTTAATAGACAGTCACTTAATGGTTGGTTTTCAGGGTTGTGACATGCCAGAGGACTGACGTTTTAAGAACTAATTGTGTTTTTTTAATAACTTGTATTCAAAATGAAGAACTGAAATTGGGTGACTAAATAAAGGTCTTTCCATTGTTTTAAAATAAATTGCAATCTCAATAAAATATAATCAGACTTTGTATATATTGTTTTTTTTTTTTAATTCATTTTTTTTATTCATTTAAACTTAACTCTACTTACATGCTAGACAAAATGGGAAACTAGCCTAATTAATTCTACTTAAATATAACTTACTGGCCCTAATCGGGTGCTCTAAGAAATTCATGATTCTTAAAATTAATGCCTTTCGGCCTACGAACTAAGATTGTTTTATTTATTTCAATTTATGTTTTTTTTTTTTTAGAAAAGTTTAAAAACTAAAATCTTTATCATTTTTTGGGGTTTTTACTTACATACTAAAGTCCTAAAAATAAAACTTAAAATTACCTAATCTACCTACAAACTACTTAAAACTAGAACAACCACAGCGGCAAAACAACTATGTCCTTCTATTTGTAATTCCATCGAGGATTTTTATAATATTGTCTGTGATATGTGTTTGCATTTTTTTTTTTGATTTTTTTTTTTTTTGTATTTTATGAGATTTTGTTTTTTTATTCTTTTTTTTATTTTTTTTATTTTATTGTGCCACCATTCCTTCTCTACTTAAACCTAAAACTTAAGACTAAAACAAGTATGTAAGCCGGCCAAGGCAAAAATACCCCATCCCGGATTACCCATTATCAGTTGCAGTTTGAAGCCACCAAAACTGGTTCTCCTGCTTCACCCTATCAATGCGGTTCTTTTCGGACACAGCCCTACTGAACCGAAGCAGCTCCGCTCCATCACGAGCGAGGATGCCCCGTTCATACAGGAGCCGCCGCGCGCGCCGGTCTACGGTTTTTCGCCTGACGTGGTAGATAAGCGGTACTGCCAATCTATCCTGTATCATGCCGCACTGGTCTAGATAGAGAAATGCCTCTGGTGGGATAAAGCCGCTCAAGCGTGCATTGTCGAAGTAGTTGTCGTTCGGATAGAACGGACCGAAAATCAAATTGTTGGTCGAAGTCATAGCCCTCGCAATGTGACCCCTGTATATATTGGTTGATGACATCGAGTTACCCAACTTTTGTATAATCACCCATATGTATATTTCTTTTGTTTTTCGCTGACATAGATGTACATTATATACATATGTAGAGTGCAATAGTGATTGGCGGTGGGCACTTTTCAAGGCTTATACTAATTCTTACAAGTCTAAGACTCACATAAATTTTTAAAGATGAACTACTTTATCTTATATCAACACTTTAAAACACTTCTGAATCTTTTTTTACGTTGGAAATTTGGCAAATTTGGCAATTTAAAATTTGTATCACGGGAGCAACTTGAAAACGAACTTTCCTGTATTTTGACAGAAATGTCAATCCCATTTATTATGTATATCTTTTGACGTTTAATTTATATTTATTTAATATTTATTTATATAAACCGTATTTCCAGAATTTCCTGTGAAAAGAATTGTTTACTTAAAAATAAAAGAACATCATAATCATTAGCCTTAGGTGAAAAATTTGTTAAAATTCTTTCAACCTCTAATCCTCTTTAAACAAATTTAAAAAAAAAAACTTCCTTGGAGAAACCTTTATTTTTGTTTAATTAGTCCGTCAAGAAAGGTTAAGGTTAAAAAAGGTCATTTTATAATTAAACGAAATTATATTGATTGACATTTTTCGATGAGAAGCTGCTCTTTTGAACTTTGAGTTGCTTCCTCAACAAACCACTTTATAAAATTTCAATTCAGTTTACTTATGTACTTTTTTAGTTATTTATCTACATTCATACATATGTATGTATATATAACATTCGTTTCACTTTTTATTCAAAAATAAGCAGAAAGAGAATCTAAATGCTTGATTTTATGGACAGTATAACGATTAAGTAACTCAAAACACAATCCCCTTTATCAAGGTAGTTATAGGTTTGTATGTTTACATTTTAAGAGGCTCTTGAGAATATTCGCAACCCATTCTGCATATAAATTGCTAATTATTCGCGTATCTACCGGTTATCCTTTTTTCTAAACAAATTTATATGAATTGTTAGCACAGCTCGATTTCATAAGCACAAATTTATTTTGCCTTAGGATACATGTACATAAGTACCTTATATGTAGTTATAAGAACAAGAGGACATGTTGGCGTACAGGTTTAAATCAATTGTAGTTCAATCAATCAAGGGTTGTTGATTGAATGACGTTTTTAACAGAAGTATAAGAAGTCGTTTTGATTTGCAAAATTAAAAATGTATTTTATAGTAATATAAAATGTATCATTCTGCATAGTTATTAAAGTCACTTTTGCCTATAATCCTAGTTCAGCGCCCCACCAAATTTATTTTAAAGATTTAAAAAAAAACATTCAGAGGTTCCATCATGATAACTTTTATTGCCAAATGCTTTTAAGACACTATTTCCAATCAAAATTATTCAAAAGCTTTTACACCTTGCACCATACACATGCATTTGATCAGTGGCGGATCCAGGATTTGTTCTTATGGAGGGTGGGCTAAAATAGTTCAAAAGTATAACCACATTTTCATGGCTTAAAATGTAAAAAAAAAAATTGAATTCAATGCCTAGGTCTGTAATTTATTTGCGATGTTCTTTAATCTCAAAAAAATCAACAGTTAATGATCTAAAGCCGAAATAGGAACGAAAACAAAAACAGCTAGGGTTTATATTTATTATGTTATGTGCGTATGCATCCAATTTGTCTCAAACCTAAGCAAAAACGTGTCTAGAATATAAATACCTCTAACGACCATCTTAAAGGAATGGTGCTTTGAAAAAGGGTCCGGTCCCAAGGACCACCCTTTATGAGGATCCGCCACTGCAATAGTTAGTTATATTTATTTACCTATATGTTTTAAGGTGTCGCATTTGAACCTCTATCTAACCATCTACCTGGAACATGAAAATGAATCACTAGTTTCAAGTGACGCAAAACTACTTGCACTACGTTAAGGTAAAGGTACACCAGGGATCCTTGTCCCGCATAACAGGTACGCTGACCCCAAACCATCAAAAGCCCCACATTCCACATACGATCCACAACAATTGGATTACCAAAAACACAACGAAACTTTCATTGGCTGCTACCGTCTTGGTTTGGTTGTCTAAACTTTTTCAGTTAAGTTCGAGTTTGAAAAACTTTAGGAGAAACGAGAAAAATACCGTCATGCTCAGTTGATTGCGATCCACAGTGTTGCCAGTGTGTCGATTGTCGTCGAATATACACCAGGGGACAAATCGATGTACTAAAGTTCATTTGAAAGCACTTGGAGAAGACGATACTTTAACCTATTAATCTATAGGTGCACGCGTGTAACTCAAGGGCAAATGGTTTTCTTGTATGGTATGGTAGGTAGCTTTTTAGAGTGCGCTCAAGGTCAGTAGTAGTTGGATTTTAAAGTTTTCTCTCAACTTATTTCGAACACAGCACAACAACCCTTTGTACATGCTTATGTTAGCTAACCAACAATACGGAAGGTTTACAAGAGAACCCTGATGTCTTGCCTACTTGCCTTACGTAAGATGTAAGATATTATAATAGTGTTCTTAGTTCAACACATATTTTCTGTATGGTAGTTGCTGTTAAAGCTGTCCTGTTTTGTTTAGCATTTTTATGGCTATATGTAGGTACTGAATAGTATTGATATACTCCTAACGTTTACACAGCCGTACTTGTATGATATTATATCTACCTTCTTAAGTTCTTAACCTTTTACATAAGATTTGAAGAGACGAAGATTGAAATGGATACAGATTTTTGAATGAATCTTACAGTTGGTTTTGAATCGAAGCAGCTCTGTTTAATTATTAAAAAATATGCTCCGAATTTTTTTTAATTGACACGCTTTTATCAATTGTGCTGCATTTTGCTTGTAAAGGGTGTCCCAAAATTAATGCAAGATTTGAATTAAATAGAAAACGCCGTTTTTAGTCTTTTGATAGTTATATTTTTATTGACTCGTAAAGTACATAGGATAGGGTTATGTATGGAATAACACATCGGACAAATGGCCTCCACGGCTTTGCATGCACATGCGCACTCTTTTGTTGAAATTTTCCATGACCATTCTGCATAAATGTGGCTGAATTTCGTTGATGCAGCGTTGAATCTCCTCATTTAATGCACGGGTGGTTGTGGGCTTGTTGACATAGACTTGTGATTTCAAATAGCCCCATAAAAAGAAGTCTAATGGTGTTAAATCACACGATCTAGGAGGCCAATTTTGATCACCGAAACGAGAGAGTACACGACCTGGAAATGTCTCATGCAGTAATTGAATTGTTTCACGGGCTGTATGACATGTGGCACCGTCTTGTTGAAACCACATATTGGACACATCAATATCATCCAATTTTGGCAGAAAGAACTGTGTAATCATGTCGCGATATCGAGCACCAGTAACAGTCACTGCTTGACCAGCATCATTTTCAAAAAAATATGGCCTAATTATGCCTCCAGCCCAAAATCCACACCATACAGTCACGCGTTGTGAATGCATTTCTTTTTCGACAATCACATGTGGGTTCTCCGAACCCCAAATGCGGCAATTTTGGCGATTGAAAAAGCCATCAAGATGAAAATGTGCTTCATCGCTTAGGATGATTTTGCTCGAAAAATCAGCCGCCAAGCTTTCACTATTTTTGAAATATTCTTTAATAATGAAGACACGTTGTTCTCTCGTGTAACGCTCCATTTTTAATAACCCTATACTGTTAGCTGTCAAATTGCTTTTTTTTCAGGGTTGCCAACACTTCACTGCACAAATGGCGGCAAATTCAAATCTTGCGTTAATTTTGGGACACCCTTTATTATTGTTCTTATTAAAATTGTCTTTACCTGAATGCAAGAAAAAAAAAACATATTTTTTTAAATATAAAACCGTTTTAAAAGTAAACGTAAATAAAACGCATTTAAAATATTTTGTTTACATTATATTTCTTTTTTATTATAAAGTTTAAACGTTGACCACAATGCGAATTGTTACAAGCATCGATTCTTTTGAGGTAATTTTCGACCACTTTTTGATGGGAGCGTATCGGAATCCCGCTTTTTAATATCCCGTTTTTAAAAAATCCCGAAAAAAAAGTTATATAATCCCGTCTACTAAAATACCGATTTTTTGAAATCCCGTCTTTTAAAATCCCGCTTATTTAAAATCATTCTCAATTACAATCCCGCTTTTTAAAATCCCGTCAAATCCCGACAATCCCGTTTTTTACAAAATACGTGCATTAAACTGAATAACAATAGGAGTCAAAGCTTTGAATGTTAAATTACTTCACTAATATATAATAATTACAAATAAAACTAATATATGTATGGTATGTATAATAATATCGTAATTTGTTTTGTTTTTACAATAATTTTTGTTTACAATATTAATTCTTTCACAAACAAAATGCATCCTACATCAAATCTACCTCTCGATAACGGTCTTACTACTATCGTTGACTTTTTTAATTTTTAATTTGAGTTTGTTGTTTTGTTTTAAAGAATACTGCTTTACTTAATATTTTTATTTTTTGATATGTTATATTTGTTAAAGGTTACAATAAAATGAATGAAGAAAAATACCTCATTTTTTAATTTGTTTTAATTTTTTATAATTACGATTTTGCAATCAAAACTAGTTGTTTAATTTTAAAAAATCGCGCGATTTTTTAAAAATTAAACAACTAGTTTTGATTGCAAAATCGGGATAATAAAAAACGGGATTATAAAAAACGGGATTACAAAAAGCGGGATTATAAAAAATCGGGATTATAAAAAGCAGGATTATAAAAGACGGGATTTTAAAATCGGGATTTCAAAAAACGGGAATATAAAAACCGGGATATCGAACCCAACCCCTTTTTGATACATATTTGTATCTCAGCCATAACTTGACGAATGTTATTTCTTAAGTGCTCAAGGGTTAAAGGTTTATCTGCATAAACCCGGTCTTTCGCGTAGCCCCACAAAACAAAAAAAAGTCCAGCGGTGCAAAATCGCATGATCTTAGTGGGGCCAGTTGATATCGCCATGACAGGAAATTACGGGGCCAGGAAATGTCTCTTGCAATAAAGCCATATTCGCTCGAGTTGTGTGGCAAGTCGTGTTCTTCAATAACAGGCAAAAAAGTCGGATATCATATGACCATAACGTTCCAAATTGACGGTGACAGTCGTAAGGTCCAATCACACCTCCGGACAAAAGAGCGCACCGAACAGTGACTTTTTGTGGCTGTAATGACCTCTCTTCAGTTCCTTGAGGATTCTCAGAACCTCAAATACGACGATTTTGTTTATTAACAAACCCACCGAGTGAGAAATGTGCTTCGTCACTGAAGAAAATTTAGTTCGAAAAATCGACGTCCACCGCCTGTTGTTCAAGCACCCATTCCACTTATCTACGACGTTGTGAATGGTCAGCTAGCTTCAGTTGTTGTGTCAGCTGGACTTTAATGATGTAGGCGTAGATCTAAATGCAAAATACGCCATAATGTGCCGTAAGACAGCCATAATTCCTGAAAACGACGAGGAATCAATCTTCGGCAACACTTTCACTTACAGAAGCGATATTTTCAGTGGTACAAGCGAAACGATGATGCATAGGCCCTACAATATTTGTAATCAAGCCAGTCTCTACAAATTTCTTCACAATTTTGCCAATTGCTTGCGTACATAGTTCTAGTTGGATGTTTATGTAAACCAAAATCTCCTCTAAGAGCACGATGTGGCTGGGGCAGAATCATCATTTTTGTAGTAGGTTTTAACAATTTTTATGCGTTGTGCGATAGTTAAGCGATCCATTTTCGTAAATGTCAGACTTTCAAGTGAAAAAAAATTTGTTTAACAACTTACTTTGACATTACATATGTCGAATTCCAGCCCGTTGTTATAAAAAGAATTTTTGTATGATAAAATGTGCTCAAAATCTTTCACATCGTCATATAAAGTTTGAATGTAACAACAATTACCGCCCTTACTAACGTCGAAATATTTCGGAGGGGACATACGAGTAGCTTTTAAAAAAAAGAATCTCATAACGAGAATTTACTATGGACAATGTCAAATGTGACATTTGATTAATTCAGCAGAATATTTGGTATGCTTGCCTATGCGGTTGAAAATTCAAGAAACACTACTATTATCCATAACTTTCAGTGTTGCGTTTCTTTAGTTTTAATGATTACCACATAAAATCAGTTAATTCTATTTGAAACATGTCTTAACAATAAATGCATAACATATGAAATATTTTGCAATTATATAATTTGGTATAAGAATTATAGCCCTCAATGGTTGCGTTCAATCTCGTGTTGGATAGGGTATCTTGGATAGGTGGATTTTTAGATATCTTGTTGAACGAGTTGGATAGCTGTATTGAGATAGCTGTCAAAAAATAAAAACAACTTTCAGCTGTTCACAAAAAGCAGAGAAACATTTAAGCTTCGAAGTCAAAATTGTTGTAAGACAAAACATTTAATGGATATAATTCAACTGATTCGTCCGACGATGATGGATTGATAGGTGCGTAACAATTTAATAAATAATAAATAAATAGAGATAACCTTAATCTGTAATCTATGTATGTTAAATTTCCTCTCTTAGCTCAATTGGAATTCTATACGATTAAAAATTTACTTGCGAAATCTCCAAATAGCTTCTTCATCGTCTATTATGTACAGAACATCCTCAAATACAACTTCAACTAAAAAAAAAGCTGAAATCAATTTTCAAGTTTCTTGAAATTCAACCATGTATTGAATCAGATGTTTTGTCAGATACCTACATACCCCAGAAATTCTAGATACCTACCTTTGGATTCCTTTTTTGACATCTCAGCTGTTTTTGATCAGCTGTTATTTTACATGAAAAACACTTACAAAAAGGTATCCGGATACCCTATCTGTCTGAGATTCAACGCAGCCAATCAGGTCAATAAGACGACAACAAATGTTACATATCGATTTAGTAAGATTTAGTCAAATTTTAAAGCCATTTTTAGCAATTTACTAAGCTTAAAAGATGATTTAACGAATTTTAAACGATTTTAACATCTAATTGTTATCTCTTAACAATTTGCTAAATCCACATGACATCTACTCAATTATTCTTATAAGAGCAGTGGATGGAATGGTCTAGTCCGTTTAAGCGTATTTGCTCTGTTTATTTTCACAAACTGTCACTTTTTAGACAAGTTTGAATACACGTTTTTTAATAAAAGGCAATTAGCAATTTAGTTGTTAGTAAAACGAAAAGAAATGTTTAAAATTTAAGAGGCCCTTAGTAAATTGCTAAATATTTAGCAAATTGTTAAACCCTTAACAACAGGTTGTTAAAAATCTTGCGCCATAAAAATTAGGTCAAAGGGATACCAGATGCTTTATCCAATTTCGATTCGAACGCAGCTAATAATTTACTTAAGCTTGGTTCGGAAAGTTCTGAAGTCAGGTTATAACGTAACAGAATACCGCTTTTTCCATAAAACAACAATTTTCATTCATTTCATTTTATTGAGTCTTTCTTTTCAATTACATTGCATAATATTTTCTTTTTCGTATACGACTAGTGGTGATAACTGTCAAGTATGGCTCTTTCTTTTTCATTTAATGGCAAAGTTATGTTACATTTATTGTCTCTTTTAAATTGCATATATTCAGCTCTTGCTCCCTAGAGGAAATATATTATCTAAAGTCCCGACCGGTACCTACCCGTTCTGCCTGAAAAGCAAAATGGGGGATTAGGCTACAAAAACAACTTATGGAATTTGTGTGACCTGTCAAAAATTACAATTCCACAATTTCAATTTTGCAAAACAACACAATTAATTTTTCTTAAATTATAGTAATAATTTTTCAATTTTTGTTTTCAACGGATCACTTTTTTGAACGACTGAGTTTATTTCAAAGTTTTTTCCCCCGCGGTTGAACAAGATAGGCACAAATTCCATAACAACTACATTCATAATGGCTTGGTCCCATAAGAAATGCACGGGACAATTAACACATCATGTTTAGCCTTATGGACAAAATCCTCTCAATTTAGCTTGTAGGCCGAAAGAGAACAAACCCACGAAGTCGGGACTCAAGATAATATATTTCCTCTATGGTATAAGATGTGAAGATGTCCCTCCAGCATCTAGCTTGTCAGAATGCAGTGCGATATATATATATAACAACTTTGGCTGTAGTTACCCACGGTTCTGAAAGTACTTCTGTAGATTGATGGTAGAGCACATACTCCAAACCATTTGCATTGTTTTCAAATTAATCGGTGATTGTTAAAACAACATAAGTAACAGAATTTTCGAAATCACTTTTATTATGGAGCTTTAGGTTGAGAACATAAAAAACATAAATTGATACCTGAAACACACAAAAATTCGATTGCGAAATCCGCATTTAGTGTTAAAACAACATATCTGTTCTGCCATTTTGACAAATGAGTGCTAAAACACATTTAGTAGTGCATGCGTTTAATTTCTTTTTACACCCAACGCTGGGTGTAAACATGCAAACTTCACAGTGAAATTAATACAACAAAATAATTTACTGTAATTCAAGAATTGGTGGCATAAATTCTATAAAAGAACCTGCTTATCAACTTGCTCATATGGAAGGTCTGTCCCTAAGGACAAAAAGGTATCTTTCCAGGTTTCAAAGTATGTATACCCATTTCATATACATAAAAGTGATAATGCTGGAAACGTGACATGCAAGGAATTCGTTGATGGATTGTCAACGTTCTGTTTTTTTTTTAAGGCCACCTAAAACAACTGTGACGACCAAGAACTCCTATACAATTTCCAACAGAAAAGGCTTACACGAGCAAGAGAGCGATTAATAAAAAAAAGATAGCGGATATCTTAAGACTTTTACCTTATGTGCCTGAACCAAACGTTTTATGAGGATATTAAAAACTGACCCACATGTACTGGAATGGAAAGTGATGATGAAACTATTACTTTTGACTGATATAGTTTGATTTGTTTTAGTAAGAATAGACTTTACATATATTTATCGTTATTTTGTATTTTAATGAATTTCTGGCTTTAAGCTGTGTTTTGTTTATTTTTTTTTTGAATAAAATACTGAGCTTTTAATACTCGTAATGTGTTGTTTTATTAATTTTCAGTTGATTTTTCTATGACTTACGTGGCAAATTAAGTGTTAAAACAATATAACTTAAAGTATTTGAATTGTTTTGGATCTCAACAAAACGTTTGGTGTTAAAAAAACATACAAAATAAAGTTAGTTTTTTTAAAATCTCCTTTGCTAAAAAGATTTTTTTAAAACTTTTAACTGTTAACAACTCGCAGAACTGCCCCTAATCAGATTTTGAAGTTAAAATTGTCAATGCGGCCGCGTTGTCAAAAATATAAGGTTTTTTGTCTCTCCTGTAAAAAAACAGTCACTTATGTTGTTTTAACAATCACCGATTCAAATATGATTCTTATTGGGGACAGGTAACCCGATATGTCCCAAGAGATATCTTTTTGTTACTCATATATTTCTTTAATTAAAATGTTTTCAGACCAGCTTATTCTGTCAGTGAATTTTTTCATGAGCGTAAATGCATAGGACATCAGAGGAGTTACTTTAGATTCATTATAAACAAATTGATTTTGGTTCTTGTTTTGTAGTTTTTATTTATACAGTACCTTAGTATTTTTCTTTCTAGAATTTCTAGCTCTTTGTTGGTAAAACGAAAACGAAGCGTTTTGTAAAATAGTAATTTTGTGTTTTGTTTAGACTTTGATGCCGTAAATATGGTGTTAAAATGTTAGACACCTTTCCTTTTTCCTTAGTTTCCCTTGCGTGAGAACTAAATTTAAGCAAGTCATCGTAGACGGCAACGCTGTGCTTTGCTTGAGTCGTGAATAAATAAGCTCGTAATTTTTATCGTTTTTACTTAAGTTTTCATCATTTGAAAAATCTAAATTGTGTTAAAAATTAAAGTTGCAACCCCAATAGTCGTTTTGATTCATTTATTTGTGTTCATATTGACTGTTTATTTGATTATTGCTATTTATTTGCTTGCGCGTATAAAGTGCTCATTTTAAATTTGATACTCTTGGCGATTTCCTTATTTTCGCTCAAGCTTGAACTCTTTGTGTTTTTATTTTGTTATTTCCCTGCTGGATTACAACAAATACAACACATCATAAACTACCTGTCATCATATTTTTACATCTGTACTTGTTTCTGTCATCAATCAAGACCATCTGTCATCTGTCATCGACTACATTACCGACTATTCATCTACATATTGGTTTGTATATTTGATAACTGGAATACAAATTTTCAAAGTACACTAAGAACCAACATTACTTATTTAAATTTTTAAACAATTAATTTACCAACATCATTTAAATTAAAAAGTAAAAATCAACATTGTCTAAAAAGGAAAAATAAAATCAAAACAATATGTCTATGTGCTCAAACTGCGATAAAGTTGCCGATTATTTGATTGACTCCGTAATTTGCCATGGAAATTGTAGAAAATTATTTCATATGGCATGTATTGACGCACCATATAGTACAATAAAACTCTTCAAAAAGAGAAAATCTTTCTACTTTTTCTGCGACGACTGTGACCCGTTCGCATACACAAACATTGTTCGTGATGTACTACAGAATAAATTGAATCTTGACAAATTACATTCGCATGTACTAAGACTATCAGAAAAGGTGGACAATTTAAATTCCATGTATACTAATGACGCAGTTAATAACAAAGAAGTAGAAATATCGAATATTCCAAATGATTCTGCTTGTTTGAAACGTAAGATTAACGACATCGATTCCGAAGATAATCCCTTGACAAAAAAACTTGCTACAAACTCTACTCAACCAGAATCCTCATCTTTATCGACTCAGCCAACTGAATCCGTACAGCAGCCAACATCCGAAGAAATAGTGTTGATACACCCTTCACCAACCTCTCAACAACCTATGACAACACCGACTGAATCTCCTTTAACAGACGCTCTTACATCATCGCGATCATCATGCCCTCATCTTCCTTTCACTACGCCATCTATAGGTACGTTACCAGCACCATTAATTCCTACGTTTAATACAAATGGACAGGGAGTTCGAAATATATCTCCTATATCTAGTGGTTTAAAAGTAGTCGAAGGTCACCGTACTCTATTCATATCAAAACTCGACCCTTCAACTAATGCTCTTGACATTAAGAATTATATTAAAAAAAAGTTTGGTTTCTCAACAACCATGAAAGTAGAGAAATTGATCCACCGCAACTATTCGAAATATGCATCTTTCAAACTAAGAATGCCCGACTCTATCTTTGAACTTCTCAACTCCGTTTCAATGTGGCCTAGTGGTATAATAGTCCACGAATTTGAAAATAAGCAAATCAGCACAAGAATATCATCTTCTAACCATTTTCGCAATATCCAGACAATGCCAAATCATCAAAGAAGCAGCTTCAAAAAATTCTAATCTATTACCAAAATGTCAACGGACTACGGACAAAGATCAATAAGGTCTACAAAAATGTAACCATTCTACCACACGACATAATCATTTTGACTGAAACTTGGCTAAACAATACATTCTTGGATACGGAACTCTTCGATTCGAATTATCAAGTGTACAGACGTGATAGACACTGCTTAAATGACATCAGCACTGTAGGAGGTGGACTTTTGCTTGCCGTAAAAAATTGCTTGATATGCACTTTGGTTGACGACTTTCATCAATCTGATGTTGAAATAATTTGCATAAAAGTTAAAACTGCGACAGGACTGCTATACATTATCGCCACATATATACCTCCAAGCTCTCCTAACAACGTTTATGAAAACTTTATTAATTGCATAGACAAAATAAACGATCAAATTGAGCCACAAGACGAGTTACTAGTCTTAGGAGATTTCAATCTTCCAAACTTGATCTGGACTAAACAGACGAATGAGAGCTATCTATCTCCTATTAACATCTCCTCTACCAAAGAATTCTTGACATTTGACGGTCTTTCCTCATGTGGACTAAGCCAATTTAATGGGATTGCCAACAACTTCAACAAAATATTGGACCTTGTATTCTTCTCTGACACACTCAATGTTGATATTGCTGTAAATTCAGCCAATACCCTACTTGTCGAAGAAGACCGACATCACCCAGCATTAGACCTATCTTTTAATTTAAATGTATGTAATGTTCCTAATTGCTCCAAAGAAAATCTTGAATTTAACTTTAAAAAATGCAGACTTAATGAACTTTTCAACCTGTTATGTAATGTTAACTGGAATCATTTGTTTGAGAACTGTGACATTAATGTTATGTGCTCTAAATTCTACTGTGTTCTCTTTAACTTTTTTTATGAGACCACACCATTGCGAAAACCGCGCAATATTTCTAAATCTCCTCCATGGTTTGACTCTTGCCTAAAAAACTTAAAAAATAAAAGAAACAAGGCCTGGATTAAATATAATAAAACAAAAGCTGATAATGACTTGGTAATATACAATGAGCTAAGAAATATGTTTATTGACTATTCAGATATTCTTTATAATGACTTTATTTTAAATACCGAAACCGACATAAAAAACAACCCAAAAAACTTTTGGAGCTATGTTAATAGTAAGAGAAATACTGACGGGTATCCAAACTGCATGTCTTTCAACAACGAACTTAGCCATGACTCTGAAAAAATTTCAAATATGTTTGCAAATTTTTTCAAAGATGCTTTCGAAGTAGCGAACTCCTGTCAAATGCCTGAGTTATTGGCCCTCTCACAAAATTTCCCTCATTTGAATTCAATTAGTCTTTGGATCTCTGAAGATGAAATCGTTCGCAAAGCTTCAGAACTTGACATTTGTTATAGCCCTGGTCCAGATGGTGTACCTTCTTATATTTTGAAAAAATGCGCATCCTATTTATCCTATCCTCTTCATATTCTTTTTAATGAATCGCTCAAATCTTCAGTTTTTCCTGAAATTTGGAAGAGTTCATACATAACACCGATACATAAAAAGGGTAGTAAAAATGAAATAAAAAATTATCGTCCCATTGCAAAACTGTCCGTCATCCCTAAGTTATTTGAGTCCATTATTTGTAAAGTCATATCGTTTAATTGTAAGTCTATAATTTGTGACAGTCAACATGGTTTTGTTCAAAATAAGTCAACAGTTACTAACCTCTTTCATTTCAGTTCTTTTTGTTTAGATTCGTTTGAAAAACGGAAACAAGTTGACTGTGTCTTCACAGACTTCAGTAAGGCCTTTGATAAATTGTGCCATAAAACATTAACTTCCAAACTTAAATCCCAAGGCTTTAACGATAAATTTGTTAGTTGGGTTTCGTCGTACTTATATAATAGATCATACAGCGTAGTTTTTAGGAATGAGCGGTCATCATATTTTTATACCAACTCTGGCGTACCACAAGGTAGCCACTTAGGACCTTTACTGTTTATATTGTACGTTAACGACTTACCTTCTATTATAAAACACTCATCTGTTTTAATTTACGCTGATGACATTAAAATTTTCAAACGTATTGACTCACTTAACGACTGTTTACTCCTACAAGATGATCTAAATAGTTTTCGCGAATGGTGTTTAATAAATAAGCTTTTACTAAACACAGACAAATGTAAATCAATGTGTTTTACACGCAAACAAAATGTTTTGACTTTCAATTATCAATTAGACTCTTCTTATTTGACTAAACTCTCTACTTTCTCTGACTTAGGTATTATTCTTGACTCAAAATTAACTTTTACAAATCATTATGACTATATTATTAAAAAAGCAAATAAGACACTCGGATTTATAAAACGGTTTTCACATGATTTTCGCGACCCCTATATTCTTAAAATTCTTTATATATCATTTGTAAGACCAATATTGGAATATGGCTGCATAATATGGGCTCCCTTTTATTCAGTCCATATAAACAGAATAGAAGGAGTACAAAGAAGATTCATGCGCTTCTGCCTCCGTTTCTTCCCATGGTCCAATAGGCTCGAACTTCCACCTTACAATCATAGGCTCACGCTCATAGATCTTCCATCGCTTTCTAAACACAGAGAGTACATTCAGCTGTGCTTTATTATAAAATTAATCAATGGGTCAGTCATATCACCATCAAGTTTGGAACAATTAAACTTTATTTATAGCCGTTCAAGCATTAGAAGACAAGTTCCTTTACGTCCTATATCAAGCAGATCAAACTATGGTAAAAACAGTCCCCTCAACCAATTGATTTCAGTTTACAACAAGTATTACTTTTTGGTATATTCCGTAAGCGATAATTTTAAAAGTAAAACATTTAAAGTAAATTTTTTCAATACTTCAGTTTAGCATTTTTTTTTCTTTTTTTTTTTGTTTGTTTTTGTTTTTGCATTGTAAATCTATAAATCTAAGAATAAATGTAATATTAGTCTTAAGTTCTAACGTTAGTTTGTTTAACGAATTAAATAAATAAATAAATAAAAGTTTAAAAACTGTACTCCCAAGTAGTTTATTTTATTTTTAAATGGGACTTCTACATTTCCAACTCTAAGACGTAGATTTTTGCAACTTTAACCTTAGAGTATGAGTTTCTAAAACAAATTGCTTTTGATTTTGAAATGTTAATTCTTATCCCCCATTTACTATAATATTTTACAATTAGGTCCGTATGTTTTGATATTTTACGAACAGCGTCATGTGAATAGTCCGCATGACCTAAGATTATGGTATCATCCGCAAAATGGAAACCTTTAGTGGGTGATGAATTTGAGTAAGTATTTATGTGTGGGAAGTCATACATAAAGATATTAAAGAGCCTTGGGCCCAAGGCTCAGCCCTGTGAGATACCTCAATCTATGTTGACCATATCCGATTTTATGTTTTGTATCATGATACAGAAGAATCTATTCGAAAGGAAGCTTACTAAAATTTTGAATATTTCGATCGGGAAACCTAATTCTAGCATCTTAAACAACAGGCCTTCCCCCCAGACGCTATCAAACGCCTTTTCAACATCAAGGTAGCAAGCTATTGTACTTTTCTTTTTTCTTAAATTCTTAGTTATATCATTATAGACTTTTACCAATGCATGGGTTGTAGAATGTTGCTTTTTAAAACCGAACTGGTATTCCGATATGCATTCAAAAGCATTATCTACATATATGATTATCCATTTTATTGCAAATAATCCTTTCAAGAATCTTACCCAAATTTGAAAGCATGGATATTGGTCGAAAATTGTATAATTCAAAACATTTTGTTTTTTTTTTGAATCGGTAATAATCTGGCAATTTTCCAATCTAATGGAAAATAAACATTATTGAGACAAAATAAAAATAATTGTTAAAACTTCAATAGCTAGTTTCGAATTTTTTTTCAGTAAAAAGTTTGAAACATCGTCTGTACCAGCCGATTTTTTGGAGTTCAAGTTTTTAATAATTAATGCAACCTCGTCAATAGATTAAAACATTAGCAGAGCTATTGGATTAAGAGCAGAATTATTTCAATCTAACAAAAATATTCTGCCTTGCAAGTTATTTTTAGCATCTTTTATTCTATTGTTTACTGTTTCAATGAGTTTCTCGTTTATATTCGAAGAAGAATTATAGATATCTTTAATATATTCCCTAAATACTTCAACCTTTTCCTCCTCCTCGACTACAGAAATGTCATTCACAATTATTTTTGGACAATTGAGTTTCCGAGTTTTGCCGATAAGTCTATTTATATCTTTATAACCCTGTGGACCGGGTTTAATATTGGAAAGCATTTTCTTTAATTGATTATTAATCCAATTGGCCAATTTTTCCTAAATAATTTGTCTAAGCAGTGAGATTCTGTTTGACAATAAATTCTCTATATTCGTCATTCGTTTTGTTGTAATTATTATGGTAAATTTTGTTTAAACTTTTTTGCCATTTGTGTATTTGTGAAAAGAGATTTTTAATGTTTTCAGGTAATGCAGCATACTTTTTGAAAAATGGTGTTACTTTGTTTGAATTGGATTCTACCGCCGAAAGAAGAGAAGAGCAGCCCACTGGGCTTCAACCTCATTAGAATCTCTAAGAATGTCCATTTGTTTGGAGTGTGCTACAACATCACCCACAAAAAGTTTGCTCTTAGAGCGATTAATATTAACAATTTTTAAGGTAAAGATGATTTTAAGTCATCAACTAACAAAAAATTTATTTGTGTTCTCAGGAACTATTCGACTTACTAACATTACTTAAAATAGTTAACTTATCAATAATTTCAAATCTGTTCTCACCGTACGTCTGGTTTGAAGAGTCTCTGCTGGCAGGTTCTGATAGATTCCATACTATCTCGTTTTGTTCCGATGTTCTTCGCTTGTACTTGATACGTACAAATAACAAATAATACGCAATAATAACAACAACAAAATAATTGAATATATTTAAAATTTTCACTGCATCATATGCCAAATATGGCAACATTTCATTTTTCACAAAAATTTAAAATTTAAAATCAAACGAGAATTATTAAATTCAAAATAATTATATATTTATATATTGGCTTTAAACTACTTTTATCTTTTAAAAAATATTGTTGTTAACATTCAGTAAAATTTCGAATTGACAGTTTTTTTTACAAAAAGTAAAAACTTAAAAGAAAATTTAACAAAAGTTGGTAAAAATTGATTTTTTGCTCAAATATCTTTTCAAAACTTTGAGATATTAATTCCAACTAATTTTAACTTATAAGAAATATTGTTTTCAACATTCGGAAAAATTTTGAGTAAAATCGAATTGACAGGTTTTTTACAAAAAATAAAAACTTAAAAAAACAATACTAAAACTTGGTAAAAATTTACTTACGACTCAAATAGCTTTTCAAAAATTAAAAATATTGTCTTCAAACACTTTTTATATCACAGAAAATATTGTTTTCGATATTCAGTAGTTTTTTTTTTATAAAAATCCAACAGTCCTTTTTTTCATAAAAAAATAAAATCTACAAAAAATAGTACGTAAATTTGGTAAAAATTGAAGTTCCGTTCTTGATATCTCTCAAATTACTGTCAAAATTTGACTGAACGTTGACAACAATATTTTTTAAAAGATAAAAGTAGTTTAAAGCCAATATCTCAAAGTTTTGAAAAGATATTTGAGCCGAAAATCAATTTTTACCAACTTGTATTAATTTTGTTGTTAATTAATTCTGACGTCGTTTTCAATTGGCAATCTGGAATTGTTCTTCGATTCGGAATCCCAATTGAACAGTTTTTTTTATTCCGAAGAATCTGAAGTTTGGTGAGAATGTATTGGTTGAGTATGACATGTGTCACATACATGTGTATTCGCGCTAAATTTCATTTTGTTTTTGTGCTGCAAACATGGAGGAAGTGAATTTGGATTGCTGCGATATTATTTAAGCTGTTCCTCCGAATACTTGTCCACTACATCCTCCACAAAGTTTTGCACTTTTAGTTTTTTGGCAAACTCCTGCAGGAGAAAATCAACTGCAATAATATCATCACTTGATGAAGAAGATGAGGAAGACGACTCCAATAATGTTTCTAACAAACTAGGAACACTTGTTACAATATTTTCAATATTGTTTTCCATTTTGATTATATTTTTTATAATTTTTATATCAATTTCAAGAAATCACTTCACTGCGTGGTATAATTTATGGAAACAAATGTGTTACAAAAAAAAATTTCATTTGTCAAGTGTGACATCTGACATTTAAAATTTATGAACGTGTGAGTGATTTTGCTTCTGATTCTGTTTTTAAAACCAGAAGGGAAATTCTCTTCTTTTCAGAATCAGAACTGTCACTTTTGCCCAATTGAACGCATTCAGAATGCTTTTTTTCACTTCCAGATTGCCAATCGAAAACGACGTAAGTGTGCGTGAAAATATGCTAAAATATTTTGTTGAAATGCACATCTTTCATCGAGATTACATATTATAACAATGTAAACAAATGGGTTTTGGAATGTGATACGTACGAAGGATTTACATATTCATATAAAGTAATTTTATTTAAAACTACATCACTAATTTTCAGTTTTTTAAAATAATTATTGCATACTTCTATTCGATAATAAATAAATCATATTATTCTATTGCGTTTCAAATAGACTGATTGAACAACAAACAGAATCAAACAGACAATTTTAGAAGGTACGAGTAGAAAGTTCTTTCTCAAATTTCCGACCTCATTGAACGAAGCTTTTGGTTACTTAAACGTCATTTCATGAAAACGTCAAAAATATACCCAATTTAGATTGAATAAAAGCTAAATAAACCACAAACACAAGACATAAGTTTAGGTTTACTAAAATAAATCTCAACATTCCAGAAAGAAGTGTAAGTTCCGAGATTAACAAGAATCAATAAATTTCCAATAGTATTTTTTAGTAAATTTATTCAATCGCTGGCAAGCAACCATCTCCGGAGAGCTGCTTTTTTGTATGTGCCTCACTGTCTGTCAATCAACAAATTTATCTGTGGGCTTGTTTCTTCTCCTTCGCAATCGCATATCAAGTTGTTTTTGTTTTGCTTTTTCCGTAGCTTGGTGATTTTCTTCATCATCGTAAATCTGTGTATTTTTAGATACAATAGACGTTTTCCAGCTGCTACCAGAATTTAAATAAAACAATGTCGTCCAACTTCAAATACACAATGCTTAAAACAGTTAAGCCTTACATTAAGTATGTGCCCCAGTTATCAAAGCCAGTATTACGTGTTCTCATCCAAGTGTCGGTGCACTATATTGAAAGCCGTAAATGTTCGCCAGAAGTTTTGGATCTGGCCCTCACGAAATTAACTCATTCCGGTTGTGAAATTCCAGAGAACTTCTGTGAATTATTTGCTGCCATTCTACAGATAATGCAAATATTTTTAAGGACACCCAAGGGCAGTGTCAAGGACGATGAATTACGCCAGTGTCTGAGGGAGTTAAAGTAAGTTTTATAAAGGGAATACTTAAAAGTAAACTAATAAGTTTTGTTGCAGGTTCACAGAAGAGTGCATTGACGATATTAGCAAGGTTTTGCACAATCACAGAGACTCGTTGACAAAGAACTTTTATGAGGTAAAATGCCTTAGGTCGCCTCCGAAAAGATTGCAGTGGCGAATTAATATTTCGCTCGGAGATTGGTAAGTGAAAGCGATTGTGTGTTGAGTCTTGCTTAGTGTAATTCAGCAAAAAAAACATACTGTAGGAATATCTTTTTAATCAAGTAATCGTTTAATTTTACAACTAAATCAAATATTATCTTTTTATTTTATTTTTGTTTTATTTATTTTATTTTAATATCGTCCCAACAAAAAGGGCGTATCTCCATTTTAGCAGTTTTTTATTATTAAGTAATTTTAATGAATTGAATATTAAAAACCTTTGCCGATTTAAAAAGAAATATTTATTAAGATAAACCAACGTTTGAAAATATTTGAATAGAATGAAAATTGTTTATTTGATCTTTACAGAAAATAGACTTAACTTAATTAATATACCTACACTACATACATATATGAAAGTAAAGTAGCCAAATCAACATTAACAATCATAGAACTTTGAAACCCTCCCTATTTAATTGAAACTTAATATTTTACGGTAGCCCCATTTTACCACATAAACATTTTAGTCATGGACAGGGAAATGGTTTCGTCATTAAATTAGTTACTTGTTTTTCTGTTGGTGTTTATTTAATTTCAATTTTTTCTTCTTCTGTGACGAAGAAATATTTCGTGCAAATATGTTTTGTTCTTTTTTGTTTAAGTTTGATTATTCGATTAAGTAATTTGCTTAGCCAGATTATTTCTTTAGCTGCATCTGCACCTCGGTAGTAGATTTTGGCATTTTGCGACCATTTCTTTGTCCTTGACTCATTGAAGAAATAGCTCGTCCTTCATGAGTAATAACTACACTAAAATTTGATCATCCGGTCTTAGAGCACCCGCCAAAATCAATGGCCAATTTGATAGTGTCAGCTATGTACCGAAATAACCTTTTTACACTAGTGACACTTTCGTGTTTCGTGAATTTTCTAGGATCTTGCTAAAAATCTGATCTTGTCCCTAGCATTTAATACATTATTGCATTGAAACGCCCTGTCTGTATGGAAAGTTATATCGCTTCATTTCATCTCTCCCTGTTGTTGAAGCCTTCATCATTGGCGTTGAAATCGCCTTTTTTCGTAAATGGGAAAAGTTGGAAGGATTTTTCTTGTATGCTCTTCTTGACTTTTATTTTATTCTTATTTCTGTTCGATTTCAAGTCCCAAAAAGAAGGACGCTTTCTTTGAAATTATTTTAAATTTATTTTTTTGAGCTCTTCTATAAAAGTTTCCAGTTCATGTTGATTATCCACGTACAGAAAAAGTATGACTTTCTTTACTTTTCCCTCCCTCATATACAAACAAGGATAACCATCACTAACTTTAAATCCTAGTTTACTAATAAAACTTCCGAACGCTTCGATGATTGCATGAATACCTTATCAGTTCCATCATCGTATTATTCAATATGTTTCATGTATAGCCAGTTGCATTCCTCCCTTTAAACAGTTCAACCGTAATACTCGAGCTTTTAGGAATGCTCATCAGTATATCCTGGAGACCAACTTCGGTCGTACTATCAAGTTCAGAGATTCGTTATTATGACGTACAACGCGAATGTGGAATGCCTTACCACGCTCTGTCTTTCCTATTCATTTAAATACTCAGAAATTAAAAATCAATGTGCACCGCCACCTCCTTTAAAACCCTTTCTCCCTTTCCTTATGCTCACACTGTGCCTCTGCATAATAAGGGTAGTAATATCCCCTTGAATGTGCGCTGCTTATAAAAAAGAACATTTTTGTTAAATCCTTTTAAAATAAAAAACAAACTAGATATACATATCTAATCAATGTAAAAGTCACGTAAGTATCATGAAGGATTGATTATTCAATTCACAGTTCAATTAATTGATCTTAAAACTCTTATTACTTCAAGGCTTTGCCATAAGATTATCTATTGTTCGGTTCTTAAGTGATCAAAGGGAAATTTGTAATAAACAAATATCTGTTTTATTTTTTTCAGTGGTATCATACAACTCTCACAACCAACAATCATAATCCACTTTCAAACTCCAAACGGCGAATATAGAACATTGGAATTTCCGGTAGCTATGTTTCATCGTTTGCGATACAATATTGCCCTGCTGCTAAAAGAGATGCAATCCCTTGAGAACCGTGCCCTCATGAAGAAGTACACCACGTAAATTCTGTTCTGCAACTTACAATCAACGCAAAACTTACTTGCTGCTATATTCTTTTCATTCCTATTTCTGTAACCTATTCCCAATATTTAAAGAAGAAACAAAAATAAAAACAAGTGTGCTACGTTCGATGTTACTGCAATTGGTCGAAGTGTCGCTTCTGTAATCAATGTACTATGTCTAACTTCGACTACAATAAGATATTTAATGTATTATTATTGTTGAATTGTTTAATTCTATGTAATTGAGTAGTAAGGCTGTATTATGTAGTATTAGCTATATATTAATGTTCGATGTGCCAGTCAAAAAACAAAGTTTGAGATAAAAAAGACATATATACAAGAAATAATTATAAAATTATACAAAAAATGTATTTGCCTATGCAATTGAATGGTTTATTTTTAAATTAATTATATTATATATAATTGTACTATTATTGTATATATATATAAAAGATAAAATAAAACCGAGTGAGAAATTACACAACCAACTAATGTTTCTGTGGTATAATTTTAATACATATTTTTCCTTAAGCGTACATTAATTTACTTTTTATTTTTGAAAAAGACTGGGTCGACAGATCATAATATGACATTTAATCCTTCATTTTAAAGGCTTTTGTTTTATTTACAAATTTGGTATACCCTTTAATTTATTTCTCTAGAAATTTCAATTAGTTGTTTTGTTTTTCATGTCGCCGTTTTGCTTTTAGTCAGATGCCATGGACTGTACGCCAAGTGTTTCCAGAATAAATTTTCTGCACGGGACAATTGCATGAGAATTTGAATTAGTTCCCCTACAAGGTTCAAATCACAAATTGAAAAGCTGCTCCAAAGTTTAGACGATTAAATGGTATATTAACAACCAAAACATTCGAAATCGTTGTGAGTCAAACCCGCAAATCCTGCATGAGATTGAACTTTATCTAGATCGGGTCACAGTGTGGTGTACAGCTTTCTAAAGCTGCATTCTCGGCCCAAACTTTTTGAAGAAAACGCACGCACTGAACTCGTCATTGGAAACCGTTGTTAAAACTGCTGAAGGTATTTTTGTTCTGTCTAGTGTCAAGTAAGTTCTCATGTATGTAACTCGGTTTGGTCTATGCCGAATACTCGTCACAAGGAACATTTCCTAATATAGCCATTTCGCGAAACTTTTAATTTCTTTATTTTTGTTTGAACTGTACACACAAAAATAAAATAAACCTTCTCTTAAAAGAGTTGTGCAAATTTCTTACTGTAGCAATATTCAAGAGCCACCCTGCATTCAAAAATTAAATAAAATCACACTTATTAATTAAACATGCTAACAACATTGGAATTTTTATTTATGAAATATTTGGACAAAAATGCTCATTTGTTTCTACTGCAAATAATGCTTTTTGCCATCAATGTCGCGTAATCTCTGGGCTGCTTGCTCAGGAGTTAGATCCCGCTGTGCTTGGCACAAAAGTTCAAAGCCAACCATAAACTTGCGAATAGTTGCAGAACGCAACAAGGGTGGATAATAGATTGCATGCAGAGTCCAATGAGCGTCATCTTTTCCCATCTCCTCGCCAGTGGGGGCACCATGCCAACCCATGGAGTAGGGGAATGAACAACCAAATAGGTTGTCATACTTAGTGGTTAACTCCTTTATTGTCAACGATAAATTCTCAATTTGAGTCTTTGTCAAATCATTGATTCGCTTATTTTTATTGCGAGAAATCAACATGGTTTCGAAGGGCCAAGAAGCCCAGTATGGAACAACAACCAGCCAGTCTGGATTCTTAACAACTATTCGTTCTTCTTTGGCTAGTTCGCGTTCTACGTAATCATCCAGCAAAGCACGCTTGTGCTGCTCGTAATAGCTTTTTAGATTCTTATCTTTAGTTTGTGGTTCTGAAGGGAAGAAAGAACATGCCCAGATCTGGCAATGGGGATGGGGGTTGGAGCAACCCATTGCTGCACCTTTGTTCTCAAATATCTGCACCCAAGTGTATTTCTTTTGAAGATCATTGTATTGGTTAATCCATCTTAGAGAATTATATTAATAGGTATGCGAGTTATAAATCAAATTAGAAAAATGATTACTCTCTGATAACTGCAGCAATTTCTACTGAACTCATCAACGGCAAAGTCGTGTTGGACTTTGGATGGAAACACATTACCCTACAGGTGCCTCGTGCTGGTGCCATCTGAAACAAGGGGTCACTGCTGACCGGTGGGTCTGGAACACCTTCAAGCAAAGCAGGAAAATCGTTTGTAAATACAAACGTAGATTTATAAGCTGGGTTTTTCTATTGGAACCAACTGAAAGTTTCAAACACTGAATTTGTAAAATAAAAACAAAGAACTTACGACACCATTAGGGCGGCTTACGCCTGGACAAAGGGGATTTGTTGGGTCGAATTCGGGGAGCTCGTTTTTCTGAGGGGATTCCTGTTGACCTGACCAGGGGCGCTTCATGCGATGTGGACAGACCAGTACCCATTGTCCAGTAAGTGGATTTAAGCGCCGGTGCTGATGTTCTAGAGCAAGTTAAAATTAGAATAGCTTAGTTCCTTTCAATTACTTACGCAACTATGTACCTACCTGTTGCAACAAATTCTTCGTTGGTGGACATTTTTCTACAGCTACCTGTGCTCGATATGGGCTTTGGTTTAGAATTAGTTAAAGAATGAACAAACTTAACTGAATTACTCTTGTTTTAAGCAAATGCACTTATTACCCAATCAACACTTCAATCCACAATTGATTCAATTATTTAAGAAAATAAAAATTAACTAACTTGTTTACGCTTTTGATGTTGAGGAAGAAAAACTGATAATGATGATAAGAGTATTCACCATCGATAGCCGTGATCGCGATCCCTCTCCAGTTTTCTGTTTATCATTTATGACCTGGAGCTGGAAGCAACTATCGATAATAATCGATAGTTTTAAAATCGATTGCTTCCAAAACATATTGGTCGCATTCGGAAAGCTAGTGGCTACGTAGTCGAAATTCAACTAGATTTGTGAATGCAAAACTTCACTGCAAAGCTAGTCAACCCTGAGCTGTCATATTAATGACAGATGCAAAAGTAAACAAACGCAAAATCGGAAACATTTGAGAAAGTTTTGAGAATTTTAAACAATATTTTTAAATTAAATAAAAACAAATACAAAAATTAGATATAATGAGCGATTCGGAAGAAGATGAAGTCATAGGTATGTGAAATAGTTTAATTGTGGTCAATTTAAGACACTTCATATATTTGCCAAATAGCTAGAGCTGTGATTGCCGTAAACGATCTCCTCGCAGTGGGTTCCTTATCTGATCAATTTCAAAGATACATTAAAGAAGATCGCGTAAGGAATACGAACTATTATGAAGTAATAATTCCAGATTACAGTTTAGAAGAATTCCGTTGCCATTTTCGAATGAGTCGAAGTTGTTTTTCGGTAATTTTTGTTTGTTTATATAAGTATGTTATTAATTAGTTCTTTAAAGGATCTTATGACAAAGATTGGAAATCTCAAGTGTGTTCATCAGTTGGAAAAAAAACTTTTGTATACTATTTGGATTTTAAGCAAACAAGAGAGTTTTTTGTCTTCTGGCGATCGTTTCAATTTAGCACCAAGTTCAGCACACAATTCATTTTGTGAGATTCTGGATTTGTTGTGTTCCCTTTTGGCTCAATAGGTACATTAAGTGGCCATCAATAAGCCAATATAATGATATATTCCGGGTATGTGTACATACAATTTTTGACAAATTCAGTTCATCATTTTGAAATAACACATACATAAATATTCTAATGAAGGTATTTCGAGAAAAATCAGGAGGTTATATTCCCGGGATCGTTGGTGCGATAGATGGGTGTCACATTCAAATAAAACAGCCGGTCAAGAACCCTATAGACTACTACAACAGAAAAAATACGCATTCGATTATTTTACAAGGTACACTTAATATATATTAATTTTAACAAATATATTTACATATTAATTTCTTTAAAGGGAGTTTGTGACCATCGAGCTGTTTTCATCGATATTTATGTAGGCGCTCCTGGTCGACTACATGATGCTAGAGTTTTTAGAAATAGTCCTCTCTCTGATCAATTGATTCAATTCTTGCCTGCCTAATAACTCCCTTCCGTGACAATGGACACCTTCTCGAAAGGCAAATCAATTTCAATACACGCCTAAGCAGTGCCAGAATAACCATGGAGCGAACTTTTGGTTTTCTCAAAGGCCGATTTCGTCGATTGAAATATTTGGATGTTTCAAGTCCTATGCTGGCCAATAAAATTATAACAGCTAGTTGCATTTTGCACAACCACATTCATTTATTTAATGAATCTGGAAATTTTTCTGACATCGAATCTGAAAATAATGACGATCTGGGAAATGATTTAAATTCAAGTCAAAACATGGAAAACCAAGAAAGAAGCAGCTGTGCTAGAAAAAGAAATTTCTTGTTGAACAATTTTTAAAAATAAAATATGTACTTTTTTCAATGAATTTTTTTATTTGTAATTTGTTTTGTTTACAAAAAAAGGAACTTCAATTTGCCTTCATGGCTAAAAATCTTATTACTTAACTTATAAACTAATCTTAACCTAACTATAAGCTTTCTTAAAAATAAAAATAACACACTTAATACTAAACAAAAAAAAAACAATTCATTTAAAAAAAAAGTATTTCATCACAGTTAAAAACAAAAATTATAGAATTAATTAACAAAAAAAAACACACGATAACTCTCCATCCAATCTCTGCAAGTTCTCAGTCATCTAAAAAATAAAAATATTAGGAGAATATATTTTAAGAAATTAAATTAACTTACTTGTTCTATTTTCTTTTTCTTCCTTGTATTTAAGCATTTCAAATTCCAACTTTTTCTGTTTTAGAACTCGCAGTTCCTTCAATTCATTTAGCACCCCTCGTGCGATTTCCACCTTTTCCTCCTCCAGTGCAACTAATTTTGAGCGAAGGGTTGCTTGTTTGGTGGTAGAGGGAGTGCAATCCGAGGGAGTGCAATCCGAGGGAGCACACAGCGATGAAGGGTTCAGAGAGCTCACTGTAGGCGCATCCCTGACATTAACTTCGTCTTCATATATCAGGCACATTTGTTCGAAGTAGGGCCAGGACATGCGCCCTCGACCTGTGGAAGTTTTTTTTGTTGTTATCCAGGATGCGGTTATACCTTATCTTTAAATTGCCCAGCTTCTTTTCCAGCGAGCTCTCTTTAAAATTGTAGCCTTTACCCTCCATCGCCTCCTTAATTTTAAGGAACACCGTCCTGCGCCTGATTTTTGGGTTTCTTAGCTCATGTTTGTGCCTGTTACATTCTTCTAAAAACAGAAGAACGGTGCGGTGCTCCCAAGAAGATTCTAAAAATGAAATCTTTATGAATAGGGTATTCTTTTTTTAAATAAGAGACAATTTAATTTTACCTTTCTCTATATTGCCTGTGTTTTCTTGTGCATAATCAAGATTTGTTGGAGTAGACACTGAATCTGTAATAATATTGTTAGATATATTTTTTAGCTTACTACATTGAAATAATTTAAGATTTTTCAAAATAACTCAAATTTACCTTCCACCGTATGTTCTGCATTTTGTGCACTCAAACTTTGTTCCATGAATGCTGCGGCATACACTGGATCTGAAACAAAATTGTTAAGTGAATTGTTTTGTTTATTGCACTTAAAAAACATTACCTGTTAAGATTTTATTGCAAATTTCTTCATCTGCCTCTATTTCGTAATGTATTTCTAAATACTGCACAATAAGTTTCATTTTGAAATGTTTGTATCTTTTTTAAATTTTTTCAACAGCTGATTGTGAAACGTCAAAATCAACTACTTTTGTAGCTAGATTTAGCCAATCAGAACCCCTTGGCTACGTAGCCACTAGCTTTCCGAATGCGACCATTCTTTAGGGTACAAATTTATAACCTTCTAAATATTATTTTAAAATTGTACCCATTCCTTTTTTATTCGTTTCAATAATTAGTATTATTATTATTTATAATATTAAAAATAAGCAAACAAACAAGGCGAAGGCACTGCTATTTACAAGTGTCTATAGTGACAAACTTCAATCGGACATAATGTTCTGTTTTGATAATTGTTCTTAGGTATTTGTGGGGGTGAGTCGAGGTAACGAATGAACTACCGAATGGATAGAGAATTTAATTATTACTATAAAATGTTTGATTCTTATATTTAATTTTAAATAATTATTTGGGGTCAGAGACCCCAAAAGGGTTTCAATCCCAAATAGTGATTCAATTAGTTGTACAAAAATGAGTTGAGTAAAGTATTTAATCTGAGGGCCACAGTACATTCTTAAAATTGCAATTTTTTGTTCGGAACTGCTCGGATCGGCCTCATTGAACAAAGCTTATGTCAGAAATACTAATTTCAATGTTTAATTGATAAACGACTATGCGCATCGAAAAGGAAATGAAATATAGCTAACAGTTGCCATTTAGCAAGAGCTTTTAAAACATAGATAACATTAAAAACAAAAGTCATATAATAACCCATACATCTTAGCCTCCCTATCATTATATTTATAAGTTTACAAAATAATTGTAACTGAAACTTTTGTCGGCAAGACTACGATAACTTAAGTGGCAATACCTACATATGTGAATGATTATGATACCACTGTAAAAGTTGTATTCCACTATTTTTGTTTTATCACATTACTTTGTACAAAATAAATTAACGTGTTTTTTATTAAAGCAAAGAAATACAAAATTGCTCTGACCACAAAAGATAAGATAGTAATATTGTTTGAAAAGTGTTTCCATTAATTAAAAATAAAATTACCGTTAATTTGTATGCAGTCCAATATCTCCTGGCAAAAGCAATAGCAAATGATTGATTTATAACAAAATAAAACTTTAAACATGTTTTAATAAAGTAACAAATTTGTTTGGATATGCTGTAAAATTGGACATGTTGTCATAAAGATTATCTTCAGTGTCGAATTCATAGATTATTTATGCAAAATCTTTCGGACACACGATATTTTATAAAATCTGTTTATATCTAAATACCTTACAGTTAGGGGTTTATCAGTCAAATTTTTGCAATTTGATGGTTAACAAAATAGGTACAGATAATTTCTAGCTTGCCCTGCTATTTAAAGTCGAAGAAAAAGAAAATAGTTTGTAATGTACTGTACCTACATAGTCTAAATAGTAATGACTTTTAAGTTAAAAACATTACATTACATCATGAAAAAAGTAACGTAACCTTTATAAAAATGTATACATATAGGTATTTTACTATAAATTATATAATATAATTATAATGTAAGAAAAGTAGACCTTGTAGTTTCATAAAAGTTAACTTGAATTTTTCGCACCCTTGACTCCTTATAGCTGGCACTAAACAGCAACTAAATTTCATGGTAGCGCATACTTGATAACTTTGTTTACAGTGCTCTGAGAAACTCAAAGCGGCTTAGTACTCAGTTTTAAAGTTTCAACTCAACCGCTAAAAATATACGAAGGTTATAGCTTCAGGAGAAATTTCGTTTATTTCGAAATTATTAGTCTTCGTAGAGTTAGTGGTATCTATGTACATACATATAAAACGGATGTTATGTTTATGTCGCACCCTTAGAATGAAAGTGACCTAACTCAAAAATTCATTACTTCCGATATATATACAGAGTGTTGACAAATTGTACATGCATTTTGAATACGCACAAACATTTATTAAGATATTTTCATTTTCTGGAAATATTGTTGATTATTGTGCCATCATGTTGATGTTGTTGATGTGAATTTTACAGCCTTTTAAAATTGTTTAACAAAATGTTGCTTCATGCCAACTTAATTCCAGAAATTAAGGATTCTTTTTCTTTAAACTAACGGCCACCTTTACAAATCGCGCTTACTATCCATCCCTAAATATTTTCAATGATGTTTAGATCGGGTAAGTACCGCAGCTTTTGAAGGACCGAGAGTATTCAAGTTTTTAATATGAACGCCTAGTGAATAGTCGCGGCATCATGTTGGTAGCCCAAGTTTTTGGGTCCAAAAATGTAAGGACATTTAGAAAGATTTCTTTCCATAATTTCCTTATACCCACCTGCAATCATTTTATATGTTACTGCTGGTCATACCATAACATCTCATCCAGAGCCCTTCATGTTTATTCCGTACGAATCTTGATTTTTTTAATAAGCTATTGCACGCCGATTTAGCCTTTAATCTTTAGGCAAATCAATTGAATCTACCCATTTTTCTTAACATTTTTGATCAAGACTAGTTTTTGATGTGAGAAATACAACGCAAGAATAAATTATTTTAAAATTGTAATTCTAACAGTTTTCTGCAGGCAAAATTATGTTTGAAATAGATTCCTTTTTTGTATTCATTACAATTTCAAATAACAGTATGATCTAAATTAGGCATTTTGGCTTTTGTCTTTCAGTTCAAACCAAGATCGACTTAAACCTCCAAATCGAAAACAATAAAATTATTATGCAATTATCAAAAGATTATTTGAATAATTGTGATTCATACCTCGAACGCTATTTACATATGTGAATTGTGCTAGGTTGGCAAAGAACTTAGTCGGTCTTTGCAGGAGAAAGCATATATGTAGGTATTTACAATTGTAAATGAGGAATTGATTTTGTGTTTGAATAATATATTTAAAGATTGAATATTTTTGTAAGATATGATTTATTCGATATTTATAATATGGCTTATTAAACTATATATAATGACCATTTAAACCCATAACGTTTTACCAATTTATTAATCTAAGAGGATAATTCAACTCCCAGAATCCGACAGTCTTCTTAATTTCAAAAAGCACTGCACTTAACTACACAATGCTTTTTTTCTTAAACATATTCAACAAAAATTGTATTTCGGGCTAGAAATGATTTTTAACAAAATTTTTAATCTTCATAATAAAACAAAAACATGACATAAAATCTTTTTTTTTTAAAATCGATTGCACTTAAAAGACAATATTTGTCTCAACAAACAAAATAAAACAATATGTTACCTTCGTTCATAATAATAAAAGTATTTACGAACTACGGATATATTGTTTTTTAAACAAAAAATAATAACAAATACAATAACGAGAAAAAACTACATCTTATCGGCTAACATTTAACAATTTTAAGAATACGAATACTAAATTGGCAAATCCGGGAATTCTCTCTGGCACCATTGCCCTAGGATCTTACGTAACTAATAGTAAGTTCTAGATACACGGATTATACATTACATATATTATGTAGGTTTCTAAAATTTAATTTATCTGAGAAGGCTAAATTTGAATGTTAAGTATTTATAGTTTACAGTTTTATTTATGTTTTGTGATTACAAATGGCCATTCATTGAATCCATATTGCTGCGTAAGTAAACAGGAGCTGTGAAGGACTTGCCTTTGACCAATTGTTCCAAGTTTTCGCCTGCATAACTAAGGAATGGTGAGATCTCGCATTCATTGCCATGAACTATTCCACCAGCTGCTTCAATGTACTTTTTGTGCAGCCGATAGAGATCGTTCCGGGCAGTCGATGGACAATCTTTGCCAGCACTATCGGCATTTTTGAGTGCACTGAACTCTTCATCTCGTGGAACTTCCATAGCCACGAATTTTTGAGCGAACTCAAAGACATCAAAGATGAATTTTTCGATTTTGATGCCATTAGGCTTTTCAGGTGTAATGCGTTTGCCGGAGTTATCAACAAATGGAATCTTTTTCTTCGCGACGTGAAGCTTTAGTTCTGATTCAAAATTGTGACCAACTTTATGCAGGAAACTAGATGTAAAGAAATGATTGCAAATATTTCCGGCACTAAATGTAAGTCGCCCATCGGAATTACGCATTTCTGCTGTTTTTGCAGTTATCTCACTATATTCAACGACCTGGTACTTGCCATCGACCATGCAAACCACCCCAACAGGTTCATTTGGATTGGACTTTTCGACAACCTTTGCAGCGCAATCAGCATTCTCTTTTACACAAAAACCAATGAACACCGGATCGGCGACCTTGATCAAAATATTGTCCACACTGTGAGCATGCAGGTACTGGATACCTCTAGTAGTCATGTCTTTTAGAATACCCCGATTCTTCATGGCTCGGTAAATTCCTCCGTTGCCATCGGGAGCACGTGCAACCCGGTGCTTTTGATCCAATATTATTTTACCATCATATTCGAAGCATGGCAGGGATCCTTGCTCGAAGAGAATCACATTTTCTCTCTTTAATCCGAAATAGTTGTTGGCCACGAAGTAATCAAGAGTAGCGCTGATTGTGTGTTCTGATGTCATAATGTACCATGTAATTCTTCCACGTTGTCCAGTGTAATCGAATGCCAATTGTTCCAATTTCATTATACGTTCAGCTTGAATACGGAAAAGTGTTTTACGAGACTGAAGTTCAACATCGTACATGCCTTTGGGATGAGCAAAACCTAGGCGTGTTCCTATGGAATAAATAAACAAAAGAAGTTTTAAAAATGTCATGAAGAGAAAAGTTAATATAAGCTTAAAATTAAACTATTTAAAGACACACATGAAAGTGATATAAAACTCTTGTAAAATTATTTATCAGGTCAATGATTTAGATTATATGGTTCTATGCGACAAGGAAGTTATTATTTTTATATCGGGAGTGGTTTTTATAACCACCTAATCATATAACAAATGGCTTCAATTGTAAAGCGTAATGTATATTTGCATTTTTGAAGAGTTGTTAAGATCAGTTAGGGTAATCTCGTTTATTAGATTTTAAAATATTAACAAGGTTAAAAACTTAATGAACTTTATGAATGTTGGACCATTTTTTTTTGTTTGAAAAATACATGCTATGAATAAATTATGCTGGGATTATTGGTTTAAAATGGTCTTAGCCAACATATTCAAAAGTGCAGAATATTGTTCTTTTTAATTCGCTAAAATTGTTATTTTTTAAAATGTTTAATCAATTGTAGAATTCAAGATAATAAATAGACTTTCAATTTCGAAGGCAGTTGCTAGTAGAATTTACTTTTCAAATGTGATGAGATAATGATAAATTAATTTGTTATCAAAACATTTTGCACATAATGTCACCGATTTGGTAACAAACATGGTTTTGAGAACATATTTTTTTAATTAAAATGTTTGTAAGACAATTGAGATATTACCAAGCTGATGGGCAAATCAAATAATGTTTTAATTTCATGGTTACAAATATTTAGACATATGTACTTTCTTTTAATATTTGAAGAATTTTGTTTGTGTATATACACCTAAAACATTAGGCTACAAATAGAGAAACATACAAAAATTCCCCTAGTGAAAATCGTTAACCAAGATACTATATATTTTTATAATATTGGAGTAATTTTTCAGTTTTAATTTACACTGCCACACTTTTTTTTTTATATTGTACGCGCACTCAAGGGGATATGAATACCCTTATAATGATTATACACAGTGCGAGTAATTAGGAAGGGAGGATAGAATTTGAAAGGAGATACTGTAATGAGTGGAAAATATTGAGTCTGGTAAAGCATTCCACATTCGTGTGGTGCGACTAAGAAAAGAATCTCTGCACTTTACAGTACGACTGAAATTGGGCTCAAGGGTAAACTGATGGGCATTCCTAAAAGAACGAGAATTGTTTGAGGGGAGGAATGCAACTGGCTATTTCATTAGAGCATTGCTTATGGAAGTAGCGATAAAATAATGAGAGACATGTAACCTTACGACGGTGCTCGAGAGATGCAAAAGTTTCAGTTAGACAGTGGTCACCTATCATTTTTAGAGCTCTCTTTTGAATTCTGTCCAAGAGACTCAAGTGGGTTATAGGAGCACCTGCCCAAATATGGGACTTGTACTCAAGTTTTGGACGCATATAGGCTTTATAAATTATATCTAGATCAGAAGGGGTAAAAAACTTCTTGCATCGTCGGAGAAAACCTTAGCAGCATTTTTGGCGATGTCAAATATGTGATCACTTCACAACAAGTGGTTTGTAATGCACATACCAAGGACTGATAGCTGTTCAGTCTCCTCGATGTACCACTCATGGATAGAGGCTTTGGGGGAGGGTTACGCTTTTGCGACAGTAGACAGCATTGAGTTTTCGAAGCATTCAATTCTACACGGTTTTTGATTCCCCATTGTACAATGCTTTCAAGATCAGAATTTAATAAGATTATCATACGTTGCCGTTGGTAGTCCACACTAAAGAACAAGGATGAGAATCTAAAAACGAATATGAAAAGCTGAGTGTACTGTCATTAGCGAAACAATTTAGTTTGTTAGAAGTTTCAGACAAAAGATCATTTATAAATATAAAGGAAGAGAGTCTGAGACAAAACGGAGCCCTGGGGCACACCAGCGTTTATATTTTGTGGATATCAGATTTGAACTACTTGAATTGAACGGTCCGAAAGGTAATTTCTAACCCAACGAAGAAGATTATTAGCACACAACGATATTTAAACTTTAAACCTAATTTTAAGTATTTACAAACATGTAATTGTGTTTAGATTTTTATATCTCTTGTTGGATAGGTTATCCTGGATATGTGGATTTGGAGTTACCTTATAGAACGAGTTGGATACCTTAACTGAGATAGCTGGCAAAAAATAAAAACAACTTTCAGCTCCTCAAAAAAAGCAGACAAACATTTAAATTTCAAGGTCCAATATCATTGTTAAATTAAATTTTTAAGAAATTATTTATTATATTATACCAAAAAAATACAATAGTCTAGTTACTTTAAATTCAACCATATGTTGCATTAACTGTTGTGTCAGATACCCACATATGTACATTGTAAATATACCAGAAATTCTGGAATACCTTTGGATTCCTTTTTCAACATGCCACATGTTTTGCATTGCGTTGTTGAAATCCTTTGCGTTGTCTGAACCTGCTCATTACTTTCCAATTAAAGTTATTAAAAAAAGAGGCTGAGATTTAACTGATAACTTCTCATTTTTACACTCAAAAATTAGCAAATGATATTTATATGTAAAATGTATTTTAAGTCCATATCTCTGCTGTTTCAACTTGTAAAAAATTTGTAGTTTAATAGCAAAGGTTTGTGCCCTTTCTTGCAAAAGAATTACAAATTTAATTTTGATAAGTTAGAGTTTTTTACCAAATTCTCATAAATTCACTAAAGGTAGATGTTTTTTTTTCAAACCTTTTTCAATCCATAAATCTGTTAGGATTTGAAAAAGATAAACGTTTACAAATTATAGAAATATTTAAATATTCTAAAATGCTGCACACATTTTTTGAATAAATTAATGCATATTGCACCCTACGATAATTAACATGGCCTATAATAACATGGCCTATAATAACTGCATCTTTTTCTTAGGTTTTTTTTGATTATATAAGAACATATGTTTTAGAAGAAGATATTTATTAAACTCATTAATTCAACAGCAGTGAAAAAATCGCCACATCTATTTCTTCATTATATTACAAAAATGCCACATTACCTCTTATCGTTAAACAAAACCTCTTGATAATAAATTTTGTTCCATACTCAAAAGCTTTATATATGTATATATTTGTGTGTTTTGTTATTACAAATACATACAATTCAAACAAATATCTCACACCTTCAAGTGTTAATAGGTCTACTTTAAAATACAAAATAAGGTTGTTGATTTCCGGTTAAATGATTCACATTTGATAATGTGGCTCTAATCTATGTGCAAGATCTAGAAATTTTGAATTATAATAAATGTCTCAAAATTGAACCGAAAAAAAGTTTAATATTTCTTTGGATTTTTTTTGCTAAACCAAGGCATTGCATATTACACTCATCTGCTTGTATGGTGAGCCATGCGAAAAACTGTTTTCAGGCATCATAGTGCACTGATCAATTGATCAGTTAATTTCAATACAAAATTATTCATTTTAACCCTTAACAAAGATATGCAGGTTTCTTTGGATCTACCAGTTTACAAATATTTCGAGGAAATTTGGATTTTATCATGTTGCTAAGCTAACACAAACAATCTTAAACTTATTTCAATGTTCAAACTAGTTAAACTTCCTAATTTTTTTTGTAGTATTAATCCAGGCTTGATAAAGCTTCGTTTTTTGTTTTTTTTTTATATTAAATAAAACACGAATTCTATTTTTATGTTGCAACACATTAATAACAGATTAAAAGAAAACAACAAATTTGAATAGTTTGCCTGTTTTACCGGTACCAAAAGGTTGTATATTTTTTTGTTTTTCTATTCAAATCAATTTAGTTTTATTCAACCTTAATACCAACCAAAAATAACAACAATAAATTGGTGAGGTTATTTGCACAATGATGTTATATTTTTAAATAAATACCACAAACAATGTATGTTATTGATGATAAGTTCGTTGTTGGTTTACAAGAAAGTCAATTGTTATTTATCTCAACTAAGCATTTTATGCATAAAACACAATGCAATTGCAAAATCAATAAGATATATCTCAAGGTCAAACAGTTTTCTGTAGAAACATTAACTATATGCCCTACAATATACAAAACCTTATCATGCTAACTACTTAACCAGTTTACACAATTTTAATTTTATATTTTGTGGTAACACAATTTCAATGACCTTTCAATGAACAATTTGGTTATTTAAAGAAAGATTCAAGGGCGGGTTTGAGAAAGTATGTAACATTACATAAATGTAATGGCACTATTTTAAGTAATTTTCTGAGTTATCGATACAAAGTTGTTGATATTTTAGAATATAATGAATTAAAAGGAACGATAGCACATACTGTAACGAACATTACCGTAGAGCTTCTCAAAAGCTTAAATCCTTTAATCATTTGGTGAATTACTTTATGTTGAATGATGTATCATTATGATTTTATTGAAATTAATACGTTTTTGTTCTAAAGACAACAGAAATATCATTTTCGAGAATAATAATTAAAGTACATGCATACGTTTGTAAACCCTGATCTGTTTACGGTGCAGAAGCATGGACTATGACATAAGCACCTTGGGTCGTTTCGAGAGAAAAGTTCTTCGTGCGATCTACGGTCCCATATGCATAGAAGGGGAGTGGAGGAGAAGATGGAACGACGAGCTGTACGGGCTGTACAGCGACGTAGACTTAGCCAGAAGGGTTAAAGACTAAGATGGTTGGGTAACGTAGAGCGCATGGAAATCAATGCTCCTGCCCGGAAAGTCTTCGAATCCACACACACAGGACAGCGCAGTAGAGGAAGTCCGCGAATCAGGTGGCGCGCACAAGTGGAAAGTGACCTTACCCAATTTGGAGCGCGAAACTGGAGACATCTAGCTAGGGACCGAGCTAGATGGAGAAGTTTGTTGGGTGAGGCCCTAGTTCACACAGGACTGTAGCGCCACCTTAAGTAAGTAAGTAACGTTTGTAAACCTGTGAGTGCAGGACAAAATTGGCCTTATTCTTAGCCTGTTTGATTAACATACAAATAAATTATTTATTTAAACTACATTGATGGAAGAGGATCACTGCTTAACCTCTCATTAATCATGTCCCAAAGCAAAGAAAATACAAAATTGTGAATCCAAATCGATGACAACTTTGCTAACTTATTAGTTCAAACCAACTGATTTATGAATTTTAAAGTCAAGAAAAATTGAATTAGCAATTGTTTTGTCTTTGTAGACCAGAGCTAAAAATTTATTGGATGGGTATTTTTAACGCAAAGTAAATCAAGTAAAAGAAATTCCCTTCTATCCACAACTTGTTTACTCATCGCAGGTTTCAATGTTTACAATGCGAATGCACCGGTGTGGGTCACAATAAGTCTCTTTGTTAAAACGATATTCTACGCATATAATGTGCACATTTACAAATTATTGTTGTTATTTACAGTTCTTACAATCAGAAAGAAGATCTCTTACCTTTTTTATTTATTCAATTACGTTAAATACTAACGCTAGGTTTACAAACAAAACTTATATCTAAAAAAAAAAATTATATATATAAATATATTCTATACATTAAAATATACTTTAAACATTACTAATAATAATATGACACATAAAGCTAAGAATTATTTAAATAGTGAGAGAAAAAATGTATTTTGAAGCTATCTGATTTGATATTTTGATTAATAGAATTTAAAATAAAATTATTTTCATTATATATATGCTTATTAACTGGTTAATTGGACTGTTAGAACCATAGTTTGATCGGCTAAGATTTGCTCGAATTGGAAATGGATCCATTCAGAATTCCAACAATAAAGCAGAGTTGCAAATACTTACGGTGAATAGTAAGCGATGGAAGACCTATAAGTTGTTGCCTAACGGAATAGGAAGGCAAAGCTAATTCATGTGTCTGTGGGAGAAATCGTAAAATAAATCTTAGGAATCTTCTTTGAACACCTTCAAGTCTATGGATATGATTCGAGTAATAAGGGGCCCAAACTATACAACCGTATTCAAGGACTGGGGCCCTACTATGTAACTCGATTCTACAATGAAATTGCTCGAATTCGGAAAATTGGTACTATGATACTATTTGATTACTTTCGAACAAACGAGAATCGAATAGTTCTAGTAGTGCCAACTATATTCTTATGAACTTTCGAATAAACGAGGAACTACGTAACTCGAAAGTGGAATTCAAAACAAGGCAAAATCGAAAATAATCGCTCTACATCAAATGTGTTTGCGAACGAAGTTTTTTTTGCCAAAGTATAACTAAAATGTTAAAAATTATTAATATGCAATTTGAATTTGAGAGTTTTTCATTCAATTTTTTGTGTTTTATTATTTTACTACCCCAATTACACCAGGAATTCGTGATTTTTTTTTTTAAATGCTATAAAATCATCGAGTGTAGCTTCAGCTGTGTGGCACGTAGCGCCGTCCTGTTGAAACCAAATTTTGTCAATATCCTCCTCCTTTTGTGAACAAAAATTCGTTCAACATGGCCCGATAACGATCGCCATTGACTGTAACGGCCACTCCTTGCTCGTTTTCGAAGAAAAATGGCCCAATTATGCCTCTGGACCAAAATTCGCACCAAACAGTGACTCGTTTTGGGTGTATCGGCTATTCAATGTATGCGTACGGGTTTTCTGTGCCCCAAATGCGACAATTTTGCTTGTTTACATACCCACCAAGATTAAAATGAGCTTCATCTGAAAAGATGATGAAGCGTGTACACAACCATATTCGTACAGCGTAAAGATAAAACTAATTATCTGTGAAATCAGACATGAGCTAAGTGTAACCATTTACAAAATAAGCACTAGTTAAAAAAAAAAACGTTCGATGGCGGACCCTATATGTGCAAACCTTTTCTTACTCAGCTCCATTATTTTGGAGTTATCTCTTATTCATCTGCGTTCAGTTTTCTCGTACCGTTCTTCATTTCCTTGCAAATTAAACCAAATTCCAACGGTGTCCATTTTTGTTATAATTATTCTTGTCCAAACATTTTGATATTTTATTTTTGTTTTTTTTTTCTTTGTTTTTAAAACTGTCAAACGACTCGATACTCGTTCGAAAGTAGAAATTTGTTTGAAAACAAGTTGGTATAACCGGCATTCGATTCTACTTTCATACGTAGTACGATTTGAAAGTAGAATCGGAAATGAGTTTCGAATAGAATCAAAAGTAGAATCGATTTACATAGTAGGGCCCCTGATCTGACAAACGATACATACAGAGTTTTAAGGACATAAGGATCTCGGAATTCCCTGCCAAATCTTTTTATAAAACCTAGTGTCTTATTAGCTTTTTTCAGAATGTGGTTGAAATGGTCAGTAAAAGAGAGTTTTGTGTCCAAAATGATACCTAAGTCTGAGAAGTGAGTCAATTTTTCGAGGTTTGAAAAATTTAACCTATAGTTATAGTCAAGAATACTGTGTTTACGTGTAAAACTCATCGTTTTACACTTATCAATGTTTAACAATAAACGATTTGTATTGCACCATTCCCATAGACGAAGTAGGTCATCTTGTAATAGTTCGCAGTCCGTTAAGGAATTAATTTTTCGAAATATTTTCACGTCATCAGCGTATATTAGCTTCATAGAATTTCTTAAGATAGATGGGAGATCATTTATAAACAGAACAAATAACAATGGACCAAGGTGGCTACCCTGAGGTACACCAGAATTGACAATAAACGGATTGGAATAGTCGTTTTTGAACACAACACAATAATATCTGTTTGTTAGTTAAGAAGATATCCATGCTATTAGTTTATCATTTAGTCCAATTTTTTCTAATTTCCCTAAAAGTACTTTATGGCTAAGTTTGTCAAATGCTTTGCTAAAGTCTGTAAATACACAGTCAACTTGTTGTTTATTTTCGAAAGTGATTAGATTTTTTTTTAGATTTAGATAGATTTTTATTTCTCGTCTTATATAATTTACATAGTTTACAAAAATCAAAAAAAAGCATGGCATTCTGCCGTCTGCCTAGTTGACAAAACATAAATTGAAAACTAATTTTTTATGAAATATAATTTATAAATAAACAATTTAGGTACATGAATTAAAAAGTTTTTTTGAAAAGTTTACTATTGAAATAAAATATTATCTTCAGAAACTCTCATTAATAATTCTCCCCCTATAATTAAAAGCCAGTTTGCAGTACATATACAGTTTTTTAACGTCGACTTCGTTCAACAATGATACAATTTCATTTTCATTCAAAAATCCCGTTCCAAGAACATTTCTCCTGATGTCTTTAAGAATTGGACATTTACCCATGAAGTGAAATACATCTTCTCTCACTTGTAGATTACATAAGGAGCATAATATTGGTAAATCCTCCCTATGTGGAATGAAGTTAAGAGGTACAAGTTCACCACGTAGCTTAACCATCATCGAAATCTCCTCTACGCTGAATTCATCCCGAAAATAGTTCTTCGCCTCCAAATTGTGATTGAGTTGACTGTAAATTGCTCTGTGCAGAGACCCAGTTGCTTCGTTAAGGCATTTTCTCCATAACATATCATCCACTTTTGCAATTAGGTGATACAGTGATTCTTTCCATTGATTGAAATCAAAGTTATCAATGTTAAGGTCCATGTCACTTTCCCTAGCAAGTTTCATCCATTCTGCATACCATCCTGACCTCTCTCGAATAGTTTGAAGTGCAACTATCTTCGGTAGCCGGTAATTATCCATATTCATGATTTTGAGAACATAATCAATCTGCATTCTAAGTGTTCGTACAAAGAGTGGCTGCAGTCCCGTTTCCAACATAATTATATAGTTCGGCGTATTTGGTGGCAGCCGAAAGATCCTTTTAACGTAGAAGCGTAACAATTTTTCCACATCTTCATATTTCTTCGCTCCCCATACTTGAGCTGCATAGAACAAGATTGATTCTGCTACTGCCTTAAAAACAGTGTACTTACTGCTGTGTGCGATATTTTTGTTTGAGAAACACCTACTCCAAGATGCGCTGATGGCGGCTTTTGCACTTGTAAGCTTTTCTCTCAGATGCGTTTCCATATTTAAATTTTTTGTCAAAATCACTCCAAGGTATTTGAACTCTTTGACAATTTCTATATTTTCACCATTGTAGTTCCATTTTTCATTAAGGCAGTTTCTACCTCCTCCGTTCTTGAAAATCATGATCTTGGACTTTTCCATGTTAACTATTAGGTTCCATATTTTACAGTACTCAAAAATCCGGTTTATCATAAGCTGTAGTGATTCTGGAGATGGCGCGAGAACCACAATATCATCCGCAAACAAGAGTGCTTTAATTAATTCTCCCGCGTGTTCGATACCAGCAGGTAAGAAATCGACTAAGTCTTCGATAAATAGAGCGAATAGGCTTGGACTCATCGTACAACCTTGTCTAACGCCTGATTCAGTTCTGAACCAATCCGACCTTTCTGTACCATTCCAAACTGCTGCATTTGTATCCATATACAGGTTTTGCAGGACTCTTCCAAATCTTAACGACATTCCCATACCAAAGAGCTTATAGAAAAGAGCTTGCCTATTCACCGTGTCAAATGCAGACTTAAAGTCCACGAAAAACGCGTATAACTTCTTCCTTCTTCTTATAAATGAATCCGCAATGCTTTTCAGAACAAAGATATGATCGATTGTTGAGTAACCGGATCTAAAGCCTGCCTGAAATTCTTTCAACAGCTTATTTTCTTCAATCCATCTATTGAGCCGTGTTTGCAGAACAGCTGTAAATATTTTATAAGACGAATTTAAAAAAGATATTCCTCGATAGTTCGACATCTCAGACCAGCTTCCTTTTTTGTGGATCGGAAAAATGATTGATTCCCTAAATTCTTGAGGAATCATACCTGTTCCCAACACCTCGTTGTAAACTGAAGTAAGCTTGCTTATTAACTCAACGGTTCCATACTTAAAAAATTCCGCTGGTATCCCATTGGAGCCTGCCGCTTTTCCATCCTTCATTTTGTTCATAGCCGCATCTACTTCTTCGTTGGTTATATCTGCGTCCAAAACTTCATTATAAATACCCGGATGTGCAAAATGAAAATTGTTTCCTTCATGAATTGGGTTTAGCAAATTTTTAAAATGGTCTGCCAAAAGCAAGGGGCTCAGCTTGGAATGGATTTTAAAGGTTTTACCATTCAAATTGTTCACCAATTTCCAAAAGTCCTTCGAGTTCATACAATTTGATAACCGTCTAGCTTCTGTCTCAAAGTATTTTGTTTTTTTTTGGAAACACAAGATCTTGTAATAGGTGTTTGCTTGAAGATATTGTCTTTTAAAGTGCTCATCACTTGATCGACGATAAGCTCTTAACCATCCAAATGATAATTTTCTGGCCTTTTTACATTCTAGATCAAACCAGGGCGCTATAAAGCTATCTTGTGCTTTCCTAATACTGCACAACGTTCTCGGATATGATGCTTTCATTACCTCTTCTAACTGACTCAGGTTATATTGCTGATAACTTTGGAGAGAAGTGTTAAGATTTATTTGGTATTGAACTCTATTTTTTTGGTTCCACCTAAGTTTTGGTATGAGTCTCATAGGGTTTGAGTCCTCAGTTGCCATCGAAAGTCCACAAGTCATAACTAATGGAAAGTGATCCGAAAAGGGCACATTTTCAACTTTGAACTCAATTATTCGGTCATTCCAGTTACCACTAATAAGGCTGTAATCAATTATCGAACTACCCTGATTGCCGACAAAAGTAAATTCGCCTTCCTTATCCGCCCAGCTGGTTCCATTTATAATTCGAAGACCATAAGAGTTACAAACATCCAATAATTTTGCTCCCTTAGCGTTGCAGACTGTATCTTTGGACTTTTCGAAAGTGTTAATACAAATATGTTGTAAATTCGAGTAGATTTGTAACGGTCGATTTTTTTCACAAAACCATTTTGATTTTCACAAAAAACAGAAGAACAGTTAAAGGAAAGAACATAACAAACAATGGCTTCAAACAATTTTGGTATAACAGACAGCTTAGCTATAGGACGATAGTTGCATATAAAATGCTTGGGACCTTTCTTATACATTGGTTTTAGAAATGCATATTTCCATAAGAGTGGAAAATGGGAACAATTAAATGATTGGTTAAACAAAATACACAATGGGTACGAAATATATTTAACGCACTTTTTTAGCATAAATGAAGGCAGTCCGTCAGGGCCTGGACTTTCGTCAATTTTTAAAATTTTGTCTTGTATAGTAGATTCCGAGATTGTTAGATTTATCTGAGCCAAGTGAGGAAACTGAGAAGTATTTGTTAAATCTATTGAGCTATGATTTGTAGAAAAAGAATCTTCATACGCACTTTTAAAAAAAATTTGCAAACATATTCGAAAGTTCTAGCGGATCATGGCTTGTTTTGTCTCTATATGTCATGTTTGGAGGGTACCCGTCAAATTTTCGCTTACAGTCAACATATTTCCAAAAATTTCGTGAATTCGTCTTAAGTTCCCGTTCAGTATTTGCAACAAACTCGTTATAAAGACAACTTGAATAGTTAACACATTCATTTCTGATTTCTTGGTAGATACCATAATCAACATCAGTATATGATTCGTTATATTTTACCCACGCCTTATTCCTTTTATTTTTTAAGCATTTAAGATGCCGATCAAACCATGGTGGATTATTATCTTTGGCTTTAATTTTACGAAGAGGTACGCTCTCTAGAAAGCAATTAAATAATATTTTATAGAATTTCAATACCATATCATCTAAGTTCAAATTTATAAATATTGAACCCCAGTCCAAATGATTTAAGTCGGTAAAAAGTTGATTGAAATCACATTTTTTGAAGTCAAATTCAATTTGCTTATCACAAGAGGTATCAAGATTACAAATATTTAATTTTAAGGATATTGTCAACGCAGGATGATGTCGATCTTCTTTTAAAAGTTTTATGTCGCTTTGAATAACAGAAGTGTCAGCATTTACGATGTCAGAAATATAAATAAGGTCCAATATTTTGTTATTGTGGTTTTTGATTGAGTTCAGCTTAATGAGTCCTAGAGAGGCCATTGTGTCGACTGTGCAAAATTTGATATCAGTAGATGGGTTGGTCGGAAAATATTCTTCGTTTTTGTCATTCTTGGACCAATCAGGATTAGGTAAATTGAATTCACCTAATACGCAGATTTCATCTTCAGCATTTATATTTTCAAATAAATTTTCAAAATTGTCATAGATTTGTTTGTATATATTGTAGTTGGAACTTGGTGGTATGTAGACAGCAACTATATGAGCCGTTTATTTTGAAAGTGGCATAAGTCACTTTTTCAAAAAAATCGAGTTAATGGCAACACTAAATACAATTGAACGGTATCTTTTCATTTTAAAAAAAATTACACTCAATAAGTTGAGAACTATTGAGATTTCTTCGAGAGAAGTATTGGTAATTAACGGTATAACAAATATCTTAAATATCTCGACTTAAAAAAAAAGTGACTTATGCCACTTTCAAAATAAACGGCTCATATATAGGCTACCGAAATCCATTTTTATTTTTATGCTCATCATTTCGAAGTCAAATTGTTGGAAATCATTTACCAACGAACTTATAAAAGAGTTTTTAGCAGCTATTAATAATCCTCCTCCAACTCTTGTAGATTCGTCAATTGAATATCGATCACGCCGAAAAACTTGAAAATTCTTGTCAAAGAGTTCTGTGTCAGCAATTGAGTTACATAGCCAGGTTTCAGTTAACACAATTACGTCGTGAGGTAAGTTGTTTACATTTATATAGAACTGATTAGTTTTAGTTCGTGGTCCGTTTACATTCTGATAATAAATCATCAGTTTTTCTACGCATATAATGTGCGCATTTACAAATTATTGTTGTTATTTACAGTTTTTACAATTAAAAGAAGATCTCTTACCTTTTTTTGAAAACTAAACCAACTGAATAGCTTAAGAGTTAAAAAGTTTTATAGATATATTGTGATATTGTAAAATGTATTTAAATAGTTTCTAGGACTTGGTATTTTCATGCATTTATTCTACTCCACGGATCTAAGAATTGTTTACTATGTTTCTTTAAACTAGCGGCACTGATTAATTGCAACGAATTTAAATGTTGCCTCACGTACTTTTTACTTCGTGTCGCAAGAAAATATAAAAGGCATCGAACCGAATTATAGAAATAGGTGAACATAAACCGCAAGATTTTGAAATATATGACTACATACCTATACATAAAAACAATTTACAAAACAATATCATATTTTAAATTTTATAAGACAGAACAAAGGTAATTTTTTATCTTTCTTTAAATCAAACAAAAATAAAATAAAATAAAAGATAAATAAGTTTGCACCTTTTTTAGGTGGCAGTTAAATGTAAGATTAAAATTTACCGTTGCTATATTCAAAGTTATATGGTTAATCTAGGCATTTTACTCAAAATCAATTTTCATACGCAATACGATATGTGGTTTGAGGAATGGAATTTAGAAAAGAAACAAAATTGAATTTGAATGCAGCAATTATGTGATCTGCATGCGAATGAATTAAAACGATGCGATGGCGATGACGATGATAGCAGAGTTGTTTATATAGCTTTTCATGCTTCTTTTGCATGAGTGGTTTAAAACCTAAACATACAACGAAGATCAGTGGGAAGACAGCGAGGGTTGGGTTAGCTCTGCTTACAGGCCGTCACCACATACAAATAATTGAAAATCAGTCAAGCAATCGAATCCAGTTCAGAGGTTCGTCGACTGGCAATGGATTTGTTGTTTTTCTTTTATTTTTACATACCTACATATTTTTCTTAACGCTCTCACGTAGGAGTCTGTAAGATATACAAATTTACAACTCACCTTGTCCACCGGCCATAAGAATAACGCCGACGTGTCCCTTACTTATCTGCCTATATCCTTCATTCCGGTACTCGTTCAGGATATCATCAGAAGAGCGAGAGATGCTCACGAACTTGCAATCTGGAATTGGCTGCAGACGATCGTCCAACTTAATACCATCTTCGCGCAACGAAGCTGTGCAACGGTCAAAGTAGTGCTTCAACTCATTCAGTTGCAACTCTTTGATGTCAGCAGCTAATTGCTGCTGCTCGTTGTGCGACAACTCTGTCCAGAATTTCAGAAGATGCTCTTGTCCAACTTTACTCAAACACTCGTGCAATTCTTCGTATGTCGCCATAATTAAGCTTTTTTGTTATATCTTTGCTTTAGTCTTTAGTCTTATGATATTTTCCAAACTACACCCCGATATTTTGTTATTGAACTTCTTGCCAGCAAACAACCGCGCACTATTGACTCCCGAACTCAACTGAAAACGAAAAACCTCACGAATGCATTGCAAGAAGCGAGCTCCACTTCGGAGACGGAGACATGTTTATATTACTGAGTTGCCTAGATTTTGTATTGACTTAATTTGCTGAGCTTCTTGTTGTCCCTGAACGAGTGAAAGTGGTCTTTTTGTTGGATCTCGTTACTGCTTGCGAGTCGTCACTCGTCAGCGCGCGAATGGCTGAGTGGTGTGGTCTGTGGTGGTTGCCGATGTTAGGTGAAGTTGTTAAGTTTGCTGCGGAATATTTTTATTGAGTTGACAACAGTTACAACACAAGGACCACTGGATTTCTGGACAACCAAGAAAATCCATTAGCCTATCTTTGCTTTAAAAGAATTTTCCGGTTACACCCGCTTCACGGCAAATGCAGACTTTTGATTAATTGTGAACTTAAAACTCGTTATCGAACACAATTTTTTATTCGGTCTTTTTGTTTGTTTTCGTTTGCACAATTATTTTTCGTTTTTGTTTATGGAAACTGCCACGACAATTAATTTTTGTTCACGAGTACAAGTTACAAGATTTTTCTGTTTTCTGATTCACCACTTCACTTAACTTTAATTGCAAAACGTCAACAAAGATATGACATCCACATCGTGCGAGTGTTGCCGTCTTCAATTTTGCTTTTGAAATTAATTCTGCACAGCATAGCCAGGTCTAACGAAATATAAAATTTAGAATTCACACTTGACATTTTGGGTTTATTATGCGAATTTCCACAATTGAAAATAAGACCATTTATTAATTGGGATAATATGTGTGTATATGTATTAAAGACTATTGGCTGCGTTCAATCTCAAGCAGATAGGATATCTGGAAATCTTTTTGTTATTGTTTTAAGTGTTAAAGCTGATCCAAATCAGCAGGGGTGGCGGGGTGTCAAGAAAGAAATCCAAAGGTATCTAAGAATTTATTAGATTTGAGGATATCTGACAGAACTGGTGATTCAACATATAGTAGAATTTGAAGGAACTTAAAAATTAATTTCAAATTTGTATGTTTTTTTTTGTTGTTAAAAATTCAGTGATTTTAATAAATTAACCAATGAAAACATTATATACAATAATTTAAGACCTTGAAATCTATCTGCTTTATGTGAACAACTGAAAGTTATACCTACCTATAGCAACAGTTTTTAAGTCGTCTTTATTGGTTTTAATTATTGAGAATTCTTTTAAAATATAAGAAACTTATAACCACTACTTTTGGTCTTCTTATAATCTTAAGAGATTAAGAGCTAAGCCAATGGTTAGGGAGAAGTATAAAAGACGTTTACCTTGAATCCCTTGGTTGGTAGCTGAATTTGTTCAACAAGTTTCAAAAACTTGTTTTTTGTATACCTACGATTTAACAGGTAATTTAGATAATTATTAATTATCTTACAAACAGTTTTAAAATTCGATGAAATAAAATTTATTAATTATTAGTTTTATCCTAATTTAAATTTGCAATCCACACTTACATAAATTGTTGTTTATTGTTTTTTTTAACGAACTTCTTTAGCGGTTTAGCAAGTAAACGTCATTTTGCATTTAGTGGACCACTCAACCTCTCAAAATTTATCTCGGTAACCACAGGTTCAAAAATACGACACCTCAGTATTTTTCTATTTTATTCTATCTTTTTTCACATTAAAAAGAACGCAATAGTGTCAAACATTCTTTTAAAATCCAAAAAAAATTGTGATTTCTGGCCCATAAAGAACCGTTAGTCCCCCTCAGTGTTACAAGTTAAAGGTGACATGGCCGTTTTGTTGAAACCACATACCATTAGGCCTCAATGCGATTCAAAAGCAATTTTATATCATCATGTGATAGCGCATATTTGCACACACTGCTTAAGCAAATTTAATGACAGATAATTTGATAGATGTAGCTCTAATTCGATAAAAAAGAACTTAAATTAGACGTTTTGAGACTGTGTGAATTTATGAAGTAGTTTTTTTCTTAATAAAATTCCTAACGACTTTTCAAATATACAGTCCCTTACTTTAATATTCCGCTTAAAAATGTTCAGTATCTTTATCATTTTTCAAAAAATCCACATTAATTGTAAGTCTTAATTTGCCATACATTCACTTTAAAAGAACACTGAAACATTTGTGCTTAAATGATTCTTAGCAGAAAAACACAAAACGGTATGAAATTAATTCATATCGAATTTGTAGTATTAAGGTTATGACATCAAGTTTTTGGAACATGTTTAAAAACATATTTCCAAATATTATTGAATTATTATTGGGTATTTCTAAGTAAAAGCAAGTACATATAGCTGAAATCAGAGTTTGGATTCGGAATCAGCTCTAAAAGTTTGCTTCAAAAACGAAAAGGAATTCTATTCAAGGCTTTTCAAAACTTTAGATAGTCAAATGAAGACCCTAAAGTCATCTTATCACGAAAAATGAGACTTTAACTTAGAAACCCAGTTTTTGGTCGTTTTTAGCATTTTAAAAGGGGCATATTTTAAATGTAATAGAAAAATTCAAACGCAAGATTCGAATTTAAGACATCTTAATGCTTTTAATGCTAATCAGTCTAAATATTTCATGGATAAATAAAAACCCAATTCGTCCTACTGAATATATATTTTACAAGTTTAAAATCACTTTTGTTTGACGTTTAACTGTAAGTGCAAACTGTAATGTCATCTTTAATTCCATTCCCTTAAAAATATAAAATGTTTGATAGCACTCCCAACAAATATGGCTTACGTTCGACAAGATAACTTTAAGCCAACTGTACCTTTAAATAAAATCTAGAAAGAAACCTTCATATACGCTAGAAACTAAGTAGACCTACTGCACCCTTTCCTTAAACATTTAGACTTCAAGAAGCGTGTTAAACTTGTTTTTACACAAACAAATCTACTTAAATTGATAGCGAATAAAAAACTACCTTACCACTTTGAACAAAAGCCTCACACCTCTCGACATCGACATCAATACCACCAATCTTATAAACATTCACCCAGGCCAACCAGTCAAGCCTGCAAAACTACACGAACCCGATATATCTAGTGACCTTCAGCATGAAAGAGCAGATAGCAGATAGCAAATATAAAATACCAACTTGCCAAGAAAATAATAATACTTGAACCGAAATCATATTGAAATGGAAATGGCGTGGGTTATAAAATTTAGTCAACGGTGAACAGTAACCGTTATTGACTTTATCTTTGGCATTTTGTTCGTTTTGGTTATATGGTACGGCGGAGCGGCTACGTCCGTCCATTCCATACCTGGTGTGGCAAACTGGATGGTTAATGTACTGTACAGTGTACAGTACATACCATTTGGGAAATAAGGAACAGGTTTGTCTTGACTTTTAAATGTGTTCTACTAACTTAGGTAAGTTGAGTTAGCCTAAAAAAACAATCAAATATTATTAAATTGGTACTTTGTGTCTTTGCGGTTCACTCAATGATAAAAGATTATCATTACAATATTATGTCTTATAGGGTGTAAGAACGTATTTTAAAATCATATTAAAACTTAGGCCCCAGATTGGAGCAAGGCAGCGTGGCCGAGCGGTCTAAGGCGCTGGTTTTAGGCACCAGTCCGAAAGGGCGTGGGTTCGAATCCCACCGCTGTCATGATATTTTTCTGTTTTGCAATATTTTAAAGTTTAAACAGATTTCACAACACTTCAAGGTTTAATAAATGGAAGTTGATTTTAATGGTATTTCATTAAACAAGATTGTTTCAAAGTTTTATTTACCTCATACCAATATCGCACTACTATAAGCTATTAAGATGCTTTTTTAACTACAATATGCGAAATTTTCTAAAAGTGAGTGTTTAAACCTATTATATACATATATGGATTGTCCTGTTCTAGCCATTTAGAGGTTTTGATGAAGCCTAATAGGCTACTTGCTGGAATATCTTCGAGTCCTTCAAGGTTATTGAAGAAGTGTCTGCCTAAGAATTTGTTTCTAGTTTGACAGTGGCATAATAAGTTGGCAGTGTATTCTTGTTATACGTTACCTTAGAACAATAAGGTTCTAAATGACAATTTTTTTCAAAACTGAGTTATACATACATTTGGTCATAGTAATTCGATTATGCATCTCTTTTAGTCAATAAAAATGCAGAAAACAAGGTTTTATGCGTACATACTTACTTAGGTCCTCAGACCTGTTAAGTCCGTTGGGAACCCCTTAAGGGGCATAGGGCCTCTACTACGCCTTCGCGCCATCGTGTACGGTTTCCGGAGATGTGTTTCAGCTCCCTTCAACTCTTGCCTAGTGATGCTGATTCCGCCTCGACTGTCCTGCGCCATGTGCTTCTCGCTCGTCCAGCTCTTCTTCCTTCTTGTGTTAGCGGATTCCACTGCATTGTTTGCCCTCAATGCAGTCGTTACCTTTTCGAAGCCTATAGGTTCCTGACCTGTCCTTCTATGAAGGACCTCATTTGATATACGATTTGGCTAGAAAATCCTTAGGATGCTACAAAGACATCTATTCACGAAATTTTGCAGCTTTCTTGTAATGGCTGAAGTAACCAAGTGCTGCACCCATAAAGAAGCACAGATTCGACATTTGTGCGAAACAGTCGTAGCTTTGTTCTTAAGCTGATAGAGTTATTCCTCCAAATAGTCGACAGCATACCGAACGCCGCTTTTGCTTTGCCGATGCGTCAGATGACGTCTTGTACTTGTTCGGTTCCGCCTTCGATGGGAGACGATACTTCCAAGAATCCAAGGTATTAAAAGCTCTCCACTTTTTCCACCGGTTGCGAGGAAATATTTATTTGAGAGGATGGTCGGGTCGCGTACATCAATTTATTAAAAAACGAACGGACTCAGAAAAATAAAAATAATACTGTTCTTTGTCAAAGGCGTTGACTCAAGAAAAATAGATATGTTCTTGTTTACAAAAGGATTACATATATCAAGAACAAAGAAATTATTTTAAATTGAACTAAGTTATAGTTCAATGCTTTATTTAAAATGAAAAGACCGTTTAGTTTTGTAAAACGTTATAATATTTAATATTAGAGCCCCCGCAGACTGCAGACTTTTTATCGGCCGATAGTTTGGTCGGCTTCCTAATCAGTATGGAGAGGAATGCATATGCGCACACTACAGCGATTCAGTATCGGCCGATAAAAAAGTTTGATGGGCTACCCGATTACATTCAAACTAAACTAGTTCGACATCAAAAAAAAGCATTAATACCAATAACAATAAGATCACCCCAGTCGTTGATCGAACGAAGTTGAATACAAAAACAACAAAAAAAAGTACCGGTGCCCAAGCTACAAAGCTGGCTAGTCTCGATGGAAATTCTGTTGGTAGTTCCAATACGCCTGTATTAAATTCATTGCCTGGCGGTGAGCAAAATGATGTTGTTGTTTTTGTTCCGGATGGTGTTGCTGATGAGGAGACTGTTGTTGCTAAAATTCCCAATAATCAAATAGAGGTGGAGAAAGGTATCTCTGGTTCTCATGGTGCTGCCGCTGTGTGTGCCTTGGAAAGTGATGCTGAAGCTGATTGCATTGTAAACTGTGCTAATGGTAACGTTGCTCTTAATGTTGTTGTTGTTCCTGATGAGACCATCACGAATGAAAAAAACAGCGTTGTTTTTCCTGTGGCAACTCCCAATTCTAATATAAAATCTGCTCCTCGTGAGTTAGTTGGCAGTTTAAAGGATCTAAATCTATCAAATGATGATCATGATGATCTTTGGATGGATGCGAAATCAAACAAAAATCATACCAAGAGAAGAGTTGTTGTTGGTGATAAGATAAATGAGGGTAGTAATTTAGGTGTAAACGTTATACAACGCCTAAAATGGCTTCACTTATCAAGTTTTAAGCCCACAACAAGTGCTGAGTCTATTTCTGAGTATGTATCTTCATCCACGAAAACAAACTCTGCGATGTTTCCACGCTATAAACTCATAAAAAAAGATGGTGGTGATGAAAATCTTAAGAGAGTAAATTTTAAAATTGGCATTCCAATTGAGTTATTTGATGTCGTCTTTAATGGACATTTTTGGCCGAATGGTACACGAGTAAGACTCTTCGACTTTCGTCCAAAAAACGGTGTAAATCAAGGTCTAGGCAACGACATATAGCTGCATTTGGTTCAAATATAAGTTCAATTTACTATCAAAATACTGGAGGTTTGCGAACAAAAACAACTGATTTTTTCAATGCAGTAGTTGATTGTTCGTATGCTATCATCGCTCTAACTGAAACTTGGTTGTGTGACAGTATATTAACATCTGAGCTTTTTGACGACAATTATGTTGTATACAGGAAAGATCGTTGTCAAATTCAAACTGGTTTAACAAGAGGAGGAGGAGTTATGTTGGCTGTCCATTCTTCTCTAAATAGTAAATGGGTCGACCTTGAGGATTCATCAGCTTTGATTGAGCAAATTTTTTATATATGTCACTTACATTCGATCTAGTGATTGCGGTATCATAAAATTTATTATTTTGTATCTTATATACCACCTGGTTCTAATTTTAGTATTTATAAGGCTCATATTTCAAATATAAAAAATGTTGTGCATAATTTAGATTCGAATTCTTATGTTGTAGTACTTGGTGACTTTAATTTAAGTAATATAAAATTGATTTATTCCGTAGATGATAAATGTTTGCTTCCATGTAATGTTTCAAAGGATTTCGAATTTGAAGTGCTTGATTCTATGCTCTCTATGAGCTGTATTCAATTAAATGCCATTCCAAATAGTATTTTTAGAATTTTAGATTTAGTTTTTGCTTATGAAGAGTTAGATTTAACTGTTACTGAAGCTGAATTTTTACTTTCAAACAATAGTATTCATCACAAAGCCTTGCATATCTCTTTTGATTTGTCGTTTTTAAATTGTTTTAGCACTGATAATAATATACAAGAATTCAGATATGATTTTTTTAAAGCTGATTATAATTATGTAAATAACTATCTCTCTTCAATTGATTGGGAACTCAGTTTATCCGGTTTTTCTGATTTACAAGAGGTTTACTTACTGTTTATGAACATAATTGAAGACGTTTTTGCTAAATGTTTGCCTATGAAAAAAGTTTCTTGTTCTAATAAGCCCATCTGGTTTAACAAGCGATTACTAAATCTTAAATCAGAAATGAAGCGTGTATACAGAAATAGTTTGAGAAATCCTTTATTGCATATTGAATTTTGTAGAATAAGAAAGGAATATGAATTCTTAAAAAGATTTCTCTATCGTCAATATATTTTGTCTTTAGAATCTAATATTAAAAGCAATTCAAAAGCATTTTGGACTTTCTTAAATACAAAAAGAAAATCGGTTGGTATCCCATCATCTATGAGTTATAATGGCAACACTAGTAGTGATTTAAGAGAAATTTGCGACATGTTTGCGAGTTTTTTTCAATCAAATTATGTTGCTGAACCCGTAACTAATTCGAATATTTGTATAGATAATTCTATACTCAACCTAGGAAGCCTGCATATCACAGAAGACGATATTCTAGTTGAGCTTTCTAATCTTCAAGGGTCTAATAGCCTAGCACCTGATAACATCCCGGCTGCTTTCTTCAAAAATTGTAGATCTAATTTGCTCACTCCCCTTCGTATAATTTTTAATCTTTCTTTGTCAATTGGTGTGTTTTTGGATAACTGGAAGTACTCTTTTGTAACTCCAATTCATAAGTCCGGTTCAAAGCAAACTGTCGAAAACTGCAGGCCCATTGCCAAACTTCAGTTGCTCCCGAAAATTTTCGAAGCTATTGTGAAAAGAAAAATTTACTCTGTTGTACGGAGTTTGATATCTGAGTCACAACACGGGTTTGTAAGTGGAGGGTCCACCGTAACTAATTAAGCCATCTTTACTAACTACTGCCTTTGTAACATGGAGCAACACAATCAAATTGACACTGTTTATACAGATTTTGCCAAAGCTTTTGATCGCGTTCAATTCCATATTTTGGAACGAAAATTAGCAAGTCTTGGGTTTAACTCTACCTTGTTGAAATGGATAATGAGTTACTTAACAAATAGAAAACAGTATGTTAAAATTGGGTCACATGTCGCCCGACTGTTGAATAGTCTACGCCCTGTTCACCAACCAAACTGTTTAGTTGGCTCGGTGTGCGCACTTTTAGCCCAACCCGACCAAACTATCGGCCGATAAAAAGTATGCAGTCAGCGGGGGCTCTTAAAAGAACCAAGTTATAGTCTATTCAAATAAACTGATCGTTAACAATTAAAATTAAAATGTAAAAGATCCTACCATGAAAGCTTCTACCCATGTCATACTGTATTTCTTTACATAATCCATACAGCTGATTTTACGGATTTAATATAAAAGTTCAAAAACCTTAAATAGGGGAAATAGTTCATTTGAATTATATTCTATATTCTTAAACATGTATGTATGCAATTCTTCTTATTTTCCTTTTAAATATATTCTTAAATGAAAGAAATGTCATTATTTAAGTGATCGTTAAGTTTTTTTGCATTACAATTTAACATTATTAATTAATGGGTTAAAGTGAGAAAGCTATACTTATAAATTTTATATTTTACATAGTTTCTTTTAGTTTTGGTTTTCATTTTCTTTTCTTGTGTTTCGGTTCTTTAGACAGTGTTCAGTTTCATTAAAAGTTTTTATTTTTAAATTCTTATTTATATTTTGTAAAAATACCTTGGATTAACAATTAATAGTTAATTAATGCAATTAATATATAAATTTGCATATTAATTGTTAATTCGGTGTATTATATCAAAGTCTTCATTTCAATTTGTGTTGATGTTTGATGACGTCACATGTCTTCTCGTTTATGTGATGACGTATGTTTCTGGAGCGTGACGTATGAAAGTACTTTGCTGCTTCAAAGTATTTAAACATTTCTTAAATTTGAATTACTCTAAGTATCCATAAATCTTAAAAAATGAAGTAAGTATTTCTATTTTAAATGTAAATAATAAATATACCACTCCTTTTAAATGTCCTCTTCAATAACTTCAGTAGACTTTTTCTTTTTAAAGGAGAAATAATAAATTTAGTAAATGTTCCAGTAGTCATTAAGGATTTTTTAATTGTTTCTTCAGGCATGGAAGAGGATTTAGTTAGAGAGTGCAGCTGCACATTGGTTCCGGATGTGGACGATAAAAATAAGTCCTATCTGTTCTTACAGATAACATGATCTGACTATTATGTTCCACAAAACAAAAAATCCATTATGATATTCGCTGTCGAGAAATTAATAAAAATTCAGCCTAATATCGAAAAAATAACCATGGAAAAATGGAATGTTAACTTTTTATTATGTATTTTATGTAAAAACAAATTTGAATTTAACTGAAAAAAATCATTTTCTCTTAAATTAAAGCAGTGAACACAACAATTGGATTGTACTAAAAATACGTTCGAAAAAATGATTAAAATACAAATTGCTGCAAATTTGTATAGAGGAAGGATTTATCGGTCTTTATCCTTCCATTTTTTATAACGCATACTGTTTCATATACAGGCCAGCTGTTTTGGCACTAAGTGAAACCCAAGTAGGTGAGGATTCCGATCCTGTCGAATTTTTTATTCATGGGTATAGCTTGGTGCCTTAATTCTTTTCCCACCATGGCCTCGCCATATACATACATTAGGAAAGATGTTGCTTATCAGCTCTTACCACAATATGGTCTTTGGACCAATTCCTTTTTATAATTATATGTGGTTTAAATTCTCGAAGCCCTAATTTAGACAGAGTATGAACTTCTCGTGAATTTGATGGTTTGTCTGATTCCATCCAAAGAATTGTTTCGTCCTATCCTCCCACTGAAATCGTTGTTACGGGCGATTTCAATGTACACAGTTCTTCATAGCTTCAACATTTGGGGCAGACAACACCCGAAGGAGTGTGTGCTGAGATCTTCCCTGAATTGAACAACCTAACTCAGCTGGTCAACGAGCCCACCCGAATATCGGACGTGGAAGGTCGAGCAGAAAACACTCTTGACTTGTTTCTTACCTCTGACCCTGATAAGTACCTACACTGTTAGTGTTCTATCTCCTCTAGGCACATCTGACCATTGTGTTATATCAGCAAATTTCTCGTGTCAAAACGCTCCAGTTAAAGACAGAGCTCCTAAGAGAATTGTTTGACAATACGAGAAAGCCAACTGGGATGGTCTCAATAATTACTTCAGGATCTTTAACTGGTCACTATGCTTCCTCGATAGTGACGTTGACGCCAGCGCTGATATGATCACAAGTTTAATTCTCCTGGGAATGAGAACTTTTATCCCGAACAGGGTTAAAAGCATCAGACCTATGGAAACGCATGGTTTGATGCGAGCTGTAAAGAGGTTATTAGGGCCAAAGAAGTAAGTTTCCGTTGCTATAAAGCCAACACTGCTGAGGGAAGCCGCAAAAAGTTCAAACAAGCCAGGAAGGCCTGCAACGCCCATATTCGACGGACAAAATTTTTACATGACAAAAAATTACGGTAAAAAATACTGCAATGTCCCAAAAGCAGTAAACATTTTTGGTCATTTGTAAAAAACATGAGGAATTCTTCTTCTTCCTCGGTTCCTACGCTCGTTATGTCAATGACACTCCTTTTGTTAGCTCTTTAGAGAAAGCTAATCTCTTTGCTAGGCAGTTCGCCGCCAATTCTACGCTGCCAGTGAGTGTTATGACTCCGCCTGCAAAACCACTGCGTAAGCTTTTTCATCTGTCCTACTCCTCTGGTCTCGTTCCGAGAGGATGGAAAACTGCATTTGCCCAGCCCGTTCCCAAAAAAGGCGAATCTTCCTCACTCTCTAATTACCGACCGATTGCACTTACGTCCCTTCTTTCCAAGGTCATGGAAACGCTGATTAATTATCAGCTTAAGAATATCGAAAGCTTCTTAATGACCGTCAGTACGGCTTTCGAAGCAATAGGTCCACTGGTGATCTAATGGTTCATCTCACCGAACAGTGGAGCAAATCTTTACATCGCATCGCTTTGGAGAAAGTAATATTATTGCACTTGATATTTCAAAAGCATTTGATAGGGTTTGGCATCAGGCTCTCTTATCGAAAATGCGTGCTTTCGGTTTCCATGAGTCCCTGCTTCATTGGATTAGTAATTACCTTACGGATCGTTCAATATAAGTAGTATTGGATGGATTCAAGTCTGAAGTCCATAACATAAATGCTGGTGTCCCACAGGGCTCTGTTCTATCTCCAACACTCTTTTGTCATTTTTATTAATGATCTCCTGTCTGCAACTTCTAATCCAATTCATTGTTTAGCTGACGATAGTACTCTTAGCTTTTCAAATTCGTTTTCAGACTCACATTCCTCTTCTTCGGATGTGGAACTGCAACGACAAAATATGATATGCTCATTAAATTCCGAACTAAACAGCATTGTACAATGGGGAATAAAAAACCGCGTGGAATTTAATGCTTGGAAAACCCAATGCTATCTTGTATCGTTAAAGCGAGATATACCCCCCTTACCATTATCCATAGATGGCACTTGCATCGAGGAGACTGAACATTTCGATATTCTCGGTATGTGTGTCACCAACCACCCCTTGTGGAACGATCACATACGCGATGTCGCCAAAAATGCCACAAGGTGTTTGGGTTTTTTTAGGAGATGCAAGAAATGTTTCACACCTTCTGATCTGGCTGTTATCTACAAGACTTATATACGTCCAAAGCTTGAGTATAACTCCCATCTCTGGGCTGGTGCTCCTGCAACTTACTAAAGCCTCTTGGATAGTATTGAACGTAGAGCATTTAAATTGATAGGTGATAATATCATCATAAGTTCATTTACTTCGCTTGAACATCGTCGTAAGGTTTTATGTCTCACCCTTTTTTACCGTTATTTTAACGGTTTATGCTCTAGTGAAATAGCCAGCTGCATTCCTCCCCTTAAACAGTTCAACCGTAATAATCGCCCTTCTAGGAATGCTCATCAGTATTCCCTCGAGTCCAACTTCGGCCGTACTGTCAAATACAGAGATTCGTTCTTTAGCCGTACTACGCGAATGTGGAATGCCTTACCACACCCTGTCTTTCTTAGTCATTGCAATATTCATGAATTCAAAACCAATGTGCACCGACGCGACATCTCCTTTTAAACCCTCTCTCCTCTTCCTAGTACTCACACTGTGCCTCTGCATAATAAGGGTAGTAATATTCCCTTGAGTATGTGCTTATTAAAAAAACAAAGATTTAATGGGCAGGTCCAGACGACATAAGGAACTTAAAATTAAGGTAAGTTTCTGGTATATGATTGGCCAGCTGCAAAAAAATTGCCTTCCAATTAAGGCATCTTTATTGGAAAGTTGACTGAAAAGTTAGTCAAGAAAAATCTCCCTCACTATCAAGTCAATTATACTTGTTTCAAAATGACGTCTAATCATAATTTTTCATTCAACTGAAAGCTGAACTTTATTACTATGTGATTAATTTATTTTCTGCACAATTTATATCCTATATATTTATATGTATATATATAAGTAAAATTTCTTTAACATACAAAATACAAGTCGAGATGGACTCGTAGCTTGTCTGAGGAGTGTTTTGAAGACAATAATTATGTTTTTTGGTAGTATTTGCACGATCAATTGAAGGTGGAGGTTAGTGAAGTAAAGTTCTGAGTTTGAAGTTTATAAAACTTGAAAAACTAACTAGTTGCCTTTTTCAAAATGTACGTTAAATGAATGTAGTTGACTGCAAAAGAAGTCCCTTACGTTGTCTGAACCTGCCCAATGAGACTCTCAATCTGATGTTTAAAAGATTAATGGAAAGGTATTGCCTTATTTAAATGGTAATCCGAGAGAAAAAAGGTTTACAAAATGTCAGGTAATCGTTTTTCTTAAGTGTACCCCTGCATACTAAAAAGGTGTTTAGAGCCGTCGTATGACTTAGCTTAAAACTCATAATGTTAGAGAATTTTATCATGCCGACTACAGAATCCGATGAATGAGCTGCGGAGCTATTTTTGTAGGTTTAACTTTCTCATCTTATTCAGTAACCAGTGAGCATGACTTATTGTAAGTTGTATAACTTAACATGGCAGGCCTGCTAAAATGCCAACATTTAGTGCTGGAAATTTAATATTTAAAAATATCATAACTTACAAATTACACATTATTGTTAGCTTAATATCTTCGGTCCGATTAGGCACCTATCAACTCTAGTTAAATTAAATACTTGATTTAAATAAAAAAGATGAACTATGTTTAATGTTACCGGGCCCTTGAAGAAGCATCAGGGCCCGGTGGATTGTCGTTTCTTATAACTCCCTGTTGCCAATATCAATTATATTTGGTAGTCTATCATATTCAAATAAATTTTGAAATTATAAAAAAATTAAAATATTATTCAAAATTAAATTAATCACTTTAATTAATTTAAATTGGTTCTAAATGTGTGAGTTTTGCATATAAAAAAGGCCATTTCAAAGGCAGCGTGGCCGAGCGGTCTAAGGCGCTGGTTTTAGGCACCAGTCCGAAAGGGCGTGGGTTCGAATCCCACCGCTGTCAGTACATTTTTGCACTTTTCTACTTCTTATTTTTGTATTCTTTAAATTGTTATTAACTTTTAATAAAGTATATGTTTTTCTTTAATACTTCTCGCATTAGTATTATAGTTAACTAATTCAACCTAAAGTACTAAAGTATGATAGTTTTGTTAAATTTTCTCTTTGGAGACTATAAAATGAATTGGAAAAACTCGTCGTCAGGGAAATGTTCAAACCGACTATTTCACATTTTTAAACAAAAATCAGACCGTTAAGTTAGACATACAATCGAGACAATTTGCCTCGGTAGAATTATAATTTTCTAGAAACCCAAATGGCTCTGTAGAGTTATCTCATAATTGTGGTTGTCCGGATCTATTCGATTTCCTACAATTCGGTATTTCAAGCACCTTCAAATGATTCGACAAAGTTCAATCACAAGTTTCTGAATCTTAATCTTAAGGTCGATTAAACAATTTTGTCCCATGAACATATTTGTATTTATGTACATATGTATATTTATGCGTATCTAAAAAACGCGTAGAATCAGAAATTATCCTCTACTGCTTCTAGGCAAGCTACACCTTTCACTGTTTTTGGAGGTATCAACGACAATCGGGCAGAAATTTTTGGGAGCTATGATTTTGTTTAGGGTCTTTTCGAGGATGAATTTTGTACACAATACTTATTAACCCGTATTTATAAAGAAAACATAGTTATTATTTCAGATCCCGTGTTTAGGAAAACTACACAACGGAATACAAATATTCCGGACTCAAATGGAACGGTAGGCAACTGCCTTTAGTTTGAGTTCGGAAAATTCTTATTCCATGGTGTAGTTTTCCTAAACACGGGAGCTGAAATAACTAATTTTATGTATATTTTTTATAAATACGGGGGATTATACATTTTATATGGCTGTGATGTTAAGAACTATGATGTAAAATATCATTCTCGAAAAGATCCTCAATAAAATTAAAGCTTCCAAAATCTGATAACTCAATGAATTCAACACAAAAAGAACATCTAAATTCAAAATAATTTAAAAAAATTAAAGAGTTGTCTTAAACATACTGTCAAAGCTCACTTCAAATATAGTTAAGATTTTTAAAATTTGTTTTGTCCAGCATAATTAATAAATACAAATTAAATCAATACATTTAAATACTTGTTTGTTGTTTGTTGTTTTATTTTTATTTTGTTTATTTAAGATTTTTAGGAAACAATAATTTTACTTATAAAATTTATTATCATCGATACAATTATATTTTTTTCTAAATTTACTTCTATCAAAAACTTTATTGTAATAGTATTTTAAACTCGTAAAAAACTACAAATTTCAATACCCTAACATAATTTATTATTATTAATGTAGCTTTAATGATTTAAAACACCAAGAAAGAGCTTTTGTTCGTTTTGTTTTTGATTTACTTTCCCAAATCACTGTATGTTTTTGGTATTGCTTTTTAGTTTTTTCTTGTTAACAATTGCACTTTTTATTCGTTAAAACATTGGCTTTATTAACACTAAATTTTGCTAGAAAACTATGTAGAAAATAAATGTTTGCAATAATAATAAATGTATCTCTCTTTTGGGATACTAATATAAAATACAACATTTTGAACATTTTTTTAAACGATTAGTATTGGAGAAAAATTAAAACGACTAAGTAAGAAACTACATTTTCTAGTAAATTTTATGAGTATGTCTCTTTCTCATTGTTTTACCACATGAATACGATTGTTTATATAAAAAGATAAGGGAAATACAAATATTGATTGTTTAGGTTATTTTAATCGTAAGAGAATTTTCTTATCTGAAAGAAGAATACATTTTAAAAAGAAGTTTTACATAATAATTTTCTATTTATTGAAGATAGCTTTTCCTAATGCATTAGTTTTCACATATTATGCGTCTTGGTTTTCTTTTGTTGCACAATCACTTTTGGTTTATACATTTGTAATACACGAATCCGCCACTAAGCCTTTAACTTATTATTTCATTTTAGAAATGATTTAAGTGTTTCCTACTTTTTAAAGTGTATTGTTATTACTCATATCTATATAAATATTAAGTTTTTACTTTAACATGAGCTGTAGGCTTATTAGCTGGATGGGGTTTTGTTTTCATACCTATGAGATCAACAAATAAAAAAATAAAATTCGAGAAAAGTTACTTCTAGTCCTCAATGAATTTTACATTTTTATAATTGAAATGCAACTGGTTACATAAATAACTACTATACAATAATTGGTATTCCTTTTCCTCTTGTTAATGTTTCTTTGATATGTGTCCTTGTTTTTTAAGTTGACGCAATGCACATTTAGCAGCAGTACATTTGGCTATTCGATAATTTCGACCAATGCCACGGAATGTTCCCTTGCAAAATACTTCCACCGTGACTCTGACACGTCGTCCATCGGCAAGTTTTTCTGGTTTTCTGTTTAATATTCAAATAAAAACATTACTAAGTTTTGTGTTCTAAAATTTGGATGGATTTTCTTACCCGAATTTTGCAGTTTCCGGTTCTAATTCGAGTAACTCTCTTATTGGAGATTTTGGCACTGAATTACTAAACTGCTCGATCTCAGGTTTCATCATATTACTATATATTTTCCAAACAACGTCCAACGACATATTTGAGTCAAGAAAAATGGCACCTGCAATGGATTCGAAGACATCTCCCAATGCCTTAGGCACTTCCACATCTTCTGCATCATCACATTCTTCTTCGGATAGCAAATAATACTGGATTGAAAAATTGTATGATTGTTACTTTATTTCAAAACAAACAAACAAATAACTGTGTGTGTGGAACTCAAAATAAAACGAAAAAAAAAATCTGAATATTATAAAGACTAAGTCTCTTAATGAAAATAAATCACTTTGAAGTTAATACAATAATGAATCATATTAAGAAGGATAGAATAATATCATATTTAGTTAAGTACCAGAGCCTTGTTTACTCACCTCTTCGCTTATGCTATGTCCATTTTCGTGTTGAATTCGAACAAATCTATCGATAACTTCATTCAGTCCTGGTGACAAATGTCTGAAATATTTATGGAAGCCATGTCGAACGGCAAGCGAGGCAAATATTGTATTATTCACCAAGGCTGAGCGTAAATCAGTCAACGCTCCAGGGGAATGTTGTCGCGGATCCTCGTAAAGATGTCGAGTTATGAGATAATCTAAAACAGCATCCCCCAGAAACTCAAGCCTCTGATAACAGTCGGTTAAACGATTCGGCGAATAGCTAGCGTGTGTCATGGCTTGAAGAAGATACGAACGATCATTGAAGCTGTAACCAATTGCTGCTTCAAACTCTGAGTAACCATCAAGCAATGACTCCAATTGCTCTCGAGGATTGGGTGCAAATTCTAATAGAGGGGACTTTGGCGCTGACCATGAACCGTAAACTATGATTTCATCGTTGTCATCTGAAGGTCGAGTACTTCCAGGTATTCGAGGAACGTTAGGATCATATTTTTGTTTAATGGCAGGGAGAACTCGAATTCCAAGCCATGCCATGAAAAGTAGAGCTCCCCTCGGACCACACTCAATTAAATACGCCCCAATTAAGGCTTCAACGCAATCCGCCACAGATTTATCTAAGCCAAGTAATTAATTTAATATGATATGAACTTTATTTTAAAGAATCATTTACCTGGAATGCTGTGCTGAGTTACTAAGTTGTACGGAATAAGAGATTGAAAATCAAAGTCACTACCATCGGCACTATCAGGTGTCATACATTCATTCCTATCACATCTAGGAAAATCACTATTGACATCACCCTTTAAAAATATAATTTTTGTGTTGATAATGTGATCTTATTCAGCGTTATGTATCTAACAACTTACATTAAGCTGTCCCAATTGTTCAGCTTTCTTCCGGACCAGTTCGCAGAGCTCTTCACTACTTAACTGCTTAATATTAGGTAAGTCAGCTAGCTTCCAGTGATGTGGAGGAATCTAATTGGAAAAAGTTAAGATTTTAGTTTAATTATAATTGTCAAAGCAAATCTCTTTCATTTTCATACTCTTGCTTTGATTAGAGTTTTTTCTAGTTCTCTCGGCACATAATAGCAGGGCGGTAACCAATTATCATGGGGTTCGAATTTTGTTGCGATCATACACTCCCCAAGCATTTTCTTTCTTCCCAGTCGGTAAAGATTTAAATTGGCAACTTGTTTCGATCGCAAATGGCTTAATTTGCCTTCATGTACATTCTCATAAGTTATGTACAAGTATGTTGTTATGGCATATTTGAGAAATGAATCACCAATTGTTTCCAATCTTTCGAGGTTAATGCCATCGTTAGCGTTTGACATCGTCAGTCCCTGTAGAATAATACTTGGACTTGGACCAGGATGGCCAATCAGCTCTGGCTGATTATCAAAGCTAAAATTTATTTCCTTAAGATCAATAGGCTTGGCTTCAATTGGTTTAGACTGTTTTTTATTTTTATTTATATCTCGATCGAAGTTCACAAGAACTTCTTTTTTCCCCCCGGACGTTAACGAACAATGGTCGTTGAAGCTATCAAACATATCACCATTTCCATCTACATAATACTTTTCTATTGAATTTCCTTCCAAGTAAAGTCTGTTTAGTTTCTCAACATCTGTTATGGAAAGCTGCAAGTCCTGTAAGTCTCTTTTCTTAAGGGCTATGTAGCACATTATTATGTTCTCATCCAGGTATGGAAACAATTGTTTTATGCTTGCAAAATTCTTAGAATATCTTTCTTCTGTTATGGTTTGTTTCTTGGGCAAATTAAGCAGGTGACTAGATCGAACTAACATTCCCGATGAGTGAATTTCCTTCTTTAATTTTTCAGTCGACAGCAAGAAAGCTTCTTCGGAAGATTTAAGTTCGGTTTCTATGTTCGTATCCACACCGTCGAAATTATATCCTACTTGCAAATTCTTGGTCACTTGATAGTCACGTTCGTTTGCTATGGTATCTTGAATTATTGACATTTGTTTTTGGCGTTTAAGTATTTCATCTTCGGTCTCTATTGCTTCGGCCACATTGTCCGATGTAAATTCGATTCGTAGAGGACCATCGTTCTCATCTCCACTGCTGGATAAAATTTCATCATCGAAATCATAGTTGGAAGTTAGTGATTCATCAGAGCTGTATATGAAACTTGAGTTCTTTTTTCGGTTGAGTTTACTTTTAACTGAATCTTCAACATCCCAGAATGTTGGTGAACCGTAACGAGTTGGTTTATCTGTTTTAATTATGTCTACCAATATAATAAGAAAATATTTATACAAAAAACAAATATTTTATATACGTGCATACATATGTTTATGTATGGGGCGAAACTTACCGTATTCAGTTTTGCAAAAGCTTACATTTGGAGGAAGGAATTCCGAACAGAATTCTTCATCCTCCATGTCAGTATCTTCTTCGCTCATACTGTTTGCCATGTCGTTCGACCATGTTCCGATTTCGATGAATGTATCAGCCTACAATAATAAGAAAAATTCAAGATTGCCGTGTATTTAAAGTGTAATTTTTGCTTGATTGTTTAGGATCTCAAATTTGACATATTGAAATTAGTGCGAAAGTTCCCTAGAAACTAAATTCTTGGAGATATTTGGATATGTGTATATATATACATTATATAATTTAACTTAAACTTTAATGGAGATAATATGTTAACATCAATAGGTCAAGACTAAATACTGAACGTCACTATTCATAGCAGTAATTTCGAATAATTTAAGGAGTTTTTCTATCCCGGAGTAGTCTTTACCTCCACACATGACATTTTAGTGGATATTTGGCGAAGAATAGCTCTAGGAAACGGCTGCTACTTTAATTTGGAAAAACTAATGGGCTCAAAACTCCTCACTTTAAAGATAAAATGTACGCTCACAATACCTCCATATTTCCAATGTTGCTATACCGCGCTGAGTTCTATATCGAAAGAAAAAGTTAGGTCCTGTATATGAAGTCCGAATGGAGGAGATATAACCGCTAACTCTATTGGCTGTACAAAGATGTGGATGTAGTTCAAATACATCCACTTCATTGTCTAAGCCATATCGATCGAATAAAGAACAACGCTATAGCTAAGAGAATCCGTGTAATAAGCAAATAATTTGATTATTTTTAGCTTACCTTAAGTTTTTCCTCTCCTTCTAGGACTATTTCGTTTGCTGATTTCTCAACCTTTAAAACTTCGGGCTCCTCTAACACAACTTTCTTCTCTTCCTTTACGACATCAGCTACTTTCTCTTTAATTTCAGGCGCAACCTGAGGTGGGGGTTTCGTTTCACATTTTGTTTCATCTACGGGTTCAGTCTTTGACTCTTTGTTCTTTTTCAACACTTCAGCTAAGCTCCAGCCAAAATCGAGAATAGGCCATTCGAAATTCTCATCTTCGATTTCCATACATCCTAATGCAATGTCATGGGATACTTTTTTACGAATTTCATCGGCTAGCAAAAGTCCATTAACACGATACAGAATGCATGGTAAACAAACTGCTGTTCTCCACAGCGAGGCAGGAAATGGATGAATTGTGCACAGCTCCGGCACCAATATTTGTTTTTGTTCAAGATTTTCTCTTTTTGCACGTTTTGTTTCTTCCGAACTTGTGGGCAAAGCTACCCCTTTTCTGTTTACATATCGAGGGGTAAGGAAATTAAGTCTTGCACTCGTGTGGTCTACGTCTAGTAGAGGTTGATGCGCATTTTGAATTGTGATTCCATACTTAACAAAGTAATAGTGCTTGAATGTGTTGTAGTTTTCACCGGGAAAACAACTCAACGGTGTTAAATGAGGACAAATTTCCGCAACATAGAAGTACTGGGGCTGATCTTGGTTTCTATACCAAGGCATAACAACTGCATCTTTGAATTTATTTGCATCGAATTCTCTATTCTTTCTCACTTCGTCGGGAACAATTTGTGGCATCATATTACAATCCCTTGCTATTGTTTCCAGAAAGTCCCAGTCAATAACAATTTCACTGTTTTTATTTCTAATTGTCGGGACAATAAATACACAATTTTCTGTTGAATCAACATCAAAGAGCATAAGGAACTTTTGTAACCTTAAAACATTACTAAAAGTGTAGTTGACAAACGTATTTATCCGATCTACTTGATCATCAGTCAAAACAATTCGTTTTCTTGAGAGGTCTATTGAAACTTTTACCTCGCCGGAACGTGTGAATATAGGAAATGAGCTTACTTTAGGAATTTTTTTTAAAGTAAGTATACCAAAACCCTGCAAAGCCTCCTCGGGTGGATAGATTTTTCGGCCTCGTGTATTTTGTTCCTCAGGAATGGGACACTGCAGAGTTAAGTTGATGTAGTACAAATATGATACAGCTCCTGCCGTGGGACGACAATTGGAAAACTCTGATGCAATCTGGGAATTAAAATATCGATTTTAAGAAGTCAAAGTTTATACTTATGTTAAATATGTTTTACACGCTTGTAGTAATACTGACGACGTTTGGTCGTTCCCGGTCGTGGTTCTGCGTTATCCGTTACAATTTGTTCGTCTATTTTTTCCAGTTCAAATTCTTCCCAATCGGATTCGAATGCTTTGAATCCTTCTTTTCCAATGGGCTGCAAAGTGTTGTCCAGTTCTCCACACAAATGCAACTCTCTACATGCTTGAAGCGCTACCATACGCCGTGCAAGAATTTTTGTGGGCATTGGTAAACCCTTAAAAAAAAATCAATCCAGAAAACAAATCATCATAATACGACAAAAACTTACCACTATATCATATTTCAAAGGAGAATTTATTGGCAGACGAAGTGTGTATTGAAACACATCTTTCCCACAACGCTTCGTTTTTGCACACCTCGATAGTGGAGTTAGTTTGGTGAATGTATCACTTGGCAATTTGGCACAGTATTTATTAATGAGAGCAATTGCTGATGAAAGGTCGACAGCAGCACCTGTTAACAGCTCCGGCAGAGGCTTGTAGGCTTCGATGCAATTTGTAAATTTATCGGCTTCTTGGTGTTCGTTCTCACCGGGTTCAGTGTTGGCACATTTTTGAAGGAGCATCTAAATATTATTTTTAAAAATAAAACAATATTTTATTTTTATTTATGAAACAATAATTTTACCTTTTCGATTTCACGATACTGAGCTAAACGGTCAACCATTTCGTTTGTAGCATTTTCCATATCCTGTATACCACTCTCGCAATCGCTGTTGTTGTTTATTTGTTCCTCAATATCTTCCACAGCACACTTATATTCCTCTATTTCGATGTGCTTAGAAGATAAATCTGCACTTTCTTCTATTTTAATGTCGCCGTTAGTAATTGACATCAATTTATTATTCGAACTAACGCTAGAATTGATTAACTCAGAAATGGGAACAACTTCGAACAAGTTTTCGAAATCTTTCTTTTTTAGCCTCTTCCTCTCAGATTTATCCTCCGTCGAAGCTTTCGATTCTGATGATGTATTCAGACTTTCTGTTGAGCCAGTATGGTTTTCATTAGATGACTGATAAGAAATATCTGAAATGCGTTTACTTTTTTCGATGGTCTTTGGCAATTTTACAACTCCAACGGCAAGCGATCGAGCTATTACTTCGGGGTTTAGAATTTTTACAGACGCTCCCGAGGAATGTTCAATTATAATTGGTTTTGGTTGGGATATATCTTCAACAATATCGCTTTGAAGGAGTGCTTCTTTATTAACATACTCTTCGGCGCTCTTAGCCGATGCTGTGCAAATAATACGGTGAGAAGTATCACTGAGTAATTCTGAATTGCAAATAAATCTTTCTTGAGAGAAATTGGGGCCCACTAATATGATGTGATAAGCTTGTGCTGCCCTTGCTCTGCCTTTGCATTGTACGTAGCTACGATATGTACTGGGAGGGTTCCATCGAACAACCAGGTTACACTTTGGCAAATCTATTCCTTCTTCGAGAACCGAAGTGCCAATCAACAGATTGCAATCGTGTATTCTGAAGCGTTTTAAAACATCTTCTTGCCTTCGGTGTTCTAGCTCGGCCTCTTTAGGTTCGGCTATAGGATCGGCTACCCGGTCTGTTGTAAATTGACATTTTAAGAACTTAAGTTGACCGTCATGGCGACTCATTTCGGCGAGCAAGTCGAAAAGAACTTTAGCAGTGTATTTATTATTGCAGAAAATAATTCCACATAACGCATCAGGATCCCCGAATGCATCTCTATTATGCCTTCGAGCGAAGGGTCTTTTTTTATGGCGACTGTTTTGGTTTCGACGGTTTTTCAAGGAGTTCACAAGGCTGTTGGGGCCATTCATGTGGCTATTCTCATTGTGGTTAGTATGGTTAGCATGATAGCTTGTATAATTTGTCTTCAAAAGCGGGTCAAGGTTCTCAATTATATCTTTGGAAATGGATTTACTCAAATTCTCAACTGTGTGAAATGTGTTTTCCAGATTTTGTTTGAGTTTGTGGAAGTTAAGTTTGTCAATTTCTTTGGTTATAATTCCTAATTGTTCGTTTTCACTAATTTGCTCTTCTGGTTTGAAAAGCCGGAGGACCTCTAGAAGTCGGAGAACTTTGGGACTGGAGTATTTTTCAACTCTTTCTCTTTCAGTTGGAATCTCGTGGAATGCCTGCTCGCATAGAGTATGAATTTCGAGGAGAGCTGTGATGACCATACAAAGCAACAGGTAATGTCTTTCGTATGGAGTTTTAATTTTTTGTTTTTCTATTTGTTGAATTAAACTTATAGCTACTCGATCGGCACACCAAGGTCCCATTTCATGTAAGGCTTCCAAGTAAATATCTAAAAATTGAGTAGGTTCTATCTTCGGGTCAGGAATACCTGCAAAAACATCAACATACATTTAATCCTTGCGGAAACTATGATATAAGGAAGAAAATGTAGCAGTATTATGGCAGATAAATATTCCTTAAATGAAAACGCTTAAATTATAGTAATTATTTAAAATAGAACAAAATATACAAAATATAACATACGATTTTTTTATTTTTTAAATTGTTTATACGATTTATATTATTGATAAATAAACAAACCAAAATATCTGTTTAATGCAACTAAATATCCGAACTCTATATTGAATAAGATTAACATCAATAATATTTTCGTCTGCATGTACATTTTTGGAATTTAAATTAAAAATAAATAATTGATTGAATACAAAATTATTGAGTTTGCACCCTAAGGCAAAATACAATACTTCATTATCGTCACTTATATAAATTCATTGTCATCACTTGTAAAATTAAAATCAAAGTAGCCTATGAGCAACGTTGCCACGAAGTGCCCGATTGGGCCATTTGGCCCGCTGTTTTACATTTTGGCTCTTTGCCTGGGATAGTTTAAAATGGCCCCAAATCTTTGTTTTTGAAGTTTTGACAAAATATATTTTTATTTCCTTAATTATATTTTAAAAATAATAACTGATTTAAATAAAAACTTTCAAAGTGAAGCACCTAAAATACTTTTGTTGGTGAGTGAAGTCACTAAAAAATATTACAAACTTTAAGTAATATTATTGAAGTCGAATTCAATCAGTTCTGTTTAAAACTTCTTGATTTGATGAGATATATTACGGGTTTGGGTTTTATGTACTGTTCGAAAATTTAAATGAAAACGAGAAACAAAGTTTCTTAAAGTCAGTTCTATTATATAGAACTTTGTAAACAGTTAAAAAGTAGATTAAATTTGTGTGATAATTTGTTAACAGAGTTCCAAATCTTAGATGTACAATGTACATATATTACTTAAAGCAAAAAAGTTACAATTTTAGATTGATTTCTGATCATTTGACATATTGACTCTGTTAAATGCTGGGTTCAGATGAGCGAAATTAAAAATTTTGCTGGTGATTATTTATTTAAAAATATTTCTTCTTTTGCAATAAACTAATTTACACCTACACACAGCAGTGCATCTGCTGAGCGGGTTTTTTCATCCCTCAATAATATAAAAACTGATAATCGAAATAGGTTATCGTATGAAGTAATTCACTCTATAATAAGTTTTAAAGATTATATGCAGCGCAACTTGAGTAACTGTAGAAATTTTATTCCTAAACCAGATCTTATTTATAGAATTTAGATAAGATGTGATAACTCATTATACTTTAAAATATGGCTTTATTTTAAGTTAATTTTATTTATTTTTATTTAGTGTATCAATCTCAATGAATTATAAAACAAATGTGATACATCAGTGATTTTTTTTTATGTTACAATTGAAGAAATTGAATGAATTATTTAATTTAACAAATAAATACCCATATTTAAAAAATGTATTTTATTTTTTTAAGGATCGATTTTAATTTTAAACATTTGGCCCGCTGCTTAGTCAAATGACCCTCAAAATATTTCGAAGTGGCCCGCTTTGCTTCCTTCTTCGCGGTAACGCTGCCTATGAGTTTTTGTATATTGTAAGGGGAATTCCCTAATATATCTATATGATCCTTTATACAATTTAGATACGCCCCCTATCCAGAAACTAACTTTTATGAGTAGATTGTTCAATATAGGTTCTTTAGTTTTTAGTCCTTTTGAAGTAAAGGGTGTCCCAAAATTAACGCAAGATTTTGAAGAATTTGCCGCCATTTGTGCAGTGAAGTGTTGGCAACCCTGAAAAAAAAGCAATTTGATAGCTAACAGTATAGGGTTATTAAAAATGGAGCGTTACACGAGAGAACAACGTGTCTTCATTATTAAAGAATATTTCAAAAATAGTGAAAGCTTGGCGGCTGCAGTTCGAAAATTTCATACAAAATATGGTCGGAAGCGATGAAGCACATTTTCATCTTGATGGCTTTGTCAATCGCCAAAATTGCCGCATTTGGGGTTCGGAGAACCCACATGTGATTGTCGAAAAACACATGCATCCACAACGCGTGACTGTATGGTGTGGATCTTGGGCTGGAGGCATAATCGGGCCATATTTTTTTGAAAATGATGCTGGTCAAGCAGTGACTGTTACTGGTGCTCGATATCGCGACATGATTACACAGTTCTTTCTGCCAAAATTGGATGATATTGATGTGTCCAATATGTGGTTTCAACAAGACGGTGCCACATGTCATACAGCCCGTGAAACAATTCAATTACTGCATGAGACATTTCCAGGTCGTGTACTCTCTCGTTTCGGTGATCAAAATTGGCCTCCTAGATCGTGTGATTTAACACCATTAGACTTCTTTTTATGGGGTTATTTGAAATCACAAGTCTATGTCAACAAGCCCACAACCACCCGTGCATTAAAGGAGGAGATTCAACGCTGCATCAACGAAATTCAGCCACATTTATGCAGAATGGTCATGGAAAATTTCAACAAAAGAGTGCGCATGTGCATGCAAAGCCGTGGAGGCCATTTGTCCGATGTGTTATTCCATACATAACCCTATCCTATGTACTTTACGAGTCAATAAAAATATAACTATCAAAAGACTTAAAACGGCGTTTTCTATTTAATTCAAATCTTGCGTTAATTTTGGGACACCCTTTAGAAGAGGTTTTATCTAAATTGGATGCTAATAAAAGTGAAGGGCCTGATAGGATTCCTGCTATTTTGTTGAAAAAATGTGGTATTGCAATAGCTCAACCACTTTCGTGGTTAATCTTTCAATAGCCAAAGGGCAATTCTTGGATTGCTGGAAGGTTTTCATTCTTTTCGCCAATTTTCAAATCGGGCTCGAAGCAGGATGTAACCAATAACAGACCCATTTGTAAAATTTCTTGCATTCCAAAAGTATTTGAAAAGTTAGTTTGCAACAGGTTAACTGTGTTATTTCAGAACCATATTTCGGTTTCTCAACATGGGTTTGTAGCAGGGAAATCAACCGCAACAAACTAAGCATTAATAACCAATAACATTATTACAAATATGGAAAAAGGGTTGCAAACAGATGTTATTTTTACAGATTTTGCATAGGCATTTGACAGAGTTAACCATCAAATATTAATAAACAAACTAACTTCTCTAGGTATTCACTCTTCCTTACTAAAGTGGCTTGAATTATATTTAGCTGGTAGAATTCAAATAGTAAAAGTTGATAGCTCGCTCTCAAAATATATCTCGGTCCCATCTGGTGTTCCACAAGCAAGCCATTTGGGTCCATTATTATTCTTGTTGTTTGTAAATGATATACCTGATATTTTTCATAATTCAAACTGCCTTCTTTTCGTGGATGATCTCAAACTTTATCGTAAGATTTCTTGTCAAACCGACTGTGTTCTTCTTTTGGAAGATCTGTTAAGGCTCGATAATTGGTGCAAGCTAAATCACCTACTGTTAAATGCTTCTAAATGTCAAGTCTTGTCGTGTTTCCGAAATTCTAATCCCATAGTTTTTGATTATATGTACTATCAATCATGTAAATTTAGAGCGTGTAACAAGAAAGAAGGATCTAGGAGTAATCTTAGATTCAAAACTTTCCTTCTTACCGAACTATGATTATATCATATACAGAGCAAATCAAATGCTTGGTTTCTTAAAAAGAAACACCAATGAATTCTCAGATTCATAAACCTTAAAATCTCTGTACGTAACGTCAGTTACCAGTTGGCAGGAATGAACCCATTACGCGTTGCATAAGAGAAGTGAATTTAATTTGCAATAGGATTGATTTTAATCTTGATGTTTTGAAAGATTCATTTAAAAAATATGTTTTATATAATATTTAAACTGTAACCTCCTAAAAAATGTTAAGACTTAATCTTTTTTTATCATTAAGTTGTATTTTTTAATTGTAAATTATAAATAAAAAATGTAATTTATAGTAATATTTATATTAGTATATTTCCACTATATTATATATCTATATATATAAATCTATATATATAAAAATCAATGCCACTTTTCGTTGTAATGCCTTTACCGGGGCCTTCCTGGGGCCTGATTATGAGGTTCGCGGCGGATCGTTTTCAATTCGACCTTTCAAATTCGACTCGCTTCGTATTTCCTTATTAACGAACTCGCGGCGAAGCGAAAGTAGTTCTTCCTATATTCCAGTGATTTGACACTTTGGTTTGACTTTTTCTCTCTATATTCCAGTGATTTGACACTTTTGGTTTGACAGCTTTCCACAAATTTTGTTTTGTTTTGATTGAATTTGTGAAATTTGCGGTGATTTATTTAATAAACAATATTAAAATCAAAAAATGGAATCAATTATGGTGTATATTTATTCTGAAAGGGAGGAATCCCAGGAATCCTCAAGATTACGGGTGTCCAGGAGACTACTAAGAAGCAAATCTTCTCCTCTGGATCTCCCTTCAACTGAGTAAGTATTGTTTCCTTTTAGTTTAAATCAAATTAATCAATTAATCTACACACTTTGTCTTAATAGATTTATCAAACTATTTCGACTTTCGAAAGAAGCTTTTGTCTTCATTTTGCAAGAGATCAGTGAGGAATTCAAGGATCAGAACAGCAACGGCATTCCTTCAATTTTAAAGCTTGCCGCTACTATAAGATTTCTTGCTGAGGGATCGTACCAAAAAGGAGTTGGACAAGACGTACTCCTTGGAATGGCACAACCAACAGTCTCAAACGTTTTGTCTGAAACTCTTAAAATTCTTCAGAGAAAGTTGTGCCCAAAAAGATAAATTTTAAAATGAATGAACAGGAACATCGTTCCTTGAATGAATTTTATAATTTTATATTTTATTGTGGATAAATTATAAGAAAATTAAAATAAAGCTAACTCACATTTTTAAATTAAAATAAAGAAATAATCCACGAAATCGAACACTGAATAATAATAAACACTCTTTCGCCTGTGAATCCGCCAAAAAAAAGCTATCGGATTCAACTCGCCAACAAACATTATGACATTTCAAACTCGCCTTCGAATTCGTTAATTGGTCGAATTCAAAACGAAGAAGGCGAAAGCGAAAGCGAAAGCAATAATTGAAAAATGGCAAACTCGCTAGTAAAACGATTCGCCGCGAACCTCATAATCAAGCCCCTGCTGATGAAATAAACGCATGTTTGAAGTCATCAGTTCCTTGGAGATATGTACGAAAATTGCCACTGAACATTAATATGCGTATTCACCTACATAATGATGCAACTGCCCATGAGTTTTCAAAACAATTGTTAGAAATTGGTGATGGCAAAATACCAATCGACAGTACCAACGGATTGATCACTTTACCGAACAATTTTTGTACAATTGCGCAATCTATAGATGAGTTGATTGAATGTGTTTTTCCGAATATTCTTCAGAATTACAGAAATCATGATTGGTTGAGAGAACGCGCCATTTTGGCACCGAAGAATAAATCAATTGACAGTGTTATGAATCAAGATTGAGAAATGAATTATCCAATTGAATTTTTAAATTCATTGGAACCGGCTGGTATACCACCGCATTGCTTGAATCTGAAAATTGGTTCTTTGATTATATTATTGCGAAATATTAATCCACCAAAACTGTGTAATGGCACCAGATTGGCAGTGAAAAAGTTATTGCAAATTTGATTGAAGCTACAATCTTAACTGGTAAATCAAAAGGAGAAGTGTGTTTCCCTATGATTCCAACTGATATTTGAATTCAAAAGATTACAATATACTGTGCGTTTATCATTTGCGATGTCCATAAATAAGGCCCAAGGGCAAACACTTCACGTTTGTGTGAAAAACAAAAATATATTGTTTATCCAACTGTTTTAGACTAACCCATATAGACCCACCATAGTAAGAGTACCCAATTCTTTTTTATTTTTTAGTTTTTACTCTTTGCTGATAAATATAATATAAACAATATATCATTTGGGTCGTTTAGACTTTTAAATAGCTAGCAATTTAAAATTTTTTGTTTGAATAAATGAACTTAATAATCATTTTTTTCTATTACTATGCCTTATACGTAGCGAAGCACGTACCGGGCGGCTAGTAGGTATTATATTATATTATATTTCTACTATATTATATTTCAATTATATTATATTTTGTATTAGTATCTAGTCTATAAGATTTTAATCTGATTGATGAAATAAAACTAAACTAAACGATATACAAATTATCCTTCTTTTTCATTCATTCCTTGTATGAACGCCTCAGCGGATTCATTAAAGATTATTTAAAATTAAAAATGTGTTTTTGTGTTTTTTGATTGAAAATTCTAATAAAAACAAACAAAATTCTAGAGTCTCTACAGGCATAACATAATAATAAAAAAGTTATATTTTCCATAAATAGATAGATAGATAGATAGATAAATTCTTTATTTTTTCTTATTAAAGTTTAACAATAATTCTTACTTAAGAATAAGGACTTGGCAATTCTGCCGTCTGCCTGATTTGACATTTCATAATAAAAGAAAAATATTAAAACTAAAATAATTGAACTAAATAATTAATTTATAATTTAAAAAAAAGTTAAAAATTTGCAAAAAAAAAACAATAAAAATAATACAACAATTTGGTGGGATTCGTATACTAAAATAAATTAGGTAAGCAAAGCAATTGATAAGCAATCATTAACAATTTTGATATGGGGCCGTTCATAAAATACGTCACGCTAAAATCAGCTTTTTCTAACCCCCTCCCCCCCATTGTCACGCTGTGTCACTCTTTCTGTGACCCCCCTAGAAATATTTCGTCACAAAAACGAAACCCCCCCCCTGAATATGATAAATTTCAAATGATATTGCACAAATTTTGAGAATTTAAATAAAAAATAAAAAGAATTTTAATAAATAGTATTAAATTGAGAAATATGAAAAAAGTGTCCGAATTAGTTCACTATACTAAGTGAAGAAAGAATGAAAGAATAATATAATAATAAATAGATACATGAGAAACAGAATTTTCATTTGTTACTGAGTCGAGAGCGCAGGGTGCGAAGACACGTTACTCTTTTAAGTATTGGAAAAACAAAGAAACCAATTGTGACGGATCGCAACGCCGCTAGAGCCAAGTCAAAAGACTAAACCCGCGCCACAGAGCCAGCGCTCAAGTGAAAAAATAAACAAAAGTAAACATATAAAGTTACAATGGGGAGAGTACGATAACTTTGGCGCCGAGATATAATAACGGTTTTTGGTAGAGGGGCTTAATACAAGCATTTTTTACTATGGGAGGGGCGTCTATCTCCCCCCGTTTAGGCGGTAGGGGCAATTTAAAAAAACATGTACTTTAAATGGAAAAAAAATAATTAAAAAATAACGGTAATACTTACAATTAAGTATTATACCTTTTTTTAAAGCCAGCACTTGTGTCTAGTAGCTTGTTTTTAAATTAAGTCAAAACTATGCATAGTTTTCGAAAAAAACTGTTTTAAACTTAAAATTTGGTCAAAAAAAAAGTTAAAAATATGGTTTAGAGTGTAATATTTCAAAACTTTTAGATTATCTACAATTTTTTTTTAGAATACATTGCTCTTATTTATTTTTGATCGAAAACTGAAAACTAGATGACTTTATGTCTTCTAGTTCTTGAGAAAATTGAAAGTTACCAAAAAAATATTTTAATTAAATTACTTTTTCCTTGCTAACGTAGTCTTATTTTGATAGTAATAATCGAATATGGATTAAGATACACCTAGGGTAAATTAATTTTTCTTAAATCCAGCTTATTTAAATGCTAAAGAAACTTTGCATGCACCCCATCTTGCACCCACCACACCTTGCACCCTCCCCACCTTGCACACACACCAACTTGCACCCATCCCAAATCCTATAGTGTGCCCAAGCAGGGGGGTTGCAGGGGGGCAGCATGCCCCCCCTTACACATGCCACTGTTGCATACACCCAAACTCGCGCACACCTTACTGTTGCATACACCCAAACACGCATTACGCATACGCAAATACCATTATTACTATCAAAATAAGACCACTCAAGCAAAAAAAATTAAAATAGTAGTTGTGGTTATTTTCAATTTTCTCAAAAACTAAAAGACATAAAATCATCTAGTTTTCAGTTTTTAATCAAAAACAAATAAGAGCAATAAATTCTGAAATAAAAACAATGGTAGATAATCTTGAAGTATTGAAAAAGTTACACTTTAAACCTTTTTTAACTTTTTTTACTCAAATTTTGAGTTTAAAATTAAATTTTTATTTTCAATTTTCTCAAAAACTAAAAGACATAAAATCATCTAGTTTTCAGTTTTTGATCAAAAACAAATAAGAGCAATAAGTTCTGAAATAAAAACAATGGTAGATAATCTTGAAGTACTGAAAAAGTCACACTTTAAACCTTTTTTTAACTTTTTTTACTCAAATTTTGAGTTTAAAATTAAATTTTTCAAAAACTACGCATAGTTTTGACTTGATTTAAAAACTGGCTTATAGAATAGAATGTGGGCTTTAAAAAAATGTATACAGCTTAATTGTAAGTATCACCGTTATTTTTTAATTATTTTTTTCCATTTTAAATAATGACTTTTTTAAATTGCCCCTCCCGAATAAACGGGGGGAGATAGACCCCCCCCTCCCATAGTAAAAAATGCTTGTATTAAGACCCTCTACCAAAAACCGTTATTATATCTCGGCGCCAAAGTTATCGTACTCGTGCCGTTACAATTTATTGTAATAAAACTATATATGTAGATATGTACGTTTGAAATTTTATATATTTACTAAATACGAAATAAATGACTTTCTATCATGATGAAAATTAAAAAAAAAATAGGCAAAAGAAATACTAATTGAAAATGTTTTAATGAATGGCGAACGTCACGTTACCATAGACCCCCCGTCCCCCCTTGTCACACCTTGTTACACTCAGCAAGAGCCCTCCCCCCGCCTTGTGTGCGAACGTATTTTATGAACGGCCCCTATGATTTGAAACACAAAAAAGATATCAATTTTAATATGAAAAAAAAACTATATATGTACCTTTCAACTCTTCCAGGAACTCGTCACTGTATATCTCCGACGGATCGTATCTGTGGTCCTTCAAGAACGCTTTTCGTGTGCAAACTACATCTTCTAAAATCATCGTCAACTTACTCTTTTTGGGTGGATCACATTGAACAATAAACTCAGTAGGTTTTGTGCAGTACCTGTCGGACATAATTTAGTTAATTAGAATATAAATATCGTGGAGCTTGTGTTATAAACACGATTAGTTAAGTTGTGTTTCATAAAAATATGCTGCAAACATTCTTCAAATTTTTTAAATGTTGGGTTTAAATCAATGCTACAAGGATACTACTTTGTTCGCGATGAGTTATAATGTACAGTCCGTCATTTCGGAAACAGGTTTGTTGGAGAACTGGATGATCTAGCACAGGTCTCAATGGCAAGCATGAGGAAATTTATAGATAGCACAGGCTGGTTCGTCAATGAGCCAGTCTACGCTAATCGACAGAATTGAGGAACATCGTTGCTAAATTTTTACTTTTACAGGGGATCACAATGGACCAGTAGGCCCCCGTGTACGCAACAGCTTCATGCTGTGCACACCCCTTGTAACCTAACCTAACCTAATGTACAATAAATCATTAATCTGTGTGTTTTTTCCAATATTAAAAAAAAAATGATAATAAATTAACAAGAATGATTCTAAATATCATCAAGTTACACAAGAATTAAGAAGACAGTAGTAATAAAAATACAAAGTACCTACATTGGAAGACATTTCTCTTGAATACTCCTAACATGTCATGGGACAAACGAGCAGCATCAACATAAAACTGTGTCTCTAACGCAAGGGAATTAAAACGAAGTATAATTTTGATTTGTACAAACATAAGAGTTTTCGAGAACTAACAATTTTAACCTAAAAATATAGCGTTGTAATTAAGACATTTATCTTTCGATGGCTAATCCTGTGGTGCTAGCAACAAATTTGGTAATTCGTTCATTTTGTAATTATGACAAGATATTTTGTTAACATTTTTCTTGTACTAAGGAACTTACCAAATTTCGTATGTCACAATTATCGAAGTAGTCCATTTGCGCTACCGACAATTTGATTAATGTGATCATTCCAACTAACTAAGTGTCTTATGAAACAACTGACAAGATTATATGCGTTTTGCAACTATTCAATTTTTTAGTCTCTTACCAATATACCATACAATTATTTTTTAGAGTTAAGAACGCTTTACCTTTTTTAAAAAAAAATAAATTAGGTGGCGCAACAGTCCGTAGAGAACCAGGGCCTAGTGACTTACAACTCTCAACCATTCCTGTGTGCGAGTAATGTTGTCAGGGATGGAGGGGACCTACAATTTATATGCCGAATCCGAACGGCTAATTTTGAGAAAGCACTTTTTCATGACAAGAATTACTCTTGGGGAATTTGTCAATTTGTCAAGGCAGTACCCGTGAAAACTCTTTTTTTTTAATTAAGGTGGCACAGGCGGGGATTGAACCCAAGACCTCTCGCATGACAGTCCAACGCACTAACCATCATGCCACGGGTACTAACCTTTTACCTTTTTTAGTGTATTCAAAATGAGGCCATATTTAGTGGACAAATTTCTAATTGAGAAATGATTCTCATAAATCCTCGCGATGTAATCATGAACTAAGTCAACAGAAAGAACGAGCCTTATTAAGTTAATATTATTATATTTTTGTATTTAATCCGTTATGATGTTACATGAAATATGCATACTACAGTGGAACTTCCATAAGTCGAACTCTCAAAATGAAAGAAAAAAACTTCGATTTAAAGAAATGAGACAAAAGTTAGTTTAATTTTTTTTATTTTATTAAATGGAATATGATTTAAGAAAACAAAATGGTTTGTGATTAACAGAAGCTTAAAAAAAAATCAGTAATCATTCGTTGGCGTTTTTTTTTCATTGCATTTTAATTTATAAAAAATTTCAATCTCGTTAAATACGTTGAAAAAACGATCTGGCGTGTTGTTTTCAGTAAGAAGAGCATCACGTATTGTTTCCAAGGCTTCATGGACCTTAGCTTGTTTCGGCTGCACAGTTAAGCCTTCACCTGGATCGTCACTGATGGCTTCCACTTCATGAGATGCAACCGAAAGTAAAATTTCTTCATCAGACTGCCTATGACAAACAATAATTTCACTACCCAAGTTAATGTACTCTGGAAGGCTGCATATTATGTCTTGTGTATTTTATATACGCGAAAAATCCTCTTGCATTTCTCTGAACTCATTTATGGGCACACCTTAATAGCTTAATAGACTTTAAGTTTGTTGGTGATTTGTGGGCACTGCAGTTGTCAACAAAAAGAAGGATTTTTCGTTTTTGATTAAAAAATACCATGTCCCACTCCTTAACCCAATATTCAAACAAGTCAGTTACCATCCACGACTTTTTGTTTCCTCGGTACTCCTTGTAAACATCGTGGCTTATTGCTTTTGCCGATCAAAAGAATTTTAAGTTTTTCTTTTCTACTCATATTTGCTGCAATCATACTCTTTACTATGTTTACCACCGTGACATTTCTCACCCTTAAAAGCCAATGTTTTATTTGGAAGGCATTTATAAAAAAGTCTAGTTTCGTCGGCATTGAAGATGTCATCTTCACTGTAACCTTCGATTAGTTTTGGTAGAACATTTTGTTTCCAACGCTCGCAGTCTTCTTGATTATAGTGTTTTATGAACAATGACATTTCTAATTGAAACAAAAAAATATTGTAAACATACATAAAAACTCTGTATGTACAATTTGTTGTCACGTCGAACCTGCCTTTTTTTGAATTTATCAAGCCAACCTGTACTTGCAGCAAAATCGGTTTCTCGTATTTCGATTGCAAATCTTCTAGCCTTCTCCTTTATAATTGTCCATGAAATTGGGAGGTTTTCATTCCTGGCTTCCGTAAACCATTTGGAGCCAGCCTTGTCAACACGATCATATTTTAGAGGTTTTTTTCTCATTGAGGTTTTTTTCGTTTTGTGAAGTTTCAGCATTTTTTTTTTGTTTTTTCTCTGTTCTTCAATATGGTGGAAAGTGTACTTTGCGGTAACCCATATTTTATGGCTACGATTTTCTTTTTGACACCACTCTCAACTTCATTTATGACTTTCAGCTTTTGTTCAAAAGTAAGATGCTTTAATTTTCTTGCTGACATTTTAAATTCGTGAATTGCTGCTTTTCCAACTAAAAAAATAAACAAAACTAGGAACTTTTGCGCATAAAAAAACTCTGAATAGCCATCCCACTTTTTCAAACAAAACTACAGAAATTAATCACAGTAGACTCAAGTATTTTTCAAAAAATTGAAACAAAAGGGGGTTTCCCAAATAAGAGCAAAGAATTTAGAATGTATCTACTAAACAAACGTCTAAAATAATTATAGTAGCCTTAGTAAATTTCGAAAAAGAGGTTAAATAAAATGGGATTTCCCCAATAGGAGAAAAAGTTCGAGTTAAAGAGACTATTTGGCATCAAACAGAATCTAAAAAATTCGATTTATAGAGAAATTCGACTTAGAGAAGTTCGAATTATGGAGGGCAAAATTCATGAAAATAAGGTTGAAAAATCAAAGTTCTCAATAAAATTTTGAGTTATAGAGAAATTCGACTTAAGGAAGTTCGAGTTATGGAAGTTTGACTGTAGTGACAAGTCATTAAAAAATACTTGAGCTCGGTGAGTAGGGTGTTCAAAGTTGTCTTCAAAACGATGTAGGTACCAAACTTTTGATAAAACAAAAATACAAGTTTAACTTTTTGTAAGGAATATAATGAAATGATTAACTCTAGCAAAGGGTTTTGACAAATGTATTTTTTTTGATTATATTTATTTTATTATACTGTGGAATAGCTATGTACAGCACGAAATACTGACCATACTGATGAAATAGTGAACGGACGGAAGCAAGACACTCACAGACCGGAAGTTACCAGAGGATGAAGGATTATATAAATAATGTTAATTTTTATTTTTGATTGAATCTATTTGGATTTCGTCTCTTTTGTTATCTTTTTTACAAAATAATTACAAAACCTTATCATAAAAATTTACCTCAAAACTGTAACGATGTCACTTGCTGTCTCAGCCTTGCAGTGGACTTTCTTTTCGAGAATCTCAAGCATTGCATTCAAATCTTCCGGAGCACAACCAGCACTGTGCAGAGGGCCAGCCAATGCAAGCACCTTCGGCTTTAATTCAAGTTTACTATAAAAATCCTTAAAAATTAAAAACATATCACTTTGCTCCTTGATTTCATGACAGTCCTCCAATACGATGAGATTCACATTATCCATATTAATGTCACCATTTTTTAACCCGAGCAAGCAAGTCTTTGGTTTAAGAATTAAAACTTGGGCTTCCCCGAATTTCACAAGTGGCTTTTCATTTTCATTTTGTTTTGACTCATTATAGACTTTTAGATCAGTCAAGTGATAAATCAAGTTATAGGCAGAATCTCCTGATAGACGACTAAGATAGAGGCTTACTTTTGATTTATTTTGTCGAAGCTCGCGGGCTTTTTCTTGGAGCAGTTTCAAGGCTATAAATTCTTTGGAAGACTTGTGTCCAAGACATAACATGGTGTTTTGTTCGGACGCCGACGCAAGCAGTTCCACTTGGTAATCGCGAGGGGTAAAGGATGTTGTGTGGACATTATCACACCAATGGAATGCCATTGTACGATTATTATACACGAAGCTATTAAGTTTATTTATGTTAAATTAAATTTAAAAAAACACATAACTCTTTAAAGATATCTTGATAACAAAAGGTTATAAAAAAAAAGGAAAATCCGAGAGGCTTCCTAGATTTGTGTGATTTGATTTGGGAAGCAAAAACTGAAATTGTAAACGTCAAATTTAGCTGTGTTCAATAGGTTTGTGGAATAAAATGTTAGTTTAGAAACTCGGAATAATTTTTCATTAAAATCGTGGTGAATATTTATTTTTGATTTTGCACAGCACACCATACATAAATATTTTAGATTAGCGTGTTATTACACTCAGACGTTTTTAGAAAGACGCAAATAAGTGCGAAAGAGAAACTAGGTGAAATAGAAATACTTTAAAAAGTCTCAACCCGCAGAGTTCTGGGTTCAGGATTCTTGGATGGTTTTTGACGTTTCTCTTTCTTGCCTTTCTTTGTTTCGTGGCGTTGCTTTATTATTGTTTCTAGTGTTTCCGAGTACGAGTAAACAAGAAATATGCCACCGGACAATTTCAAGTGGAGGAAAGACATTATAACCGAATTAATTTAGAATGGTTGAGAGAGCCTAGCTTGGTAGTTTAAGCTTTGCATTTCAAACTACCCGTTGAAACAAAGTGGCAGCCAACTTATCACCTGGTGATATTACGTCTTTAAAAATTGTATTTTTTTAATGGATTAAAAGTTTTTTCATTCATCCTTATATAATTTAAAAACGATGGTTTTTATCATCCGATTTTAGTTCTTTTGTCAAGAAAGTGAAGGATCCGAAGTCAGATCTACATATTTTTTTTCCAGACTTTAATCCAATTCCCTTTTTTCCACCCTCACACATCTAACAAGATTTCTTCATCGGATAAGATGAGAACAACAAATGAAAGAGAAGTGTCAAAAACACGCAACCGAAAAACATCCGAGTGTAATGGCTGAATCACAAACACGCTTCAGCTTTGGCTTTGCCTGACGTTTACGAGTTCAGCCATAGGAATTCAATGCATGCTATCACAATGGAGCTTCGACCTCACGTTTCGTTTGACAATCGTAAGAAAAAGAACGTAATGTGACTCCAAACGGAAGCTCTAGTTCAATTATCTGAACATTTGCTTTGTCTGACAGCTCAACAGCTGTAAAAAAAAGTCAACAAACAAAATATTTGCTCTTTGGAGGGATGAAATAATAGAAATGTCATTCAAAGCAACCTCGAAGCAGGCCCACCGTAACGCAGACGAAGCCGAAGCTGAAGCGTGTTTGTGATTCGGCCATAATAATGCGAGATTGACGGGATGAGTGTTCAAAAGAAAATATGCGAAACACGCAGCATACAGAAAGTCTGAATGTAATAACACACTTAGATAAAGTATATTGTAATGTTTATACAATACACTCTTTATTTCTTTTAATATCGGATTAATAGGAGAACTCGCTTCTTTAAGCATCGAGAAACATCTAGTGGCTAAGAGGGGAACTCAATTCATTCAGCGCATACAAGAACCTCGAAAGGGGCAACATCTAGGGATTAAGAGGAGAACTAGCTTCGTTAAGCATCTAGTGATAAAGAGGAGAACTTCGTTAAGCATCGAGAACAACCTCGTAGATTCTCGAACCGATTTGAGGTATATAAATAGGCGCTCGGAAGCGAAGCGGATTATTATTGGTTGTGAACTGAGATAAAGTAAAGACTGTATAAAATAATTGAAAGTAAAGACTGTGTTTAAAAGTAATATTTGAAAGTGCTCAATAAATAAGTTTGGAGTAATTTAAATAAAGTGAATTTGTGTTTTTATTTACGAAGTGTGAATAAGTTTTAATTATCGGACCAAGCCGAATATTACAATATTTAGCTTAATTTAGCTTTGTTTATAATTTGAATAATAATTTACATTATTTTTAAAATTTAAAATATTTTTTTAATTATGTTTACAATTTCAAAATATTTAATATTTGTTTGAGTTTCTACATTATTTGGGTGTTCATTGAAAATGTGTACTACTTTAAGTTGCATGTTTTAAGTTTTATTTAAGTAATCATTTGTTCTTAATATAATAAGCTATAATCTTGTGCACTAGATCCATTTCAATTCTAAATATTAAGGTTGGGGTACTCATGACATTTATTTTGTTGAATGTTTAAACTTGAGCATTTTCAACCTACTTTAATTAGGTGTGCATCGGTTACTGTATAGTATTGAGTGCACTGTCTTAATTGTAACTTTTGTAATCTTTTTCGAAAACCGGTAAGAACCCAAAAATAACTCTCAAAATGGAGTTGTACAAATTAAGGACTATTCCATTATTTCATGTTATGCGATACTCTATAACACGGCGCAGGGGCCTGATTATGAGGTTCGCGGCGAATCGTTTTGCTAGCGAGTTTGCCATTTTTCAATTATTGCTTTCGCTTTCGCCTTCTTCGTTTTGAATTCGACCAATTAACAAATTCGAAGGCGAATATGAAATGTCATAATGTTTGTTGGCGAATTGAAATCCGACAGCATTTTGTTGGTGGACTCACAGGCGAAAGTGTTTATTATTATTCATTGTTGGATTTCGTGGATTCTTTCTTGAATGCAATTATATAAAAATTTGAGTTAGCTTTATTTTAATTTTCTTATAATTTTTCAACAATCCGCAATAAAACATAAAATTTTAAAATTCAATTATTTTCCTGGACACCTGTAATCTTGAGGATTCCTGGGATTCCTCAAATTCCTCCCTTTCAGAATAAATATACACGATAATTGATTCTATTTTTTAAATTTAACATTGTTTATTGAATAAATCTTCGCAAATTTAACAAATTAAATCAAAACAAAACAACATTTGTGCAAAGCTTTCAAACCAAAAGTGTCAAATCACTGGAATATAGGAAGAAAAAGTCATACCAAAAGTGTCAAATCACTGGAATATAGGAAGAACAATTTTCGCTTCGCCGCGAATTCGTTAATAAGGAAATACGACGCCAGTCGAATTTGAAAGGTCGAATTGAAAACGATCCGCCGCGAACCTCATAATTAGGCCCCAGTGTTCCATTTCGTGGATTATTTCTTTATTTTAATTTAAAAATGTGAGTTAGCTTTATTTTAATTTTCTTATAATTTATCCACAATAAAATTTTATAATTCATTCAAGGAACGATGTTCCTGTTCATTCATTTTAAAATTTATCATTTTTGGGCACAACTTTCTCTCAAGAATTTTAAGAGTTTCAGACAAAACGTTTGAGACTGTTGGTTGTGCCATTCCAAGGAGTACGTCTTGTCCAACTCCTTTTTGGTACGATCCCTCAGCAAGAAATCTCATAGTAGCGGCAAGCTTTAAAATTGAAGGAATGCCGTTGCTGTTCTGATCCTTGAATTCCTCACTGATCTCTTGCAAAATGAAGACAAAAGCTTCTTCCGAATTCGAAATAGTTTGATAAATCTATTAAGAAAAAGTGTGTAGATTAATTGATTTAAACTAAAAGGAAACAATACTTACTCAGTTGAAGGGAGATCCAGAGGAGAAGATTTGCTTCTTAGTAGTCTCCTGGACACCCGTAAAGTATTCCTGGGATTCCTCAAATTCCTCCCTTTCAGAATAAATATACACCATAATTGATTCCATTTTTTAATTTTAATATTGTTTATTAAATAAATCACCGCAAATTTCACAAATTCAATCAAAACAAAACAAAATTTGTGGAAAGCTGTCAAACCAAAAGTGTCAAATCACTGGAATATAGAGAGAAAAAGTCAAACCAAAGTATCAAATCACTGGAATATAGGAAGAACTACTTTCGCTTCGCCGCGAGTTCGTTAATAAGGAAATACGAAGCGAGTCGAATTTGAAAGATCGAATTGAAAACGATCCGCCGCGAACCTCATAATCAGGCCCCAGGTCCCACTTCGGTCGTTCTTTTGCATGGTTGATAACTTTAAATATTTCTTTAATTAAATGCAGCTTTAATCATTTCTGTTTTATTGTTTTGTTTTAAATTGTCATTAAATTTACTTTATTTGAAAGATAATCTTTTGATATTACAATTTAAATATTGTTATGGCTGCCTAGAATGGCGATGGTGCGGCTGGAGGAACCGTCGGCAAACTGAGGCGTCTTCAGCGCTGAGGAAAGATCTAAAATGAAAAGAAAACAAATGAATCAATTAAATGAAAGAAAAGTAAGTAATCAAATCATAAGTTTACTTACGATATTTTTACTCGTTGCCAGGCTGAGGCGTGGGTTCTTCCCCACCGAAAAGTCCTGAGCGGCAGCCGTCACCGTCACTGTTTCTCATAAAACCTTCGGCAAGCAAGGCCGGAGTTTTGTTATGGCTGCCTAGAACGGCGATGGTGCGGCTGGAGGAACTGTCGGCAAACTGAGGCGTCTTCAGCGCTGGGGAAAGATCTAAAATGAAAATAAAACAAATTAATAAATTAAATGAAAAAAAAGTAAGTAATCCTGCGCTTAATTACGATATTTTTTACTCATTGCCTGGCTGAGATTGGCGATGATATGTGCTTGCTGCAAATTGTGGATTACCTGAAAAGAAAACAAAAAGAATATTAATTATAATTCTTTTACACTTACTACCTAATCCGTTAGGCGATATTGTTTTTTTTGTTGTTTACTTACCTCGTTGTCGTTTTTGTTCGGCCTCATTGATAAAAAAATACAAATGGCTGTAAGAAAAAAGAAACAGTGACGACAAATCTTTGGAAAGTTTTCCTGGAATGCTAACTGGAATAGGGAGTACTAAAATGTTAAGGGATGTGTGCAATAGTCTGGCGTGCCGATTAGGTGAAGCAGCATTCACATGAGCGCGACCAACGAACGACGAATGAATTACAAAGTGTGAGTTTATATCCGTTTGAAGACATATTTCCACACAAATTCTTAACAAAACGATAGCAATATAGTTTCTATTTGATTTATGAGGCATACTTTTACTTTTCAATATCATATATTAATAAATTTAAGAAAACAAATTTATTCGTCGCGAAAAAAATTGAGGTTTATACGAACTGTCAAACTTTATTCGCGTTCCACATCACCAACACTCGCAACGAATAAAAAAATCGCGCGTACTTAACCTAAACAAATCATTCTTGTTTTGGTTTCGGTGGTGAATGGTGTTCGGCTGTGCAACGAATTAAAAACTCTCATGTGAAAGAAATGTCAAAATCAACGAATATTCGTTTATTCGTTGGTCGTTGGTCGTGCTCATGTAAATAGTGCTTAAAACTATTGTCGGCGGCTTAAGAATTATCGCTGACACGACGAAGCAGTTTCCTGTGGTATGAAGAAAGAAATAAGGACTGTGGAATGTTTTTTCTCAGCTTAGAGGACATTTGAAGTTCGTAAGTCGAACGATAAAGAAGTTGTTGAAAGTTTTTTGGAGCGAACGAGAATCCCTCTTAAAGTGTTGCGTTAACCGATTGTTCCCGAGGAAATTGGAATTTAAGTCTTGATAACTTCAAGCGGTATTATCAAAGTTGTGATAGTTTTTGGGAAACCTTATCTAATTCATGTGTTTTGCGTGTGTTTTCTTGGCGACGCAGGGTGAAAATTCTGCCAACGACGACGAACGTCCAAGAAAAACCGGTAGATTTTCCAGATTTTTTTTGGTGGTTTGATTTTTTTGATGTTTTTTTGATTATTGTTTAAATAACCTTTTATAAGTATATTATAATTTCTTAAATTATTCGATTTTTTTATTACATATATTCAAATAAGTTGATTTAAATAACCAAATTTCTTGTTAAATTTGTCTTTTAATGTATTCAATCTAATTTCGCTATTACTTATAAATCCATGCATCAATAAATGATAATTTTGATGACTTTTTATGTCGAACAAAGTCGAATTTTTGTCATTGGTTTTTGGTTGAGCGATAGCTCAATGGAGATTTGAAGCGTTATTCTAGGGGGTGATTAAAGGTAAGCTAGGGGAAGTGGCGAAAATGACATTTTCAGGTTTGATGACGACCATTTAGAGGAGTTCCAGTCAAAGAGAATCCGGAATTTCAACGGCCTGCCGGATTCCACGGAGGGGTGGGAATATTAGGCCAAGCTGCGCCGTCACCTGCAGCCGTCAAGTGTGGTGGATCACAAGTGGTGGTATCGCTATTTAGTTTTTTCGATCTCTCCAGGCATGTTATATGTTTTTGAAATAGGAGGAGGTCCGTTCGCGAGGGAAAGATCCCCACCATTCCGGCGAGCTCAGCCGAGCACTGCAAGCATGCCGCGACCCTCGCAGCGGACGGCTGTGCATTCTCTCCCATTGTCTTAGGTCTTCTTTCTTTCTCTATCTCTTTTTCCATTTTCTTTCTAATCCGTGATCTTTTCCGGGTCTTTATCCGTTTCTCTTTTCTCTCTCTATTTATTGGACATCTGTCAAAGAACTGTCACTGCACTGACATCCGGAGTGATAGCGAGGAGAGCCAGCACTGCGGCCGGTCCTTAGCCGGTTCTATGAACATCGTCATTTCCATTACTTTTTCTTTCTTTCTATCATCTATCTTATTCCTTCTTCTCTTCTCTCCTCTTCTCTCCTCTTCTCTCCTCTCCTCTCAACCCCTCTCCTCTCCTCTCTTTCTTCTCCTTTACTCTCAGTTATCAAAGGATGAAGGATTATATAAATAATGTTAATTAATTAATTAACGCAAATAGTTAAGCTGCACGCACTGTCTTGAAGGCCAATTCACGGGTGAAATTCTGCTGATACCAAATGTTTTATTCAATAAATTAATTGTGGGATGAGCTGTGTAACATGTATGGCGCCGGCCGTCTTATTGAAACCGCAGCTCCTGAACATTATGAACGAAAACGTGAATAGATATATAAGCAATTCCTGTGCATGATGGTGGATAAAACGACTCGGGTCTTTCGCAAATTAAGTAAGTTTCGGTACATACTATCTGGATTAAATACATTTTTACATTTTTGAAATATACGAATTTTATGAGAAAACACAAAATTTAAAAAAATGTTAAGATATAATTGTACAATTAGTACCCGTAGCGTGATGGTTAGTGCGTTGGACTGTCATGCAAGGGGTCTTGGGTTCAATCCCTGCCTGTGCCACCTAACTTTTTTCACGGGTACTGCCTCTTGCGAGGAATTGACAAATTCTCGAAGAGTAATTATTCTTGTCATGAAAAGTGCTTTCTCAAACTAGCCGTTCGGATTCGGCATATAAACTGTAGGTCCCTTCCATCTCTGACAACATTACTCGCACACAGGGATGGTTGAGAGTTGTAAGTCACTAGGCCCTGGTTCTCCATGGACTGTTGCGCCACCTAATTTATTTATATACAAATTTTAAGAATGAATAAAAATCCGCTCATAAAATATCATTTGCCAAATTATTTCAGTGGATTTAATTCAAGTAAAATAGAAAGTTTAAAAATTATATAGCACACCTACTTTTTTAATGTTTTTCTTTTCGTTGATTCATTGATTGTATTTCAACCATTAAAATACAAGGTTGTTTTTTAAAGTACATAAACAAGGTGATTGTATATTAAGTAATATTTTTGACTTCGTTCTTTGTTTGATTCCGAGAATCAAAAATTAAACAAAATTAATAAATTGAAGCTTTTTTAGAGTTTTAATTTTAAATTTAAAATGGTCAAAAGAAAAAATGAGTTTTATAGGGTTGCCACTTTTATTTGTTATGTTTTTTTTAAGGATATTTTACAAATCAAGCGTCTAGGATTTTCTAAGAATCCAAACAAATGTGGGCGAATCATTCCTACAACACTTTTTGATTTTTCCATTAGTGCACCTTTTGAATATTTAATGCACAATTAAGCTTCATCAAACATTTCTTTCATTTTGTCTGTTTTAGTTTTTTCTAGACTCGAATGAAAAACGTCTTTGTTGGAATCTGACCGTGTGCATTTTCTTGGATGATGCATTTGTATAGTCTTTATTTTGCGCTTCCTGAGCATCTTTCGAAAGCCGACCAATTGGCAAAATCGAAAAGTGACCTATGGTTTTAATATCATAAATCAATATTTTGTGGGCGGAAGATGGCATGTCATACCAGATATGTACATAGGTGTATTGCATATCCTGAAGACATTATTAAACAAACAAAAACAATCCAATTATTAGTTTGTTAGTTATATAGGTTTGAAACTCGAAGTACAAAAAATGCACATTTTTTACACTTTTTTGCAGAAAGTGTTTTGGTGTCCACCAAACATGGTTAATACTATAAAGGAATCAGCTTTCGACAGTTTGAAAATGAAAATCAATTTGTTGTTAAAAAATCCAGTGAATTTTCAAAATTATTTAGAAAACGTTTAATTTTACAATAATTCTTCAACTCGAAATCTCAATATTTTTCTGCAGTTTGTGAACAGCTGTACGTTTCTTTTGGTTTTTGACAGCTATGTATCTTAATTCAATTTAGCTCTCCAACTCGTTCAACGCGGTATCTAAAAATTCACCTATTTATGATAACCTATCCATTATTAGATTGAACGCAGCCATTTGTGTTGTGAATCTTCCTAAAAATAGGCTTCAAATTAACAGTTTTAAAGAATGTCAACTGTCAAACAAATGCGCGAAACGAAAACATTTAAGCTCAAAAACAAAAACAGAAATTTAAACTTATTTGTTTTGTAATGTAATTAAATATTAAATTAGTTAATTTTTCCAAACTACCATTTTTAGCAGTATGGCAGGGGACGACAACGACAATATCCGGGAATCTAATTTTACTGCAGCTGGTGTCAGTGGCTGGGGTGACAACATGGACGACGAGGACAATGAGGACTTACTTCTCTTGAATGATGAGTTGAATCTCAATACGTCCTCTTTACGTTCCGATGAAAAGTATACAGGTTTTAATAATAATGTTGCAGAGAATTGGATATATCCCTCGAATTTGCCGGAACGAGCCTATCAATATAATATTGTGCAAAAGGCCTTATTCCACAACACACTTGTTGTCCTGCCTACCGGCCTAGGTAAAACTTTCATCGCAGCCGTGGTAATGTATAATATGTACCGATGGTATCCTTTGGGGAAGGTCGTATTCATGGCTCCGACTCGGCCTTTGGTAGCGCAACAAATAGACGCTTGCTGCAAGATTGTGGGCATCCCGAAAACGGATTGCGTCGAAATTACTGGTAAGCTGAGCAAAGCTAGTCGAGCCGAGTTATGGCAATCAAAGCGATGCTTCTTTGCCACTCCACAATCGGTGCAATCTGACATTCTAGATGCCGAACTCAATTTTCCGTTTCAAGCTGTTAAGCTCATCGTTGTGGATGAGGCACATAAAGCCAGGGGACGCTATGCCTACACAGAAGTCGTAAGATACATTTGGAGCAAAAATAAGTTCTTTCGAGTACTCGCGCTATCCGCTACTCCTGGCCGACGGAAGGAGGATGTGGAAGAAGTTATTCGCAATCTTTTTATTTCTAATTTGGAAGTGCGAACGGAGGATTGTGTGGACGTAGTTTCGTATGTACACAAAAGACAGCTGAAAGTTGTGGTTGTTGATCTTGGCACAAAGCTCTCTCGAATTCGCGATGAACTCCTTCAGATAGCAGATCCTCACATAAGAAACTTGATCGAAAATCGACTAATTTCCGGCAGACCTGGCAGTATTAGTCGCAACTGGCTTGTCATGGAACATAAAAGATTCCGTGAAATGACCCAAAACAACGGAGTGCCATATCAAAAAGAATTAAATTCAGATTTCAACATTTGCATTAGCGTGTATCATGCCATAGAATTGCTAGAACGTCACGGACTGAGGGTTTTTCTAAATAACTTTGACGAAAGCCAAGACAATGGTCCTAAGTTTGTATTGATTTTGCGCCCCGATTTACGACGCCTCGTGCAAAGAGTGCGAGATGAAGCTGGTCCCAATCCGTTTGAATTTAGTGACCAATGCATGGTTGATGGCCAGATAGCTCCGATACCGCCGAACATTGACTTTGGACATCCTAAATTCGAAATAGCAAGAGAACATGTGCTCGCACATTTTGAAGTAAGCTTGTTTGTTATTAATCAACGTACCTACCTAATTATGTTTTAAATTTTGTCTTTATATTGTAATTGTTAGAGTAACAAGGAGGGTCGAGTGATAATCTTTTGTGAGTATCGAGAGTCAGTAATGCTGATGCATCGTTTACTTCTTCAACACCGCCCATTAATACGGCCGAGATTGTTTGTCGGTGAGTTTTTGTTTTCATATTAAGGACATGGACAATTTGACCTCAGACCTTACTTTAAATCGTTAGAGCTCGCTTAATCAAATAACTGATGATTAAAACACTAAACATATATCATCCTTGATAAATATATCCTCAATACAAAAAGATCTTGCCAGAAAAAAATGGAGCAAATTAAAAAAAAAAGAAGTGGCTAATTTTCTGAAGGTTTTAAAGTCCTGAAATAATCAGGATAAAGAATTGTTCCATCGTAGATGTTTTCAATTATATTTGTTCAAAAGTACCAACTTGAACCATTTTTATGCAATGAGAAAATTATTTTAGAAATGGCAATTGTAAAATTTCCTTTTCGACCCTTTTTCAAATTATTTACTTATTACAATTTGTTTGAAAATACTTAAGCAGCACAAATGAATTAGAATTAGAATTAGAAATACATTTTATTTATTCATTTTCATTTTACAACTAGTTAATACAAAAATTTACAATAAATAAAGAATAAATAATAGTTATCATCCTTTAGCTTCAAGCTAGTGTTGAATGATACAAAGCGAATTTAAATTTACATAAATTAAAAACTGATGTGGGGTGACAATCAGAGCTGCAATGATACTAAATTGTTTAAGGCAGGTGATCAAATAAGTTATTATTATTATTATTTTTTTTTTTTTTTTTTATTTCAAATATTAAATACAAAATAGGAAAGAATTAGAATTAGAACATATTCATATAAATTAAGAGAAAAAGAAATATAATAAAAAGTAGATACTCAGTTTTTAAACATCAATGTTTCTTTAACAATAATTATCTATACAATTTAAGTCATTTGTGAAAAGCCAGTCTTTTACTTTTTTCAGAAAAGAGTTTAAATTTTGAGAAGTTCTGATAGATGTTGGTAAGTTATTAAATGCCTTGGGTGCTGCGACAGTATAAAAGTTAGAGAAATGAGTTTTATGAGCAGTGGGTATATTGACAAGATGCATATTATTTATGCGTAGATTATATAACTGCGAGTTCCTACTTTGTATGTTACCACTTTGCTTGAAAAATTCTTTCAGTACTTTAAAAATGTAAAGGTGTCTCAAAGGTAGAATTCCCAAATCCTTGAATAAGGGCCAACTTTCAGTTAATCGATTTTTGTTGCAAATGATTCTAATTAGATGTTTTTGAGCAATCAACAAGGTTCTTAAAGTACTAGCATATGAACCACCCCAGCTGGATAAACCATATTGTATTTTAGAGTGTGCAAGTCCGTAGTATATTGAAGTTAAAACTCTTTTTGAGCAGAATGGTTTTAACAGATACATTTTTCTAGTAATGAGCATCAAATAATTTTTTATATTGCAAATATGATCTTTCCAGTTAAGATTAAAATCAATTGTAACTCCTAGATATTTAAAACTGTACACTGAATCAATTTTGAAACAAGAATCTGAACAAGAACCAGCTGCTTGAAAATTAGGTCTACCGCAACTATGTAAAGGAAAGGTGAATTGTTTACAATTCGACCCATGAAATATAAAATCGTAATTGCAAAGCTGATGACTAGAAGTTTTGAATGACATTATTTTAGTTTTTTCACTAAGGATTAACTTATGAACAGAGAACCAAGTTCTTAGAATTTCGAGATCTTCTTCAATTTGAATGTTACAATTATGTTCTGAGTTTGACTGGTAGGTAAACGATATATCATCCGCAAAAGCCGTAGGAAGGCCATTCAACTGCAACCTAAAGAGAGAGTTGATATAAACCAGAAAAAATAAGGGGCCGAGAACGGAGCCCTGAGGTACTCCAGATTTTAGATATCGAGCTTCACTCATTACACCATTAACTACCACTTTTTGAACTCTTTCTTTTAAATATGACTTAAGCCATTGAAAAAGAACTCCTCTAAATCCTGCATTATATAATTTACTTAGCAGTAAATCATGATCAACCATGTCAAAGGCTTTAGTCATATCAATAAAAAGAGCCATAGTCGGTTTATTATGATTCAAGCTGCCATAGAGTTGACTGCAAAGTCGAAGAATTGCATCTTCGGTTGACTTTCCAGACCGAAATCCAAATTGATTTTCGCTAAAAAAACAATTTTTATCTAAGAAAGAAGTAATTCTTTTTTTCATTAGTTTTTCGAAAATTTTTCAGAAGGTGGGAAGAAGAGAAATAGGTCTGTAGTTTGACATATTTGTTCTATCTTCTTTTTTATAAAGAAGGATTACCTCCGCACATTTAAATTGTTGAGGAAAACAACCTTGTTCAACACTTAAGTTAAATATATAACTTAACACATCTGAGACATATAAAGCAATTTTTTTGAGTAAGTTACTAGATATTCCATCTGAAGTACAAGAGTTTTTGTTTTCCAATGATAAAATAGTTTTATAAGTTTCAAAAGATGAAATAGCATCGAAAGCAAAGCTGTTAGGTTGTAAATATTCAGAATCTAAACTGCGTGGATCAGAACAGTTGCAATCCACATACAAATCAAAAGACGGCTTCAATTTTTCCGAGATTTCCGTAAAATATTCATTGAATTTGTTTGAAATACATTTTGAATCGCATAGTGAAATACCGTCTGCAACAATAGTTCCTATAGCGTTAGAGTTCGTTTTCTTTCCTAAGATATCGTTGATAATTTTCCATTCCCTTTTTACATTGCCTTTCGAACTTCTGAATAAATTAGAATAGTAATTTTCACGATTTGATTCAGTGTTAGTTTTAACAGCTTTACATAACGAATCGTAATATTTGTGTAGTTTTGTGTTATTTGGGTGTTTTTTCAGCTTAGAACCAACTTTGTTTTTATTTTTTATCTGCTTAAGAAGGCAATGGCTCATCCAAGGTTTTAAAAACTTCTTTTTATTATTCTTAATGGAAAAAGAAGAACATGTGTTGATATGCTTTTGCAAGATTGCGTTAAAAACATTAAGTGAAGAAGATGGATCCTTTTCAGAATAAACTTGATCCCAAAATTCATGTTTCAAAATACTAAGTAATAAGGTATAATCTATTACAAGGTGCTCTTTATCATTATTGGAACTTGAAATATTTTCCATGTCATTAGTTTTTAAAACGATCATTTTGTGATCAGTGATTTTATAATCTAGAACACTTCCACAAAAATGAAACTTATTATTCCTACTAAAACGCGAGAAAATGTGGTCAATGCAAGTACTTGAAGTTAGTGTGACGCGGGTTGCCTCTTTAATATAACCTTTGAGACCATTTGAGGCCATAAGAAATAGGTAATTTTCAACATCTTTATCAGATGTGTTCAAAATATCAATATTAATTACAAGTATTATATTTACAAAGAATTTGACTGAGTTCATCCAAGAAGACACCTTTACTAAACGCGTGCAATCTATATATACACAACATTGTATAGTTTTCATCTTGATAGCAAAATGACAACTTTACTACATCAGCACTACAAATTTCTATTTTTGAACATTGGTGAGTCAAACTCTCATCAATATAAATTGCAACACCTCCAGACGAATAAGATTCGATAAGAATAATATAAGAAATGTTGGTTGGTTTAAAAAATATTAAAACTTGAACAAAAGCATGCCAATTTTTGAGATTTCACCTTTTAAAATTCGAAAAAAAAAATCACAATGTAAATTCATGAACTAGTTTTTTTTTTCAATGAAATGTGTAATGGCTTTCCAAGCTTATAATCTCGCCTTCAATATTCAGTTTAAATATTGTCAGTGTTTCATAAAATTTACAAAAAATCCTAAAAGGTTATTAGTCTTCACCTATTCTAAGTAATCTTTAAAAAATCAGTGATCCATTTATTCTTAAACGATTTAAAATAATGTCTTTTTTGATAACAAATCAGTTTTCCGAACAAGACTATCACATCAAGTTTTAGGAATATATTAAATATAAAGCTAACGTTAAAACGACTACTTTTTAAGTGTGGGCTCATAGTTAAAATCGAAGTTCAGCACCAGAAATTTACTCTTAAACTTATTTTTGTTAAAACCATAAAAGTATAAGATTCAAGGAAAGTGTATAGACTCAAATAACTATGACTTTGGGGAAACATCAAATTTATTATAATTTTTACACAGTTAACTGCACAAACAGCCACATTTACAATGTAATTAAAATGCCGGCCCAACATTAGTTTCCGGAAACTACGTGACATATTAAATTGAGTTAATTTATTGACCAATTTGTGTACTTATTGTGATTAGTGGAAATATAGTTTTCCGTCGGCTTTTTTTGTCACTATAGTTTTTGCAATGAAACAATTACGTTACATTAACTTTCCCAACGTTTCGACAGGGATCTTGTTTTCGGTTCATGTTGTTTTTGTTATTGAGAATATGTAATGTTTCTAACGTGTATCGTTTCGAAACATGTTTCTCTGTCTGTAGAACTTCCACGCTGTGACTGGCCAGGGCTGTCTTCTTAGAATTTTTAAGTTTTATGTCGGACTTATGATTCGAGATGCGTTGTCTAAGAAGTTGTTTTGTGGTCCCAATATAACACAGGTTGCACGGTTCATTTGATTTACCATTGCAGTTAATTTTGTAGATCACGTCTGTTTGTTTGTCCTTATCAGGTTTCGTCTTGAGTTTAGTAAAACATTGGTCAAGTGCTTTGTTTGATTTAAAAGCAAGGCGAACCTCTGTCAATTTTTTGGAAATAGATTTTTTGAAGTTGTCGGATAAAGTTGGGACGTAAACCATGGTTTTGTGGTGCGTTCTAACGGGTTCATCAATGTTTACTCGTGGAATTTGCATTTTGTGTTTTAAAATGAGGCTTCGAATTATGGTAGAAGGATAACCATTATCACTTAAAATTTTGATGACTTTTTTCTCGTTGGCGACGTGGAATCGTACATCACTTATTTTGAAAATTTTATTCACGAGGTTAGACGCAGCATTGATGATAATATGACGTATTAAAGAGATTTGAATTGTATCTGGAAGATAGACATTTGTACTAACTTACTCAATCATTATACAAATTTTTTGTTAAGAACTTTGTTTTTTAAACATAGCCTATACACCGTAGTGTGGATATTGAGGATTAAAAACCGAAAAAATTACCTGATATTGATACTAAAGAGGAACATTTGAATTCAGGACATCAAAATCTTTCTGTAAAATTATTATTTGATTAAATTTAAAATAAAAAGTAATTTTAAAGTTGGTAAAAATTGATTTTCGACTCGAATATCTTAGAAAGATGTAAGATATTGACTTCAAACTAATTTTATCACAAAAAAAAAATATTGTTTTCAACATTCAATTCAGTTTTTTTTTCAAATTAAAATCTGCAACAAATACTAAACAAAATTGGTAAAAAATGGTGTTCGTTTTTCGATATCTCTGTTAAATTTTGTTGTTAACGTAAGACATATGGGTGATTATACAAAAGTTGGGTAACTCGATGTCATTAACCAATATACACAAATTCTTATATTTTATTGAGATTACAATTTATTTTAAAACAATGGAAAGACCTTTACTTACTTACTTACTTAAGGTGGCGCTACAGTCCTGTGTGAACTAGGGCCTCACCCAACAAACTTCTCCATCTAGCTCGGTCCCTAGCTAGATGTCTCCAGTTTCGCGCTCCGAGTTGGGTGAGGTCACCTTCCACTTGTGCGCGCCACCTGATTCGCGGTCTTCCTCTACTGCGCTGTCCTGTGGGTGTGGATTCGAAGACTTTCCGGGCCGGAGCATTGGTTTCCATGCGCTCTACGTGACCTAGCCATCTTAGACGTTGTACTTTTACCCTTCTTGCTAAGTCTACGTCGCTGTACAGCCCGTACAGCTCGTCGTTCCATCTTCTCCTCCACTCCCCTTCAATGCATACGGGACCGTAGATCACACGAAGAATCTTTCTCTCGAAACGACCCAAGGTGCTTTCATCCGCTTTTGTCAAAGTCCATGCTTCTGCACCGTATAGCAGGACGGGGATGATAAGGGTCTTATATAGCGACACTTTGGTCCTTCGAGAGAGAATTTTTCCACTCAATTGCTTTCTTAACCCAAAGAAACAGCGGTTAGCAAGAGTAATTCTTCGTTTGATCTCAGCGCTGGTGTTGTTTTCTGCGTTTACAGCGGAGCCTAGGTAGACGAAGTCCTTGACTACCTCAAAGTTACGTCTGTCGATGGCGACGTTTTGACCAAGACGTCGGTGTTGTAGGTCCTTTCTTGATGACAGCATGTACTTTGTTTTGCCCTCATTAACCGTTAAACCCATTTTTGCCGCCTCTGCCTCAATACTCACAAAAGCCCCATTGACATCACGCTGAGTTCTTCCGATTATGTCAATGTCATCAGCATATGCTAGTAATTGGACAGACTTTTGAAAGATAGTGCCTCTGGTGTTGACGTGTGAGCTTTGCACTATTCTTTCAAGTACGATGTTAAAAAAATCACATGACAGCGCATCACCTTGTATAAAACCTTTTTTGACATCGAAAGGTTCAGTTAAGTTGTTTCCAACCTTTATGGAGCAGCGTGAATTCTCCATGGTCATCCTGCAGACCTTTAGTCACCCAATTTCAGTTCTTCATTTTGAATACAAGTTATTAAAAAAACACAATTAGTTCTTAAAACGTAAGTCCTTTGGCATGTCACAACCCCGAAAACCAACCATTAAGTGACTGTCTATTAAACATTATCATTGATTTGAGAAAACTTATTAATTTAATACAATCTGCGATGTATGTATATAGTTTAATATATACTACAACTTTCATAATGCAGTGTTCTCCACTTTATTTAAAAAAATAAGAAATTTTGTGTTCAGTTTCATTCGTCAGTCCGTTGTGTGTTATTTAAATTTGAAATTGGTGCAAAATATCGCCGACTCAACGTAAAATACCACTTTAAATTTTAATGTTGGTAATAAAGTTAGTTGCGGGTCGCACAATTTGACGGCTACCATAACTGTACCAGAGTTTGGGTTATATTTGTTGTCTATACACGTGCTAAGCCAGTCAACATGTCAGTCCTGTGGTGAGTCGTTATTTTTTTGTTAATCTAAAGTTTATTTTTATTTATTCATATTAGACTTTGATTTGTTAAAATGTATGTATGTACATAGTTTGTTGATATTCGAAATTACAAAAAAAAAACATTTGTAGGTACTGATTATAATTTCAAATATCGTCTTTTTCGTCAGTCCTATGGCGTCAGTTTTGTGTCAGGTATATTGTTATTGTTCTTCATTTCATGATCATTAGTACTTTTAAGATGAATATTGTTAGATTTTGTTTATATTGTTTGTTAATTACTTAGAAATATTTAGTTAAACTATGTGAAAGTAGTAAAAGATAAGCGATAACGTTACATTAAATGTCAAAGTCTGTTTTGAAAACTGATATAGTATTTTCTCCCAGTATTACATACATATTCATAATTATTTTTAATTGTTACTGAGTGATTGTAATACTTTTAAAACACATGTGCCATTATTAAATCCTAAGAGATTTTTACTAATTTTTATTAAATTTCATTATAATACTTTCAAAACTGTGTATTTTATAAGTACTATGCCACTTCGTCAGTCCCCTGGCAGTCAAATTCTGATTTTTTTAAATATTTTGTTTGTTTGTTAAATTTTATTTAGCAACTTGTGCCATTAATAGAAAATATTTACAATTTTACAAATTTACTTAAAGTAAGTTACATTTTCGCTCTTTTAAACACTTTTACATAATATTAATGAATATTTAAACGTATATAATTCAAAATTTTTCTTTTAAATTCCAATAAAGTTCCTGAGGTTTTAATAGTCAGGTAGGCTGTTGAAAGTTTGAAATCCCATGTACTGTATTGTTCTTTGTCCCCTTGCTGTTCGAACGCGTTGAATTCTTAAATCATTGTTGTTTCTCAGATTGTGATTTGCTAACATCACAGTGCTAACATTTTCCCGCAAATATATTGGACATATACCATTTTTGATTTTATAAACAAATATCATAGCGCACATAAATTGTCTTTGGTTGACGTTGAGCCAGTTCAAGGACTCAACTATAAATGATATTGGCGTGTATCTATCGCACTTTAGAATAATTCGCATTGCTTTATTTTGAAGCACTTGGAGTCTATTTTTTTGGTATTGATGGCATAAAAAAAAAAGTAGGCTACCACAATATTCAAAATGTGGTTTCAGAACAACATTATACACTCTTACCGCACAATTCATTGTAATGTTTTGTCTAATTTTACGGAGAACTCCAATTTTCTTCGATATCTTTTTACACAAATAGTCTGTATGTTCCTTAAAAGTCAACTTCTTGTCAATAAAAACACCGAGATATTTGATATTATCAACGCATTCCAATTGTACACCATCAACCGAGATTGTAGTTTCACTCTGTGAAAGTCTATTGTTCAGAACCATAACTTTTGTTTTTTCTGTATTTAAGATCAGCCTATTCATTTTAAGCCATGTAGTAAGGCTGCTTAAATCATGGTTAATAAGTCGTTTACACTCATCTAAATCGTGCCCCGAAATATAAATTAAACCGTCATCTGCGAAGAGTTTGATTTTAGAATGTCTTATCACTTTAACTACGTCATTAATATATATTTGAAATAGGGGTACACTCAGTATTGCTCCTTGTGGGAGGCCAACATCGACAGATACACATTGAGAGACACTTTCATTAACTTTCGTGCACTGGGTTCGATTTGTTAAAAAAGATTTAAACCAGTTAAGTTCAGTAGACTTAATACCATATTTGTTCAATTTATCTATTAAAATAGTATGATTGACAGTTTCAAATGCTCTTTTAAGATCAATGAAAACCGCTATGACTATTTTATTTTGATCTATTTCTTGTTTCCAGTCACTTATCACATAATTAATACTTGTTTCACACGAATGGTTTGCTCTGAATCCAGATTGGTACGTTGTTATAATGTTTTGATTTTCAATGTGCTCTAACATTTGGATATGTACAACTTTTTCTAACACTTTTTCATAAGTTGGTAACATGTTTATTGGACGATATTCGTTACACCTTTTAGCACAATACACTTTTTTTATTGGGACTATTAGTGATTTTTTCCATGATTCGGGAAAGATGCCGGTTAAAAGTCAGACATTTATGATACGTAAGAGAATGGGACCAACAATACTGACAGATTCTTTTAACATTTTGACATTTAAAAAGTTAAAGTCACTTTTTGGACTAATGTTGTCTATTGCACTTAGTAAATCAATTGTATTTATTGCACGAAACTTAAATTCTGTATTGCACTCATTGACTAGGTTTTCATATTCTAAGTTTATCACAGATTGGTTTAATTCTAAAATACTTTGGACGAAATAGTTATTAAATTTCTCACATAAAATTGCACTATTGTTGGATTTTTCACCGTTTTCAAATTGCACTTCAAATATCACATCTTTTCTTTTGTTGAGAACATATTTTTTTAGCTGTCTCCACATGTCTTTTTGAGTGTTAGCAGACTCTATTTTCCGTCTTATAAAGAGAGATTTCGTATTTCTAATTTTATTTTTGTATAAATTTCTATATATCCGATATTGTTCCCAATCAACGATGTCATTTGTTATCACAGCTTTTTTATATAAGTTTATTTTCATAGATTTTATTTGTTGGAGTTCTAAATTAAACCATTCTGCATTTTTAAAAGGTATTTCTTTACTAACAACTAATGACTCAATTTCACGATTTAGTTCTATAGCAAATTTTCTATAGCAAATTTCTCACTTAATGAACTTAGGCTATACGGCTGCTCACTATCAAAGTTCTGGAAAAGAGTATTGCTTCTCAATTTATATGTCAATTCAAAATTGTTATATTTGCAATATTTAATGATGTTTTTGTTCGCCACCGGTTGATTTATTTGGTTGATTAAAATTTCGATTGTCTCATGGTAACTTATTTTTAAGTTATGATTCACTTTAGAAGAAACTAAGGGAGAGTTATTTGAAATTACATAGTCTATAAGTGTTTTTTGGTGTGGTGTAATTCTGGTTGGTTCAGACATTAACATTGATAGACTGTTATCATTGATTATTTCTGAAACCCTTCGACGATATGTATCACCAATTTCAAACCAGTCAATGTTAAAATCACCAATTAAAACCAAAAAACCGTTAAAGTCTTGTAGGTAATCTATTAGTCTTTCTAACTCAATGCAAAACTCACTTTTGGGTAGCATGTGTGATCTGTATATTGCACAAAAATAGATAACTTGATTAATATTATATTGCACTTTAATTATTAAACACCATAGTTTCATACTTATAACAATTTTTTTGACAACAGAACATTTAAATGACTTTTTAACGTAGAACAATACACCTCCAGTGTGACTGAATTCACTTTCACAAATGAGTAAGTAGTACCCGTCTAGTTCCATAGCTTTCACATCGTGGTTCTTTGTAATATGTGTTTCTGATAAAACAAGCATATCCATATTTTCATTATCGACGAGACACTGAATTTCATTAAAATTACTTGGCAGACCTTGTACATTGAGGTAAACACACTTAAAAGACGATAGCTGCTATATCGACGACAAGGTTTTGCTTTGCACTGCAACAGTTAACACACTTCTCTTCTACACTTTTGCATTCCTTGACATCATGATCGCCAGCACATTTCACACATTTTTTCCCCTTGGAACAATTTTTGGCTGCATGATCAAAACCACAACAATTAAAGCATCGCAAAATATTAATATGCTTATATACAGGACATCTGTCCCATCCAACATTTAATTTTCCACACTCTAGGATTTTAGCACTGGTAACACTGTCAATTTCAATAATAGCATTGTACTTATTATTCTTTGGAGACATGTAAATATGTAAACACTTTATTTCTGATTCACTCAATTGGTTTTGTAACTTAATTGATCGCACTAATTCGGTTTCATCTATTTTCTCTTTCATTCCAACTAAAAGCACTCTAGGTTTCCTTCTGGTAGGAATTTTAACATCATAATCACCACTCATTTTTGTTTTAACTTCTGTTTCTATTTTTTCTACTGATTGCTTATCACACTTAATCACTATAGCTCCATTCTGAACATTTTTTATATTATTAATTTTTAGAGACATATTGGTTGGGTTAATATTAATCTTTAAATCATTTTGTGTTTTTAAATTATCTTGATTTATTTTTGGTTTGATTATGATGGTCTCTGTCTTTTCTTTAAGCATATCGGCATATGATGCTTGTTTTTGCACTGAAGTTGAAGCTTCTCTTTCACACACCGGTACGGATAAGTTTTTACTCAATTCAATTATAGATTTTAATGTATTAGTAACATCAGTTATTTCATTTATTTTATCAGCAAACATTTTAATATCTTACTAGGTATATACTCAAAAAAAATTTGTAGAAGTTTGATTTAATAACTATCGTAAACAAAATATCCTCAAAAGTTACCCAACTTTTGTATAATCACCCATAATTATAACAAATAAAAACTTTCAAAAAATGCTACTAAATTTAGTTTAGTTTGGTTTAGTATATGTTTATTTAGCATTAAATTTGCTATTTGTAAACTCTTTTACAGTATTCCTTAATAATTTTCTTTTACAAAATAAATAATTGAGTGCTTAAATCTAGTTAAATTAGTTTCTAATTTAATATTATTAGGAAGGCAGTTAAAAATTTGAATTCCTTTATGAAATAACATGTTTTGTGTTCTATTATTTCTAAAAAACGGTAAGTGCAAGTTATTATTATTTCTAAGATTATATGGACGCAATTCACTCCTTGTTATCAGTCTTCTTTGTAAATAAGTAGGCATTAAATTATTTTTTACTTTGAAAACAAATATTAAAGTATTCATTACAATTCTTTGCTTTACAGAAAGCCAGTTCAAGGTATTTAACATATAACTTATAGACGTATAACGATTACAACATAGGATTTCTCTCATCCCCTTATTTTGTAAAATTTGTAATTTATTAAGCATTAATTCAGACCCCAATAATAGTATTGTCGGGCAATACTCAAAATGTGGCTGTATAATGGAGTTATATATCTTGATCGCCATAGAAATACTAAGCTTTTTTCGTATTCTTTGAAGAACCCGATTTTGTTGGCAATTTTTTTAGAAAGCATTTCAAAATCTTTTTTAAAATTTAAATTACAATCAATAACTATTCCTAAGTATTTGGTTTCTTGTACACATTCAAATTCATTTATTTTACAAATTATTTTATTTTCTGGCAATAACATTATTTTAATTTTTTCTGTGTTTAATTTTAGTTTATTCATATTTAAATAATTTTGTATGTTATTAATATCCATTACCAATTGTGTTATACTGTTTGTTAAATCATTATCTTCAACGTAAAATAAACCATCATCAGCAAATAGTTTTAATTTACAATATTTTAAAACACTTTTTATATCATTAATATAAATTACAAACAATAATGTACCCAAAATTGAACCTTGTGGCACTCCTAAGTCTGAATCTAATGCATCCGAACTTACCCCATTAAACTTTACAATTTTTTTTCTCTATTAGATATGATTTAAACCAATTAAACTCAGTTCCTCGTATTCCGTACCCAAACAATTTTTTTAATACAATACGTTTCAAATGCCCTTTTGAGGTCGATAAATACTGCTGCAATTTTCTTCTTTTTATGTATCGTTTCCTTCCAATCTGCTATGACATAGTTTAGAGCTGATTCACAAGAGTGTTTTCGTCTAAATCCAGATTGCTCCTCAATTATCAGATCATTTAGCTGTAGGTACTCTTCTAATTGAATTTGAACAATCTTTTCCAGTATCTTTTCATATAGAGGAAGCATGTTTATAGGCCTATAGTCTTCGCATTTCTTTGAGTTGGATATTTTTTCCAGACGATTTCCAGGAGCTTGTAAATTTCCCATTTTCAAACGAATAATTTATTATGTTTAATAGAGTAGGGCCCACAATCGTAAAACTATCTTTTAACATTTGTTTGTTCATGAAATTGAAATCATTTTATTTTTTTATTTCATTAGAGTTCAATAAGTACCTGAAACACTACTGTGATAATTTCTGTTTGTTCCGTAAAGTAATAAGTCTTTTTTATGTTAAATTACTTTAGTGTTAATTTATTTTGTTTTGTTTCCAATTAAACTATGTAAATTCAGCAAATTCATTCAATCAATAAACCCCTGAAGAAGTCGTGGATAGCGACGAAACGTTGGGAAAAGATGAAATAAACTTGTTTTATTTGCATTAAAAAACAAATTGACCAAAAAGCCTACTTAAACTAATTAAAAATGAAATCATTTTTATTAGGCATCATTTCAACTATTTTTAAGAGTTCTTCTATTGATTCCACTTTTTTAAATTTGAAACAATGTTCACTATTTAGCAAAAGGTTTGACCATGCAACTTTCGGTATTTGTTCATTTATTTCTATTACACTTTTAATAAAAAATTCATTTATTTTATTGGCAATTATTTTCTCATCACTTATTTTGTTCCCATTAAACTCAACACAATTAGTTTCTGTTACTGATTGTCCCAAAAAAAAAATTGGTAGAAATTGATGTTCATTTTTCGATATCTCTGTTAAATTTTGTTGTTAACGTAAGACATATGGGTGATTATACAAAAGTTGGGTAACTCGATGTCATTAACCAATATATACAAATTCTTATATTTTATTGAGTTTACAATTTATTTTAAAACAATGGAAAGACCTTTAGTCACCCAATTTCAGTTCTTCATTTTGAATATAAATTATTAAAAAAAATACAATTAGTTCTTAAAACGTCAGTCCTCTGGCATGTCACAACCCTGAAAGCCAACCATTAAGTGACTGTCTATTAAACATTATCATTGATTAGAGAAAACTTATCAATTTACTACAATCTGTGATGTATATAGTTAAATATATACTACAACTTTTATAATGTAGGGTTCTCCACTTTATTTAAAAAAAAAAAATAAAAAATTTTGTGTTCAGTTTCATTCGTCAGTCCGTTGTGTGTTATTTAAATTTGAAATTCGTGCCGACTCAACGTCAAATACCACTTTAAATTTTAATGTTGGTAATAAAGTTAGTTGCGGGTCGCACAATTTGACGGCCACCATAACTGTACCAGAGTTTGGGTTATATTTGTTGTCTATACACGTGCTAAGCCAGTCAACATGTCAGTCCTGTGGTGAGTCGTTATTTTTTTGTTAATCTAAAGTTTATTTTTATTTATTCATATTAGACTTTGATTTGTTAAAATGTATGTACGTAGTTTGTTGATATTCGAAATTACAAAAAAAAAAACATTTGTACTGATTATAATTTCAAATTTCATCATTTTCGTCAGTCCTATGGCGTCAGTTCTGTTTCAGGTATATTGTTATTCTTCTTCATTTCATGATCATTAGTAATTTTAAGATGAATATTGTTAGATTTTGTTTATATTGTTTGTTAATTACTTAGAAATATTTAGTAAAACTATGTGAAAGTAGCAAAAGATAAGCGAATAACGTTACATTAAATGTCAAAAGTCTGTTTTGAAAACTGCTTTAGTATTTTCTCCCAGTATTACATATTCATAATTATTTTTAATTGTTACTGAGTGATTGTAATACTTTTAAAACACATGTGCCATTATTAAATCCTAAGAGATTTTTACTAATTTTTATTAAATTTCATTATAATACTTTCAAAACTGTGTATTTTATAAGTACTATGCTACTTCGTCAGTCCCCTGGCAGTCAAATTCTGATTTTTTTTAAATATTTTGTTTGTTTGTTTGTTTGTTTGTTAAATTTTATTTAGCAACTTGTGCCATTAATAGAAAATATTTACAATTTTACAAATTTACTTAAAGTAAGTTACATTTTCGCTCTTTTAAACACTTTTACATAATATTAATGAATATTTAAACGTATATAATTCAAAATTTTTCTTTTAAATTCCAATAAAGTTCCTGAGGTTTTAACAGAGTCAGGTAGGCTGTTGAAAGTTTGAAATCCCATGTACTGTATTGTTCTTTGTCCCCTTGCTGTTCGAACGCGTTGAATTCTTAAATCATTGTTGTTTCTCAGATTGTGATTAGAGATTTCGTTGGTGCTAACATTTTCCCGCAAATATATTGGACATATACCATTTTTGATTTTATAAACAAATATCATAGCGCACATAAATAGTCTTTGGTTGACGTTGAGCCAGTTCAAGGACTCAACTATAAATGATATTGGCGTGTATCTATCGCACTTTAGAATAATTCGCATTGCTTTATTTTGAAGCACTTGGAGTCTATTTTTTTGGTATTGATGGCATAAAAAAAAAAGTAGGCTACCACAATATTCAAAATGTGGTTTCAGAACAACATTATACACTCTTACCGCACAATTCATTGTAATGTTTTGTCTAATTTTACGGAGAACTCCAATTTTCTTCGATATCTTTTTACACAAATAGTCTGTATGTTCCTTAAAAGTCAACTTCTTGTCAATAAAAACACCGAGATATTTGATATTATCAACGCATTCCAATTGTACACCATCAACCGAGATTGTAGTTTCACTCTGTGAAAGTCTATTGTTCAGAACCATAACTTTTGTTTTTTCTGTATTTAAGATCAGCCTATTCATTTTAAGCCATGTAGTAAGGCTGCTTAAATCATGGTTAATAAGTCGTTTACACTCATCTAAATCGTGCCCCGAAATATAAATTAAACCGTCATCTGCGAAGAGTTTGATTTTAGAATGTCTTATCACTTTAACTACGTCATTAATATATATTTGAAATAGGGGTACACTCAGTATTGCTCCTTGTGGGAGGCCAACATCGACAGATACACATTGAGAGACACTTTCATTAACTTTCGTGCACTGGGTTCGATTTGTTAAAAAAGATTTAAACCAGTTAAGTTCAGTAGACTTAATACCATATTTGTTCAATTTATCTATTAAAATAGTATGATTGACAGTTTCAAATGCTCTTTTAAGATCAATGAAAACCGCTATGACTATTTTATTTTGATCTATTTCTTGTTTCCAGTCACTTATCACATAATTAATACTTGTTTCACACGAATGGTTTGCTCTGAATCCAGATTGGTACGTTGTTATAATGTTTTGATTTTCAATGTGCTCTAACATTTGGATATGTACAACTTTTTCTAACACTTTTTCATAAGTTGGTAACATGTTTATTGGACGATATTCGTTACACCTTTTAGCACAATACACTTTTTTTATTGGGACTATTAGTGATTTTTTCCATGATTCGGGAAAGATGCCGGTTAAAAGTCAGACATTTATGATACGTAAGAGAATGGGACCAACAATACTGACAGATTCTTTTAACATTTTGACATTTAAAAAGTTAAAGTCACTTTTTGGACTAATGTTGTCTATTGCACTTAGTAAATCAATTGTATTTATTGCACGAAACTTAAATTCTGTATTGCACTCATTGACTAGGTTTTCATATTCTAAGTTTATCACAGATTGGTTTAATTCTAAAATACTTTGGACGAAATAGTTATTAAATTTCTCACATAAAATTGCACTATTGTTGGATTTTTCACCGTTTTCAAATTGCACTTCAAATATCACATCTTTTCTTTTGTTGAGAACATATTTTTTTAGCTGTCTCCACATGTCTTTTTGAGTGTTAGCAGACTCTATTTTCCGTCTTATAAAGAGAGATTTCGTATTTCTAATTTTATTTTTGTATAAATTTCTATATATCCGATATTGTTCCCAATCAACGATGTCATTTGTTATCACAGCTTTTTTATATAAGTTTATTTTCATAGATTTTATTTGTTGGAGTTCTAAATTAAACCATTCTGCATTTTTAAAAGGTATTTCTTTACTAACAACTAATGACTCAATTTCACGATTTAGTTCTATAGCAAATTTTCTATAGCAAATTTCTCACTTAATGAACTTAGGCTATACGGCTGCTCACTATCAAAGTTCTGGAAAAGAGTATTGCTTCTCAATTTATATGTCAATTCAAAATTGTTATATTTGCAATATTTAATGATGTTTTTGTTCGCCACCGGTTGATTTATTTGGTTGATTAAAATTTCGATTGTCTCATGGTAACTTATTTTTAAGTTATGATTCACTTTAGAAGAAACTAAGGGAGAGTTATTTGAAATTACATAGTCTATAAGTGTTTTTTGGTGTGGTGTAATTCTGGTTGGTTCAGACATTAACATTGATAGACTGTTATCATTGATTATTTCTGAAACCCTTCGACGATATGTATCACCAATTTCAAACCAGTCAATGTTAAAATCACCAATTAAAACCAAAAAACCGTTAAAGTCTTGTAGGTAATCTATTAGTCTTTCTAACTCAATGCAAAACTCACTTTTGGGTAGCATGTGTGATCTGTATATTGCACAAAAATAGATAACTTGATTAATATTATATTGCACTTTAATTATTAAACACCATAGTTTCATACTTATAACAATTTTTTTGACAACAGAACATTTAAATGACTTTTTAACGTAGAACAATACACCTCCAGTGTGACTGAATTCACTTTCACAAATGAGTAAGTAGTACCCGTCTAGTTCCATAGCTTTCACATCGTGGTTCTTTGTAATATGTGTTTCTGATAAAACAAGCATATCCATATTTTCATTATCGACGAGACACTGAATTTCATTAAAATTACTTGGCAGACCTTGTACATTGAGGTAAACACACTTAAAAGACGATAGCTGCTATATCGACGACAAGGTTTTGCTTTGCACTGCAACAGTTAACACACTTCTCTTCTACACTTTTGCATTCCTTGACATCATGATCGCCAGCACATTTCACACATTTTTTCCCCTTGGAACAATTTTTGGCTGCATGATCAAAACCACAACAATTAAAGCATCGCAAAATATTAATATGCTTATATACAGGACATCTGTCCCATCCAACATTTAATTTTCCACACTCTAGGATTTTAGCACTGGTAACACTGTCAATTTCAATAATAGCATTGTACTTATTATTCTTTGGAGACATGTAAATATGTAAACACTTTATTTCTGATTCACTCAATTGGTTTTGTAACTTAATTGATCGCACTAATTCGGTTTCATCTATTTTCTCTTTCATTCCAACTAAAAGCACTCTAGGTTTCCTTCTGGTAGGAATTTTAACATCATAATCACCACTCATTTTTGTTTTAACTTCTGTTTCTATTTTTTCTACTGATTGCTTATCACACTTAATCACTATAGCTCCATTCTGAACATTTTTTATATTATTAATTTTTAGAGACATATTGGTTGGGTTAATATTAATCTTTAAATCATTTTGTGTTTTTAAATTATCTTGATTTATTTTTGGTTTGATTATGATGGTCTCTGTCTTTTCTTTAAGCATATCGGCATATGATGCTTGTTTTTGCACTGAAGTTGAAGCTTCTCTTTCACACACCGGTACGGATAAGTTTTTACTCAATTCAATTATAGATTTTAATGTATTAGTAACATCAGTTATTTCATTTATTTTATCAGCAAACATTTTAATATCTTACTAGGTATATACTCAAAAAAAATTTGTAGAAGTTTGATTTAATAACTATCGTAAACAAAATATCCTCAAAAGTTACCCAACTTTTGTATAATCACCCATAATTATAACAAATAAAAACTTTCAAAAAATGCTACTAAATTTAGTTTAGTTTGGTTTAGTATATGTTTATTTAGCATTAAATTTGCTATTTGTAAACTCTTTTACAGTATTCCTTAATAATTTTCTTTTACAAAATAAATAATTGAGTGCTTAAATCTAGTTAAATTAGTTTCTAATTTAATATTATTAGGAAGGCAGTTAAAAATTTGAATTCCTTTATGAAATAACATGTTTTGTGTTCTATTATTTCTAAAAAACGGTAAGTGCAAGTTATTATTATTTCTAAGATTATATGGACGCAATTCACTCCTTGTTATCAGTCTTCTTTGTAAATAAGTAGGCATTAAATTATTTTTTACTTTGAAAACAAATATTAAAGTATTCATTACAATTCTTTGCTTTACAGAAAGCCAGTTCAAGGTATTTAACATATAACTTATAGACGTATAACGATTACAACATAGGATTTCTCTCATCCCCTTATTTTGTAAAATTTGTAATTTATTAAGCATTAATTCAGACCCCAATAATAGTATTGTCGGGCAATACTCAAAATGTGGCTGTATAATGGAGTTATATATCTTGATCGCCATAGAAATACTAAGCTTTTTTCGTATTCTTTGAAAAAACCCGATTTTGTTGGCAATTTTTTTAGAAAGCATTTTAAAATGTTTTTTAAAATTTAAATTGCAATCAATAACTATTCCTAAGTATTTGGTTTCTTGTACACATTCAAATTCATTTATTTTACAAATTATTTTATTTTCTGGCAATAACATTATTTTAGTTTTTTCTGTGTTTAATTTTAGTTTATTCATATTTAAATAATTTTGTATGTTATTAATATCCATTACCAATTGTCTTATACTGTTTGTTAAATCATTATCTTCAACGTAAAATAAACCATCATCAGCAAATAGTTTTAATTTACAATATTTTAAAACACTTTTTATATCATTAATATAAATTACAAACAATAATGTACCCAAAATTGAACCTTGTGGCACTCCTAAGTCTGAATCTAATGCATCCGAACTTACCCCATTAAACTTTACAATTTTTTTTCTCTATTAGATATGATTTAAACCAATTAAACTCAGTTCCTCGTATTCCGTACCCAAACAATTTTTTTAATACAATACGTTTCAAATGCCCTTTTGAGGTCGATAAATACTGCTGCAATTTTCTTCTTTTTATGTATCGTTTCCTTCCAATCTGCTATGACATAGTTTAGAGCTGATTCACAAGAGTGTTTTCGTCTAAATCCAGATTGCTCCTCAATTATCAGATCATTTAGCTGTAGGTACTCTTCTAATTGAATTTGAACAATCTTTTCCAGTATCTTTTCATATAGAGGAAGCATGTTTATAGGCCTATAGTCTTCGCATTTCTTTGAGTTGGATATTTTTTCCAGACGATTTCCAGGAGCTTGTAAATTTCCCATTTTCAAACGAATAATTTATTATGTTTAATAGAGTAGGGCCCACAATCGTAAAACTATCTTTTAACATTTGTTTGTTCATGAAATTGAAATCATTTTATTTTTTTATTTCATTAGAGTTCAATAAGTACCTGAAACACTACTGTGATAATTTCTGTTTGTTCCGTAAAGTAATAAGTCTTTTTTATGTTAAATTACTTTAGTGTTAATTTATTTTGTTTTGTTTCCAATTAAACTATGTAAATTCAGCAAATTCATTCAATCAATAAACCCCTGAAGAAGTCGTGGATAGCGACGAAACGTTGGGAAAAGATGAAATAAACTTGTTTTATTTGCATTAAAAAACAAATTGACCAAAAAGCCTACTTAAACTAATTAAAAATGAAATCATTTTTATTAGGCATCATTTCAACTATTTTTAAGAGTTCTTCTATTGATTCCACTTTTTTAAATTTGAAACAATGTTCACTATTTAGCAAAAGGTTTGACCATGCAACTTTCGGTATTTGTTCATTTATTTCTATTACACTTTTAATAAAAAATTCATTTATTTTATTGGCAATTATTTTCTCATCACTTATTTTGTTCCCATTAAACTCAACACAATTAGTTTCTGTTACTGATTGTCCCAAAAAAAAAATTGGTAGAAATTGATGTTCATTTTTCGATATCTCTGTTAAATTTTGTTGTTAACGTAAGACATATGGGTGATTATACAAAAGTTGGGTAACTCGATGTCATTAACCAATATATACAAATTCTTATATTTTATTGAGTTTACAATTTATTTTAAAACAATGGAAAGACCTTTAGTCACCCAATTTCAGTTCTTCATTTTGAATATAAATTATTAAAAAAAATACAATTAGTTCTTAAAACGTCAGTCCTCTGGCATGTCACAACCCTGAAAGCCAACCATTAAGTGACTGTCTATTAAACATTATCATTGATTAGAGAAAACTTATCAATTTACTACAATCTGTGATGTATATAGTTAAATATATACTACAACTTTTATAATGTAGGGTTCTCCACTTTATTTAAAAAAAAAAAATAAAAAATTTTGTGTTCAGTTTCATTCGTCAGTCCGTTGTGTGTTATTTAAATTTGAAATTCGTGCCGACTCAACGTCAAATACCACTTTAAATTTTAATGTTGGTAATAAAGTTAGTTGCGGGTCGCACAATTTGACGGCCACCATAACTGTACCAGAGTTTGGGTTATATTTGTTGTCTATACACGTGCTAAGCCAGTCAACATGTCAGTCCTGTGGTGAGTCGTTATTTTTTTGTTAATCTAAAGTTTATTTTTATTTATTCATATTAGACTTTGATTTGTTAAAATGTATGTACGTAGTTTGTTGATATTCGAAATTACAAAAAAAAAAACATTTGTACTGATTATAATTTCAAATTTCATCATTTTCGTCAGTCCTATGGCGTCAGTTCTGTTTCAGGTATATTGTTATTCTTCTTCATTTCATGATCATTAGTAATTTTAAGATGAATATTGTTAGATTTTGTTTATATTGTTTGTTAATTACTTAGAAATATTTAGTAAAACTATGTGAAAGTAGCAAAAGATAAGCGAATAACGTTACATTAAATGTCAAAAGTCTGTTTTGAAAACTGCTTTAGTATTTTCTCCCAGTATTACATATTCATAATTATTTTTAATTGTTACTGAGTGATTGTAATACTTTTAAAACACATGTGCCATTATTAAATCCTAAGAGATTTTTACTAATTTTTATTAAATTTCATTATAATACTTTCAAAACTGTGTATTTTATAAGTACTATGCTACTTCGTCAGTCCCCTGGCAGTCAAATTCTGATTTTTTTTAAATATTTTGTTTGTTTGTTTGTTTGTTTGTTAAATTTTATTTAGCAACTTGTGCCATTAATAGAAAATATTTACAATTTTACAAATTTACTTAAAGTAAGTTACATTTTCGCTCTTTTAAACACTTTTACATAATATTAATGAATATTTAAACGTATATAATTCAAAATTTTTCTTTTAAATTCCAATAAAGTTCCTGAGGTTTTAACAGAGTCAGGTAGGCTGTTGAAAGTTTGAAATCCCATGTACTGTATTGTTCTTTGTCCCCTTGCTGTTCGAACGCGTTGAATTCTTAAATCATTGTTGTTTCTCAGATTGTGATTAGAGATTTCGTTGGTGCTAACATTTTCCCGCAAATATATTGGACATATACCATTTTTGATTTTATAAACAAATATCATAGCGCACATAAATAGTCTTTGGTTGACGTTGAGCCAGTTCAAGGACTCAACTATAAATGATATTGGCGTGTATCTATCGCACTTTAGAATAATTCGCATTGCTTTATTTTGAAGCACTTGGAGTCTATTTTTTTGGTATTGATGGCATAAAAAAAAAAGTAGGCTACCACAATATTCAAAATGTGGTTTCAGAACAACATTATACACTCTTACCGCACAATTCATTGTAATGTTTTGTCTAATTTTACGGAGAACTCCAATTTTCTTCGATATCTTTTTACACAAATAGTCTGTATGTTCCTTAAAAGTCAACTTCTTGTCAATAAAAACACCGAGATATTTGATATTATCAACGCATTCCAATTGTACACCATCAACCGAGATTGTAGTTTCACTCTGTGAAAGTCTATTGTTCAGAACCATAACTTTTGTTTTTTCTGTATTTAAGATCAGCCTATTCATTTTAAGCCATGTAGTAAGGCTGCTTAAATCATGGTTAATAAGTCGTTTACACTCATCTAAATCGTGCCCCGAAATATAAATTAAACCGTCATCTGCGAAGAGTTTGATTTTAGAATGTCTTATCACTTTAACTACGTCATTAATATATATTTGAAATAGGGGTACACTCAGTATTGCTCCTTGTGGGAGGCCAACATCGACAGATACACATTGAGAGACACTTTCATTAACTTTCGTGCACTGGGTTCGATTTGTTAAAAAAGATTTAAACCAGTTAAGTTCAGTAGACTTAATACCATATTTGTTCAATTTATCTATTAAAATAGTATGATTGACAGTTTCAAATGCTCTTTTAAGATCAATGAAAACCGCTATGACTATTTTATTTTGATCTATTTCTTGTTTCCAGTCACTTATCACATAATTAATACTTGTTTCACACGAATGGTTTGCTCTGAATCCAGATTGGTGTAACGTGTTTGTTCATTGTTGAATTCATCGCTGGCACACCAATATCCCTCGCTAGCTCTGGAGTGGATTCGTAGACCTCCCCGTTAACAAAAAAAGTATGCCAGTCTTCATCATCTAGATGGTATCGATGCGCGAGATCTTTTTCTTACCCCCCCCTACCTGGTTGTTTTCTCGCTGAACAACCCCTTGAAACAACGTTCCTTCTCCTCGTACTCTTCTACCCCGTTTTCCTCATCTCCCCATCTCCCCCTTTTAAATCAAAAACTTAGAGATTCATTTTTTTTTTTTTTTAAATCGAATTTACAAGTTTTATTACAAGTTCCATGTTTATGATTCAAAATTCTCACATTTAAATTGACTTTAGTTAATATTAAAAATTTGCAATTTCAATTTTTATATATTCAAATGATTAAGAATTTAACAAAGGTAAGTGAAATTTAAAAGCTTGATCAAAAAAAAATTTCAAGGGTATGTTTATTATTAGCGCTATTATACTTCTTGTAAGCGATATTGGGCAATATTTATATATGTAGCTGCCTGTCTCAATACGACCGTAAAAAAAAAGGAAAAAAAATCACTCACCCCAAAAAAATCCGACGCAGTGGCCACTCCCTCGATGTTTCTTGGTTAGAGGAGGCGATCCTTTGTGCACCTTATTTGTTTATTTAATTGATAATATAAATTTTACCACTTTTCACTCAAAAAAAAATATAGTTTGCACTAAGCCTATTGTAGGTATATCTGTATATATATATACATATATATATATGAATCTGTATATATATATATATATATAAAGCAAGATCTATACCACTTTTCTTCTTTTTTTTTTGATTTTAACTTTAATTTTGAAATACTTTCTTCCTTTTCTTTTTTTTTTGTTTGCCTTTTCTGAATGTTACCAAAAAAAAACACAATTTTTAAATCACTGAATCCAAAAAAAAATTTTAAAATTGAGCAACAAAAAAAAATTTAAGTTTGCTTTAATTTTGAAATTAATAATGAGGTAAGAAATTCGCCTTTATGGTGGTACATATAAATGTATGTATATAATATCGATTGACTGGTTGATTCTGGTTTTGATTTTTCCGTTGCGGTTAGTGGGTCAATTCAGGAATTTCGGGATTTCCTTGCCCGTTAACGTTCTATTTTCCGTTTCCTTAATAAAAGAAAATTGAGGCCGTCAAAAGGAATTTTTTCAACGGCCTAAATGCACCAAATGAAATGCTTTTATTATTTGTTTTCCCTCAAAATTAACTTAAAGGAAGCTTACCTTAGGATCAATTTGACGATTATATATATATATAGATATATATCTATGTATATATGTAGTTAGATCGTGGACGATCCTCACGATTCAAATATGCTACCTATGTATGTCGAGCGAGCGAACTCAGCGCCGAGGGCTTTCTCTTAAAAAAAAAACTATATAAGAAACTACCCTAATACTTCTTTTATCTTGATTAAAACCTACTTACGTTTTATTAATTTCGAGCTAGTTTCCTTGGGCGGTCGGTCGGTGGTACCTTCTTCACTTCTTTTTGGCTTTCTTCTTCAAAGGTGGATAATTTGGAAAAGAAGGTACTTGCCGACGGCTTTTGCTCATGAACCCTAACTATACTTATCTCACTACTACTACCTAACCAGGATTTTCCAGCCTTTGTTTTATTTCACACCCACTATCTTACGCATTATTACATTCGTTTTATAAAAACGCCATTAATTTATTTATGTACGTGTACGTATTAGTGGGTGTGATTTACGCACTTGTTGCAAACGTCTTTGGATGCGAATCGGATTCATAAATGTCATGACACCGATCGCATCCGAATTGTTTCATGCAACAGAGGTGAGTTTCTCCCTCTTCGCAACATTCTCAAATTATATCAAACATGACAATCACTCAATCTGCAATTTGAGTGACAGCCATAGCTCTTGCTGACCAAAAAGAGAACCTATCAGCTGTTAGTTGCTATAATTTGCCAAAAAAAAGTAAACGAGTGTAAGTGCAGTAGCAGTTGAGTGGTCGTCGTCGGTCGTGTCGTATTTGGTGGTGTCTTTTTTGTTTAGTTTGTTTTCTCATTATTTTTCATATTTCACTTTTAGTTTATATGCACCAGTTTTCTTTTCTATTGTAATATACAATACCGCCCATTCGGTTACAGGGCTTCGCGTTTTCCAGATAAAGCTTATCTGGAATATGCGAACGGAACCCACCCTTCCTTTTCGCGCGGCCGGGTAGTGCATGGTGACAAGTGATCAGAGGTAAAATTTAAAATTGCCGGAATGAGTTCGCTTAGGCAAAGTTATTTATTTTAGGTGTTTTTTTGTGATAAAAAATCCTTTTCAAGAAAAAAAATCCAACATAAGAAATTAGTGCGAACAAAATAAACAAAAAGAGTGTTAACAGCAAAAAAGAAACGGGAATTCGGAAAGTGCATGTCGGTTGTTTTTAATATTGTGCGACAAAGACAACATACTAGTCGCGAGTGAGATGCCCGACAAAAATCCGCTACCTTAAACGAAACATAAACAAATGCTTAAACTAAAAAACCAGAGGTCGTTCACCTCACCCATATGTTGGTATTCGCGGTAAAACAAAATTGTTGTTGTTTGTGATGCGTGTCGTTTTGCCGACGGCGTTTTGAAATTTGATTTTTCTTCGTGATTTCTTGATAAAAAAATCGTGTTAGGTTTTTGTAATTTAAAAAATAAATTTTTAAGTCAGTTCGGGTTAGCTTTCTTTTTAAAATGTTCGAGCTTTGTTGTGTGCCAGCTGCTGTGTTAAACGTGGGGCGCGAACCCACTTACCGGAACAACAGAGTGACGTCAGATAAGTTAACATAAAATTATTTATTTATTTGAATTGATACTTTGTGTTCTTTTTGTTTTGTTTCTTTCAGTCGTCCGTTCATTGACGAATGTCTTTTGCGTGGAAAATACCAAGAAGTTTGCCAGATCTGGATTCCAGCTCATACATGCAGTTTCCAACTACTTTTCGCACTCGGGATTTTAGGAATTTTGGGAGCAACTTAGCATTAATTCCTTGAGCGAAATTACTTTGGGCGAAGTTCCTATGGAATACCTCTTGACCTTCACGGTAAGTGACATTTTTAGTTCTTTTATTATAAGTGTTTCTCGACTTAACGTATGCCCTGTCCAAATTCTCCGACAACGTCTGTCTCGCGAGTGTCAAATTAAGTGCGCGCGGTTTGACCAACATTTCGGGATCGTGCAATGCGTTTAGTTTTCTTAGTAATGCATAAGTTGAACCGTGGTTTATCATGTTTTGTCCAAACATGGCGAAATAGGGTTGACAATTTAGCGAGTCGTGCGTGTCGGATCGCAACGCACATGCTATACTGGACAAGTGAAGGTCCCAGTCATTTTGCTGTTTAGAAATTAAAATTCTCAACTTGCTAAGAAAACTACGATTGACCCGCTCCGAAATGTTGGCTTGGGGCGAATACACGGCCGTTCGCACATGCTTAACGCCGTAGTTATCCAAAAAGATTTTGAAATCTTTGGACACAAATTGACGACCGTTGTCGGAGTGGATTTGTTCAGGGGTCCCGAAAGCATGGAAAATCTCTGATTCAAGATATTGAATCACACGGTTTGACGTGGCTTTCGGTAAGGCTTTGAAAAACATGAACTTTGTAAAATGGTCAACCACAATGAAAACGTACATGTTTCCTCGCTTAGTACGCGGGTATGGGCCGAGAAAATCAACGTAAAGTCGTTGCATGGGCCTTTCCGTTTTGGTTTGGTTGACTATTGGTGGGCGAAGAATTTCGTTTGGCGCCTTAACCATTTTACAAATTTCACAGTTGTTCACGTAAGTCTTTATATCTTTAACCATTTTTGGCCAATAATACTTGGATCGTATTCGAGTATAGGTCTTGTCAAAGCCACTATGGCAACTAAGTCTGGTATTATGACACATTTCGATACACTTTTGAGTAAGATTATCGGGAAGCCATAAGCGCCAAAGAGAATCTTCTTCGTCTACACTTCCGGTTCTGAATCTCACTCTTCGGTAAATATATTTCTCGGAAACGACAAGGTCTGGGAGATTTGCTTGATTTTGGGCAATGTTCTCTCTCAAGTGGGTATATTGTTCCGAGTCAAATTCAGCCGAATCTAAATCGATATCATTGCATATCGTTATCGAAGAACCTCCACAAATCGCATTGTCTACAACAATATCACTTGTCGCGATTTCTTCCATGTTCATCCTCGATAAACAATCTGGTACCACGTTTAAGGATCCTTTTCGATGTTCAATCGAGAAATCGTACCCTTGGAGTTCTAAGCTCCATCTGGCTAGTCTACCTGATAGTTCCTTCATTGACATGAGCCATTTAAGGCTCGAATGGTCCGTAATGATTGTAAAGGACAATCCGTCGACATAAGGGCGAAATTTTCGCACGCTTAAGACGGCTGCGAGGCATTCTTGTTCCGTGACGGTATAATTTTTCTGCGATTTGTTGAGTTTCTTCGACATGAATGCAATGGGCTTCTCATTACCGTTCTCATCCACTTCAAAGAGAACACCGCCTACTCCTTCAGACGAAGCATCGCATTGGATGACAAAAGGTTTCGAAAAGTTAGGTTCAGCTAATACTGGAGCTGAAGAAAGGGCTGATTTAAGTCTCTCGAAAGCTTCGAGTGCTTCGGGTGTGAATTCGAATTTAGCCTTCTTTTGAAGGCAATTGGTTAAGGGAGCAGCTACGTCAGCATAATTACGAATAAACCTCCTGTACCAACCCGTCATGCCTAGAAACCTTCTTACTTGCCTAACGGTAGTTGGAACAGGAAAATCAACCATTGCTTCAATTTTATCTGGGTTGGTTTTCAGGTTTCCCTGACCTACGATAAAACCTAGAAATTTTATTTGTTTCATACAAAATTTGCTTTTCTCGAGATTGATTGTTAAATTTGCTCGACGAAGGCAAGCTGCCACTTCTTTAAGGATGCGTAAATGTGACTCGAAATCCGAAGTGCAAATCAACAAGTCGTCTAAATAGACGAACACGTTATCTCGGAGATGACTAGGAATAACTTGATCCATCACTCTACACAGCGTTTGTCCAGCATTACTCAAACCGAATGGCATTACCTTAAACTGGTACAGTGGTCTACCAGGTACGGTGAAGGCTGTTTTCTCTCTTGATTTTTCGTGCAAAGGAATTTGCCAATACGCGTCCTTTAGGTCTATCCCCGAGATAAAGTGTGTGTCCTTTATTCGACTTAACAGACCCTCAACATGAGGCAACGGATACGCATCCTTAACCGTGACAGAGTTGACCTTTCGGAAGTCTAAACAAAGACGGACTTTACCAGGTTTTCTCACCAGCACTACAGGACAACTCCAAGGAGAGTTACTGACTTCTATCACCCCTAATTCCAACATGCGATCTAACTCTTTATAAACCTCGCCTTGACGAACCGGCGATAACGGGTAATGCCTAGATTTTATCGGGGCGGCGTTTCCTGTATCGACGATGTGACAACCGAGGTCAGTTTTTCCTAATCCAAGGACAACAAAATTTGGAAACTGTCTTTTAACACTTTCTAATTGAAAAGACTCTTCAGGCGAAAGTTTCAATAATTCAGTGTCCTCTTTAAAATCTTCTTCCTTGTCAAAGTCTACCTTTAACTCACTTATTTGAGGTAACAATTGGAAGCTGCGCCAAAAATTCATGCCAAGATATACCCTTTGTGTCAAGTTGGGTATGATGTAAAATGTTATTTTTTTCGAAATGCCGTTATATTTTGTTTCTATCTCGCAATGTCCAACTATATCGTGAGATTTACCATCTGCCGTACGTACTATATTTTTGTAGGGTAGTATTTCAACCCCTAATTTTTCGACTAACTCCCAGCACCCATTACCTAAGACTGAAATAGATGCTCCACTATCAAGCAGCCCAAATACCGATTCATTGTTCAAAAAAACATTGGCATATATACGACCATCCGTATCTGAAGATATTATCGTTTCTACTATTTGTTTTCGAAACTTTTTTCGATTTCGAAAACGACAACGAGCTTTTTGAATTTTTAAATTAATTGGTTTATTGTTGTTTCCGAAAATTCGAGATCTAACCTTTTCGTAATTAATTTTTCGCTCGTGAAGAGACTTAAGGTTGTGTGTTTTTATCGGATGAAACTGATCAACGTCAACGTTGGACTTTTCCCTTTTTAAAATTCGTATCGGGATTGGACTGTTATCAGCTTCATCGGAGGAATTCGTTAGGTTATTAGTTTTTAATTTTGAGAGTGGTTCGTCGGATTCCTTGAGGAACGAACCTCCCCACTCCTCGTTTCGTCCCTCGGGAAGTTTCCCGCTTGATGTTTTCCACATTGCACCGTGGTGACACCCTTAGCTCCGCAAAGGAAACAAAATAAATTCCTCATTGCCGATGGGCAAAAGTGATAGGCATGTCCCTTCTGATCACAATTCCAACATATATAATTTGCGGTTGAAACTGGTTTTCTGGTAGAATACATGGCTGCCACTTCATGTTTTTCCAATTCTGTGTCGGAAAAATCGTCTTCGACCGCGATCTCACTTACGTTTCGATGACCGACGGCTCTTTTATTCAAAAACCGTTCAGCCTCGCGAGCTTTTTGTCGAAGCTGCTCTAAATTCTTCACCTCAGCCGACAACAAAATCTCTCCTAGCTTCTCCTTAGAATTACCCCTAATGATTTCAATTAACTTTTTATCATCAAATGGATCTTTTAAGCGGTCGTTCAAGCTTGAAACCGAAACATAAAAATCGTCAAAAGTTTCTTTCGGTCCCTGCTTTCGACACATGAGTCTCATATAAATATCGATTTCTGACTCCAATTTGCCAAATTCCTTTTTCATTGCTTCCTTTATTGAAGATAAGTCAGCGTTTGGATTCTTCTTCACAAAACGCCAAAACCACTTATTTGCCCTACCGTCAAGCAAAATATGGAAATTTGCTGCGATTTGTTCCTCGCTATAAGGTGAACTCGACTGCATTCTTCCTATCTTCAAAAGAAAGTCGGATACATTTTCGGAACCATCATATTTGATGTTCCAACGATCCAATCTACATGGACCCGAAGAACTGAACGTAGTGGAAGCCCCTGAGCTTCCTGGTGGAACAGCTTGAGTCATTGAAGAGCTATGTCTTTCGACTTGAGGAGGGTTGATTGTTTGTTGCGAAGGTAAACGCAAATTCTCTAATTTTTGCAGCAAATTTCCCATAAAAATGTCCATCTGCTGGAAAATCCTAACTTGGTTCTGAACCATGCTTCTCTCTATTCTAGTAAGTAACTCTTCATTTCGACCAACATCATTTTCAGCGCGGTCTGTTGGTTCTCTGTCACCGCCCTCAACTATATAGCTTGGGTCATTTTCCACACCTTGAGGATCTTCTTGATCCGCCATGTTGGATGTCGAATTGGAAATGACTGAGTCTAACTCTTCAGAAAAACTAAACGAATGGTTTAAGTTAAACCTATCTACCGTGTTACCAAACCTTTGGAAAAATTCTTCAAATGTTGCTTCGTTGTGAGCGTTTATTACATCTATGTCGTCATAAATTGAAACTCGGCGACTCCTGCTCATACTTGGCTCGAGTGAACCAACCTCTGATTTCTATCACCTATCAGTAAAGCTTCAAAAAAGAAAAATTTCGATAGGAAAACACCCGAAACTATTTGTCAAAAGACGATTGATTTTGAAAAATACTTTTGCAATTTGCAATTTATTTTCTGCAACCTTAAAAAGGAACGTTGGGATTAGCCAATTTGAGTATCGACCAAAACCACTGATTGAAGAATAAAACCAAAAGAAACCAAATCAAACAATATATACAATTTTTAAAACTGTAATTCAAAATTAAGTTAAAATAACTATAATAAAAAGGAATGTTTTACTAAAACATAAAAAATGTTTATAAAACCAAAATGTTAAAAAAAATATAATTCAATAAAAAAAATTATTATTAAAAAAACTAAAAAGCGTATAATTATTTAATAGAAACTGTATTTCATAGAATCGTGCTTTTTTCAAAAAAAAAATTATCGGAATATTAAATTTTTAGTATCTCAAAGAAAATTTTGTTTGAGTTGTAAATTATCATAAAAATTAAAAAGGGAAGACGAGGTATGAATCCGAAAACGAGATACAACTGCCGAGGATTGAGAAGGAACGTTATTTGAGTCGACAAAAATATGTGTAAGTATATAAAAAGAAAGTAAACTAGTGTTTGCTATTGTTTTTTTTTTTTGTATGAAGATTAAGCTATCGTTTTCTAAGTTTCCAGGACACTGCATGACGAGCATCATCAATGAGGACTCTGGAGATTCTCAAAAAAAACTAAAAATTGAAAATTTTAAGTGTTTAAAGGACCATCCAAGACACCACTAGCATCAAGGGATCTCTTTAAATTGTAGATGTATATATAAAAGGTGTACCATATCCACCTGCAATTTGGGCATCTTTTTTTCAGATGCCCAAAGACTAAGCTTATATGGTTCCTTTGTTCAATATATATACTTAACTATCAAATTCAACCTCCTTGCGGCAACGCGGTACCGGGTAACCGACCTTAGTAACCGGGACTCACAAAGATGTTGAAATCAAATCGGTTAAGTAAAAATAAAAAAAATAAAAAAAATGAAAAATGTTTTGACCAAAAAATTAGTTTTCGACTCGTAAATCAAAACGAAACATTGTTAGTCTCACCATCTTCCGATAGTGAAACCGACACGTTGGGCGCCATTTTTGTAACGTGTTTGTTCATTGTTGAGGTCATCGCTGGCACACCAATATCCCTCGCTAGCTCTGGAGTGGATTCGTAGACCTCCCCGTTAACAAAAAAAGTATGCCAGTCTTCATCATCTAGATGGTATCGATGCGCGAGATCTTTTTCTTACCCCCCCCTACCTGGTTGTTTTCTCGCTGAACAACCCCTTGAAACAACGTTCCTTCTCCTCGTACTCTTCTACCCCGTTTTCCTCATCTCCCCATCTCCCCCTTTTAAATCAAAAACTTAGAGATTCATTTTTTTTTTTTTTTAAATCGAATTTACAAGTTTTATTACAAGTTCCATGTTTATGATTCAAAATTCTCACATTTAAATTGACTTTAGTTAATATTAAAAATTTGCAATTTCAATTTTTATATATTCAAATGATTAAGAATTTAACAAAGGTAAGTGAAATTTAAAAGCTTGATCAAAAAAAAATTTCAAGGGTATGTTTATTATTAGCGCTATTATACTTCTTGTAAGCGATATTGGGCAATATTTATATATGTAGCTGCCTGTCTCAATACGACCGTAAAAAAAAGGAAAAAAAATCACTCACCCCAAAAAAATCCGACGCAGTGGCCACTCCCTCGATGTTTCTTGGTTAGAGGAGGCGATCCTTTGTGCACCTTATTTGTTTATTTAATTGATAATATAAATTTTACCACTTTTCACTCAAAAAAAAATATAGTTTGCACTAAGCCTATTGTAGGTATATCTGTATATATATATACATATATATATATGAATCTGTATATATATATATATATATAAAGCAAGATCTATACCACTTTTCTTCTTTTTTTTTTGATTTTAACTTTAATTTTGAAATACTTTCTTCCTTTTCTTTTTTTTTTGTTTGCCTTTTCTGAATGTTACCAAAAAAAAACACAATTTTTAAATCACTGAATCCAAAAAAAAATTTTAAAATTGAGCAACAAAAAAAAATTTAAGTTTGCTTTAATTTTGAAATTAATAATGAGGTAAGAAATTCGCCTTTATGGTGGTACATATAAATGTATGTATATAATATCGATTGACTGGTTGATTCTGGTTTTGATTTTTCCGTTGCGGTTAGTGGGTCAATTCAGGAATTTCGGGATTTCCTTGCCCGTTAACGTTCTATTTTCCGTTTCCTTAATAAAAGAAAATTGAGGCCGTCAAAAGGAATTTTTTCAACGGCCTAAATGCACCAAATGAAATGCTTTTATTATTTGTTTTCCCTCAAAATTAACTTAAAGGAAGCTTACCTTAGGATCAATTTGACGATTATATATATATATAGATATATATCTATGTATATATGTAGTTAGATCGTGGACGATCCTCACGATTCAAATATGCTACCTATGTATGTCGAGCGAGCGAACTCAGCGCCGAGGGCTTTCTCTTAAAAAAAAACTATATAAGAAACTACCCTAATACTTCTTTTATCTTGATTAAAACCTACTTACGTTTTATTAATTTCGAGCTAGTTTCCTTGGGCGGTCGGTCGGTGGTACCTTCTTCACTTCTTTTTGGCTTTCTTCTTCAAAGGTGGATAATTTGGAAAAGAAGGTACTTGCCGACGGCTTTTGCTCATGAACCCTAACTATACTTATCTCACTACTACTACCTAACCAGGATTTTCCAGCCTTTGTTTTATTTCACACCCACTATCTTACGCATTATTACATTCGTTTTATAAAAACGCCATTAATTTATTTATGTACGTGTACGTATTAGTGGGTGTGATTTACGCACTTGTTGCAAACGTCTTTGGATGCGAATCGGATTCATAAATGTCATGACACCGATCGCATCCGAATTGTTTCATGCAACAGAGGTGAGTTTCTCCCTCTTCGCAACATTCTCAAATTATATCAAACATGACAATCACTCAATCTGCAATTTGAGTGACAGCCATAGCTCTTGCTGACCAAAAAGAGAACCTATCAGCTGTTAGTTGCTATAATTTGCCAAAAAAAAGTAAACGAGTGTAAGTGCAGTAGCAGTTGAGTGGTCGTCGTCGGTCGTGTCGTATTTGGTGGTGTCTTTTTTGTTTAGTTTGTTTTCTCATTATTTTTCATATTTCACTTTTAGTTTATATGCACCAGTTTTCTTTTCTATTGTAATATACAATACCGCCCATTCGGTTACAGGGCTTCGCGTTTTCCAGATAAAGCTTATCTGGAATATGCGAACGGAACCCACCCTTCCTTTTCGCGCGGCCGGGTAGTGCATGGTGACAAGTGATCAGAGGTAAAATTTAAAATTGCCGGAATGAGTTCGCTTAGGCAAAGTTATTTATTTTAGGTGTTTTTTTGTGATAAAAAATCCTTTTCAAGAAAAAAAATCCAACATAAGAAATTAGTGCGAACAAAATAAACAAAAAGAGTGTTAACAGCAAAAAAGAAACGGGAATTCGGAAAGTGCATGTCGGTTGTTTTTAATATTGTGCGACAAAGACAACATACTAGTCGCGAGTGAGATGCCCGACAAAAATCCGCTACCTTAAACGAAACATAAACAAATGCTTAAACTAAAAAACCAGAGGTCGTTCACCTCACCCATATGTTGGTATTCGCGGTAAAACAAAATTGTTGTTGTTTGTGATGCGTGTCGTTTTGCCGACGGCGTTTTGAAATTTGATTTTTCTTCGTGATTTCTTGATAAAAAAATCGTGTTAGGTTTTTGTAATTTAAAAAATAAATTTTTAAGTCAGTTCGGGTTAGCTTTCTTTTTAAAATGTTCGAGCTTTGTTGTGTGCCAGCTGCTGTGTTAAACGTGGGGCGCGAACCCACTTACCGGAACAACAGAGTGACGTCAGATAAGTTAACATAAAATTATTTATTTATTTGAATTGATACTTTGTGTTCTTTTTGTTTTGTTTCTTTCAGTCGTCCGTTCATTGACGAATGTCTTTTGCGTGGAAAATACCAAGAAGTTTGCCAGATCTGGATTCCAGCTCATACATGCAGTTTCCAACTACTTTTCGCACTCGGGATTTTAGGAATTTTGGGAGCAACTTAGCATTAATTCCTTGAGCGAAATTACTTTGGGCGAAGTTCCTATGGAATACCTCTTGACCTTCACGGTAAGTGACATTTTTAGTTCTTTTATTATAAGTGTTTCTCGACTTAACGTATGCCCTGTCCAAATTCTCCGACAACGTCTGTCTCGCGAGTGTCAAATTAAGTGCGCGCGGTTTGACCAACATTTCGGGATCGTGCAATGCGTTTAGTTTTCTTAGTAATGCATAAGTTGAACCGTGGTTTATCATGTTTTGTCCAAACATGGCGAAATAGGGTTGACAATTTAGCGAGTCGTGCGTGTCGGATCGCAACGCACATGCTATACTGGACAAGTGAAGGTCCCAGTCATTTTGCTGTTTAGAAATTAAAATTCTCAACTTGCTAAGAAAACTACGATTGACCCGCTCCGAAATGTTGGCTTGGGGCGAATACACGGCCGTTCGCACATGCTTAACGCCGTAGTTATCCAAAAAGATTTTGAAATCTTTGGACACAAATTGACGACCGTTGTCGGAGTGGATTTGTTCAGGGGTCCCGAAAGCATGGAAAATCTCTGATTCAAGATATTGAATCACACGGTTTGACGTGGCTTTCGGTAAGGCTTTGAAAAACATGAACTTTGTAAAATGGTCAACCACAATGAAAACGTACATGTTTCCTCGCTTAGTACGCGGGTATGGGCCGAGAAAATCAACGTAAAGTCGTTGCATGGGCCTTTCCGTTTTGGTTTGGTTGACTATTGGTGGGCGAAGAATTTCGTTTGGCGCCTTAACCATTTTACAAATTTCACAGTTGTTCACGTAAGTCTTTATATCTTTAACCATTTTTGGCCAATAATACTTGGATCGTATTCGAGTATAGGTCTTGTCAAAGCCACTATGGCAACTAAGTCTGGTATTATGACACATTTCGATACACTTTTGAGTAAGATTATCGGGAAGCCATAAGCGCCAAAGAGAATCTTCTTCGTCTACACTTCCGGTTCTGAATCTCACTCTTCGGTAAATATATTTCTCGGAAACGACAAGGTCTGGGAGATTTGCTTGATTTTGGGCAATGTTCTCTCTCAAGTGGGTATATTGTTCCGAGTCAAATTCAGCCGAATCTAAATCGATATCATTGCATATCGTTATCGAAGAACCTCCACAAATCGCATTGTCTACAACAATATCACTTGTCGCGATTTCTTCCATGTTCATCCTCGATAAACAATCTGGTACCACGTTTAAGGATCCTTTTCGATGTTCAATCGAGAAATCGTACCCTTGGAGTTCTAAGCTCCATCTGGCTAGTCTACCTGATAGTTCCTTCATTGACATGAGCCATTTAAGGCTCGAATGGTCCGTAATGATTGTAAAGGACAATCCGTCGACATAAGGGCGAAATTTTCGCACGCTTAAGACGGCTGCGAGGCATTCTTGTTCCGTGACGGTATAATTTTTCTGCGATTTGTTGAGTTTCTTCGACATGAATGCAATGGGCTTCTCATTACCGTTCTCATCCACTTCAAAGAGAACACCGCCTACTCCTTCAGACGAAGCATCGCATTGGATGACAAAAGGTTTCGAAAAGTTAGGTTCAGCTAATACTGGAGCTGAAGAAAGGGCTGATTTAAGTCTCTCGAAAGCTTCGAGTGCTTCGGGTGTGAATTCGAATTTAGCCTTCTTTTGAAGGCAATTGGTTAAGGGAGCAGCTACGTCAGCATAATTACGAATAAACCTCCTGTACCAACCCGTCATGCCTAGAAACCTTCTTACTTGCCTAACGGTAGTTGGAACAGGAAAATCAACCATTGCTTCAATTTTATCTGGGTTGGTTTTCAGGTTTCCCTGACCTACGATAAAACCTAGAAATTTTATTTGTTTCATACAAAATTTGCTTTTCTCGAGATTGATTGTTAAATTTGCTCGACGAAGGCAAGCTGCCACTTCTTTAAGGATGCGTAAATGTGACTCGAAATCCGAAGTGCAAATCAACAAGTCGTCTAAATAGACGAACACGTTATCTCGGAGATGACTAGGAATAACTTGATCCATCACTCTACACAGCGTTTGTCCAGCATTACTCAAACCGAATGGCATTACCTTAAACTGGTACAGTGGTCTACCAGGTACGGTGAAGGCTGTTTTCTCTCTTGATTTTTCGTGCAAAGGAATTTGCCAATACGCGTCCTTTAGGTCTATCCCCGAGATAAAGTGTGTGTCCTTTATTCGACTTAACAGACCCTCAACATGAGGCAACGGATACGCATCCTTAACCGTGACAGAGTTGACCTTTCGGAAGTCTAAACAAAGACGGACTTTACCAGGTTTTCTCACCAGCACTACAGGACAACTCCAAGGAGAGTTACTGACTTCTATCACCCCTAATTCCAACATGCGATCTAACTCTTTATAAACCTCGCCTTGACGAACCGGCGATAACGGGTAATGCCTAGATTTTATCGGGGCGGCGTTTCCTGTATCGACGATGTGACAACCGAGGTCAGTTTTTCCTAATCCAAGGACAACAAAATTTGGAAACTGTCTTTTAACACTTTCTAATTGAAAAGACTCTTCAGGCGAAAGTTTCAATAATTCAGTGTCCTCTTTAAAATCTTCTTCCTTGTCAAAGTCTACCTTTAACTCACTTATTTGAGGTAACAATTGGAAGCTGCGCCAAAAATTCATGCCAAGATATACCCTTTGTGTCAAGTTGGGTATGATGTAAAATGTTATTTTTTTCGAAATGCCGTTATATTTTGTTTCTATCTCGCAATGTCCAACTATATCGTGAGATTTACCATCTGCCGTACGTACTATATTTTTGTAGGGTAGTATTTCAACCCCTAATTTTTCGACTAACTCCCAGCACCCATTACCTAAGACTGAAATAGATGCTCCACTATCAAGCAGCCCAAATACCGATTCATTGTTCAAAAAAACATTGGCATATATACGACCATCCGTATCTGAAGATATTATCGTTTCTACTATTTGTTTTCGAAACTTTTTTCGATTTCGAAAACGACAACGAGCTTTTTGAATTTTTAAATTAATTGGTTTATTGTTGTTTCCGAAAATTCGAGATCTAACCTTTTCGTAATTAATTTTTCGCTCGTGAAGAGACTTAAGGTTGTGTGTTTTTATCGGATGAAACTGATCAACGTCAACGTTGGACTTTTCCCTTTTTAAAATTCGTATCGGGATTGGACTGTTATCAGCTTCATCGGAGGAATTCGTTAGGTTATTAGTTTTTAATTTTGAGAGTGGTTCGTCGGATTCCTTGAGGAACGAACCTCCCCACTCCTCGTTTCGTCCCTCGGGAAGTTTCCCGCTTGATGTTTTCCACATTGCACCGTGGTGACACCCTTAGCTCCGCAAAGGAAACAAAATAAATTCCTCATTGCCGATGGGCAAAAGTGATAGGCATGTCCCTTCTGATCACAATTCCAACATATATAATTTGCGGTTGAAACTGGTTTTCTGGTAGAATACATGGCTGCCACTTCATGTTTTTCCAATTCTGTGTCGGAAAAATCGTCTTCGACCGCGATCTCACTTACGTTTCGATGACCGACGGCTCTTTTATTCAAAAACCGTTCAGCCTCGCGAGCTTTTTGTCGAAGCTGCTCTAAATTCTTCACCTCAGCCGACAACAAAATCTCTCCTAGCTTCTCCTTAGAATTACCCCTAATGATTTCAATTAACTTTTTATCATCAAATGGATCTTTTAAGCGGTCGTTCAAGCTTGAAACCGAAACATAAAAATCGTCAAAAGTTTCTTTCGGTCCCTGCTTTCGACACATGAGTCTCATATAAATATCGATTTCTGACTCCAATTTGCCAAATTCCTTTTTCATTGCTTCCTTTATTGAAGATAAGTCAGCGTTTGGATTCTTCTTCACAAAACGCCAAAACCACTTATTTGCCCTACCGTCAAGCAAAATATGGAAATTTGCTGCGATTTGTTCCTCGCTATAAGGTGAACTCGACTGCATTCTTCCTATCTTCAAAAGAAAGTCGGATACATTTTCGGAACCATCATATTTGATGTTCCAACGATCCAATCTACATGGACCCGAAGAACTGAACGTAGTGGAAGCCCCTGAGCTTCCTGGTGGAACAGCTTGAGTCATTGAAGAGCTATGTCTTTCGACTTGAGGAGGGTTGATTGTTTGTTGCGAAGGTAAACGCAAATTCTCTAATTTTTGCAGCAAATTTCCCATAAAAATGTCCATCTGCTGGAAAATCCTAACTTGGTTCTGAACCATGCTTCTCTCTATTCTAGTAAGTAACTCTTCATTTCGACCAACATCATTTTCAGCGCGGTCTGTTGGTTCTCTGTCACCGCCCTCAACTATATAGCTTGGGTCATTTTCCACACCTTGAGGATCTTCTTGATCCGCCATGTTGGATGTCGAATTGGAAATGACTGAGTCTAACTCTTCAGAAAAACTAAACGAATGGTTTAAGTTAAACCTATCTACCGTGTTACCAAACCTTTGGAAAAATTCTTCAAATGTTGCTTCGTTGTGAGCGTTTATTACATCTATGTCGTCATAAATTGAAACTCGGCGACTCCTGCTCATACTTGGCTCGAGTGAACCAACCTCTGATTTCTATCACCTATCAGTAAAGCTTCAAAAAAGAAAAATTTCGATAGGAAAACACCCGAAACTATTTGTCAAAAGACGATTGATTTTGAAAAATACTTTTGCAATTTGCAATTTATTTTCTGCAACCTTAAAAAGGAACGTTGGGATTAGCCAATTTGAGTATCGACCAAAACCACTGATTGAAGAATAAAACCAAAAGAAACCAAATCAAACAATATATACAATTTTTAAAACTGTAATTCAAAATTAAGTTAAAATAACTATAATAAAAAGGAATGTTTTACTAAAACATAAAAAATGTTTATAAAACCAAAATGTTAAAAAAAATATAATTCAATAAAAAAAATTATTATTAAAAAAACTAAAAAGCGTATAATTATTTAATAGAAACTGTATTTCATAGAATCGTGCTTTTTTCAAAAAAAAAATTATCGGAATATTAAATTTTTAGTATCTCAAAGAAAATTTTGTTTGAGTTGTAAATTATCATAAAAATTAAAAAGGGAAGACGAGGTATGAATCCGAAAACGAGATACAACTGCCGAGGATTGAGAAGGAACGTTATTTGAGTCGACAAAAATATGTGTAAGTATATAAAAAGAAAGTAAACTAGTGTTTGCTATTGTTTTTTTTTTTTGTATGAAGATTAAGCTATCGTTTTCTAAGTTTCCAGGACACTGCATGACGAGCATCATCAATGAGGACTCTGGAGATTCTCAAAAAAAACTAAAAATTGAAAATTTTAAGTGTTTAAAGGACCATCCAAGACACCACTAGCATCAAGGGATCTCTTTAAATTGTAGATGTATATATAAAAGGTGTACCATATCCACCTGCAATTTGGGCATCTTTTTTTCAGATGCCCAAAGACTAAGCTTATATGGTTCCTTTGTTCAATATATATACTTAACTATCAAATTCAACCTCCTTGCGGCAACGCGGTACCGGGTAACCGACCTTAGTAACCGGGACTCACAAAGATGTTGAAATCAAATCGGTTAAGTAAAAATAAAAAAAATAAAAAAAATGAAAAATGTTTTGACCAAAAAATTAGTTTTCGACTCGTAAATCAAAACGAAACATTGTTAGTCTCACCATCTTCCGATAGTGAAACCGACACGTTGGGCGCCATTTTTGTAACGTGTTTGTTCATTGTTGAGGTCATCGCTGGCACACCAATATCCCTCGCTAGCTCTGGAGTGGATTCGTAGACCTCCCCGTTAACAAAAAAAGTATGCCAGTCTTCATCATCTAGATGGTATCGATGCGCGAGATCTTTTTCTTACCCCCCCCTACCTGGTTGTTTTCTCGCTGAACAACCCCTTGAAACAACGTTCCTTCTCCTCGTACTCTTCTACCCCGTTTTCCTCATCTCCCCATCTCCCCCTTTTAAATCAAAAACTTAGAGATTCATTTTTTTTTTTTTTTAAATCGAATTTACAAGTTTTATTACAAGTTCCATGTTTATGATTCAAAATTCTCACATTTAAATTGACTTTAGTTAATATTAAAAATTTGCAATTTCAATTTTTATATATTCAAATGATTAAGAATTTAACAAAGGTAAGTGAAATTTAAAAGCTTGATCAAAAAAAAATTTCAAGGGTATGTTTATTATTAGCGCTATTATACTTCTTGTAAGCGATATTGGGCAATATTTATATATGTAGCTGCCTGTCTCAATACGACCGTAAAAAAAAGGAAAAAAAATCACTCACCCCAAAAAAATCCGACGCAGTGGCCACTCCCTCGATGTTTCTTGGTTAGAGGAGGCGATCCTTTGTGCACCTTATTTGTTTATTTAATTGATAATATAAATTTTACCACTTTTCACTCAAAAAAAAATATAGTTTGCACTAAGCCTATTGTAGGTATATCTGTATATATATATACATATATATATATGAATCTGTATATATATATATATATATAAAGCAAGATCTATACCACTTTTCTTCTTTTTTTTTTGATTTTAACTTTAATTTTGAAATACTTTCTTCCTTTTCTTTTTTTTTTGTTTGCCTTTTCTGAATGTTACCAAAAAAAAACACAATTTTTAAATCACTGAATCCAAAAAAAAATTTTAAAATTGAGCAACAAAAAAAAATTTAAGTTTGCTTTAATTTTGAAATTAATAATGAGGTAAGAAATTCGCCTTTATGGTGGTACATATAAATGTATGTATATAATATCGATTGACTGGTTGATTCTGGTTTTGATTTTTCCGTTGCGGTTAGTGGGTCAATTCAGGAATTTCGGGATTTCCTTGCCCGTTAACGTTCTATTTTCCGTTTCCTTAATAAAAGAAAATTGAGGCCGTCAAAAGGAATTTTTTCAACGGCCTAAATGCACCAAATGAAATGCTTTTATTATTTGTTTTCCCTCAAAATTAACTTAAAGGAAGCTTACCTTAGGATCAATTTGACGATTATATATATATATAGATATATATCTATGTATATATGTAGTTAGATCGTGGACGATCCTCACGATTCAAATATGCTACCTATGTATGTCGAGCGAGCGAACTCAGCGCCGAGGGCTTTCTCTTAAAAAAAAAACTATATAAGAAACTACCCTAATACTTCTTTTATCTTGATTAAAACCTACTTACGTTTTATTAATTTCGAGCTAGTTTCCTTGGGCGGTCGGTCGGTGGTACCTTCTTCACTTCTTTTTGGCTTTCTTCTTCAAAGGTGGATAATTTGGAAAAGAAGGTACTTGCCGACGGCTTTTGCTCATGAACCCTAACTATAACATTCTGCATTTTTAAAAGGTATTTCTTTACTAACAACTAATGACTCAATTTCACGATTTAGTTCTATAGCAAATTTTCTATAGCAAATTTCTCACTTAATGAACTTAGGCTATACGGCTGCTCACTATCAAAGTTCTGGAAAAGAGTATTGCTTCTCAATTTATATGTCAATTCAAAATTGTTATATTTGCAATATTTAATGATGTTTTTGTTCGCCACCGGTTGATTTATTTGGTTGATTAAAATTTCGATTGTCTCATGGTAACTTATTTTTAAGTTATGATTCACTTTAGAAGAAACTAAGGGAGAGTTATTTGAAATTACATAGTCTATAAGTGTTTTTTGGTGTGGTGTAATTCTGGTTGGTTCAGACATTAACATTGATAGACTGTTATCATTGATTATTTCTGAAACCCTTCGACGATATGTATCACCAATTTCAAACCAGTCAATGTTAAAATCACCAATTAAAACCAAAAAACCGTTAAAGTCTTGTAGGTAATCTATTAGTCTTTCTAACTCAATGCAAAACTCACTTTTGGGTAGCATGTGTGATCTGTATATTGCACAAAAATAGATAACTTGATTAATATTATATTGCACTTTAATTATTAAACACCATAGTTTCATACTTATAACAATTTTTTTGACAACAGAACATTTAAATGACTTTTTAACGTAGAACAATACACCTCCAGTGTGACTGAATTCACTTTCACAAATGAGTAAGTAGTACCCGTCTAGTTCCATAGCTTTCACATCGTGGTTCTTTGTAATATGTGTTTCTGATAAAACAAGCATATCCATATTTTCATTATCGACGAGACACTGAATTTCATTAAAATTACTTGGCAGACCTTGTACATTGAGGTAAACACACTTAAAAGACGATAGCTGCTATATCGACGACAAGGTTTTGCTTTGCACTGCAACAGTTAACACACTTCTCTTCTACACTTTTGCATTCCTTGACATCATGATCGCCAGCACATTTCACACATTTTTTCCCCTTGGAACAATTTTTGGCTGCATGATCAAAACCACAACAATTAAAGCATCGCAAAATATTAATATGCTTATATACAGGACATCTGTCCCATCCAACATTTAATTTTCCACACTCTAGGATTTTAGCACTGGTAACACTGTCAATTTCAATAATAGCATTGTACTTATTATTCTTTGGAGACATGTAAATATGTAAACACTTTATTTCTGATTCACTCAATTGGTTTTGTAACTTAATTGATCGCACTAATTCGGTTTCATCTATTTTCTCTTTCATTCCAACTAAAAGCACTCTAGGTTTCCTTCTGGTAGGAATTTTAACATCATAATCACCACTCATTTTTGTTTTAACTTCTGTTTCTATTTTTTCTACTGATTGCTTATCACACTTAATCACTATAGCTCCATTCTGAACATTTTTTATATTATTAATTTTTAGAGACATATTGGTTGGGTTAATATTAATCTTTAAATCATTTTGTGTTTTTAAATTATCTTGATTTATTTTTGGTTTGATTATGATGGTCTCTGTCTTTTCTTTAAGCATATCGGCATATGATGCTTGTTTTTGCACTGAAGTTGAAGCTTCTCTTTCACACACCGGTACGGATAAGTTTTTACTCAATTCAATTATAGATTTTAATGTATTAGTAACATCAGTTATTTCATTTATTTTATCAGCAAACATTTTAATATCTTACTAGGTATATACTCAAAAAAAATTTGTAGAAGTTTGATTTAATAACTATCGTAAACAAAATATCCTCAAAAGTTACCCAACTTTTGTATAATCACCCATAATTATAACAAATAAAAACTTTCAAAAAATGCTACTAAATTTAGTTTAGTTTGGTTTAGTATATGTTTATTTAGCATTAAATTTGCTATTTGTAAACTCTTTTACAGTATTCCTTAATAATTTTCTTTTACAAAATAAATAATTGAGTGCTTAAATCTAGTTAAATTAGTTTCTAATTTAATATTATTAGGAAGGCAGTTAAAAATTTGAATTCCTTTATGAAATAACATGTTTTGTGTTCTATTATTTCTAAAAAACGGTAAGTGCAAGTTATTATTATTTCTAAGATTATATGGACGCAATTCACTCCTTGTTATCAGTCTTCTTTGTAAATAAGTAGGCATTAAATTATTTTTTACTTTGAAAACAAATATTAAAGTATTCATTACAATTCTTTGCTTTACAGAAAGCCAGTTCAAGGTATTTAACATATAACTTATAGACGTATAACGATTACAACATAGGATTTCTCTCATCCCCTTATTTTGTAAAATTTGTAATTTATTAAGCATTAATTCAGACCCCAATAATAGTATTGTCGGGCAATACTCAAAATGTGGCTGTATAATGGAGTTATATATCTTGATCGCCATAGAAATACTAAGCTTTTTTCGTATTCTTTGAAAAAACCCGATTTTGTTGGCAATTTTTTTAGAAAGCATTTTAAAATGTTTTTTAAAATTTAAATTGCAATCAATAACTATTCCTAAGTATTTGGTTTCTTGTACACATTCAAATTCATTTATTTTACAAATTATTTTATTTTCTGGCAATAACATTATTTTAGTTTTTTCTGTGTTTAATTTTAGTTTATTCATATTTAAATAATTTTGTATGTTATTAATATCCATTACCAATTGTCTTATACTGTTTGTTAAATCATTATCTTCAACGTAAAATAAACCATCATCAGCAAATAGTTTTAATTTACAATATTTTAAAACACTTTTTATATCATTAATATAAATTACAAACAATAATGTACCCAAAATTGAACCTTGTGGCACTCCTAAGTCTGAATCTAATGCATCCGAACTTACCCCATTAAACTTTACAATTTTTTTTCTCTATTAGATATGATTTAAACCAATTAAACTCAGTTCCTCGTATTCCGTACCCAAACAATTTTTTTAATACAATACGTTTCAAATGCCCTTTTGAGGTCGATAAATACTGCTGCAATTTTCTTCTTTTTATGTATCGTTTCCTTCCAATCTGCTATGACATAGTTTAGAGCTGATTCACAAGAGTGTTTTCGTCTAAATCCAGATTGCTCCTCAATTATCAGATCATTTAGCTGTAGGTACTCTTCTAATTGAATTTGAACAATCTTTTCCAGTATCTTTTCATATAGAGGAAGCATGTTTATAGGCCTATAGTCTTCGCATTTCTTTGAGTTGGATATTTTTTCCAGACGATTTCCAGGAGCTTGTAAATTTCCCATTTTCAAACGAATAATTTATTATGTTTAATAGAGTAGGGCCCACAATCGTAAAACTATCTTTTAACATTTGTTTGTTCATGAAATTGAAATCATTTTATTTTTTTATTTCATTAGAGTTCAATAAGTACCTGAAACACTACTGTGATAATTTCTGTTTGTTCCGTAAAGTAATAAGTCTTTTTTATGTTAAATTACTTTAGTGTTAATTTATTTTGTTTTGTTTCCAATTAAACTATGTAAATTCAGCAAATTCATTCAATCAATAAACCCCTGAAGAAGTCGTGGATAGCGACGAAACGTTGGGAAAAGATGAAATAAACTTGTTTTATTTGCATTAAAAAACAAATTGACCAAAAAGCCTACTTAAACTAATTAAAAATGAAATCATTTTTATTAGGCATCATTTCAACTATTTTTAAGAGTTCTTCTATTGATTCCACTTTTTTAAATTTGAAACAATGTTCACTATTTAGCAAAAGGTTTGACCATGCAACTTTCGGTATTTGTTCATTTATTTCTATTACACTTTTAATAAAAAATTCATTTATTTTATTGGCAATTATTTTCTCATCACTTATTTTGTTCCCATTAAACTCAACACAATTAGTTTCTGTTACTGATTGTCCCAAAACTAAAGTTTTTAACGTTTTCCACATATTCCTTTGATCACTAGCCCCATTTAACTTATCTTTAATGAATTTTAGCTCTGTTATTTGAAGATTTTTTTGTAAGCATTTCTGATTCTCTTATATTCTTCCCAATCTTCAATGTTTCTGGTTAACACAAACTTCAGGTGACTTCTGATTTTTTCTGACTTTTGTCTCCTTAAATCATAATTAAACCACTGTTGGTCAGTTTCTTTGTATGTTTTTTGAGCCACAAAACAATTTACAACTTTAAGCATTTCTTTTTCAAATCGCTCAATGATTGAATCATTTATATTTACTAAAGTACCCATTCTATTTATATCACTTTCTCTGATTTATACAAAAAGCATAAATCTATGCTTATTGTATTTTAAAATGTTAACTTTTTTCACTTTTTTTTTCTTTATTTGTACGCACTGGCAATTTAAAAACCGTTGTTTCGTGATCACTTATTTTCAATTCATTTATAACTTTTACTTCAATTGATTAAATATCGGTTACAACGTAGTCTAATAGCGTTCTTGTACCGGCAGATATTCTTATAGGTTTTATTACCATTTGCTTTTCGGGTAAAAATCTCGGAAACAAAAAAGGTTTTGAAATCAAACTTATTTCATGGGCAAAATACTGTTCCTAACTTGTAATTAATTTTTAAGAAAAATTCGATTGACAATTTTTTTTAAACATGAAAACCCTCAAAAACATCAAAAAACTGATAAGAAATGTTTTTCGACTCAACTATGTATTATGAAAACAAAGAAAGATATTGACTTAAAATTTGTTCATCTCACATAAACTTTTAGACAAATCGACGGATAGGAAGTTATAAGTGTGGGTAGCTTCCCAGTCTCTTTTTTTTAATTTTCAATATACAATTTTTCCGTCTAAAATGCATTCAAATGTATGTATATCGATTTAAAATATTTGCCTTGATTATGATTATTTATGAAATTTGCAACTGAGTGAAAAGCCTTTGGTGTCCTTGTCATAGATTTTTTAAATAGTTTAAATACAAACCAAGTTAATTGATTTAAAATTACATGAGCTAAACACAAACACACAAACTATGGTCTTCAGATTTAAATATAGCTGATGTTACTTTTTTGGGCTCTTTAAATGTATTTTATGTTTATACTATCAACTATGTTTATGTCCAAACAGGTCAAGGTGGCAGTGGATCAATTCGCGCAGTTACCCAGAAGCAACAAATAAGTGTTATGAATGACTTCAAAAGCGGCAAAAGCAATGCTTTAATAGCAACATCGGTTGCAGAAGAAGGCATTGATGTTGGTGAGGTAGATTTGATAGTTTGTTTCGATATAAATACATCAAATCCAACTCGATTCATTCAAAGAATTGGAAGAACAGGGCGTAAGAAGGAAGGAAAAGTCCTACTCCTAGCAACCGAAGGAAAAGAACATTCAATTCTTAAAGACGTCCTTTCGGAACGAAACAGGCTAAACAAAAGTATTTCCCGTGGTGGCCAATTTAATTCCGCCTTTTATAAACAAGCTCCGCGGATGGTTCCTACAGAATTTAACCCAAAATGTCTCAAATTATTTCTTCAACCCCAACAAACAGAGGTGGAACCAAAGGCGAAGGATAAACTTGTAAAGAACACAAAAGGCAATAAGTTCTCACAGATAAGCCAGAAGAAAGATCTGAGGCATTTTTTCAAACAAAAGGCTCCATTAGACGAAGAAGATAAAGCTGTCTTTGCAGATACTCGAGACTCCAACAAAATAACATCCAATGCTTCAAAGAATAACCCACCCCCGCCGCTGGTCGAGCCTGATGATATGATTCCAATATCTTTCCCTTTACCACCCAAAAAAGGCACCATTAATAACAAAACCATTAAGAAAATGGGTAAATATATCAGAAACTCGACAAATGGACAACCAATGGAAACAGTTAAAGCCCTGGGTTCAAATAAACTTCAAACAGAAAGCTTTAAGTTTTTGATTGAACAAAGTTCTCATATTTTGCCTGATATTTGGACCCGAATGCAAGAATTGTGGCTAAAAGGAATTAATAAGGATAATATACCATCTAAAGGAACAACTAATGAGGACCGGAAAATCATTCGGGCATATGTGCAAATAGAAAATAGTGTTGGTTCTAAAGAAGCTGTTGCTGAGCTAATAGAAAGCAAACGAAAATTGCCCATACTTCCTTCTTATTCGAATTTAACTAAAAAACACCAATCTTTATTTGACAATATGCAGCATGGTGGAATTTTCCAAAATAATTTAGAGTTCCTTATGGAAAAATTTGACAAAATTTCATCACAATTCCCATCCAACGAATTCTCAAACGATAGCTACGTCAAATCGATGGTTTATGAGGATGAAATTGACCAAAGTTCATCTATCTTCGACGAGAGCAATCGTAATTACAGTAATGATTACGCACTAGATTCGAAGTACATGAGCCAATGGGGTGACGCGACGAATCAGTCAAGAAACAGTTTATGTGTTCTTCAATCTCCAGCGCTAAATACTTCAAATGTAAGTGACAAAGTGAAACCAGCTGCAATATACGATGCATCTAAAAACGAAAGTGATGACGATGTCGTGTTTGTTGGAACAACACACCAATCAACGCCAATACGAACTGGATCCCATAAACAGTTGTTACTTAATTTTAGTGAAACCCCTATAACTGGTTCGGCTAAAAAAAGGGTTTCGCATACGAAAAAATCACAAAAGAATATACTTCACTTCACGAAGTCCAATAAATTTACATCCACCCAATCGGTTTGTTCTAAAAGCGTATCTGCCCAATGCACAAGCAAAAGTCCTGAAAAAAAAGATATGAACACAATCAAATTATTCGACAATGACATTTCTACGCGATGTGCAAGCATAGGACCAGAGGAAGCAGATAAAGATGCAATTAACGTCTCCGACAATGACATCTCTGTCCCATGCAAAAGCAAAGGTTTAGAAGACAAAACAATAAACTTCTTTGACGATCAATTTGACGACCTTATTGCAGCAAATTGTGGAGTTATTGAACGTATTGAAAATAGTAACCTGGTAAAAGCTTGTTCTGAAATGTATTCTTCCCGCAACTCAAGGCCATCAACAGTCATCTCGCTGAACAATAATGATTCAACCCCAAACGATATAACATCCTTACCCGATGTCACACAAGAAAAACTATCGAACGATTCCACTGCAGTCGCCTCTACAACAGCTGCTAACACCCACGCCCCGTGTAAATACTTAAAAGAAGACCAAACAGCTGTTGAATCAGAAACACGAAGTTGTGAGTTCGTCCATCCCGAATTAGCAGACATCGACATTAATGACCTATCAGAATTCTCTATCGACGAAATCGTAGAAAGCGTTAAAACTGATTCTGCTGCTTCAACTCCTGCAATCCCTCACACAATTTCTCCTGACATATTTGACGAATTGTGCGAACCAATTTCAGAAAATAGAGCTAATGAAAGCTCGCCTGTGAGGTTGATAACTTCGGCCCCGCCCACTGAAGTTTCACCATGCCTAGTTTCAAAGAAAGCCCTTACATGGGGAGAGATACGAAAAAAGTACATCAAACCATCGCTAGCAGAAACAAGCAATACAGTCATGCCGAGCCAAAGAAATGAAAACAATAAAGTAATTAAATTGGAATCGAAGCATATCGGACGGAGAGAAGATTATCCAAATGAAAGCCTCATAAATATGCCTACAAAAATTCGTTCAAAAAGACGAATTATTACAAGCGATACCGATAGCAGCGACGACAAAGAATTTTCTCCACTACGGAAGAAACGGATACAGTTTGAATCAAATAAGGAAGTATGAATTTAAGGGAATAGTTAAATGTAAACGCTTTAATAATTTTGCTTTTTATGTACAGATCATTCGTAGAGGTTTGTCGAAAAATGCGCGTTTAGCACAAAAGCGTGCAAATGAGTTTATCGACGATGAAGCAGTATTAAGTGGTTCGGCAACGGAAGATGAGTTAGAACATACGATAGGAGCATATATCCAAGATTCGGTTGTGGTTGATGATGATGAAGCAGAGCATGAATCTTCAATACCTATGACTGGAATTTATCTACAATCTGTCAGGTAAATAATTATTTTTTAACTCAATCATATGTATTAATATAGTTTATTTACTTTATAGAAGTCCCTGTGGTAATATTAGAGGAGCTTTTAAAATTCCTGAGCGCCGTTTATATAACGATGCCTCGAAAATATTTTCTCAAAGACCGCCCCAGGACAATGGTTCATATGTTGCCGATTCATTTGTTGTTATAAGTGATGACGAGTCAGAAGTTGATAGATCTATGTGTCCGCTGGAACGGGCAGAAGAAATTCTTAGAATGAAGAGGCGAAAAAAACGAAAAGCAATGCAAGAGGAGGTTCCACAGCCAGCGAAGAAGAAACGGGTTTTGAGAATTCATAACAGCTCTGAAGATGATGATGATTTTGTTTAGTTTTATATTTTTTGTTTGTTTTAATAAACTCGTTATTGTGTTATTATTATTTATTCAATTATTCGGCCCTATCGAGGTAACCGTCGGAGCGGAATTCGCTCCGATTTTCTCCGAATCGGAGACATTTTGCTTCAAGGTAGTTGTCCGATCAGCTGATCGGACATTCTCTCCGACAAAATTCAACGCATGCAATTTGCATGCGGTACTTTGCGATGAAGTACTCGTTTTGTTTTATTTTTGACAGATACAAACAAATTCTTCTCCGAAGACCTCCGACAGGTTCCTGTTGCGGAACTGCTTTCGGAAACCGATGATTTATTTTGTATTTATGTTTAATCTGCTCCAAAACAAAAGCAAACGCATTTTTATTCAGGCGAAAGTTTTTCTTGAATCTGGAAGAGAATCGTAGAATTATTAGAAGATAAGAATTAGATTAGAAGATAAGCTTACTTGCGCCGCGTCAGATAGTTCACGTATATTGCTTTCATTTCGCCATGTTCTATTTTCTTTATTTTGCGCCCTTAGCTCATTGGATTCAGCGTCCAAAAATAAATCAACACTATCCATTTCTTATTGTTATTGCTTGTATAAAGTCAAATAAATAAATAAAACTTATGTTTCAACAGTTTTTTTTTTCAATTTATTCTTTTTCTTTGACACTTCAAATGGAAACAAAACATGTTTGAAATAGGGAGGGGACTTTATTCGATAGTTTTGATTTAAAAATCGTTACATCTAATTACATGTCTTAAAAATGCTAGCGCATTATAATTGAAAAAAAAATACTTTTTATAAGCAATAAATTATGTTCTGCCATCAATTGTTAATGGTTTAAAACGCTTATTGTCTTTATTTTATAAAATATTATCGAAAATATATCGCATTTTCGATATATCGGTTAATTTGCACATCTCTGCCTGAAATTTATATCCATCGCATTGCGTCGTCTCATGTCTGTAAAATTTCTTCCGATGACGGCTACCTCAAACCGGAATTCAATCTCCGAAAAAGGAAGAGTTGCGGAGAAAGTTCCGCTCCGACGGTTACCTCGATAGGGCTGATTAATCTAATTTTTGGTCCTTTTACAAGCTTTTTGTTTTAATTTAAATATTCATAGCCCTCACTTCATAAACAAAAAGAAACCCACGTTGAACCAATTTGTTTTGCTTGCAGTTGTTATAAAATTCAAAAAATGCTGCATTCGTTTTAAGGAACTTGAAGACCTTAATACAAAATTTCAATATATGTAAATATTAACAAAAACCAAATTAATAACTAGAAAATTCTTAAAATGCACTTTAATCGGTAAATTTTTTTGTTTCAATTGCAATGTTACTTTTTTTTGTTATTGTTTTTAAATAATTAAAATATTCAAAATAAAATTCACTTAATAGGAAACCTGAAAATATTCATTATTTTCATGTTTTTTTGTTGTTTTCTTCATTAGCTTCAAGTCGAATATATTCTAACTTTAACCTTTAGCAGCCTTCGCTTTGCTTTTAATTTTTTTCACTCGCTTCAGACCATCCATATTGCTTCGCATAAATTGAGCATACATCGTCATCATTTTAGGAACATCTTCCTGTTTCACGACGGTGGATAACTGAAATAAAAAGAGGATTTTGCTGTAAGGTCGGAAGATTGAAATTAGCTCTATTTAATGTTTGTTTAATAATATAGAAGCAACATTTTAGGAAATAGAGAAATGTTGGGACCAATGCAAAACAATTTACATTTTATTAATTAACAATACATTTTTACTAAAAGGATTTTGGGTAGAGATAGTCTACATGGCAGAACCGACATCCAGTGACTAATTACTTTTAAGTTTTCTTACAATTTCATAATTAATCCGATTTTTAATTTGAGCATGTTTTCATAACGAGGGTTAGTTAACCCTTTCGGTACGAGAGTGGTACAGAACAAAGAATATTTATATGTAAACGTCCCACTCCCGTCCCGAAAGGATTAAAGAAAACATTTAATAAATAAATTAGATGACGCAACAGTCCGTTGAGAACTAGGACCCAGTGACTTACAACTCTAAACCATTCTTGTGTGCGAGTACTGTTGACAGAAATTAAGGGGACCTACAGTTTAAAGCCAAATCCGAACGGCTAATTTGAGAAATCACTTTTCATGACAAGAATTACACTTGGAGGATTTGTCAATTCCTCGCAAGAGGTGAATAAAACTTTAGATGGCACTGGCAGGGATCGAACGGAATGACAAGAAAATGTATACCAAAGAGAAAATCTCGTATATTTATAGAAAATAGACTTTTGGTCAAGCCAAGAAAGAAATTTGAATACGCCTGACATAATGCCTATACCCAGATTTTGGCGGATTTTAAAGGATTAAGCCTGCAGTGATTCCAATCATAAAAATTCATGAATTAATTTGTAACCTAGGTATTTTTTAAAGGCGAGTCATGTAACAAACGTTTGCCTAGCTGGTAAACGTTTATTAATATTTTTTTACTAATAACAACATAAAAGTACTAGTAACAAAAATAGTATATTATAGCTGAACAATAAAAATAACAAATATTTATGTGCTATGTCTGTTTTTGCCTGCACAAAACAAAACGCAGCTTTGTTATCAATATTCGGTGTTTAGCACCAATATTTTCTCTCACTACGGTTGACTATTGTTGTTTGTTAATACAAAATTGTAGTTGAACCATTTAGGAACGACTGAACGACTATTGTTAGAAAATGCTGATCTGTCAAACTGTGCATCGATATCAAAAATTTAATAAATTACCGGAAAACGAATATCAAAGGGAAAAAAATGAAAATTGGTTGTAAACACAGAATCTAATGGAAATCTTTTGGCGAAATAGCAAAGCTTTTGACTTAAAGCAAGTCTAAATTTCTTCAAACAAGAAGAAAGTTAATAGCAGAGATGTCAGCTTTACTTTAAATGAAGTTAACAAAGATCCACAAATTATTGCAACAAATTTAGCTAAATAACTCAAAACAAGATCAGAAATATTGGTACACCCACGAACTATACAAAGAACCTTAAATAAAAATAGGATGAGCTCCTCACGAAAAAATTGGTTTGAAATTCGAAAATGACACGCACTTTCTTAAGCATTTTTTTTAATGACTAGTCGACATAAGACATATTATTTGGAAGAGATGAGAAAAATACGACGAAAAGCAAATACTGGGGCCCTACTCTGTAATGCGTTTCGAAAGCAAATATTTTCGAAAACGAATATTTTGTACTCTCTATTTCTAATGCGGATAAGAAATCTAGTACTTACGGAATGACAAATCCGCATTCGGATTTTCCGTACCTGGCAATGCGTTTCCGAATGTCATTAGCGTTCGAAAACGAAAATTTTGTTTCTACACCAAGAGGTAACGAATTGCAATTCGAAGGTCGTTTTTAAAGGACTCAAAAGGAAAATTGTGTTGAGTTGTATGAAATAGATAAAATATAAGTAAGGAAATAATAATTTTATTTAAAATTTAAGCAAATAAATTCCATTACAGGGAATCATCAGCGAAAAATGTGCATACCAAACAAAAGAAATTTGAAATTATTGTGGAATTAGTATGACTTGAAGGAAAAAAAGTATACCTTAGCAAAAGACAAATTTTAACACAAAAAACGAAATGACTATGAAAAAAATCAGCTTAAACTTTCTAAGCTTGAATTAAAAAGAGAGATGTGGCAATTGCAAAGCAGTGAAGTGTAAAAAAAGTCATTACCATAATTTTCAAATGATAATAATGACTGAATTTTAATTTTTTCCTCGTCTTTGTGATTTGTTTTGATTTTTTGCTTTGACAAATCTCATAAGAAATACTTAGAGACTCGGTAAATCTATTCGATAAATAGAAAAAGTACTAGATGATTGTTTTATTCGATTCGAACATTTTACAGAGTACGAAATTACGAATTCATAAACGAATCGAATATCAGATTCGAATCGGATTGGCTTTCGAAACGCATTACAGAGTAGGGCCCCTGCAATGCGTCCGAAGAACTAAGTTGCTACTGAAAAACTTAGTCGAGGCATATAGTTAAAGTATGGCTTTAAAGTGAATCTGTGTATGTCGGTAACGTCAGTAATACTGCGCGGTATTCTTCTATTCACGTAAACGCATTCATTCTATACAATTCAGATCAGCTGTTTACGTGAATGTCCAAGTGGTTTGGGATATTGTAGTTCACCCTATGGATAGCAGAATGCAAAGGCAGCAGTGTTGCCGAATCTCATGATTTATCATGATTCTTATGATTTTTCACCCCCATCTCATGATCTCATGAATTTATTGAAAATCTCATGATTTTCCAAATCTTCCTTCAAAAAAGGTATTGGTGCTGATGGAGCTGCAGTGATGATGGGAGTGAACTTATCAGTTTGCACTTATTTACAAGCTGATGTCCCAAACTTATTTATAATGAAGTGTATTTGTCACTCCTTTCATCTCTGCGCTTCATGTACGTGTTCCAATTTACCCTCAAGCATTGAAGACTTATGTTGAGATGTTTATAATTATATTCAGAACAGTCCTAAGAGAATTGCAGCATTTAAAACTTTTCAGGCTATTTTGGAGATAAAGCCAACTAAAATTTTACATTATTCACAGACACGGTGGCTTTCGAGGTTAGAAGTAGTTAATTTTATTCTTGTGCAATATGATGCCTTAAAAGCATATTTTAACGACGTAACAAAAAGTGACAACTTACTGTCAAGCCAAACTATTCTAAATATGCTCAATGACCCTGTTATTTACATGTATTTATGTTTTCTTAGTTTTGTGCAACCGTTTTTTACTAAACTTAACAAATGCATCCGAAAAGCCCTGAATTCAAGACATGAATAAGAAAGTCACTGTTGAGTTGCTATATCAAAAAAGGTTACATCGGGAGTACAAATATTAAAAATATGGATTATATAAACTCAAGAAATCAACTTTCGTATGGGGATATGTATGTATTAGGTACGGCGTAAAAGTAGCGCTTTTTTGGAAAAATTTTTGATTGACAAACAAATTGTTCAAGGCTTTCAATGCCGTTGTTTGTCCTTCTTAGTTGAAGGTACCAAGGAAATATATTCCAGATTTAACTTCAACAACAGTGTCTTCATAGATATGGAATCTTTGTCAATAAAAAATGTTGTAAACAAAAATGTTCAGTCAATTTGTCCTCTATTAAACATTTTCCAAATCCAGTGGCTGAAGATTGTTATGAAGAGATAGATAATGAATGGAGAATGCTAGTGAATTCAAACATTAAAACAAATGACCAATCAAACGAAAACGACATTGAACAATTTTGGAAGTATGTTGCCCAAATCAAACTGGCCGATGATAGCTTGGCATATTCCCTTTTGTCTAAATTTGTTTTTGAGGCATTCTCACTGCCACATTCTTCAGCCAAAACGAACATCAGGAACAGACTTGAAGAGGGTGCAATAATTGAACTTATTCATTCCAATGGCTTTACTAAAAATCAAAGTTGTTTTGATTTCAAAGTCACAAAACCATTAATCGACAAATATTTTAGTTCATATGTGGATATAATAATATGTTATTCATATATTTTTTTCTCTAAAGTATCACTAAATGTTATTTTAAAACTTAATAAAATTAAATGAAATCTCATATGTATTTTTTTATTTAAAATTTTTGTGGTGAATTATACGCTTATATTCATTATTAAGGGCCCAATGAAGAATAAGCAATCTCATGATAAAAAATCATGATAATTTTTTTTTTTTGAATCGGCAACACTGAAAGGCAGTGTGACAGGGAATCGAATATTCACGTGAATAGCAGAATAGGGCTGTTAGTCACTTCGATACCCAAACGATTACAGTCAGTTTAGATGCCCGTGGGGCCCAAAGAAATATTGATCTATAACCCTTTGTAATGCAAATTTGAGTTCTTATGACTATGCACATTTCGTATGTTGAATTCTTGATTGTTTTAAAATTGATCGCACGTAACCCAAAAGAGAAAATTCAACGAACAAGTTTTGTTATCATCTTCAGCTTTAGAAAGGAAAAAAAGTACTATTTTCAACATGTATAGAAGATATAAGGGTAAGACAAGGTAAGTTTTTAGTATCTAGACAACTTTTGAAAGTTAACTGCAAAAATAGTCAACAAAATTTCATTAATAATTTGGCTTATCGAATTCGAAAAGGAATAGTACTATTTTACGAATCTTGTAAAAAGTTCAGGAATAGAGATGACTGCAAATAAAGTGCATATTCGATTAATTAGATATTAAATTCAATCATTGATTTATTCACTAGATACTTTTCATCTTCGAGAAACGAAAGATGAACGCAATAGAGAAATTTACTTTATAGGCCTTGTGTTTCTTAAGTCTTCAATTGGCCGATTTCACGAGAAATGTTACTTAAATTTTTGGAAAGGGTTTACGAGATGTAAATAACTGTTAGTGCAACATTTAAGCTTGCAGGATTGGAAGGCAACTGCGATTTCTTTTAAAGTTTATGTAAACCGAAAGATGAAAGGGTTTTCCTTATGAAAAGAAGGTAATTCCATTTCTTGCAAGGATTGTTGATTTGAAAGACATACAAAATCCTGGGTTTGATCTTGTACATATAATCGTACTACAAACTTCACTCACCTTTTTTGACTTCGTTTGAGCTCTGATCAGGCACTGATACTTTTTAGGTTCTGGCAGTGGAGGTTTCCCTTCTCTAGGTACTGGTTTGTTGTGACCATTAACTGCAAACAAAAATCAAAAACAGTCAATCACTGGATTTTAGAAGAATGACAATAATTTATTGGATATCGTGACAAAACTTACATCGCTTGAAAGTTACCTTAAAAGAGGAATCATTTTTGGCAGCGACTGCGAATTTTTCAAGTTTAATAATAAACTTGAATGGGATTAAAAAAAGAATTTAATTTAAATTCAAGTATTGGTTAATTTTAATTCAATCTTTTTAAACTTACCGAAGAGTTGTCCAGCAAAACCATTTTTATTCTAGAGTTAATATAAATGAAGTAAAAATAAATGAGTTTTTTTTTATTTCTTTTTTCGCCTGAGTGTTGGCAAAACGACAACAACGTGTCAAAAAAATACGGCGAACAGTTTTCAATCAAATCCAAGACGAAACTGGGCTTACATAGTGCAGTGTTTCTCCAAGGCGCGATTGCATGTGTGAATTTTAGGAGTGGCACCCACTGAGTAACTTAGTTTCCTTTTAATTAGAAATAAAAAATATATACTGATCGATTCGGAAATTACTCAAAGAATTATTTTTGAGAAAAAAGTTTCGTTACGAATTTATCTCTCGCTTAAAATGTATTTTTCTATTTTCCGGACGGAAATTCATTTTTCTGATCATCTGAACCCTTATGTTCAAAAGTATAAGAAATCGTTCCACTGATATGTGTTTACATTTGATACAATTCCAATGACTGATTGCATTTCAATCAGGCAAAACGATATGTAAAACAAATTCCAATGATTGGTTTCTCAATGATGAAAACCAATTAAATTAGACCGCTAACAGAGGTTTTATTATTTCTAAGCATTTTACTATACAAAAATATTACTTTTTTGAACGAATTGTTTTTTTATACACAGAAGAATATTTCTTTAATGGAGGCGCCGCGCCGTTCCATTAAGAGTGCCCGCTTAGAGTTTTGATTTTGTTTGTACAAAAATATATTTAAAATATTAAGGTGAGGAGAAACTGTTTGACAATATAACAAAATGATTTCAGAGAGATATGTACGCAAAGTTATCTTTTGTTCTATACAAAAAGCACAAATCTTAAATTTTCCTAAAGCTGGACAAACACGACCGAGCCAATTGGCTGGGAGTCGTTGGACCTGGTCCAAATTTGCGCGACATACAAGACCGAGCTGCATCCACTTTGACAGATTGTTTATTTTTATATTTTTCATTTACAGAACAAACAAATATATAATATGCATCTGGATAATAATCAACATAAAAAGAGGTTTTATAAAATAAAATAAACATTTCAAGCCCTTTGTTCAGAAAAATATTTTCCAACGAGGTGGACTGAGATAGTTTTTAGATGACGAGAAAAGATAATGTTAACAGACAGAGCCATTGGCTTTGAACACGACAGATTGTTTGCTCGTTGATTGTTGACATGTTGAAAATTCAAATGGATCGACAAAACCAAGCCGAGCCACCTCAGTTTCCCCACACACGGTCGATTTTGGATCGGCTCGGGTCCATTTGGATCTTTGGCTCTATCGTGTATGGCTAGCTTAATATGTATGGATAATTTTGAAAATGAATGAAAAATGTTCAATAAAATCCCCACTTAAACCATCACTGAAACAAAAAAAAACAAACCTTTTTAGCGTATTTTATATGAAAAAGTGAAACTGCAACTGGAGAACTAGGGTTCGATCTAGATGGAAAAGTTTGTCGCTTGAGGACTTAAGGGCCACAAGATTTTCTTAGCAAAAGTGCATTTCATTCGAAATTTTCCTAAAATTTATGTACGTATATAACAACTTCCCAGCAACAAACGAACAAATTGAGAATTATTCAAAAAAAAATATCCAAAGAAAATAATGTATACTTTCACAAAAACTGAATTTTTATCTTTTTCAGTGAACGTACCCGCTCCTTTTGCAGACAGACTGTATGAGCTGTGAATTCATTTCGATATTCGAAATTCGAAATGAAGTAACACGTGCGAATCTTATTTGACAGTCAAATTTTTGTTGACATTCAATATTTTATTTTGTATCGCACTACACGGGTGTGAAAGTTAACTTATTCTAAAAGGTTTTGAAATTAAATTGATTTAATAAAAATGCGAAAACAAAGAAAAAACTATTCTCGAAACAAAGGCAAGAAGCCAAACTACAATGCAAACAAAACAAATTCCAAAAGCAACAAAACGTCGATCAACAGACGGAGTAAGAACTTTCGATTCATACAACGTAGCAAAGAAGCTGAAGAACAACAGAGGCAGCACAAAATCATCGAGGATAAATATAAAAAACAAACATTAGGGTCGGTGGAAACTGATGATGAGGACGACACTAATGTAGATGATGTAGAGGAGGAAAATGTCTACGAAGCTCTATTATCTACTCTTAACAAAAATGGTAAGAAGAGCCAGGCTTTAGTTGTGTTTAGTGATGTATGTCTACTTAAAATTAGAATAAGCTGTTGATTTGAACCGATAAAAGTGTAATAGGCTACCTGTTATAGAATACGATCTTATAATCTTCTATATCCCGGAGGTTTAAGTTCGAGGTTTAAGTTCAGTGTATACGTTACAATATAAAAATTTTTTTTCACAGGCATTGTTTCTAGCAAAGAATTAGGAAGTCCTATAAGTCCTGTTGACTTGTTAAACTTGCTTTCAAATTCGATATATGACTGTAGGTCTTTCATCGCCCGCATTACCTACACAAAAATGGTTGAGATTACGAAGGTTCAAGACCGATGCCAGAAAGGACACCTGGGGAAAATGATTAGGTACTGAAGAGTGTCCCAACTAAAGAGCTTTTTGTTTGTCCTAAACATTCCTAGCAGTACGGGTATTACGGTTGAATTGTTTAAGGGGAGGAATACAACGGGCTATTTCACTAGAGCATTGTTTATAAAAATAACGATAAAACAATGACAGGCATGAGACCTTGCGGCGGTGTTCAAGAGAAGCAAATGTCTCGGAGAGAGAACGATCTCCTATCATTTTAGAGCTCTTTTTTCAATTCTATCCAGAACACTCAAGTGCGTTAGAATTTGATGAGCTTATCATACGCTGCCGTTGGTATGGTAGTCCACATCCGAAGAACAAGGATGAGAATATGAAAAGCAGAGGGTACTGTCATCAGCGAAACAATGTAGTGGGTTAGAAGTTTCAGACAAAAGATCATTTATGAATATAAGGAAGAGAGTCGGAGACAAAACGAAACCCTGGGGCACACCAGCGTTTATTTTGTGGATATCAGATTTGAACCCGTCCTAAATTAAGATTTACAGATAAGTAAATTAGGTAGCGCAACAATCCATTGAGAACTTGGGCCTAGTGACTTATGTACAACTCTCAACCATTCATGTGTGCGAGTAATGTTGTCAGGGATAGAGGGGACCTACAATTTTGCCGATTCCGAGCGGCTAATTAGAGCAAGCACTATCCATGGCACGAATTACTCTTGAAGGATTTGTCAATTCCTCGCAAGAGGCAGTACCAGTGAAAAAACTTTTGATGGCACAGGTAGGGGTTGAACCCAATACCTCTGGTATGACAGTCCTAAGCACTAACATCCGCACCATTTGTACTACCTATTGAATTCTAAAAAAGGATGAAAATCAATCACGAAGCTTTACTTGTATCCCACGTTTGATACTTACAAATATCATTATAATATTTCTTATAAATCAATTGTTTTTTGATAGACTTTAAGATAAATCTAACCTCGTTTTTTAACACTCATTAATTCTCTGTAGAAGACGATTAGCTTAACAGTAATATGTAAAATATTATTATTTAAATTTTTATAGACAAATTAAAGGTTTTTTTTTTTTTAACTTTTATTTATGCTTAAAGGAAAAAAGAACAAGCATATTGAAAGCTCATCCGATGAAGATGAAAACACATCAAACAAAGAGGATGGGAATGATGAAATGGAGGGTGAAGAACTAACAGAGGGAGAATCTGTTGGCACTGGCTATGAGTCGGATAGTTATGATGAAGTGGAAGAAGAAATTGATCAAGAAAAGGAATCGAATGATGGTGACGAAGAAGTAGAATTAGGTGATATCGAAGAGGATGATGAAGAACTAGAAGAAGAAGAAGAAGAAGGAGAAGAAGAAGAAGAAGAAGAAGAAGAACTAGAAGAGGAAGAAGAACTAGAACAAGAAGAAGATGAAGAAGTAAAAGACAAAGAAAAGGAAGCAGACGATGAAAATTCTAGCCGCAACTTAGACGGACAAAGTTCTATTGATCCTTTCTCGGAACATTTCGACTATGAATTATCACCACAACATGTAGAAAATCTTTTAGCAAAACCAAGTCCAGTTAATAAATCAGAATTAAACTGGCCAAAATTAGGTAGATTACTTGTTGAAATATCACAATCGGGAAGAGAAAAAATTGATGAGACTCCTCATAAAAAGAAAAAAATTCTTCTCGACGATGAGCATTTTGCAAGCGAAGGTTGTGAGCCGCAAATATTGTCTCTTCATGAATCTAATTTAGAAAAATATGGAATCAAGCAGCAATTATGTAAAAATATAGCAAAATCGAACAGCATAAATATTGGAACAGACTCTGGTAGGATTCTCACAAAAATGCAAGTTGAAATTCTTTCGATTATTTCAAAGTATCAAGACTTGTCGCTTCCACTTCGAACATTAGAAAATGCAGAAGAAATCCGTTTTATATTTTCTCTTCACTCACTGAATCATATGCTAAAAACTCGTGCGAAAATATTACATCACAATGCTAAGTTAAAAATGGCAGCAGAAAATAAAAAGTCAACAACAATAATACCAGATTCATATCAAGATCAAGGATTAGTAAGGCCTAAAGTTTTGATAATCGTGCCATTTCGGGATTCAGCTTTTAGAGTGGTGAATCATTACATAGAACTACTGTACGGTGATAAATCAGGTAAGACAAATTAGAATTAGACCACAATATTTTGGTTGATATTTTATTATTCTCTTTACTTCACAGAAAAAGCGAAAACCGATGGCACTGTTATTAACTATAAGCGATTTATGGAAGAATACACAGGAGACACACTTTATTTCCCAAAAACAAACCCCAAGCCTGAAGACTACGAAAAGACATTCGCTGGCAACACAGATGATAATTTCAAAATAGGAATTTCGCTAACAAAGAAATGCATCAAGCTCTATACCGAATTTTATTCATCTGACATACTGATTGCATCACCATTAGGATTAAGGATGGTTGTGGGAGCAGCTGGGGATGCCGAACGTGACTATGATTTCCTAACGTCAATTGAAGTGCTTGTTCTGGATCAAGCCGAATTATTTTTAGCTCAAAATTGGGAACATTTATCACATGTTCTCGATCATATGTATCTGCAACCGCAATCAACACGAAACACAGACTTTTCCCGAGTTCGACCGTGGTGTTTAAATGGTTTAAGTAGATTTTACAGACAAACACTCTTGTGTACCTCTCACGAACTGCCCGAGTTCCGTTCGTTATTTAGTAGCAAATGCAACAACTATCGTGGAAAAGTACGAGTTGTCAATCCCATAGTAGATGGTTCAATTCGAAATGTTTTCGTTCAAATACCGCAGGTATTTCACAAAATAGATGTAGAATCAATTGAGAGTTCGTTTGATAAACGTTTTAAATATTTTGTCAATGAAATTTTACCGAAATTCAAAGGTCCATCATTTGCCCATTGCATGATCTATGTCCCAAGTTACTTCGACTATGTTCGACTAAGGAATTATTTCAAAACAGAAACATTAAATTTCGTGCAGATCTGCGAGTATACCAAAGATGCAAAAATAGCAAGAGCACGTGACATGTTTTTCCACAGTGCTGCTCATTTTCTACTCTACTCAGAACGAGCTCATTTTTTTAGACGGACACGAATAAAAGGGATTCGTCATTTAATTTTTTACCAACCTCCATGTTGGCCACATTTATATCCCGAGTTAATAAATCTTCTGCAAGAGAGTTATCAGAATCCTCGTGATGGACTTGAAAACTCAATGAGTGTAACGGTTTTGTATTCAAAATACGACATATTACAAGTATCCAATCTAATCGGTACGGAAAGAGCAGGTAAATTATTGCGATCTAACAAAATAACTCACGTCTTCCAGGCTGGTGAATAGTTATAAATTATTTAAAAAGTTAATTTTTTACTAAATTACTAAAAAGTTATATAATATATTTATGTACGGAATAAACCATGTCGACTTATAGTGTATATTATTTTTATTAATTTGTTTTAATAAAAAATGTTGCAAAAACCTATTAAGAATTATTAGTTGTTTAGTCATAAAGAAACATTTACCTTCCAATCAAAATTTAATATTTATATGAATTTTGTATCTCAATTACATAGTAATGAATGTAATAAGTAGTAATAGGTTACGATTTCATATAATTTCAGTTCAGCTAATTTAAATTTTTTTGATTTAATTAAATACCTTACCCAGTGATAAGATAAGAACTATGCAGTATTTAGTATTCAACGTTGTTTTATTTATCTGGGCATAGTATAAGTTTAATTAGAAAAATAGTTTCACTTAAAATTATCGCCCTTAGTTTTCGCGTCAGCCTAAAGACGTTGTTGCTATAGTACCCCTATAGTAGCACGCGCTGTTTTTATTGACATTTTCAAACTTCTTCAGCTGCCTCTATGTAAACAAACTACAAACGCCTTTTCTCTTCTGTGAGAAGTATGGGAGTCCATGCTTGCTCTCCAACTCTGATTAAGAAAAAAATACCTAAATTAATCTAGATTCAAGTATGGCTTCCCTAGGCCCATTCTTAAGCATCTCTTCAACCTGCGATATTAACCCTTAAGCTTTGTTTGCATTGCCAAAATTCTGTGGACCGATATACATATGTATCTCCATAGAATAGGATACTTTTTACGTTGAAGACCATTTTGCAGTTTTTCCATGCAAAATTACGGGAAGTGCCATTTTTCGTGAGGACCTCCATGAAATCGTGTTCATGCCAACCCAACACTTTTCGTTCAATTTGATTGTTTTTGTTGTTATAAACTTATTGAACAATTATTACTGCTAAAGTCATTTGCTTCTTTCCACAATAACTTTTAAGAGTGGATGTGGAAGCAAATGAACTGCTCCATGTTAACAGTAGCGAAACTGAAACCAAATTGATATTTATTCATTGCCTGCTTAGAAAAATAAAACAACAGTCTTATATCAAATAGATGTTTTGAGCAACAAAAGGCTTGAAGTTTCATAACAGAAATCATGCTAGAAATAACTAGTGGTGATCATTTTCATGCATGCCACATCTGCTAACACCTATCACCTTTTTGTATCTTAAACCTAAAACGTAAATTGAAATGGAAAATATTTATGTTTTTAATTTTAGTTTATTTTATTATTCAAATTATTACAACGCTGTTTTGTTTTGCAGTCTCTTACATCATTATGTTATCTGCAACTGCATTGAAATTCGACATTTATCCTTTTATTTAGGTTTATCTATTACAACTTTTTACACATACTACACACCGTTTTATTACTATGCTATGCATATCTAATTTATTTATATTCATATCGTTTTCTACATAATGTATGTTTGATTAAATGTTCACATTCAATAATATATTTTCAATCAATGATGTTCGACCGGCCGATCAAACTTTTGCTTAAGTCTCATGTGCAGTAATGATTCTAAGTTCTCATCGTACATCGTATCAAATTTTATATTTAATCGTAGTTTTAATATTATTTTGTATTTATTTTAAATGGATTGATTCGAATGTTTACTAACAAGTGACTGCGTACAATACCCGATGCAATATTGTAATTTAATTGCCTAAGTTACATTTTTGTTTTTTAAATTTTTATATGTAGTAACACTAAACGTTCCTAAGTTATGATTTTTTTTTTCGATTTACTCATTTATGTATATTGCACTTATGTATTAACATATATCATAATAGTATTATCTAATTGAATGAAATGAAGACTTATTGTATACTCGTATATACAGATAAATTATGTTTCTTTTAATCGTTAAACATGAATGAAAATGTGTGGATTAATTATTTGTATGAAATGATTTAAGTCCATATAGCATTAAGACAAACAGCCCTGCGATTTTAAAAATAAAAACATATAATATAGAACTTAAAAAATAACATAATACGGTCCGTACTAATCTGCATCAAATTTTCTCCGATTGGTGTATTCGAAATTGAAAGGGAAGAATCCGCTTGACTCGGCACCGAGGTTTGAATCGTCTTCAGAGTAATCCTCGTCGTCATAGTTGCTGGGTTTCTCATTGATTGGTGGTGCTGTGGCACTGTGAGTCTCTTGGGATGCAATAGTCAATGATTCGAGAAGAGCGACCTCGTTTGCTTCTTCTCTCTCAGTAAATTGATAATTGTTTAGAGCTGGCCGATGGCCGGCTAAACTTTTGGGGACTTCTTTTTGCTGTTGTGCAAAATCATTTTGTTTAGGTGTCTTGTTTAGGGGTGAATTTTGTAAATTTTGATGTGTTCCGTCTTTATTCCACAGGTACTGAATGTGATGTCGTTGATAATATTCATGTAAATTTTTATAAAATTGTTCTGCCGATATTTCTGAAGAATTTATAAGTTGAATAGCAATTTGTTCAGGTATAACTATTTTGTCTGAAATTAAAAAAAAAATAAACAATTGTTATACTACGAAACTTTTAAAGTCAACTAATTTATTAATAATTTAAGTTTTAATTAGAAACAGAAAATATAACAAACAAAATAAAACAATTTCACTCGTTTAAGGTATGACTGTTTGTATCTCTTCATTCTTGTGTTAATTTGTTTGCACATTTGTATCCTAATAAGTGAAGAACGTGTAAGAAAAAGTATACGCATCTATACTATGTCCCGCCCTTCTTTTGTACATGTCCATTTAAAAATCTCCAATTAAGGAAGTGTATTCAAATTTAGTTTCTCGATAAAATTATTCATTAATCACTTTTCCGCACTACTGCATGAAAGATTTTGTTTGTTCAGCCAAAACAATTATTCTTTTTAAGGAGCACTTTAGGCTTTTTGCGCGAACAATAAACATTTTCGCATAGGTGTATTTTTTCTCGTAGTTAAGCTTATCCTTTAGAATATATTTCTATGCATTGGAACATCCTAGAAGCATTTCTTTTTAGTTAATTTTCATCGAGGCAGAAATGGTTGGGAAATAATTTAAATACCTGTTTTAAAAACAGACAGTGACATAGCACTATGATATGAAAACCTTTCATATGATTTATAGAACTTTAACTTAAGAATGCAACATCACACAATTTTAAAGGCAGCAGAGATAAGATAAGATAGCTCCAGAAATAATTATTAAGCACTAACTCTTCTACTTACCGCAATTAGCCATTTTTGTAACAAACGGTCGAATACTTGGATCCCATATGAACACATAGTAAAGGGACAACATTATCGCAGCCAATGAAACACAAAACACATAAACGGCCACTGTGAGTATCCTTATGGCCTTCCGATTGTTTTGCGGCTGTTGATAAAATCTACTAATTGTTTCGGTAGGTGGAAGTTTGATTTTTTCTTCTAGGGAGCCTAGTTTCGAAATCATATTTTGTATTTTTTGGTTTTGTTTTTCTTTTTTAGGGGGAAAATTTGAACTCTTTGAAATGATATGTTCGGTGATTCGAATAAAATCTGAAGCTAAAATTTCAACTTCAATTTAAATTAAATTATCTACTTTCACTGATTTTAAAATGTATGGATGTACTATATTACAAAAATAATTATTATTATCCGTCGCTTATTGTGTCCCGAATGCAACTGCACCAATAAACTCTCAGATTCGTTAGAGTGTTGAAGATTTCACTTAAAATAGCTTTTTAGTGGAATGTGTTGTGTATGGCAGCAGCAGGAATGGGGCGCGACACCAGCGACACACTCATTAGAGCCAAGTCTGATTCTGAAACTTCTTGCTTGGTTGGATGGACGACGACGACGACGACGACGAGCGACGGCTATAGCGACGATGGAAACGAAAAGGACGAGGACGTATGTGTACATGCACAAAACACTTACTGTGTCAGAAAAAGTCCTACCTCTGCGAATCGATAATTCTACAACAACTGTGTGCAAAAAGGATTCAGGTTAGTGACCGAGAATTGGGTCAGTAGGACAGCATGCAATTTAGAGATTTCTGGTTTGTGTGTATAAAAAGCTTTCAAGGTAGAAGCGCCCGAGTTGTTCGTGTCAAAGTTTTTGTAAACTCAACCAAGTTGAACCAATTTTTGTGGTGAATGTGTGGATGTGTTTTAATAAATCTAGAGCACCATCACAATATAATTTTCCAGCTAAAGTACGAGCACTGTACGCCGTACATTGTACATATGTACCTACATACATAGGAAAACTATAGATGTTTGGGGGTATTGCATTGTAAATATTTGAAGTCCTTCAATGATCTGACAATAAATTTATGACCCTCATTCGAGAAAGTAAAGTATTAATTATTATGTTCAAGATGATATACTCGTACCTACCTACCTTCCTCTGGCTTTGTTAGTTTATGTTGAAAGTTTTAGTCGCAATTTCTAAAGAAGTTGAATACATTATTAGATGCAAATGTACGAATACAATATGTAATCCTTCGTTTTATTAAATATTAAGGGTGCTTAATTCAAATTACAGATTACTTGGGAGTTAAGAATCTTCATAGGCCTAAGATAGCATTCACTAACAAAATTATATAAAAAGCTCAAGAAAATTGGAACAGAAGGAGATTAAGAAGTTGATCATCCATCAAGGTGTACACTGCTACATTAAATGCTATAGAAATTTTTAAATTAATTTGCAACGAAAATCAATTCTTAATATGTTTGTGCTTACCGTTACCAACCTTTCTAGGTTAGTAGGTTTGTTGACTACATGTATCTACTATATCTACTGTGTTATACTTTGAAGCTTTGTTATTTATTGAAACAATGAATTTATAATTGCAGGTTAAAACATAAAAATGGTAGTTACAAATCTAGAGGGTAGTATATAGTAGAATAAAAATCGTTATTTTATATTTGCTTAAATATATATGTATATGTAGTGTATACGTTATCTTGAATAGGAATGAAAGGATGGTTGGCCCCATGCAGGTTGATCAAGAAAGAGTACCTACGCAACTATGTTCCATTTTTGAATCTTATGCAATTATAAGAACGCTTTGCTAAATAAAAAGCTGTGATTTAATTTCGAGTACCTATGCGTTTCACCCCAGTACACAGGTAAAGGACATGACCCATTTTTGCACCCAATTATTAATATTCAAATCAATTTCTCTTTTTTTTCTGCATATCAAAAATGTTTCTTTCTTAAATCTTCGAAAATATTGGCCTTTGACCTGTGAAATCAAACGCATAACTAGCATTTTGAATTTAATGTTATTTTTTTAACGAGTGTAGACTAAATTTGCAGTACATATTTCGTTATTTTGCAAATCTGTTAAACTTATTTTCGTAAAGAAATCTTTTTCTATTAAACCCTACTTTTATTTCCCCTTATAAATAAATATCGTATTGGCAATGCGTTGATAGTATGCTTTCAGCTGGAAATGTTTTTCTAGGGCTTCGATTCATCATTGAAACTGACGGTCAAGACAAAATTTCTCTTCAAATTGGATTTGTACATATGTATGTATGTATATCTACCTATTTAAAAGAAATCGATTTACTCCAAAGTATAACTATAGGACCTACCTTTAGCTTAGAGAAAAATATTTGAACTTGATTGTTTTTTGTTTACGTACATATGTAGGTATATACATATGTATATATTTTCCTTTATTTGAATTGCGTCGTGTTTAACAAATTGAGGGCATGCTAATTTAGAATTCTAACAAATTTCCTGTCTGTAGAGTTTGAATGCAAAATCAAAATAAACTAATTGTAAGATACAGAAAGCGTGATAAATGAATGAATTTCCATCGTTTAGCTGGTTGAATTCTTACGAGTAATATGAATAGCGTAGATATTGTTTGCGAATTTTTGAAAAAATCGTCTTAATTATTTATTAAGGCAATTGATTTATTGGACTTATAGAATAGTTTATGCCTACATTATGGTTTGATCAGCTTTTAGGCAATGTCAGATAATAAATAAAAATAGGCTGGGATGCGACCCACACACAGTTAACTTCCCATCCCGTTTTTCGATTTGTCTTGCTTAAAAGTTTGTCTATATGTATCAATTTTTACCAAATTTGCGTACTATTTTTTGTAGATTTTATTTTCTTATGAAAAAACGGTCTTTGATTTTTATAAAAAAAATTATTGAATATCGAAAACAATATTTTCTGTGAGATAAAATAAGTTTGAAGCCAATATTTTTAATTTTTGAAAAGCTATTTGAGTCGAAAATTAATTTTTACCAAGTTTTAGTATTGTTTTTTTAGGTTTTTATTTTTTGTAAAAAAAACTGTCAATTCGATTTTTTTCAAAATTTTACTGAATGTTGAAAACAATATTTTTTGAATGATAAAAGTAGTTTAAAACCAATATCTCAAAGTTTTGAAAAGAAAACTTTTATACATTTTTTTAGGTTTTTATTTTTTTTTTTTTAAACTATTAATTCGATTTTTCTCAAAATGTTTCCCAATGTTGAAAACAATATTTCTTATAAGTTTAAAGTCGTTAGAAGCTATTATCTCAAATTTTTGAAAAGATATTTGAGTCGAAAATCAATTTTTACCAACTTTTGTTAAATTTTTTTTCGGTTTTTAATTTTTTGAAAAAAAAACTGTCAATTCGATTTTTTTTCAAAATTTTACTTAATGTTGACAACAATATTTTTTGAAAGATAAAAGTAGTTTAAAACCAATATCTCAAAGTTTTGAAAAGATATTTGAGTCGACAATCAATTTTTACCAACTTTGAGTAATGTTTTTTTTTGGGTTTTTATTTTTTATAAAAAAAATGTCAATTAGATTTTTCTCAAAATTTTATCAGATGTCAAAAACATTATTCTTCGTTGCACAAAATTGTTTTGGAGATGAAATCATATTTAGGTCGTAAAATTTTCGAGGTGACAATTTTTTTTTCAGTTTTTTTGATTTATAAAAAAACCGTTAATTGGATTTTTTTTTCAAAAATGTACTTGTTTTGTATCATGTTACAATATATAATATAAAATTTAATTCAAGTCTCTAGCGTCATTGGTTCATGAGATATTTAGTTTTAACCAAAATTTTCACCTTTTTTTTAAACTGCTATGGTAAAAAAAAACCACCCACGCAATTTTCTTGAGATATGCAATATTATCTGTACAACAAAATTTACTTGAAGTCGATATCTCTTCTGGTTCTTGAGCTATGGACGACGAAAAAAACGCCGCGAACGTATGGACGTACGGAAATACGAACGTACGTACACACGCACGCACAGACATCTTTCTAAAAATCTTTTATTTCGACTCTAGGGACCTTGAAACGTCGAAAAATGTCAAAATTTTCAATTTGACAAATCGGACCCATTACAATAACTTCCTATGGGAAGTTAAAAATAGGGTAGAAGAAGGAGTATAGGTTCTAGTTAACTATTTTAAACACACAAAAAAAGCATTTAGATAAAATCGATGGCAAGAGTAATATAAATCAAGCGAAGTTTCTTAAAAAAAAAATTAATTAATTAATTTACCCTAGGTATATCTTAATTCATATTCGATTATTACTATCAAAATAATACTACGTTAATACTCAAGTAAGGAAAAAGTAATTTAATTAAAATATTTTTTTTTTTGGTAATTTTCAATTTTCTCAAGAACTAGAAGACATAAAATCATCTAGTTTTCAGTTTTTGATCAAAAACAAATAAGATCAATGAATTCTAAAAAAAAACAATAGTAGATAATCTGAAAGTTTTGAAAAATTACACTTTAAACATTTTTTTTTAAATTTTTTTTTGCACAAATGTTGAGTTTAAAACAATTTTTTTCAAAAACTATGCATAGTTTTGACTTGATTTAAAAACAAGCTAATAGACAAAAGTGTTGGCTTTAAAAAAATGTATAAAATTTAGTTGTAAGTATTACCAATATTTTTTAATTATTTTTTTTCCATTTAACGTACATATTTTTTTAAATTGCCCCTACCGCCTAAACGGGGGGAGATAGACCCCCCTCCAATAGTAAAAAATGCTTGTTTTTAGCTGTTCTATACAAATCCGTCATTAAACTTTGTCGCCTGCGTTATCGTACTCCCCCCAAGTCGATCGATTTTCCTATAATGGACGTATCTTTTGAATTCAACTTTAATTTAATTTATTTTGTTTTTAATTCCTATTACATTTTATATTTAAAAAATAAATATACCTTCTTGTACCATAGTTATCCATTGTCGTTGGTTTTTGATTTCTAAGTGTATTACGTCACATCACATTGTTCCTAAAAACATTTTAAAAAAAGACGAAGATAAGGTCATAAGGCAGATTAACAATGGCTGCGTTCAATTTTGAGTAGTATAGGCTATCCTGGATATGTGGATTTTTAGATAGATAGATATTTAGATAGACATTTAGATTTCAAGGTACAAAATCATTGTAAAATAACAATATCAATGGATTACTTTAAAAATTCACTGGATTTTTACTGGAAAACATACAAATTTGACATTGGTCGCATTCACAAAGCTAGTGGCTACGTAGTCAAAATTCAACTAGCTTTGTGAATGCAAAATTGCACTACAAAGCTAGTCAATCCGGAACTGTCATATTAATGACAAATACAAATATATAAAATAAGAAACATTTGTGTTTTCAGAACTTTAAATAGTTTTTTTTTTCTTTTTAAATTCAATAAAACCAAATAGAAGACATAATATGATTGATTTATATTTGTATTTAAATACCGAAAGATTGGGCAGGTTCAGACGACCTAAGGGACTTCATTTGCAGTCAACTTCATTCTTTGAACGTAAATTTTGATCAAGGCAGCTAGTTAGTTTTTCAAGTGTCATATGAATTTAAAATTCAGAACTTTACTTCACAAACCTCTACTTCAAGTTCATAGTACAGAAACTACCAAAATCATTATTTTCTACAAAACACTCCTCAGGCAAGCTACAAGCCCATCACGATTTGTATTTTGTATTTTAAAGAAATATTACTTATTTCTTTTCCAAATTTACAAGGAATCTTTTTACAGAAAGCATTTAATGAAGTTGTGCAGAAAATAAATAATTCATTGAGTAATAAAGTTCAGCTTTTAGTTGAATTAAAAAAACATGATCAATTGTCATTTTGACATAAGTTGACTTGACTTGATAGTTAGGGAGATTTTTTTTGACTAACTTTCCAATGAAGTTGCCTTAATTGGAAGGCAAATTTTTGGCAGCTGGCCAATCAGATACTAGAAACTTGCCTTACTTTCAAGTCCCTTATGTCGCCTGAACCTGCCCATTCATTTCATTTTGAATTCTTGTGTCTTTACCGAGCAGCTGATTGTGAAACGTCAAAACCATTGTGCACTAACTTTGTAGCCGAAAATTTTACACTACGTTGGAGGGGAAATTTCAACTACTTTTGTAGTTATATTTAGCCAATCAGAATCCCTTGACTACGTAGCCACTAGCTTTCTGAATGCGGCCATTATTTCTAGGGTTCCTTCAAAGCAAAAACACTCTATTACCAAGACCGGAATCTCAGACTGACATTTCGGTTTGCCTACAAGCTAAAAAGTACTAAATGTGAGAAAGTGTGCGTGAAATGATGCAAAAAACCAAACACATTCTCACAATTAGTGCTTTGGCCCATCAAAATGCTTCATTATAGTAATCAGCCCCATCTAAATGCTTCATTTTGAATGTTTCATGGCCTCGTTCAAAAACTAAACAATCCTAACCAACAGAATCTGAAGTGCTGACATGGTCTTAAATTGGAAGATTTGTATGGCTTTTTAATTTCAATCCAAATAAATGTTGTAAATGTATATTAAATAAAATAAAATTGACCAAATACATATTATTTAATGATTTATTAGTTTATTATTATTTATTTTGTTCACTTAAATTATTTGCGAACGCAACATGCGCTGCAACTGGTTAAGTATAATTATTGCAAATGGACAAAAGTGTAAATCACTACTTTGTAAAACAACAAAACAGACAATTTTTTCAGCTGTAGTTTGCTTAGAGCATTTTTTTTGGCGACGTTAGAAGTTCAGGTGGAAACAATAGGCGGGTGCCTCCGTATTTTTTTTGTATAGACAATGCTACGAGAAGCATACTTGTGAAGTTCCATTGCCAACTTTAGCTAGTTCAGATTCCTCAATTAGATTAGTATTTTCATCATTTAAGCAGTTCGGTAGTTGCAAGACCAAATTTTAGTTTAGTTTGTTGCAGAAATATTCCTGAAAATTTCTTTTTGAGGGACTATGTGTGTACCGAAGTACTTGTCAGTCAAAGTGATGCACCTTGATGACAGAAGATAGTTGAAGAGATGCACCACAATATCTTATCGGAATTCGTGAATGTTGAATTTCCGCTAGTTAAAATTTAAGCGAAATCAAAATTTTAATAATAACACCGTTATACTTGGTTGTCACAGAAAGAAGATAACAAATTTATTATATTGATTCTTTATATACTATTCTTAACTCTACAGCTATGTCATAATACCTCAACACGAAATTATTGCATAATTGTACATTTTGCTTAGTACAATAATTTTGTATTGACCTATATAATAACAACAAATAAAAATAAATAAATTTGCTTACTTTTACTTAATGCTAAACGATGTCCGGAATACCACGCGCGCGGTTGTTGACTTATATTATTTTGAAATATGAGAAATGTGAGTCAAGTCAGCAACCGCGACTTGTATTATTTAATTGTCATCGTTCTATTTTCTGTGTTTAAACAATGTGTAAGAATTTTGTTTGTAGTTAGGTTTTGGAATACAAATTGGAGGGAACCATGTTGTAAAAATGAGTTGCTTTGTGTAAAGTATCTTTGAGGAATAGAAATAGGCAATATTTAGATAGATTTAAGTAACTTTTTTTATTCCAATATGGGGAAACCGAACACCCAATAGAAAAAAAAATCGGTGAACGCGCCAAAATCCATACTTCTTGACTAAATAATGTTATCTTCTATGTTTACGCATAAAATTACGAATTTTGTAGCGTATGAAAATTTCTAGACATTTTACAATCTGAAAAATTAATTATGCTATGAAATAAGTGGCTGCTATTAATGCTAATTTTTTTTTCTAAAAAGTTGATGAAGGTTAGCTGAAGCGGAAATTTCTTTAATGAACATACCTAAAATATTATTGGCTTTCTCAAAAATATTTTTCTACACTCACCTCTGCTTTATACCTGAAAACTATTGTTTATGTATATTTTCTTCTATGTTCTGCATTTATAAAATGTAATCTATGGAAGTATTTACTATATTAAGAAAAACATGTACATAAAACTCATTAATTTGTTTCATTTTTAGCAGCACTTTTACTAAACATACCCTTCAAACAATAATAAGTAAACTTGAACTCTGGTAACTAAACATTTTTAAGGAATGAATGAAAATTATATTTTGCGTTAAACTGTGGAAATTCACTAAAAAAAAACTCTGTACGTCAACAATAAACATTCATGACGATTACATGTTCTATTGAATTAGTTGTGCATGAATTCAGAACGATTTTAAGACGTTTTCATTTTGTGATATATGTCAAAATTTACATTTTATTTGCTCTGCATTTATTCAACAGGTTCGCTATAATCGTTCTGATTACTTTTTTAAAACATTTGTGTTCCTTTGATGCATAGTTTTTTTTTGATAGCAAATACATGTATGCTTCCATCAATCAAGAATGTTATGGATAAAATATTTTTCCATTATAACTCTTTTTTTTTAATATACAAACTATAAATATACTTGGATTAATTAAATTGATACAGATTTTAATTACTTGCAAACAAAATATTTGGGCCGTTCGTTAACGAAAATTTATTAGAATTCAATACAAAAATTGCGCTCGCACCCTTAAATTGATGGTTCTTCGAACGCATCTTTGATACAAAAATCCGGGGATTATTATGAAATTTAAAGAATTTCGTAGTGATTACTGTAAATTAGTGAATTAATTATAATAAACTGATGTTGAACATGCTTTTTTCAAGACAAAAAGGTACATTGGTTCATTATCCACAAAATGCCTGCAAAATTAAAGCTTAAAACTGACTTTTTCATCGAAAAAAGTAAAAAGAAAAACCTGAAAAAAACTTATTAACCCCTCCATTTTGTTTTTGCTGTGCAAAATGCCGCTAGCCCACGGCATCGTTTTTTTTTGTTTGAGCTCACATATATTCATGGATTAATTGTCAAAATTACAAATACAACAATGTAAACAAACGGGTTTTGGAGAGTGAAACGTACGAAAGATTCCGGTCTTGGTAATAGTGTTTTTGCTTCAAAGTCAACCATATGCTGAATGAGCTGTTCTGTCAGATACCCCCATTTGGATTCCTTTTGGCCTTTAAGCAGCATTCACATGAGCGCGACCAACGAACGACGAATGAATTACAAAATGTGAGTTTATATACGTTTGAAGACATATTTCCACACAAATTCTTAACAAAACGATAGCAATATAGTTTCTATTTGATTTATGATGCATACTTTTACTTTTCAATATCATATATTAATAAATTTAAGAAAACAAATTTATTCGTCGCGAAAAAAATTATAGTTGATACGAACTGTCAAACTTTATTCGCGTTCCACATTATCCACACTCGCAACGAATAAAAAAATCGCGCGTACTTAACCTAAAAAAATCGTTCTTGTTTTGGTTTCGGTGGTGAATTAATTAATTATTAATTAAAATTAATTAATTATTAAAAACTCTCATGTGAAAGAAATGTCAAAATCGACGAATATTCGTTCATTCGTTGGTCGTTGGTCGTGCTCATGTGAATAATGCTTTACACGTATAACACAACCAAAAAGGTATCCAGATACCCTACCTGTCAGAGATTGGCTGCGTTCAATCTCGTGTTGGATAGGGTGTCTTGGATAGGTGGATTTTTAGATAACTTGTTGAACGAGTTGGATAGGTGTATTGAGATAGCTGTCAAAAAATAAAAACAACTTTTAGCTGTTGACAAATAGAAGAGAAACATTTAAGCTTCGAAGTCAAAATTGTTGTAAGATAAAACATTTAATGGATAATTCAACTGATTCGTCGGACTATGATGAATTGATAGGTGCGTAACAATTTAATAAATAAGAGATATCTAACCTAAATCTGTAATCTATTTTAAATTTCCTCTTAGCTCAATTGGAATTCTATACGATTAATAATTTAGCAAATTGGTCATCTACAAAACGAGAACAAAATAATTCAATTTTGAAGTTTAAAAAAATAGGTCATATTTACCTTCTAAAATTCGGAGGCAAGTAGCTTCTTCATCGTCTATTATGTACAGAACATCCTCAAATACAACTTTAACTAACATTTTGTATCTTTTTGCTTACCAACAAATAAAAAAAACTGAAATCAATTTTCAAGTTTCTTGAAATTCAACCATGTGTTGAATCAGCTGTTCTGTCAGATACCTACATACCCCAGAAATTCTTGGATACCTTTGGATTCATTTTTTGACATCTCAGCTGCTTTTGATCAGCTGTTATTCTACACGTAAAACACTAACAAAAAGTTATCCGGATACCCTATCTGTCTGATATTGAACGCAGCCATTGAGCTCAGCCAATTTGTACTGTATTTGTATTTGAATTGCAAGAAATCCGAAAAATCTTAACAATAAAACCTCAACATTCAACAATCATAGTAAGCTATATGGTTAGAAATAAAACAGACCTTTTGTTCGTATATAGTAGTACCCGGGCGTAACGGTTAGAGCGTTGGACTGTGATGCCAGGTCTTCGGCTGAATCCCTGCCTATGCGAGGAATATGCATAAGTGATTGAAGTAGTATGATGGATGTTATTTTAGCAGTCATACTAACCGCTGTTAAATCAAAGTATTGGTATATGTGTGCTTATTTCTGTTGAATATTCTTTGAATAATGTTTGCCTGATGAAAAGTTAAAACAAACTTGAAACGTTCGTTGCAGTATAAGAAGAGCACCTTTTTTTTATTGACCTACAGCGCACATATGTAGATTTATTTATCTAAATTGAAAACATCATCTAAGAGTAATAATTCTTGTCATAAAAATAGCTTTCTTAAAGAATCCGTTTGGATTCGACATAAAAACTGTAGGTCCCCTCCATCCCAGACATTACCCGCACAGAGAAATAGTTGAGAGTCTTAAGTCATTAGGCCATATTTCTCTACGAGCTGTTGCTCCAAGTAATTTATTTATTTTATAAGGATAACTAGCTTTTACCCGCGACTTCGTCCGCCATCAGATAGTCTTTTTTGGATAGTAGTATGAAAAAACCTGAGCTGTACTTTTTTGTACTTATGTTTGAATTGTGCCGAGATGGGATGAGGCCATACTAAGTGTGATTGTCATAGGTTAGGTTAAATTAGGTTAATACATTTTAAGAAGGAGATAGGTTTTTTGTTTTTCCTTCCTTGGCAAGAACGTAAAGATTTTGTGGGTTTGAGACTCGTGAGCACGCTACATATAATTGTCCATGGGAAAAACAGTTTTAATCCAAATTTACACCTGCAACTTTCAGCGTTTGGCCCTGAGCTTTATTTATTGTTATTGCAAATGCTGGTTGATAAGTTTAACATGTTCGACAACTTATTTCATAAGGAGTTAGGAATGCGTTGTTTTCCCGTAATACCAATTTTATCCAAATATAATTCAAATCTTTGGTAATTTATGAGTAAAAGCGATCAGATTCCCCGGAAAGTAATTTTTCCCAAGGGAATGCGTTGTTTTCCCGAGGTCAAAATTAACTTATGTCCTTTCTTAAGTCTCAAACTATCTCCTTACCAAATTTCATTTAAATCTGTTCAGTAGTTTAGGCGTAAAATTGATCGACCCACTTGAATTTTCCCATGGGAATGCGTCATTTTCCCGGGGTAAAAAGTAGCCTATGTCCTTTCTCGGGTATCAAAATATCTCTTTACCAAATTTCATGCAAATTGGTTCAGTAGTTTAGGCGTGATTGAGTAACAGACAGACAGACAGAGTTACTTTCACATTTATAATATTAGTATAGATACAGTAGTACCTAATTTAGATTTAAAAAAAAATTATAATTTAGTTGACAGACAACTTTTTCTGAAAGAAAATAGTTAAAAAAATAGAATTGGCAAAAGTGTATGGTCTACTTAAAATAAAAATGTACCTGCAAAATAAGTTTGTTTTCATAAATTTAAACGCCATTTGATTTCTCAAAAAAAGCATATTATTTCAAAATTTTTATTTGAAAATCGTTAGAGCCGTTTTTTTAAATTAATTTTGTATTAATAAAATTTGTCAATTTTAGTTTAAAAATATTTTTGGTATGCACTTATGCAGTTATTAAGAGCTTACTAATGTACATACGTGTTAAATTTCAATTTCGTAAAAAATCATGACCCATTTTCAAGATATCGAATTTCGAAAAAAAATGAATATTTCTTTAAAAATAAAAAATAAAACAATGAGACAGTATAAGAGCTTGTGGCTTTGGTGGCTAACCTGGAAAGTAAGGTGAACTGGAGGGAACAAAAACAACTGGAGAATGTCATCGAAATTGTTGGTGTACCCGATCTAAATAACACTAATGCAAGCGAAAGAGCCAACATTATTTTTGATAATGCATTAAATGTCTCAGTGTCTGGTAGCGATATCAATAAATGCTATGTCAAACGCATAAACAAGCAAAGTCGCTCTAATGTCCAATCTGATGCTGATGTTAATATTTTATGCATACATTTTTCTTCACATGAAATAAAACAAAAAATAATAGACGCCAAACGAAATGCTAGCAAAAAGCTTAACACTTCCATATTTAATGATCAAAACAAAAAAGTTTATATTTAAATGATTCATTTACAAAACACACCAGAAAATTATTTATGGCAGCTAAGAAATTTAAAGTTGAAAATAAGTTTAAGTATTTATGGTTTAAAAATTCAAACATTTTTCTAAAAAGGGCTGAGGGTAGTGAGGTTATTGTTGTAAGATCATTTGAAGATTTATCTTCTGTCCAAAGGCATGTTTGACAAATTTAATTTTACATACGATAACCCCACAACCCGAACCATGAGTAGTGTTTTTGATGATTCTTTAACATGTAATTCGGATAACAGTTCGTTTCTTATAATTCACCAAAATATACGTAGTATGCGTCAGAATTTCGATTTATTGATAGCAAATCTTGAAGCTTTCACAAAACTACCGGAAATCATTTTTGTATCCGAAAATTGGATCTTTTCATGTGAAACAAGTCATTATAGTATTCCGGGTTATAATTTCTATGCAAATACTAACGATAGCTATTCTTCTGGTGGAGTTGGAGTTTTTGTAAGTAACTTGTTTAATTGCGATGTAAGGGTGATTGATTTTAAAAGTGCAGATCTAATTGTGGTGTGTTGCAATATAGTAGGCGAAGTATTTACGTTTATATGTGTTTATAGATTGCATGCCTTATCTTCAAACTCTTTTATTGAGGAACTTTCCAATTTTTTGTCCCACATTTCAACTAAAAATCTTGTTATTGTAGGCGAGTTTAATATTGATATGTTGACCGATTGTTCAATATCTGATACATACAAAGTACTTATTGCTGAAAATGGTTTTACTTTATACGTTAATAATATAACAAGGCCAAGTTCTTATAGTTGTCTTGATCATGTTTTTGCGCGTTTCAATAATATTCCTGCTGATTTTCCTTATGGGATCAATTAAGATCTGCATATAACCGATCACAATATGACAGGTTTATACTTAGAATGTTTAAAATACAGCAAACTTAGAATAGACTACAATGTTCAAAACCCGGTCTCCAAAATAAACTACCAAAGCTTAAATAACAAATTGCTTTTTGAGAACTGGGAATGTGTTTTGTCTGAAAATGATGCATCCAAAGCATATGACCTATTTCTACAAATTTTAACTGACCACATAAATTTATCTAGTGCTACAATTATTCAAAAGAAATCGGAAAAAAGTCTGAAGCCTTGGGTACAAAAATCTCTCATTAAAAAAATTAAAATTAAAAATAAATTATGGAAAAAATGCGTCAAACATCAATCCAACTCAAATTTAAAAGTACGGTACAAGAGACTGTGTAAAAATATAAATAAAGAAATAAAAGACGCTAAGCATAATTACTATCGTTCAAAAATAAGCACAGCGAAAGGTAATGTGAAAAAAGAGTGGCAAGTAATAAATAGTATTTTAAACCGTAATAGTTCGAATAATATAAGTTCTATTGTGCTAAGTAATGGTAATGAAAAGATTTCAAATCCCATAGAAGTTGCGAACGAATTTAGTAAGTATTTTGAGTCGGTCGGACAGAATCCTTTCTCCCAGAGTTCTAACGTCGTGAGTAACTTAACTGAAAATCAAATTTCGCAAAGCAATAGTTTCTTCTTTCATCCAATTACGGGACTTGATGTTTTAAAAACTATTAATTCCTAAATAACTCATTTTCGCATGGCAGAGATAATTTATCAAATATAGTTCTAAAAAGAATCGGATTGAACATAGTTGATATACTTTCACATATTTTCAACCTAAGCATTAATACAGGTGTATTTCCAGATGAACTTAAGGTTGGTATAGTTATTCCCCTTTTCAAGAAAGGAAACAAAGAAGATAAATCTAACTATAGACCAATTTCCTTGCTGTCTTCAATTTCCAAGGTTTTCGAAAAACTTATTAAAACTAGAATGCTTGCTTATCTTAATAGAATCAATTTTTTTAGTCCGATGCAATTCGGTTTTAGAACTGGACGATCTACGGAAGATGCTCTTCTAGATTTTTTTTTGTATTCTGCAAAGTGGTTTAGATCGTAAATATCACTGTACTGGACTTTTCGTGGACATAACTAAGGCATTTGATATGGTTAACCATAAAATCTTGCTAGACAAGCTTGATATGGCTGGCTTTCGTGGGTTTACCTTAAAATGGTTTGAGTCCTATCTTAAAAATAGAATGCAGTTAGTGAAAATTTAAAACAGCTTCAGTGACCCTAAAACTTTTCACTTAGGAGTCCCTAAAGGTTCAGTACTCGGTCCAGTTTTATTTCTAATATACATAAATTCTCTGTTTTCGCTTCCAATAATTGGTAGAATCAAAGCCTTTGCAGATGACCTAGGAATTGCTTACTGTTTATCTAGTCCCTTAAATCAAATATGTGAAATAAATCATGATGTTCATCTGCTTAGATGCTGGTTTGCGAAACATGAGCTTATAGTCAGCAATAAAACTAAACTTATGTATTTTAGTCTTACTCGTAAAATATCGCCTGATATTCCTATAGTTTTTCATTCACATGAATGTACTAATTATCAACTTTGCAATAAAAACTGTTTTACAATTGAAAGTGTAGAAGACTTCAAATACCTAGGTATTTCTTTTGATCAAAATTTAAGTTGGACCAAACACATATCGCTTTTAAAGAACTATCTTTTTTTCAGCTAATCGGAATTTTATCATTTGAGGAATCACTGCTGCTTGGAAATGTTGAAGATGGTCTACTATGGAATTTTCCATTCAAAATTAGAATATGGCATTTGCTGCTGGGGTGGAGCATATGTGAATCATCTTAATCAGCTAACTGTCTTACAGAAATCTGCGATTCGAAATGTTTGCAAAACGCATCGACTAGATAACTCAATGCATTTATTTAGATACCAGCAAGTCATTTATTTTATTTTAAAGTCCTCAAAGTGTTTTTTAAAAGGTCAGGTTATCTGCAAAGTCCGATTTCGGACCTTAGAAATCTTCGCAGCAACTCTGCTTACTTGGTCAATATTCCATTTTTTCGCACCACTAGTTACAGAAACTCTTACCCAATTATTTCATGTAAACTGTTTAATACACTACCGGTTAAAATTCGCAATATAAGAAATATGAACGTGAATGCTAATTCAATTTGCAATTTAACTAACCTTGTCTCTGAATTGTTTCTTTAATTCTGTTTATTTTTGTATTGAATTATGTTGATGAATAATAATGTTTAATAATAATGTTTAATTGTAATAACCTTTAATTGTACACCCCACACAAACAATGTATTAATTAGATGTGCCATTTACACTATTTTTTTTCTTAAATAAATTATGGCACTAACTATTCTTATTTATATATAAGCTATTAAGGATTACCATGTAGTTTTTTGTTAATAAGAATAAAGAAATTTGAAATTGAAAAAATTGAAAATTGAAAATTGAAAACAATCTGAAATTCAACGGGAACAAACAAATAAAATACAAATTGAAAGTGTTTATCAATTGAAAATGCCATCAGTGTCTTACAATTTTCATGTAAACTAAACAAGAAATGAATACAAATGAAATTTAAATACACATTTTGAGTGTAAGAGGATTTTAAATGATTAAGATCCTAAAATCTATTATTATTAGCATTAAAATTGAATTTTTTGTACTTGTACTATTCTTACAATTATTAATTTAAATTTTATGTTAAACTTGAGGCAAATATGTGTGTAATAATATAGGCAGGGAACGATAACGATTATGTCGGAAGCTGGACATATTCGTATTTATTTCTAAAAAGTTGGTCATAATGACTGAAATGCCACTTCGACCAAAGCATAATACAGAATACGTATACACCTAAATATTTTTAGTATTAAAACTAGCAATTAATTTCAAAAAAAAGCTACCAGCATATAGTGTGAATTAAATTGAATCTTTTGAGTTTGAAAAATCTATATTTTTAGTTTAAATTATTTATAACTACTCAGTTTCAGTATTTCTTTATAAATACAATTGTCTAGTAAAGAACAGAAAAGATCCAAGTTACATTTTTAGAAGAACTAAGCTAAGCCAAATTTTGGATTTCCTGGTCATCGATATAGTTTTGCAAAAGAAAACTCCATTTTTGGACTCCTCGATTTAATTATTGCAAAAAAAATTTGAATACTATTGACCACTTTTCTTATCAAAATCATGTTTTTAAACTTCCCATAGGAAGTTATTGTAATGGGTCCGATTTGTCAAATTGAAAATTTTGACATTTCTCGACGTTTCAAGGTCCCTAGAGTCGAAATAAAAGATTTTTAGAAAGATGTCTGTGCGTGCGTGTGTACGTACGTTCGCGACGTTTTTTTCGTCGTCCATAGCTCAAGAACCAGAAGAGATATCGACTTCAAATAAATTTTGTTATACAGATAATAAGGCAGAAAGATGCAGAAAGGGCTCTCAAGAAAATTGCGTGGGTGGTTTTTTTACCATAGCAGTTTAAAAAAAAGGTGAAAATTTTGGTTAACCCTTAATATCATACGAACCAAAAATGCTAGAGACTTGAATTAAATTTTATATAATATATTGTAACGTGATACCAAACAAGTATATTTTTTGAAAAAAATCCAGTTAACAGTTTTTTTTATAAATCAAATAAACTGAAAAAAAATTTGTCACCTCGAAAATTTTACGAATACAAAATGATTTTATCTCCAAAACAATTTTGTGCAACGAAGAATAATGTTTTTGACACCTGGTAAAATTTTGAGAAAAATCGAATTGATAGTTTTTTTTATAAAAAATTAAAAACCTAAAAAAAACATTACTCAAAGTTGGTAAAAATTGAATTTCGACTAAAATATCTTTTCAAAACTTTGAGATATTGGCTTAAAACTACTTTTATCTTTCAAAAAATATTGTTGTCAACATTCAGTAAAATTTTGAAAAAAATCTAATTGATAGTTTTCTTACAAAAAATAAAATCTTAAAAGAAAATTTAACAAAAGTTGGTAAAAATTGATTTTCGACTCAAATATCTTTTCAAAAATTTTGAGATTATGGCTTCCAACGAATTTTAACTTATAAGAATTATTGTTTTCAACATTCGGAAAAATTTTGAGAAAAATCAAATTGACAGTTTTTTTACAAAAAATAAAAACCTAAACAAAAAAATTAATAAAAGTTGGTAAAAATTGATTTTCGACTCAAATATCTTTTTAAAAATTTGAGATATTGGGTTTTTACTACTTTTATCTTTTGAAAAATAATGTTGTCAACATGCAGTAAAATTTTGAGAAAAATCGAATTGACAGTTTTTTTTTTACAAAAAATAAAAACTTAAAAGAAAATGTAACAAAAGTTGGTAAAAATTGATTTTCGACGCAAATATCTTTTCAAAACTTTGAGATATTGGCTTTTATCTTTTAAAAAAAATTGTTTTCAACATTCAGTAAAATTTTGATAAAAATTTAATTGACAGTTTTTTTTACAAAATATAAAAACCTAACAAAAAAACAATACTAAAACTTGGTAAAAATTTACTTTCGACTCAAATAGCTTTTCAAAAATTAAAAATATTGTCTTCAAACTTTTTTTATTTCACAGAAAATATTGTTTTCAATATTCAGTGGTTTTTTATAAAAATCCAACAGTCCATTTTTTCATAAAAAAATAAAATCTACAAGAAATAGTACGCAAATTTGGTAAAAATTGATGTTCGGTTCTTGATATCTCTCAAATTAATTTAATTCATCTAATTAGTAAAAATTTAAGAAATGCTACTAAAATTGGTAAAAATTTGTTTTTCACTAAAAATCTATTTAACAAAACTAGATTTTCAAACTAAACTATTTCTTTTTATGAAAAATATTGTTGGTAATTTTAAAATTTTTAAGAATAATTCAACTGACAACTTTTTTAACCCAACACGAAAACCTACAAACTTTGAAGCAAGACAAATCGACAGACGGGATGGGAAGTTTTCAGTGTGGGTCGCATCCCAGCCTCTTTTTTTATTTTAATAATTAAACTGTGTAAATTATTCCTCAATTTGAAGCTAATGCACTATATTTATTTATATATTTAAACAATCTATGACTACCAAGACTTAGATAAATAAAAACGGCACTATACACCCTTAACCTTGACTTCGAATTTGCTTCACATTGCTGAACGGCCCTTCAAATATGTACTTTATATGACTAAAATTTTACCTTCAATTTTTAATTCCTTATAACAGTCAAAATTTATCTGGAACTTCATAATTTATTTTAATATCCAATAAATCAAATTTATCAATTTGTATTTAAAATTTAATAGGGTAGATGTTTTTTTGGTTTAAACACTGGGGGCATTTTAGAATCCCAAAAGAAAACGTAATAAAATGATAACCCAACTCCTACACCCGACAAAGCAAATAGATAAACAGCTATTGTAATAAACCGCAGACATCTTTCCGAGTAGCGCTTTCGTTTTGGGCGAATTATTTCTTCTAGTTCTTTAACTGTAAGCGACGACGGTGTCGGCGGCGGCGGCTGAGAATTTATCTCAGTTTCAACGGTTTCAATTATTTGAACAATTTTAGGCATTTTAGCCAGCAGTTTAAAGTGGGGCTATTTAAGAACTATTGACAACGAATCTCAGTTAATACTATACTGGCACAGATGTCACAGTTCAATCTGGATTTGAATTCTTTAATTAAAAATCCAATTAAAATCGACAGCCTGAAGTGGGCTTATTTTTTTGTTAGTTCAGCTAAAATTAATCCTTTAACAATGTGAAAAGTAGAATGTACAATTGTACACACCTTCGATAATCCACACTACTCGGCCTTCTGGAAATATGTACGCGCAAATCAAAAACTTACCATGCGTCACAATTTTGCTTATCCAACATGATGATGTTGTTTGAACTCAGGAAGTGCTGGCATTTTGGAGTCCCACAGAAATAAATGGTAAATAGCCAGTGTCATTCCCATGCCACTAAGTCCACCCAAATATATGCCCAGTGTAAGGATTTTAAATGTTTGTGACTCAAGAAAAGGTACTTTCTTATTTTCTTTCTGTTCATCTTTGTTATCTGCCATCATACTTTCAAGCCAGTCAACGAATTTTGAAAATTATTGAATAAATTATTTCGTAAAAAAGAAATTACTATCACTTAAAGAAAAATTTCTTTTCTTAACTTGATATGTGTACCGACTCTGAGTTTAGACAAAACTAATGAAACCACTTTTAAGGTGTCGCTTTTTCTTGTTTTCCATAATGCGAAACACATAATAAGTCAATTAATTGGTAAGGAAAATAAGCATTAAGAGCTTGTGGCTTTTCAAGTGGTTTAGTGGTTTCTTTGTTTTCTTCTCATGGCCGAAACGAACGTTAGTTAGGGCCTGTTTTCAAAATGTTTAAATTAATTGTTTTTTGGAAAAAGATTTTATTCAACTATAATCTTTTCTTATAGAAATAGAGCGCAGCTTTAATTCTGAAGTTAAATTTGTGGCAGCATTTTGAAACACATTGAATATAGCATAAGTATAAATTCTCTGTAGATAAAGAATTAATGTGATTAATGTGTCACCAGCCTATGGTGCCTGTTTCCTAAAAACATTTAACACTTCGGATATGGACGGGCCTGTTTTTCTGAGTACATTCGAATTTTTTCTTACTTTTCTAGAAAGTGTAATAACGCTATATTGTATTGTTTTACCTGCAATTTCATGGACAAATAAAAAAAATATCTATTTTTATATATCCTAGACTCATTGTACTGCGAGGTCACTTCATCCTGCCTTCTTATGTTTAGTGTTAAAAAAAGCGTAAACAGCAAATAAGGTTAAGAAAGCGATTAAATTTAAATCTATACTAGCTGTAAAACACATTATAAGGATCTTAGGATTATCCCTCTTGGGCCATGTCTTTATTTTTTAAACGACTTTGCTTACATGTACAATTTTGAGAATAATATACCGTAAATGTATAATCAAAATACCACCAAACATACTTAGATCAGAGTTGCAAAAATTCCAATGCCAATTCAATGTATTACTCATTATTTTTTTTAATGGATATTGTTCTTTGACTGAAATAAAATATATAATGCTAATTGTACATCTATGAATTACCCATTAAAAATTTAATTTATTGCCATCAATATTAAACTAAAAATTAAAAATTATTTTATTGCAAGTTTTATTGAATTAGTAAATACATGTTATTTTATTGCAAGTTTAATTGAATTAAAAAATAATTTCTATTCAAAATGAGCTACAATTTTTTAATTCAATGCCTAGTGGGAATTTATTCAATTATTTCCATTTATTTCAGTTAATATTCCAAATCTTGACGTAAAACTGTCCCAGGTTGAAGATTGTCTGATATAAAAAAATAAATTTTGAAAATAATTCGTTTTTCGGTCGAACAATAATAATAATAAATTATAATATTTGAATAATTGTTGTTTTTTGTGTTATAATTGCGTGATAACCGTAAGTCATAACATTAATCAGCTTAAAAATTTTGGAAATAAAAACTTAAAGTATTTTAATTAATAATTGCGAAAGTCTGCCAAATAAAATGAAAATACGTAGGTATTTTTATTTTAAAAGTTTTGCATTGGAAAATAATATTTTAATTAATGATAGAACACAATTAAGAAATAACATTAAATAATTAATGCCATACGGTAACATTGAAAAATAAAATTTAATAAATAATTAAAAAAAAAATATAATTAAAAATTGAAAAATATTTTCTAATTTATTAAAAATGCATTATAAAATTCAATGCATTATTTGCAACTCTGACAGGAGTCTCACCTCGACTTCATATTCATAAAATAAAAATAAAAGCCCATAGGTTAGGTTAGGTTAAAGTGGCTGTTGGTTGGGACGTCCAAAACACTTAGACCAAAATATGGTCCGTTGTGATACCACATGGATCAGTTAATCAGCTTAACTCGTTGAACCAATTGGAGCTTCGAATGAAGCGTAGGAGACAAGTGATGTCTGAATTCTTTAGATCACTGGTATCGTTAAAGTAGTAGTCTCCAAGGTGGATTCTACGTCTTTGTGATAAGGCAGGGCATGTGCACAGAAGATGAGAGATTTTCTCCTCTTCTTCTTCGTCCATGCAACTCCTACAAAACACATTTGCAGGGGCTCCAAGTCGAATAGCATGCCTTCCTATTAAGCAGTGCCCAGTCAGGACACCTATAACGTAGCTAATGTGCAATCTACTCAGAGAGATTAATTGTTTTGAGCGCCTGGCGCTAAGAATAGGCCAAATTACTTTAGTTGCGACACAGGTGGTGGTGTTATTCCACCTGAAGTTTGTTTTATCTTTGGTATCTTGCTTTAGCATGAGCTTACATGTAGCTAAAGGGATACCTATGCTAGCATTGTTGTTGCAAGTTCGTCAGCTTTGCAATTTCCTGGATTGTCTCTATGGCCCGGCACCCAGAGAAGGTGAATGTTGAACTGTGTAGCCATCTCCGTAAGAGATGATCGACAATTTAGGGCTGTTAATGAGTTTGTGGAGACAGAGTCTAGGGACTTTAACGCGGCTTGGCTATCCGAGAAGATGCGTATATCATTAGTTGATATAACGTTTTCTCTAAGCCAGTATAGGACTTCTTTTATAGCCAGGATTTCAGCTTGGAACACGCTACAATGATCGGGTAGACGAAAGGAGAGACTTAAGTTTAGTCTATCTGAGTATACGCCTCCACCAACCCCATCCTCCGTTTTTGAACCGCCTGTATAAAAGTTTATAGGACCATCGTTCAAAAATGATGTATTCTATCAAGAAGACCTGGGAGGTATAGTCACTTTGAAGCTATAGTTATTAAACTGAGGATGGGGTATGGTGTAGTCAATATTACTGTTTATAGTTCTGAACGAGTTCAAAATAGTGGTGTGGCCAATTCCATTATTGATCCACAGAGAGGAGGCTTGAAGCCGTATGGCAGTATTAGCGGCCGTTTGCTTGCTGAAAATGTCCAGCGGTATTAGATGAAACAGGACATCTAGTGAGGCGGAGTGGGTAGAGCGAAGTGCTCCTCCCATACACAGGCAGGCTGTTCGTTGGACTTTGCTGAGTTTATCGCGAGTTTTTCTACGAGTAAATAACGGGGAAATATTCAGACAGAAGCTACGTCCTAAGCTAGTATTTAACTCCTATCTCTGGGCTGGTGTTCCAGTATCTTAATTAATCCTCTTGGACAGTATTTTCAGAAGAGCTTTTAAAACTATTTGTGACATTAACATCAATGGCTCATGTACGTCACTCGAACATCTTCGTAGTCCACCATTTGTTACTCGGAATAATTTTACCATTGATCAAAACCTCGTCCATACCATGAAGTACAGAGATTCGATCATAAACCATACTATGCGAATGTGGAATGATTTCAAGACTTCAAACACTGAATTCATGGGTCATTCACGCACAAACTTAATTTCACATTTTACGACTTTTCTTATTCACAAACATGAAAAAACAAAACCAACAAAGCAATGTAAAATACAACAACAAATAAACAACATGTAAGTTTTTTTTTTTTAAATTAGACAAATTGTATAAAATAATAAATAAAAATTTGTTCATAATGTTAAATAAATATCTTTTCTTTTGTTTTCTCTTGCAAAATAAGCCCAGTTAGTCCATTTTCACTAACAAAACTAAATAACAATAAAAAACAGTAATAGATTGATTTTTTGCCCAATGGAAAACACATACATGATTCCAAATGCACAACTACTCTACCAACACAGCCATCGAGATACAAATGCAATATCAATCGTTCCAACATTTGAAAACGAAATCACATAAGATCCATTCGAGGCTCGTATAAATGTCAAAAACCTATCCATAGTGAGATTCTACACGAACTTTTATCGGTGTTATTCTCACTATGGATAATTGTTTTTGTTATTCGTGTAAAATCCCACTTCACTATGGATAGATTTCCCAACAAAACACGGGTAATATTACTGTTTATAGCTCTGAACGAGTTCAAAATAGTAGTGTGGCCAATTCCATTATTGATCCACAGAGAGGAGGCTTGAAGCCGTATGGCAATATTAGCGGCCATTTGCTTGCTGAAAATGTCCAGCGGTATTAGATGGAACAGAACATCTAGTGAGGCGGAGGGGGTGGAGCGAAGTGCTCCTCCCATACACAGGCAGGCTGTTTGTTGGACTTTGCTGAGTTTATCGCAAGTTTTTCTACGAGTAAATAACGGGGAAATATTCAGACAGAAGCTACGTCCTAAGCTAGTATTTAACTCCTATCTCTGGGCTGGTGTTCCAGTATCTTAATTAATCCTCTTGGACAGTATTTTCAGAAGAGCTTTTAAAACTATTTGTGACATTAACATCAATGGCTCATGTACGTCACTCGAACATCTTCGTAGTCCACCATTTGTTACTCGGAATAATTTTACCATTGATCAAAACCTCGTCCATACCATGAAGTACAGAGATTCGATCATAAACCATACTATGCGAATGTGGAATGATTTCAAGACTTCAAACACTGAATTCATGGGTCATTCACGCACAAACTTAATTTCACATTTTACGACTTTTCTTATTCACAAACATGAAAAAACAAAACCAACAAAGCAATGTAAAATACAACAACAAATAAACAACATGTAAGTTTTTTTTTTTTAAATTAGACAAATTGTATAAAATAATAAATAAAAATTTGTTCATAATGTTAAATAAATATCTTTTCTTTTGTTTTCTCTTGCAAAATAAGCCCAGTTAGTCCATTTTCACTAACAAAACTAAATAACAATAAAAAACAGTAATAGATTGATTTTTTGCCCAATGGAAAACACATACATGATTCCAAATGCACAACTACTCTACCAACACAGCCATCGAGATACAAATGCAATATCAATCGTTCCAACATTTGAAAACGAAATCACATAAGATCCATTCGAGGCTCGTATAAATGTCAAAAACCTATCCATAGTGAGATTCTACACGAACTTTTATCGGTGTTATTCTCACTATGGATAATTGTTTTTGTTATTCGTGTAAAATCCCACTTCACTATGGATAGATTTCCCAACAAAACACGGGTAATATTACTGTTTATAGCTCTGAACGAGTTCAAAATAGTAGTGTGGCCAATTCCATTATTGATCCACAGAGAGGAGGCTTGAAGCCGTATGGCAATATTAGCGGCCATTTGCTTGCTGAAAATGTCCAGCGGTATTAGATGGAACAGAACATCTAGTGAGGCGGAGGGGGTGGAGCGAAGTGCTCCTCCCATACACAGGCAGGCTGTTCATTGGACTTTGCTGAGTATCGCCCATAAAAACAAGAAGTATCCTTGGTGAGAAGCTGTTTTTTTTTGTGGTTCATTTATTCCTTGTTTTATTGGAGCTATCAATTTTTAAGGACAGTTTTATTGTTTTAGTTTTATTTTGGATAAAAATAATAATTATATGCAATACAGTTTCTTCCATTTGAGATTTGTTAAACATAAAACGATCAATTTGGAGTTAAAACAACTTTTTCTTAATCTTATGCAGATCAATTTTCTGCTGAAATTCTATTATTTGTGTAACAATTAATTTTTTATATAATAAACTAGCTTTTACCCGCGACTTCGTCCGCGTTAGATAGTTTTTTTTGGATAGTAGTATGAAAAAACCTGAGCTGTACTTTTTTGTATATGTTTGAATTGTGCCGAGATGGGATGAGGCCATACTAAGTGTGATTGGCATAGGTTAGGTTAGGTGACGAACCGAGTAAATTAGTAAGTATTAAAGAAACAATTAAATTTACACGACAAATAAAATGTTTGCAGGTTTTCTCTGTAATTTGCATGCGTCCGACAACGCCGCCGTGTGCCCTCACGTGTGTGCCCGTTCGGGTAGACCCACTCAGTGATGTCCTCCCCCAGCGCCGCACTACCGCCGCCACCATTTGGTTCGTCTACCGCGTGCGACCCCCACCCACGCACTCGCCCGCGCCACAGCCGAAACAGAATTATCAGAAGTAGAAGACAGACCCAGTGAATTATTTGTTGTACCTACATGGCTCGTGTTTGGCGATGAAAGGTTGAGCATAGCAAAGTTTAGGTTTAAAATTATTATTTGTGGAACATGGTGGGAGCCACAGTTTGCGTCTAACGTTGAGGGCTTGAGGCACGTGGCGCGCGAAGCCCGCGTTAATATATGTACGTGTATGATAAGTTTAACATGTTCGAAACTTATTTCATAAGCGTTGGGAATGCGTTGTTTTCCCGTAAAACCAATTTTATCCAAATATTATTCAAATCTTTGGTAATTTAAGAGTGAAAGCGATCAGATTCCCCGGAAAATAATTTTTCCCATGGGAATGCGTTGTTTTCCCGAGGTCAAAAGTAACTCATATCCTTTCTTAAGTCTCAAACTATCTCCTTACCAAATTTCATTTAAATCTGTTCAGTAGTTTAGGCGTACACAGCGGTTGTAAGACCGATACTGGTCTACGGTTCCATTGTGTGGTGGCCCGCTCTCACCAAAGCCTACATAGTAAACAAGCTTACAAAGGTGCAGAGAAATGCTTGCGTAGGGATATCAGGGGCAATCAGGTCCTGTCCAACGGATGCACTCAACGTCATCCTGGACCTTCTTCCGATTGACCTCTTTATCAAATATCAGGTGTCCTGCAGTATCATTGAGACTCAAAGAAATAGGCTGCTGGAAACCTAGATCTTACGGGCACTGCAACCAAACAAGCCTGATACCATCAGACATCCTATCCACAACCACCGATTACTGCATCCCTACCCTAGACACCTCAAAGAAGTTTAGAGCCTTGCTCCCGTCAAGAACCGACTGGGAGGAAGGCGTTGTGACGGAAGACTTCGACACAATTATCTTCACGGATGGTTCGAAGATGGAATGCGGTGTTGGGGCAGGTGTCTTCTGTGAATCTCTTGAAATTTCAAAAACCTATAGACTTCCCGATTTTGCTAGCGTGTTCCAGGCAGAATTGTTGGCGATAAGGGAAGCTTGCACAGCCCTTAAAAATATCCGTCAGAACCAAAATGTAGCTATACTAACAGACAGTCAGGCAGCTATTAAAGCCATTGATTCAGCTTTATCATCCTCTAAACTGGTCCAGCAATGTAAAGAGGCCCTAAAGGAACTGGATATGAGCGTCACTCTTATCTGGATACCGGGCCATAGGGGCTATGAGGGTAATGAGAAGGCAGATGAGCTAGCTAGGCAAGGATCAGCCCTTCACAACTCTCTGGCAGTGAGAGTGTATGCTCCTCTTGGAGTTGTGAAGGGCAATATCCTGACCAAATACACATCAGAAGCAAATCATAGGTGGAGTAGTTTAACGAGTTGCGTTATATCCAGGAAAATATGGCCCGCCTATAACAAACCAAAATCAATCAATTTAATTTCCAAACCAAGGCATGACATAGCCAGGATTGTCGCTACCTGCACAGGGCATTGGCCTGTAGGGGAGCATGCGGCAAAATTGGGTATACCACATAACTCTTTCTGCCGTAGCTGTGAGAACCGGGATGAAAAAGAAACAGTCCCACATTTTCTATGCCATTGTCCGGCCCTGGCCAGGAAAAGAGCACTCCACTTGGGTAAGGAATTCTTCAACGGTATTGAGGAACTCTCAGAATTCAAGATCAAAGATTTGATCTCATACCTAAATAGCACAAAGTGGCTTTAACCCCCTCCCCCCTTATTTCTCCCTCACTAAATGGTACTATGAGATAATAGGCCGTAGGGTAGGAGAATAAAATTACATTTTATATTTTACATAGGACTGCACGTGCGGAACGTGCACCATCCATAGCCCATTTTCAAATCCATTCAGAATCTCACGAGGTATGGTATCAAAACGGCGCACTCAGCGCTAATTGTGTCCTGCGCGAAGCAGGACATCCATTTCTACCTACCTACCTTAGGCGTAAAAGCGATCGGCCCACCTGAATTTTCCCATAGGAATGCGTCTTTTTCCCGAGGTAAAAAGTAGCCTATGTCCTTTCTCGGGTATCAAAATATCTCCATACCAAATTTTATGCAAATTGGTTCAGTAGTTTAGGCGTGATTGAGTAACAGACAGACAGACAGAGTTACTTTCACATTTATAATATTATATAGTATATAGTATATAGTATATAGTATATAGTATATAGTATATAGTATATAGTATATAGTATATAGTATATAGTATAGTATAGATAAATACGAATAATTAAAATATTTGAGTTAAACACGTTAGTATTCAGATAAAAAGTATGTGTAATAAACAGGTATAAAAATCTATGTAAAGAATAAATGGAAAATGGACAGGACTTAAAATATTCTCTCGTCCGATTGGAAAACTATTCAAAGCCCTTAACCAGAACAAGTCAGAGAAAACGAAATATTTAAAACAACACAATCGATTAAAATTTCTATTTCTATAAAAACTTATATTTTTCTTAAAGAGATTTTCAGCTGAATTTTGTAAATCAATATTTTAAAACGATCTTGGATATAGAATATCTCTCATTTTTGAAAAGTCTTAGGTCGATTTTCGAACGAGGACCGCGTTTCCTATTCAGGTGTTAAAAATGGAGTATAAATAAACAAGGTAGATTAAAATAATTCAATCTATCGGAAGATGTGAACATTTGTGAACTACACAGCTGCAGAATACAAACAGCTGAGCAATAACACCGATACCAAAATATAGTGACCATACGTCCCGGATTGTGCGGGACTGTCCCGCATTTTACATAGTTGTCCCGCAAAATGTCCTGCATTGAATAATTTGTCCCGCAAAGTCCCGCCAAACCAAAATATTCAAGAATATCTAATGAAAAAGTTGCTCATATGCACATCTGCACATCTAAACTCTTCGTCATATTTTGTATCCCTTGACAAATGTCCAAACGTTTTAAAACATTTTTTTGAAGACCCAAAATCAGAGTTATGGTTGATGTTCTTGCATAACCAGTCCTCTTTGTTCCATAATGCAATTTTGCAGGTAGAAGGCGATAACAAAACCATCATGGAAATCCACAACCAAATTGCGAGCCTAAAGTTCAAATTGAAAGAAAGAACTGAGGAACAGTTCATTTCAATCACAATGACACACAATTTAAATAATTTGGAAGAATGTGGTGCCATTAATAGAACGTGGTTCACTTCTCATATTAAAAACTTTTACAAAAACTGCTTGCAATACCTCGAGAAGTGGACATCTCAATGTAAGTACGCCGAATATTTTCAATGGGTATGTCTCCAAAAATCAATTGAGTTGCAGGAAGTTCAAAAAGGACTGTCGTTCATACTAGAAAATGCAAACGATTCAATTGCTGAGAACGACTTGTTTGACGAAATTTCTTATTTTAAAAAATATGTTATTCCGCAAAAAGTTGAACAATGGATCGACCATGCTTGCTCAATTGATTTAAGGTGGGTGGAGATATTTAAATATTTCGGCGAAAGTAACGTACCTTACAAAAATCTGTTAATGGTTATCGAATATATTTTGAGTCTTCCTGGAACAAATGCTTCCATTGAACGAATATTTTCGATAATAAATCATTTGTGGACGCAAGAAAAAACTCGAATGAAAGTTGAAACAGTTAAGTCTATTGTTTTGCTTAAATTATTTTACGAAAATGACTGTAGTTTTATTATGATTCTATTAGAAATAATGGTGAAGTTTTAGAAAAAATTCACACCAGTGAAAAATATAACTAACGACCTGGGCAAAAAATATTTTTTTTACAGAATATTAAGTATATTTATGTTTATGTTTTTATCTTAATATATATAATTCTTCTGTGAGTGTGTATGTCACTGAACTTCTCTTAAACGACTGGACCGATTTTGATGAAATTTTTTGTGTGTGTTCAAGGGGATCTGAGAATGGTTTAGATTCACAATTTTGTCCGCTGGACAATGTTTTTTTAATTAATTTTTAATTTATTAGTAGTTGTTGATTTTGGAATATATAAAAATGAATTGCTGTTCGTTAGTCTCACTAAAACTCGAGAACGGCTGAACGGATTTATCTGTTCTTAGTCTTGAAATGTTCGTGGAGGTCTAGGGAAGGTTTAAAAGGCGAGAAAAAATCGAATAATTTCCGGGAAAACCCTAAAAACAGCCCTTTTTTATTTCCCATACAAACGTTTTCTAGAGTCAATTTGAACTTTATTGCTATTTAATAAAGTTCATATTAAATTATAATTACTCACTGTTGTCTAAGCAATGTAGGTGTGTTCCTAACGTCAAAGAGTCAATTTTAAAGTCAAAGTTCAAATTCAATCATATCTATGAAAATAGTCTTCGCGTGCGCTTTGGAGGACCTAATGTCGCGTTCAGAAAAAAAACAAAAGTGAATTGCGAACGCGACAAAAAATGTAATAAACTATTAATAATACTGATTTCCAATTAATTTGGTCGGCTTTTTTTTAAGTTTGATAAATCTTAAGTTTTGTCACAAATAAAAAAATAAATAAAAAAATCAGAACACGAACAAAAGTATTACGATTGACGATATTGTGTTACGATCATGGTTACGATATTCTATGAGTGCATCCTTCTATCTTTGTGAGTGACGATTACCGCTACGTGTGCGAGAACTTTCTTTACTTTTGTGATCCTTTGTGATAGTGACATTCCAAGTAGTGTGCTCTTTTTTTGTTGATATTTTGTGATAGTGACACTTTACTGTTAAGTGAGCGAGAAATTTTCTAACTTTGATTAATTACGTTACGATGCCGAGGAGAAGACGACTTGACTTAGGTCGTCACAGTCAATCAAACGTGCGAAGGGCTACCTCACGTGCTAACCGCACTGATGACCAGAGAGACAGATCAAGAAAATAGTCGTAAGCTGTGAACAGTATATCTGGTGGAATTTATTTCCTTGATGCTCCCGGAGGAACCGGAAAAACGTTCTTAATTCCATTGCTTTTGGTGAGGATCAGATCGCGAAATGATGTTGCTCTAGCGTTGGCTTCATCTGGAATAGCTGCGACTCTGCTAGAAGGCGGACGAACTGCGCATTCTGCCTTGAAATTACCATTAAACATGCAAATCACCGAAACACCAATTTGCAACATCGCCAAAAATAGCGCAATGGCCAAGATCCTACAGTAATGCAAATTAATTGTTTGGGATGAATGCACAATGGCCCATAAGAGGTCAAAGGAGGCGCTGAACAGAGCATTGAAAGATCTTCGTGACAACCAAAATAATTTTGGTGGGGCCATGATTCTGTTGTCAGGTTATTTTCGTCAGACTCTTTCAGTTATTCCCCGATCAACTGTTGCTGATGAACTAAATGCATGCCTAAAATCATCAAATTTGTGGCAGTACGTAAAGACACTCCAATTAATAACTAACATGCGAGTATTTTTGCAACATGATGAAACTGCAAATGTGTTTGCGAAGCAGTTGTTTGATATTGGAAATAATAAAGTTGCAATGGACACCTCGACCGGATTCACATCACAGATTCAAAAGAGGAGCTTATTCAGCGTGTTTTCCCAGATATAGCGCAAAAGTTCAATAACCATAATTGGCTGGGTGAACGAGGAATATTGTCAGCAAAAAATAAAGATGTCGAGGATCTCAATGCGACCATTCAGAATTTTCTTCCAGGACAGTTGGTTTCCTTCAAATCAGTCGACACCGTTATCAACCAGGATGACGTAGTCAACTATCCCACGGAGTTTTTAATTTCACTGGAATTGCCTGGATTACCACCTCACAATTTGCAGTTAAAAGTAGGATCAGTTGTCATCATGCTGCGTAACATTAAGTATAACCTCGACTATGCAATGGAACAAGATTGGCTGTGAAAAAGCTGATGAATAACGTCATTGAGGCAACAATCATAAAAGGAAAATACAAAGGAGAGGATGTCTTGATCCCGCGAATACCGATAATACCAACGGATTTACCATTCGATTTTAAACCCTTACAATTTCCAGTACGTCTGGCCTTTGCGATGACAATAAATAAATCGCTGTTTCCCTGTTTCGCGTTTACGAGAAAGCTTTAAATTGATTAACAAACTGTTTCATAACACTGTGTGTCTGTTAATAAAAATTTAAACCTTATTTATAAATAGCCAGTATTTAACGAAAACTCTGTGTTTTTAAGTAAGCAACATGATGTGCAATAAAACTTCATGCTTAATTAAAAAAATGCTTTTTTATTCAATACGTTTTGTTTGTTTTGAAATTAATTTATACAAAAGTTTAGGTCTTTTATTTATCGATTGAGGAAGTACGAAGTCTGCCGGGTCAGCTAGTATGTATATAAAAATGAATTGCTGTTCGTTAGTCTCACTAAAACTCGAGAACGGCTGAACGGATTTATCTTATCTTAGTCTTGAAATGTTCGAGGAGGTCTAGGGAAGGTTTAAAAGGCGAGAAAAAATCGAATAATTTCCGGGAAAACCCTTTAAACAGCCCTTTTCGATTTCCCATACAAACGTTTTCTAGAGTCAATTTGAACTTTATTGCTATTCAATAAAGTTCATATTAAATTATAATCACTCACTGTTGTCTAAGCAATTTAGGTGTGTTCCTAACGTCAAGGAGTCAATTTGCAATTTAAAGTTAAGTTTTAAAGTTCAAATTCAATCATATCTATGAAAATAGTCTTCGCGTGCGCTTTGGAGGATCTAATGTCGCGTTCCGAAAATAAACAAAAGTGAATCGCGAACGTGACAAAAAAATTTAATAAACTATTGGTAGTACTGATTTGCAATTAATTTGGTCGGCTTCGCGAAACTTAATTTTAGCTAACTTGAGTTGTAACTGTATCAGATAATTTTTTTAAGTTTGATAAATCTTAAGTTTTGTCACAAATTAAGTTTCTGAACACAACCATAATATTTGACATTAGATTTGACAACCAACTAATATGTCAATCATTCTATCGCACTTCAGAACACGGAGATTTATGGCTTAAAGGTAAACTCCAACAAAATAAATAAAAAAATCAGAAAACGGAAAAAAGTATTACGATTGACGATATTGTGTTACGATCATGGTTACGATATTCTATGAGTGCATCCTTCTATCTTTGTGAGTGACGATTACCGCTACGTGCGCGAGAACTTTCTTTACTTTTGTGATCCTTTGTGATATTGACATTCCAAGTAGTGTGTTCTTTTTTGTTGATATTTTGTGATAGTGACACTTTACTGTTAAGTTACTGTTGAGTGATTTTGACTTGATTAATTACGTTACGATGCCGAGGAGAAAACGACCTGACTTAGGTCGTCACAGTCAATCAAATATGTTGTGCTGGAGGCAAAGTAAAATTGCCATAATTGGTCCCACCACCAGATCCTTTACGCTCTTTAGTTTCTGGGATTGGAAATGATTCTAAGCACTTCTTGGCCAACATTCAGCAATATAACAACTGTTTCCAGATGACATCATTTTGCGCTACACATATTATACAGGACAATTTCATGCCCACTTTCAAGGTATTATACCAGAATATTGTGTTTCCGAAGCAGTTGTTAGATATTGGAAATAATAAAGTTGCAATGGACACCTCGACCGGATTCATCACATTACCCACAGATTTATGTCACATCACAGATTCAAAAGAGGAGCTTGATTAGCGTGTTTTCCCAGATATAGCGCAAAAGTTCAATCATTCAGAATTTTCTTCCAGGACAGTTGGTTTCCTTCAAATCAGTCGACACCGTTATGAACCAGGATGACGTAGTCAACTATCCCACGGAGTTTTTAAATTCACTGGAATTTCCTAGATCACCACCTCACAATTTGCAGTTAAAAGTAGGATCAGTTGTCATCATGCTGCGTAACATTAAGTATAACCTCGACTATGCAATGGAACAAGACTGGATGTGAAAAAGCTGATGAATAACGTCATTGGGGCAAAAATCATAAAAGGAAAATACAAAGGAGAGGATGTCTTGATCCCGCGAATACCGATGATTGCAACGGATTTAACATTCGATTTTAAACGCTTACAATTTCCAGTACGTCTGGCCTTTGCGATGACAATAAATAAATCGCAAGGACAGTCTTTAGAAGTTTGCGGAATCAACTTGGAGTTTCCCTGTTTCGCGCATGGACAATTATACGTCACGTGTTCGCGCGTCGGAAAACCGTCTCCATTGTTTATTTACACACCACAAAACAAAACAAAAAGTATAGTTTATGAGAAAGCTTTAAATTGATTTACAAACTGTATCATAGCAGTGTGTGTCTGTTAATAAAAATTTAAACTTATAAATAGCCAGTATTTCAGGAAAACTCTGTTTTTTTAAGTAAGCAACATGATGTGTCGAAAATAATAATAAAAATTCATGCTTCATTAAAAAAATGCTTTTTTATTCAATACGTTTTGTTTGTTTTGAAATTAATTTATACAAAAGTTTAGGTATTTTATTTATCGATTGAGGCAGGCGAAGTCTGCCGGGTCAGCTAGTTTTATTTTATAAAGAAGAAATTTGTTTAAGTTTTGTAATTTTTTGTATCTTAAAGACTGATTAGTTTAGTTAGGTGCTGTTCTGGTTGATTTGGAAAAGGCCTTTGACACCGTATGGTTAGAGGGTCTTTACCTAAAACTGAGCAGGCTTGGCATAAGCAAGCCATTGTTGTATATACTTTATGATATGCTTAACGGTAGAAAGTTTGTTGTCAAAAGTGGCAATGTAACTTCTATCACAACATTCTTAATTAAAAATGGTCTTCAACAGGGAGCGGTGAATTCGCCGATTCTCTTCAGCATTTACACCAGCGATCTGATAGGTAGTCTTACAAAGGCAATTGCGTACGCCGACGATCTAATTGCGTACAGAACGGCCCGAAAGGTTGAGGTTATTAGAATTCTCTTGCAGCGTGATTTCGACAAGATTCAGCGATATTGCGACGACTGGAAACTGAAAATAAATGTCCAGAAGTCGGAGACAATTCTGTTCCGGACTCCGTTGGCTACGGCCACGAGGGATACGTGCAAGAATTGGCGCAAGATGGTCATCGTTGATCTTCACGGGCAGCCAAGTGAAGTACCTCGGTATCGTGTTAGATCAGTATTTATATTTCGACAGACATATAAATGCTGCTCTGACCAGGGCCAGAAGAGCCTTCGCTCTGACGAAACGGCTGTTTTTTAGCAGTCGGCTTGACCCCAGAGTGAAGGTAATTTGCTACATGGCCCTCATACGGCCGATGATCGTTTATGGTTGTCCTGTGTGGTTTAATGTTGCCCCTTCCCAGATGGAGAAGTTTCGGGTGTTCGAGCGGCAGTGTTTACGACGCTGTACCGGCTTATATCGAACAGCCGAATCTTCTTACGTGCATTACTATTCCAACGAGGTCCTATACAACGGGGCTCGAATCAACAGAATTGACAATTTCGTGATAAAACTCGTTCGAGGTCACATTGCAAGAGCTATGTCTTCGACCAACAATTTAATTTTCGGGCGTTCTATCCGAACGACGAGTATTTTGAGAGTGCACGCTTGAGCGGCTTCATTCCACCAAAGGCATTCCTCTTTTTAGATAGATGCGGTCTGATACAGGATAGATTGGCAGTTCCGTTAATCTACCACGTCAGACGACGAACCGTGGATAGGCGACTCCTGTACAATCGGGACGTCATGGCGCAAGGCGGAGCAGAGATCCTTCGGTTCAGTAGGGCTGTGTCCGAACGGGACCGAACTGATAGGGTGAAGCAGGAGAACCAGTTTTGGTGGCTTCAATCTGCACTTGATAGTGGGTAGTCGGGATGAGGTTTTAAGCCTTGGCCGGCTTACATATACTTGTTTTATAGTTTTAGGGTTTAGTTTTAAGTAGATTAGGCATGGTGGCACAAAAAAAATACAAAATACAAAAAAATACAAAAAATACAAAAAAAAAACAAAATAAAAAATAAATTAAAAAAAAAAAACATGGAATAAGAAAAAAAAAATGACCAAAATATGAAAAACAAAAAAATTTTAGATAGTTAGATTTGCTGCTGTGGTTGTTCTAGTTTTAAGTAGTTTATAGGTAGAATAGGTAGTTTAAGTTAGTTTTAAGTTTTATTTAAGGACCTAATTTTAAGTAGTTTTTTAAGTAAAAATAAAAAAGGATATTGATATTAGTTTTATAAATTTTCTAATGAATACAAAAATAAATAAAATTGAATTGAATTGAAGTTAAAATAGATCTTAGGGCCGAAAGGCATTAGTAGTAAGTGTTATAGTTTAACTTAGAGTGTCCGTATGGGACCAGTAAGTTAGTTGTAAGTTATGGTTAATTAGGCTAGTTTTATGAATTTTTGTCTAGCTTTAAGATAGGTTTAAGATTGAATTAATAAAAATGAATTAAAAAAAAAAAAAAAACTGATTAGTTATATCAACCTATGAAATATGTTGTACATGTTGATGTATTTTTTATTATTTATTTATTGTAGTACTTAAAAAGAAAAGAAAATACTTTCATCAATTAAATATCTGGTCACTATATACCAAAAGAGAGTCTAATAATTGTTTCGAACAATGAAGAGGACGATTTGAGTCGACAGGTGACGAGAACGAGACGCATTAACATTTAAGCGGTTACGCTAAAAAAACAAAACTTCCGTATATGGGGCACTGAAAACTAGCGTGTCAAGAACTCAAAGCCACCACATGATAATTATTGACTTCTTACTGCCGGAATTTTGCAAGCGGGGCTTGGTCAATATATGGTTTTAAAATGACGGTGCAACTATACCTACAACTCCAGCTACAATGAATATTGTAAAAAAGCGTTTTCTAGTCCCGTAATCTCCCGTTTCGGCAATTTGACCTAGAGGCAAAATCACCCAATTTAACCATCCCAGACTTCTTTGTGCCACCTTGTTTTTGTTTGAAACACATAGAGTACCTACTTACTTTTTTATTTTAAATTAAATAAATTTGATTCAAACACTGAATATTTTATAAGTGAAATGTATGTACTTCAAGTTACAAGATTGTCTAAATCAAAGCAGTAGGTTACTTTTAATTTGTTTTAATTGCAAAATTAAATGCATTGGCGCAAAATTTTAAACAACCTATTATTAAGGCCTTAGCACGATACTTGTTAACAATTTACTATATACATAGTAATCTACTAACTTTTCACTAATTTTAAACACTAAAACTAAGCTACTAGATAATGGAATTCCACAAGGATCTCCTTTATCGGTAATTTGTTTTGCAATCGCTTTCAACGAAATAAGTAACCTTATCTCTAAACACAAAGATCTAGATCACTGTATCTATGCAGACGATGTATATATATTATGTAAATACAATGACCTAGACAAAATAAAATCAGTTTTTTCTCTTTTGCTTAATGAAATCAGACATTGGTCTTTTACCTCTGGTCCTTGTCTTTCCTTAGAAAAATGTAAACTCATTCATGTCTGCAGAAAACAAAACTGTACAAACCTAGAATTAATAATTAACAACACTAGAATAGAAGTAGTTACTAATCTAAATGTCTTAGGTCTTCTCATAAACAATAGATATAACTGGAAACCTCACTGTACCAATCTTAAGAAAGCATTAGCAGCAAGGCTAAATATTATTAAATACCTTTCATCTAGTAAAAGTAATGCTCATGTAAATTCACTTTGCAAATTGTCTAAAATGCTAGTTTTAAGTAAAATTGATTATGCTTTGCCTATTTACGGCTCCTGTCCAAAGTCAACAAAGAATATAATTGCACCAACATATCACCAAGCTGCTAGGAAAAGTCTTGGGGCTTATCCAACCACTCCAATCAAAAATATTCTCGCTGAAGCTGGACTTCCAACAATAGAAGAGCGGTACCTTGAAGATATTGCAAAACTCAACGTAAAGTTCCTATTCCAAACTGGCTCAGTGGTAGACAGAGATGTCTGCAAAGTTATCTCGCACAAACGCACTAAAAGGATACCATCCGCAATACACCACGCCCTTGAGTCTAGAAATAAACTCAACTTAGCCTTAACCAAAACAGCCAAATACACAGCAGTACAACCACCATGGTCTCTCCAAAAAGAATCTGTCATTCTCGATCTACAAGAACTCCGAAAAAATAGCACTTGTAACACCGTCTTCAAGGCACGTTTCATGGATATCCAAAGTGGTCTTAAAAGTAAAGGCTGGAACTTTAAGTATACACTGACATTATAGCAAAAATCCGGGATACACTTTCAAAAGCCAAAAATAAAGTGAAGCTCATCTGGACTCCAGGTCATGCAGGAATTGTAGGCAATGAGCTCGCTGATGCTGCAGCTAATGCTGTACTTAAAGCTCCAACCTACACATTCAACACCTTTAGTCGCCTTGACCTAAAACGATACATTCATCAAGAATGTCACAATCAAAGATTGCTTGACTGGGAACACTACAAGCACCACTACAGCTTAATCAACCCCAAGAAAATTCAGCCTAAATTCCCAACCGATGTACCCAAATCTGAACTTAGAACATTCATCCGACTACGCCTTGGTCATACCGACTTCACCCACCAACACCTGCTCAAAAAAGAAGCCCCACCCACTTGCCCCAGCTGTCACAACTCTACAACCATCACCCATTTGCTTAGTCCATGTTTCTTATCAGGACAACCTCAACAACACAACTACAACTATCTTAACATTTTGGAACTTCTTAAGGAACCGAAGCAAAGCAATATTTCAAAACTAAAAGATATATTCAATAACCTTAAAATTTCTATTTAACTTAATTTTTAAAACTAGAGCCGAAAGCCTTTGCTGCTGTTTGCTCTTAGCCTATATATTAATAGCAATTTTTTTTCAATTGTATATTGATATTTTAATAAATAAATAAATAAATAAAATAAACACTTTTTATTGTTTTGCTAACTAGTATCATGCTAAAACCATTTTATTAAAAAAAAAAACATGAACACATCTAAAAATAATGACAGATTGTGGAGCAAACAAAACAAACATACCTTAATATCATACTAAAAATGATTTAACATCGTACTAAATCGTCTAAAATTTTGCGCCTTTTGTCACATTTGAGAAAAATGACATATGTCATACAGATTTAGTATGATACTAAAAAGATAAAGTAGCCATTTGGTGATTTTAACTTTAGTAAAATGTTAAGAAGATAGTACGATACTAAACTCGTTTAAAATTATCAAAATCCTTTTTTTAACCTAGTATCATACTAAAAATGATTTAACATCGTACTAAATCGTCTAAAATTTTGCGCCATTCAAATTAAAGTCAAGTTAATTATTTTCTTTTTAAAATATTTATTTTATTATATTAAAAAATTAATACTTTAGTGTTCTTTTGCTTTAGTAATATTCGCCATTAGTTTTTGTGTGTTTGTTTCCTTTAACTTCTGTTTTATTTTTTGAGAAAAACATTTGTTCTTAAATTATATAGCTTTAAATTCAAGGCCCGGATATTGTTAAAATGTAAATAGACTGTATTTAAACAAAATTTCATTTAAAAATAATTCAAGCCATATTTAAAATAAAAGTGTTCCTTTTTAATTATATTTCTTTTAATTTTAAAATAAATAAAGCTCAAATTAGCGCTAAAAATACAAAACCAAATTGTCTGATATTTTTGAAAGGTATTTCACATTGAACACACTAAGCGCTTAGTTTAAATCACTTATAATTATATTTATTCAAGTAAAGGTTATAATAGGAACTTACCTCTTTTCTACAAATAAGCAATATCATCTTAATTTAATCACTGAACAAAACTATTTATGCTTTAGTATAGGCAACGGTGGCATAGACGAATCCCAGAGAAAAATATGGTACACAGCTAAAGTGAATCCTAAACCTCCTACGCCACCAAGATAAATTGCCAACGTTATTAAGCGGAAAAGCTTCGATTGGAAGAAATCTTCGTTTTTATTTTCTTCTTCCTCCTTTACTTCTGAAGTGGCTTTTTTATCATTTTGTGTCAAAAACCCTTTCTTACTCATTTCGTCAAAATTGAGTTAGATTTTGTCGTTAAGTTTTAAATGGATTGATGGAAAGGAATGCTTTTGTTGAGTTGAGTTGAGTTGATGTCGAATGTCAAAAGACAACTAATTTGAATTCGAAAACATATTCATTGAATATAAAAATTCTGATCATTTGTACATTTTTCCATAGCATACAAAAGAATTCGATTCATTAAATATAATCGGATTTCAGTTATAAAACAAAACATAAATTGTAAAGGTTCTTCTAATGTCATTGTCAGTGGTTTGCAAGGGATTATTGTGTTTCCGCTTTGCTTTTGTTCTATGATGTTGTTTTACCACCATAATATACATAAGTAAAAGTGGTGGCCATTTTATAGCATATGTACATATACATTATGTTGTACATATTTATTGATCAATGTAAAAACTATACCTAGCTAAATTTATATTAGTATCTATAAAACTATATGTACATACTAACAAAAAAAAACTGTACAAAAACGTAAACTAAGTTTTTTTAATATGCTTCATGACCGTTAACTATGGGAACTGGTGGCATTGTTGAATCCCAGAAGAACAAGTGGTACAATGCGAATAAAAACCCAATTCCACTGACCAAACAGACATACATTATCACTGTTAAAAGTCGAAAAAATTTTGAATCATAAAATGATTCATTCGTCGTTGTCGGGGGGACAAACTTCTCTGATTCTTTGACCTTGCCTGACAAAAGACCGGATGTTCCGGTTTCGACATCAGTACTCGAAGACATGATGTTAGGATGGGTATGTTTGATTTTGATATGTTATTTATCTAAATTCTTTAGATAAATATTGGGGATTTTTGAACTGTAACTCAACAAATTTCTCGAAAATTTGGCGTGAAATCGGACAAGTCTTTCTTGTGTGTTGACCGTTCGGAATGGACTGAATTTTTTTCTTTTAATGTTTAATGTGAATGTTCATGGCGATTTTACCTTCAACGTCGATTGAGTTAGCTTTATGTATAAATGTATGTACATATAAAAAGAATTTCATTTACTTTTGCTTGTTGGTGCAATACTTACAACTTATAAATACTTACATGGAATTTGCGAACAATACCCAAACCTAGTGACGTTTAAATTATTCTTTCATTTCCTTTTGCTTTTGGGTTGTAATCGTAGTAGGTATGTATGTTCATACATACATACATATATATTATGAGAGAAAAAGCATAAATAAAAACAAAATTTTAAGCAGGGTATCGGTAGTATCAATAGAAAATAGTGAAAAATATCTTGATATAAGATTATTACATACATACTAACATATGTATGTATACATATAACAAATAAATAAATTAGGTGGCGCAACAGTCCTTAGAGAACCAGGGCCCAGTGACTTACATACAACTCTCACCCATTCCTGTGTGCGAGTAATGTAGTCAGGGATGGAGGGGACCTACAGTTTTAAGCCGAATCTGAACGGCTAATTTGAGAAAGCACTTTTCATGACAAGAATTACTCTTGGGGGATTTGTCAATGAAAAAAACTTTAGATGGCACAGGGAGGGATTGAACCCAAGACCTCTGGCATGACAGTTTAAGGCAATGACAACAATTGGCAGTTATTTTGAAACACTTGTAAGGTGTAATCATCCCACAACCGAGATGCAAGCCCATAGCGAAAATAAGAATAATAGAGAAAGAAGAATAGGAAAATACCATGATGACAGATCGTCATGTGGTAATGATGAATTATTAATAATAAGGTTATCTATAATAAAAAGAAGTACTTATTCAGAAGTACTTATTCAGATTTGAAAAATAAGGAGAAAAGGCATATTTTGAATAATAGACATTTAATGTCGTTTCTCTTTATTACAGGTAAATAAAATAAATGTTATAGTATTTTTAAGATAAATAAAATTTAAAAAACTCTTTATTACAGGAGAAACTCAATAGTGTCTTTATTTTAGTGCCACCTAAACAAATTTATTGAATATAATCTTATACACTCATAAGCTGTAATGAATGTGTGCGAAAAATATTGACATAAATCTGTCAATCTGTTATGTTAGCTCAGAAAAGCAATAAAATAAAGAAAATAATTAAGAAGCAATAAACACACGGAAAGCGTAATCGGTTAATATCGAGTGGGTTCACATCAGGAAAGTTAACAACTGAACAGATTTTTACTTTTAGCAGACATATTACCTGTTTATAGACTTCAAACCTGCCTTTGATAGCTTAGCCAGGGTAGAACGGTATTAAACCATTAGATTATTCGGCATCGCAAATATTCTGATAATTATCATCATCATATATTGGCCATGAATAACATTTCAAGCCAAACATTGCTATTCAGGCCCTTCGACTAGCTGGCCTGCCTTCTCTTAAACCTGGCGTTGGAGAAAGCAATCCGAAACATCTACCAGAGGGACAATCATGAACTAGACCACACTGCACAACTTAGATTACATTGATATCCTTGGTAGAAGCTAACAAGCTTTAAGGACGATTAAAAACATAGAAGAATTAAGTATTTTTCATTGTGCTTTATTTATATTAATTAATTGGTTTTTCTTCAACAATCCGTCGAAATCCTGTATTTCCGCCTGGGGATGTTGTTTAGTTATACAGGGTTATCCATTTTGCGATTTCAAAAGTAAACGTAAATAAACCACATATACATAAAATACTAGCGGCCCGGTACATGCTTCGCTACGTATAAGGCATAGTTATAAAAAAAAATTATTATTAAGTTCATTTATTCAAACAAAAAAATATTTTAAATTGCTAGCTATTTAAAAGTCCAAATGATATATTATTTATATTATATTTATCAGCAAAGAGTAAAAACTAAAAAATAAAAAAGAATTGGGTACTCTTACTATGGTGGGTCTATATGGGTTAGTCTAAAACAGTTGGATAAACAATATTTTTTGTTTTTGCATTTTGAGCATGAATAAATAAACAGGTGGGGGTACCGACTCTGGAACAGGCAACATAAAGTTGGCCATGTGAAAAACATGATTCCTCCAAATTGACACCATAAACGTCAAGTGTTTGCCTTGGGCCTTTTTGATGCCTCATCTTGATTCATAGCACTGTCAATTGATTTATATGTCTTGACTACACCTGGCAGTTTCGCTTGAATTTGAAAATTAATGGCATTGATATGAATATTCTTCGGTGCAACCAATAATGATTTCTGTAATTCTGAAGAATATTCGGAAAAACACATTCAATCAACTCATCAATAGATTACGCAATTGTACAAAAATTGTTAAGTAAAGTGATCAATCCGTTGGTTCTGTCGATTGGTATTTTGCCATCACCAATTTCTAACAATTGTTTTGAAAACTCATGGCAGTTGCATCATTATGTAGGTGTATACGCATATTAATGTTCAGTATCAATTTTCTTACATGTCCCAAAGAACTGATTACTCCAAACAGGCGTTTATTTCATCAGCAGGAATTGATCGAGGAATGACAGGCAATGTTTGACGAAAGTCCCCTGACAGCTATATCAGAGCACCACCAAAAAGCTGTTGATTACTGCGTAAATCTTGCATTGTTCGATTAAATGCTTCTATTGAATTTTTATTCGCCATTGTGCACTCATCCCATAAAATAATTGACGTAAATCGCAGAACTTTTGCCATAGCAGAATTTCCCGAAATATTGCAAGTTAGAGTTTCAATCACCTGTACATGCAATGACAATTTTAATGCAGAGTGTGCGGTCCGACCACCTTCTAATAATGTAGCAGCAATTCCCGAAGATGCAAGTGCCAATGCAATTTTCTGTTCCGATCGAATAGTCGCTAAAATCAATGGTACAACGAAAGTTTTGCCTGTACTAACAGGTGCACCCAAGAAATATAATCCACCTGCGTTATTGGAAACGGCTTGCATGATTGTGTCATATACATGTTTTTTTTTGAATTTGGAATCTCTAATAATTTTAGTAGCACCAAAAGAAGTCATTTGAAAAGCCGAATTGTATTGTTGAATATTACTCAAAAACTGCTTCGACGTTTGAGATGTCCCAAAAATAAAAGAATACAATGGTTTGGGCGGAGTTTCTAATGTTGGCAATCTCACATTAGCACATTAGCACAACACATGCCGGGCTTTCACCTTGAAAGTTAGCCGCATCACAATGTGGACATATTGCGTCCATCATTCCAATGTATCCGTACATACTATAATCAATCTAACTATTGTAATTAAAAGCAGCACGCATCATTTCATCCAAAACAGCACGATGTATTCGTGTTCCCTGTGCAAGACCAAGTACAGGTACAGGGTCAACAGATCTATTCTGTGGAGTACGTTCACGCTGCGATGCATTAGCTTGTGCGCGTTCATCTGTAGTCTGAGATCGTCTTAATAATGCCACTTGATTTGCATTACGCGTTCGCCGGCCTATGTTTGGTCGTCTTGCTGGTGGCATTTTACCTTCACTCAACAACTCAACAATATTTTCACTTTTTTATCTTCTATTGTTTTGCCAAAGGTTCAAATTGGCTTTTAAGTATTAGTACAAATTGTTTGTATATGGGAGTATAGAAAGATTTTGATTTAACACCTTTTCAAGATTTTTTTTTTCAAATTTTCTCTACGTACAAACCTTCTCTGGACTTCCACGAATAATTCAAGACCAAAATTATCCAAATCGGTAAAGGCATTGTTGAGTTATAACATTACAACGAAGAGTGGCATTGATTTATATATATGTATATAGATTTGTTTCATGATATTTATTTTTTGAACGTTGACATTATGTGTGAAACACTTCATCATTTAAATGACCACCACGCGCATTGTTCCAAGCATCGATTCTTTTGAGGTAATTTTCGGCCACTTTTTGACACGTATTGGGCGGTATCCCAGCCATAACTTGACAAACGTTGGTTTTTAAGTGCTCAAGAGTTAAAGGTTTATCTGCATAAACACTGTCTTTCGCGTAGTCCCACAAAAAAAAGTCCAGCGGTGTCAAATCGCATGATCTTGGTGGCCAGTTGATATCGCCACGCCGAGAGATTACGCGGCCAGGAAATGTCTCTTGCAATAAAGCCATATTCGCTCGAGTTGTGTGGCATGTGGCATTGTCTTGTTGAAACCACATATTCAGTCGTAATCGTATTATTCGTAATCTTCAATAGCAGGCAAACAAAAATCGGTTATCATATGACCATAAAGCTCCAAATTGACGGTGACAGTCGTTTTCGAAGAAGAAAAGTCCACTCACACCTCCGGACCGAAGAGCGCATCAAACATTGACTTTTTGTGGATGTAATGGCCTCTCCAATTACTTGAGGGTTCTCAGTACTCCAAATAAGACAATTTTGTTTATTAAAATATCTAACGAGTGAGAAATGTGCTTCGTCGCTGAAGAAAATTTTGTTCGAAAAATAGCCGTCCACCGCCTGTTATTTAAACACCCATTCGACGTATCTACGACGTTTTGAATGGTCAGCTGACTTCAGTTGTTGTGTGACTTTATAGGAATGACGGTGTAGATCCAAGTGCAAAATTTGCCATAATGTGCTGTAAGTAAGTCCTAATTCCTGAAAAAGATGATGAATCGACGTCTTTGGCAACACTTTCACTTACAGCAGCGATATTTTCAGTGGTACAAGCGAAACGATGATGCATAAGCCTTACAATATCTGCAATCAATTGCTTGCGTAGTTGGACGATTATGTAATCCATAATCTCCTCTTGAAGAACGATATGTGACTGTTGCAGAATCACCATTTTTTGTAGTAGGTTTTAACAATTTGTATGCGTTGTGCGATAGTCAAGCGATCCATTTTCGTAAATGTCAAACTTTAAACTGAAAAAAAAATAGTTTAACAACCTAGTTTGACAGATGTCGAATTCCAGCCCTATACTTTTGAAACCGCAAACTGGCTATCCCGTTACTTTCAAATACGGTCGAGCCCGGATGACTTTTAGTTTTCTTCTAGAACAAGCTTTCACCCAACGCACTTTTGGATAAGTACAAATATGTCCAAATTGAGTAAAGGTAGATTTTTCAAAAATTTTGAATTTCCGACCTAGTGTATACAGTCAGAAAAGTTTTCCGAATTGTTCAATATATCGGATTAATTCAAATTAAAATCTTCGAAAGAAAAATATTGTATTATATGCACACGTGTTTGTATGTTGGAAATGTACTTACAACCACGCTCAAATTATACTAATTTTAGTCATAGTATATTACCTCCTATAATTTCAATATTTATGTTGACGACTACGTGATTTAAAATGTTTATTTGACTTTAAATTCAAAATCAAGGTGAGCATAAAATATGTATTTGCAGTTTTATGTGCATATTAGGGTGGTTACAATGTTTGGTTTTTGTAAATTTCGATACACAATATTCTAAGTTAATGTCATTCAGCCTAACGATTTTTAAACATTTATGGACCTTTGGCAGCCTATATTCGATTCTGGTCGCCCCCTTAGTTTTTCGTCCCTTTTATTGAAAATTGAACCAAGGACTTCTTAAAATTCACCTAATTTGATTTATTGATCAATTGTTCTTCTGGTAGTCATTACTGTGAAAATAGAGACTTTGGGCCATGAGATTCGTGTGAAGCTTGTTTCTCAATTGTTAATTTAGTTTTACTTGTTTCGTACCCAAGATGAACTACTCGTAGAAAAAAATTCAGCTAGGTTCTACAAATCAAGTGAGATTACTAAATCTAAAAAACAAATAAATTTGTTTTCAGTATTCCACATTTTGACAAACTTTTAAACATTTCTCCAACTAATTGTTTAAAGTGCCATTTTACAACTTAAGTATTTATTATTATTATTTTTATAATTTTATTCAAATATAAATAAATTAAATTGTCAATAATTAAAACTAGATAAAGCGATAGCTACCAGGACTTTTCGCTATGTAACTTAAGTAAAATTTAAAACAAGGGAAAGAATCGTAACCTTAAACAAAAAAAAGTATATCAAAACTTGACTATTCTTCACATTTTCGCAAGCGGTTATTTATTTGGTTGTATGAATTATTTTTGTATTATAAAGTTATTTCTATGAAAATTGTCTAAAATACTTTGTAATAAAATGCAAATTGACATTATAATTTTTAATATACATACACCCTTACGAAGGAAAAAACGGTCTCGTATTTGTTTTAACTTTGTAAGTACTCATAACATAGCTTAGCTCAGTCCAACTTTCAAACTGAGAGCCATTTATAATGAACCGTAATACATTTAAATACTTATATCATATATTAGAAGGAATATCTCAAACATTTATGGCTAACGCACAATTGTTTTCGCCAAATTTTAAAACATATCATTTCATGAAAAATGTTTAAGAATCTACTGCAAAGGATATTTGCCTGCGAATACTATTGCAATTAAAAGTGTTTTGGGAAGAGTTTTGAAAAATAATAAAATAATAATTGTAATTGTAAGAAATACCATATACAATTGGCAAACTAAAAAAAAAGGAAATAATTACTGAAAATCACTGAAGAATTTGCGATGGTTTTGTCTTAAAAAATACGACGGTATTATTCTTTTAGAAGAGTTCTTCTATCGGTTGAAATAGTTTCAGTCTTCTAAAACATGGTCGTTTACAACCTCACCTTACTAAAAGATTCGTGATGTGATTAAAAGTATTAAATACCATTTTTGCGTTTTTGAACACAAGACATATGTAGGTATCCTTTTTTTAGACCCTGGAGCTCCTAATCTGTCTTTTAAGCTCATCCACAGATATATCACTGTTTTAAGACAAAGAGCTTTGATGGGCTTTATTTTATTGATAGTTTTATTTCTACAACTTTTTGGAATCTTGCGTGAATTCCTATACTTGTATGGCATGTCGGAGCATCAGAGCTTTGAGTTCCGTCTTAGTACATACACAACACATATCTTTTCACAACTTCAGATGCTGAATAAACTAGCCCCAATTCATAGTGCTTCCGCCACCAACTATCATCTATGTAAGTATTTGAAATCAAATTTAGAGTTGTCTTGGTCGTCTGAAATTATTTTTCTTAATTCAATCTGAACAAATTAACCTTCATTTTTTGAACATGAAGGTATTCATTTAGATTATATTCTAATTTGCACGTGGGAAGAGTTTGATGATTAGTATATTTTTTGACTAATTTCTCAAACCAATATTTTGGACAAATTTTACTATTATTACAAACAAGGAATAGATAGCAACAAAATAATCCTCTTAGTTTGGTTAAACATTTATTAATTGTTAAATTAAATGAAAGCCTCCGTTTCTATTATTCTTACCATCACTGAACATTAATATGTACACAATTTAAGATAGGAAAGTGTTAAAGAAAAAGAAAGAAATGAAAAAGTGAAAAATATACATATCCAAGAAAACCTAAGCAGTTAAGGACCACCCTACTATGAATTATACATAAATATACGATATGAATATTTATATTTTCATATGAAACTTAGCAGTTTGCAAAAATACGAGGAAACTATGATTCTTTACCGCATGCTATGCATTTGCGCATTATTTTATTCCTTATTGTTTCGTAAAGCATTGATTTTGGATTTAATTTCTAGCCATAACAAAATTAAATAAACCATATATGAGGTACTTTTGTGAGGGTATAAAAATGATTGACACTTCTAGTTATTTGCATTAATTTATAAACATTCTACCAGTGTCTTTCAAAAAAAAAAAAAAATATTTCACAACCATTTGAAATAAATAATAATATTTGAACAACTAAAATGACTGAAGAAAAAGAACAATCTAAAGAAAATGGAAAGGAGCCTGAAGCGAAGAAACAAGACTTCTTCGACACAAAACTTTTCAAACTTATAACGCTTGGAATATACCTTGGAGGAGTTGGAGGCCTTGGCTTCACTTTGGCCCTATACTATTTATTTATATGGGAATCCAAAATGCCAGAATTACCAATTTTAAAGAAAATGGGAAGTCCTGTTTGATTTAAAAGAAAGTGTTATACAAAACTCCAAAAGTATTATTCGACCCTGTTAAGATTCCGCCAAGCAAGCCAAGCCGTTGGTCGTTTGTTTTTGTGTAAGAAAAAAACTTGTATTTGTACGTTTAAGATACCGTTATTTAAAATGATTTTAACTTCGTTTGAAATGTCAGTATTATAACGTTATTGTAATGATTCAGTGATAGGGTTGGACACAATAAGTACAACATAGAATCTATGTATTAATAAGTAACCATTTTTTAATCTTTGCACATAACAATATGAATATTTATTCACATTTAATCTAATACTTATATTATTATATTATATACCTTTATTACGCATATACATAATTACATATATTAAATAATTACTAATATGTTAAATTAATTATTAATAACGCAAACTACTTCAATAAGATATTAGAACTAACCATATAAAGAAAATAAATGTACTGAATAAAACTTACATTACAATATGTGTTACAGCTTTAATGTCTCTTTAATTTGCTGGCTGATTTGTGTCTATGGTAACAGGAAATCGTAAGTATATTTCCGGCATTGTAGAATCAAAGAAAAACAGATAATAAAATGATAATACCATTCCCATACCACTCACACCTCCTAAATATAAAATTAATGTGATCCATCGAAACAACTTCGAATCGAAAAATAATTGTTTTTCTGGGTTTGGTTCGTTATTTTCCGAAGGATTTTGTTTTGGTTGAGTATCAGCCATTTTAGAATCAGCTTTTAAATGGATCAACAAAGGAAATGAGCATACGCTTTTATACTACGGCCAATAATTAAAATTGACACTGAACTATTCATATTGAATGGAAGATTTGCATTAATTATCAGGTAATGCTGACACAAGCCGTTGCTGGACAAGATGAAAATTAAGTCGATCGACGTATGCACACAATTACTATTTCAATTTTTTAAAATTCAGTTAATTGCAATTTTATAAACCATTCATTTTGCGACTGTTAATTTAATGAGTTTCAAAAAAATATTCTTTATAAGAGTAACCTTCACTTGGTTTAGAAAAAAATAAAATAATATATTTGCAAACGCATTTTGGACACATATGGCCAAAGATTCCAAAACGGTTTCATTTCTTATATAAATTTAGCATCGTATATTTAATAGGACCTGCAGTTTTATGCCGAATGCGAACGGATTATTTAAGAAAGCACTTTTCATGACAAAAGTTAAAGTCAATTAATTGCAAAAGACAGTACCTGTGAAAATAGCTTAAGGTGACACAAGCAGTAAGTACCTACTAAGAGTAATAAACTCCTCTAGAAGGCAAATCGCTTGGTGGACGACAGGTCGAACTTACTCAAACCCTTTCATAAAATTTAGATTCCAAATCGCTTGAATTTGATATTTCTCCTTTGAGAAATAAGCAAAAACAGGTGCGAGATTCAAAGCCAAGTCAAAATCACGATTTTGTGATTTTGAAATTCACATTACCTCTGATGATTTTTCCGTTGGCAAACAAACAGATCCGGATACCTCGGATGTTTTGCCGAACGTGGCCAATAAAATGTCATTCCTCAAAAAACACAAATGTCATCGCAATCAGCTGTTTAGTATTCTACTTTGTGTAATTTATTGTGTTTATTTTTATCATTTGAATTTCACAAATATTTATTTTTCAACTAATATTTTGCTTAAGCTTTGAAATAATCGAGATGTCAACTTTAATTCGGTTTTCTGGCAAAAGGATTGCTCAACCATTTAAATCAGTAATATGTTCGTCAAGACTGATATCACAAGACCAGAAGAACCCTCTTGAAACAAATAAAAATGATAATCCTCAGCACTACGATATAATTATTGCCGGTGGTGGTCTTGTCGGCACTGCTCTTGCTTGTGGCATTGGTAATTTTATAATTAAAATATGACTATCATGTAATAAACTAAGTGTTTTAATAAACTTACTTCTGTCTTTTAGCAAAAAATAAAGTTCTTTCGGAAAAACGTGTTCTTCTGCTTGAAGGTGCTCCACCATTCAAAGGATTCACTGGTGGCCAGTACGGAAACCGTGTATCAGCTATTAATAATGGTTCTATTGAACTTTTCAAATCTATTGGAGCCTGGAATAGGATATCGTCTGTACGTTACAAGCCTGTTAAGCAAATGCAAGTAGGTTTTCTTTAAAGATATATTAGCGGAATATTTAAACAGTTAAATATATGTAATATATATACTCGTTTAATCATTTAAGGTTTGGGATGCCAGCTCCGATGCTCTGATCTCATTTAATCATGATAACTTCTCAGAAGACGTAGCTTGTATTATTGAAAATGATTTAATGCTAGACGCTATATATGGCCAACTAGAATCAGCCCAAAATGTAACTGTTTTGAACAAGTCAATGGTTAGCAGTGTTGACCTGCGAATGGGTGGTAATACAAAGAACGTTGTTTGTCTAAAAAATGGTGATTCAATGAGCTGTGATTTACTGGTATGTAGCATTTCATATTTTTTTTTTGATCCCTTAAAAATAGAAAAAAATATGACATTTCAATTTACCAAATACCTATATTAATTAAAAAAAAAGTCTTAATAGTGTTAGTTCAACAACGCATACCGTAATAGAACATTTAATTTATACCTTAACTTAGGATATAATTTATTTGATTGTAAAATATTTATGGATCTCTTTTAAATAAAAAATGATTTTAGAAGGACCATTTCAGTCATTAAAAAGTAATTAGTCTTTTAGTTTATTCATATTGATTAAAAACTATGACCTTAACGAAGATTACACTAAGGCTGCTTACGGGCATGAAAATCTTTTTCGACTTGATTGATATTCAGCTTCCCCACTTCCTGTTTATCACTATTTCTAAATGTATTTTCAAAAAGTAAATCAGTGATGTGAAATCATGTCATCAATAATTTCAGAAACTTTTTCTTTTTGTGTATATTATTAGCCGGTGTTAGCGCAATAGGAATGACGTTGGTGGAGCTTAAGATTGGTACAAAAGAAATGTATTTTATAACTGTGCTTTTCTACTTAACAAAACTGGGCGATTTTACTACACAAAGGGGTGTCAGTAGAGGTACGCCACAAGGTGGTGTCCTATCCCCTCTCCTCTGGAACTTAGTAATAAATGAATTACTAATTACTCTAGAAAGAGAGGGATACAGAGTGTTTGCCTATGCGGACGATGTTGCTATTGCGGTAACGGGTAAACACCCCAATATACTAAAGGACCTCTTACAAAACGCTTTAAATAAGCTCACCAGATGGGCTAATCGGTGTGGACTAGGCGTTAACCCACAAAAAACCGACCTTGTCCTCTTCACAAGGAAAAACAAAGTCCCACACATTGACCCTCCCCTCATAAACGGTGTACCACTTAAATTCTCTGATCAAGCAAAATACTTGGGTCTCATTTTAGATAAGAAATTAAGTTGGAAACCTAATATTCAAGAGAGAATAAACAAGGCCACAGTAGCCCTGTTCTCCTGTAAAAAGGCCATTGGTAATAAATGGGGCCTACAGCCCCGTATTACACACTGGCTATACATCTCGGTAATAAGACCGATCCTTACTTATGGAGTAGCGGTATGGTGGACGGCGCTAGATACAGCGACAAATCGCGATAAACTCAGCAAAGTCCAACGAACAGCCTGCCTGTGTATGGGAGGAGCACTTCGCTCCACCCCCTCCGCCTCACTAGATGTTCTGTTCCATCTAATACCGCTGGACATTTTCAGCAAGCAAACGGCCGCTAACACTGCCATACGGCTTCAAGCCTCCTCTCTGTGGATCAATAATGGAATTGGCCACACCACTATTTTGAACTCGTTCAGAACTATAAACAGTAATATTGACTACACCATACCCCATCCTCAGTTTAATAACTATAGCTTCAAAGTGACTATACCTCCCAGGTCTTCTTGGGAGAATACATCATTTTTGAATGATGGTCCTATAAACTTCTATACAGACGGATCAAAAACGGAGGATGGGGTTGGTGGAGGCGTATACTCAGATAGACTAAACTTAAGTCTCTCCTTTCGTCTACCCGATCATTGTAGCGTGTTCCAAGCTGAAATCCTGGCTATAAAAGAAGTCCTATCCTGGCTTAGAGAAAACGTTATATCTAATGATATACGCATCTTCTCGGATAGCCAAGCCGCGTTAAAGTCCCTAGACTCTGTCTCCACAAACTCACTAACAGCCCTAAATTGTCGATCATCTCTTACGGAGATGGCTACACAGTTCAACATTCACCTTCTCTGGGTGCCGGGCCATAGAGGAAATTCCAGGAAATTGCAAAGCTGACGAACTTGCAAAAAGCGGAACAACTTTACCTCTGCTGGCTCATAATGCTAACATAGGTATCCCTCTAGCTACATGTAAACTTATGCTAAAGCAAGATACCATAGAGAAAACAAACCTCAGGTGGAATAACACCACCACCTGTGTCGCAACAAAACTAATTTGGCCTATTCTTAGTGCCAGGCGCTCAAAACAATTAATCTCTCTGAGTAGATTGCACATTAGCTACGTTATAGGTGTCCTGACTGGGCACTGCTTAATAGGAAGGCATGCTATTCGACTTGGAGCCCCTGCAAATGATTTTTGTAGGAGTTGCTTGGACGAAGAAGAAGAGGAGACAATCTCTCATCTTCTGTGCACATGCCCTGACTTATCACACAGACGTAGAATCCACCTTGGAGACTACTACTTTAACGATACCAGCGATCTAAAAAATTCAGACATTACTTGTCTCCTACGCTTCATTCGAAGCTCCAATTGGTTCAACGAGTTAAGCTGATTAACTGATCCATGTGGTATCACAATGGACCATACTTTGGTCTAAGTGTGTTGGATGCCCCAACCAACAGCCACTTTAACCTAACCTTAACCTAACCTACTTAACATACAAAATTATAAATTTATTTGGGAAGCTATGAGCTTTTGTGCCAACGTTAAGCTGAATTATTTTCAAAAACCCCACTTATAAAATCAATACTTTACAATTTTAACGTACTATACTAACCGCCACCTTTTTTTGTCAAGGAACAACCAAAAAATATTTTATTTTCCAAAATATCTATAAAATGGGTATAATTCAAAATCCAAATTCTTTTTTTATTTGGTCACTTCTACAAATTGGAATAAAATCTTGTCACATCCTTTATAGACTGCTTAAGAAGATGTGTATCTGTATTTGTCTAGAATTGGCTGAATTGACTTCAGCACGTTCTTCTCTGTAATGAATATTTTTTGCTGAAAGAGTTGTAACACAATGTATGTATGTATCTTAAACTTATTTTAAATATATAAATAAATAATATTATGGGTTGAATACAATACAATGATTTTGATGGAAACAACTAATGAAATTTCTTTTTGCAATTTATTAATTTTCAATTAAAAGTAAAACTGAGATTTTTGTTCTAAATTTTTTTTAATGTTACCTAGCTCTTCTGAGACATTAATGGATTTTATGTCAATTATTTCAACTAGTTTTTCAATTTTCTCAGACAAATCCTTTAATTGGACTTTTATGCACTGAATCTCTTGTTTCAGTGGTTTAATATTGTCATTTTGGGGTTTGAAATCGGTTGATGAGCTAAAATTTTCATATAATTTTAATTGACTTGGTACATTTGTTGCTGACCGAGGGCGCAGTATGCACAAGTTATCTGCTCTCTGATTTTTGTTGAATTCACGACTTTGCATGGATTTGTTAAAAAACATACAATTATTCTCGTATTTTTTCTGCTTGAGACTCTGGTTGCGATCTCTTCTCTCCGCAACCATCTTATAGATGTTTATTTTCAATTCCTCTGGCAACTGTTTGTCTCTTGGGTCATTGGGGCGCATGACAAATTGCAATTGGTTTCTTGACGCACGAAGTAAAGAGCTGCGTTTGCATAGAGCCAACAATCGTCTTGGAGAGTTCCGAAGAAGGCGTGAAAAGAGTAAGCATTCTAAACGTGACACCAACTCCGCTTGTCGAACTAGTCTATCTAATGTTGCTGAAACTTGCAGACCCTTTACAAACAAAATCGATTTTATTTTTGAATATTTTCTGGTTTAAAATCAATTTCTTACTTGTATATCATTTACCGCCAACCCAACCATTAAATTAGTTAATATAACGGTCACTAGTAATACAAATGATAGAAATAGAATATGCGCAGTTACAGGGTATTTAATTGGAATATCTCCGTAAAAAATATCCTCAAACTCAAGTTCGCCGGACATCATTGTGATAGCTTTTAGTAGGGACCTAAAATAAAAAGTAGATTCATCTTTTTTAAGGAAAAAAATGTTGTGTTGTTTTATACCTACCAGGCTATATTTATAAAAGCAGGATAATCTGTAAACAGGACGCAAAAACTCAGTCCAAACGCAATTAACAAGCAGCAGTAAGCTAGTAAAAATTTTCCAAAGTTCATAGAAACTGGAAAGACGATAAAATAAAAATATATACATATTAACAACTATGGTACATACCCTTTGTGAACATTTGAATGTAAAGACCAAAAATAGGAAACCGACCGACCAACATCATTAATTCCAGCCAAACAAGAAACATAACAATTGCAGCGACATGATGTTGCCATTCGGGTACTGCAAACAAATCTTTAGCAACCAAGAGAGCAGGTGTCTACAGAGCCAGGCCATAAGCAAAATTTCATTGAACGAAAAGACAACCATATGATTTCTTACCACGCATAGAAACACTCCAAAAATGATAGTCCACTGCAACCAGTTTTCCCAATATTTTGCATAGCCCGTCAAACCATGTGCCATCTAAATATTTGTTTTGTTACCAATAACACTAACTCTGTTTCCTTTCATACCTGAAAAAGCTCCTTAACTAACAGCAACAGATTTAAAACCACCACAAAGTAGCCGGTAGATGATATATAATTTGCTGCCGTGCAGGTGGTACCCTTTTCGCAGTTTCTAACGTATACTCCAAATACATAAATTGTAAACATTAAGACGTATACTGTGTGGTATAGGAGGCTCATGAGGAAGAATTTTCGTATTCGTCTCCATTTTAAAAATAAGAATGTTTCGCATAGTGGATGTATCAGAATACGCTTCTGGCCAACTTCAATGAAGGACATAAGAAGCTCCGTCTCGCCTCTTTCCAGAGTTGGCAATGGAACCAAGTGTCGAAAGTCAAGTTTTATTTCGCAATCGACATCTCCTATTTCATGATCGTTGACCTTAATCGATGCGTCCAAATTGGCAATGAGTTTAGGCACCACATCAGGAGTTCGCCGTACAATAAATGATAATGCCGAAACATTCCCATCAGTTCTTGCCGTTACATCTGCTCCATTTTCTGTAAAAGTCAAAGGCCATAATTGTTTTAATATGTTTGTATGCACTATTTATAAAACTAAAAATAGTGCCCGGTGAAGAAAAGATTATAAGAAACATAAAAAGAGGTGAAAGAAACATTCTTGTTGGCCATTACACTTTTTTTTTAAATTGGTTGCTTTAAAGAGTTGCTAACAACTTACTGGAAACAAAGTGTCACAAGTTATTTTAAGTTGCCATTGCTTCTTCCTGACATCCTAAATGTTCAGTAATGCGAATAAATCTAAGAGCTCAAAGTCTGATTTATCCCTGATTTTAGCTACTGACAAAGAGGGTTTCGAGGCGTTAGTGAATAAATAATTCTGTCCCGTAGGACGATATATCCCTTAAATAATGCCCGACATACTTTCACCATGTTTGATATTCCAAAATCCTTTGGCAAATTTAGCGTCGATTTTGTGTTTTTCCTAAGATATCAAGAATTTTTATTGCTTTAACTTGGTCTTTGTCTGTTACTTTTATGAGATAGTATATGTGTAACGGTGGAATTATCAGTATGGCTTTGAGAGTGTATAAGTCATAGGTATTATTTGGCAGTAGGCCCAAGAGAACTTTAGTAAACTCAAGAAATGCTAAAAACAAATTAAAAATTCTTAAGAAATTGCTTGAAGTTGCTTAATAGGCAACGCAATGTTCCTCAGTTGCTAACATGTTGCCATCCCTTAGTTAAATCCGACCAATTTAAAGTTGCTGCAAACTTAGGTTTCTAGTGCTAAAAATCCGAATTGACCCTAGCCGACGCAAAATCGACGGCGTTTGGGGAAACTGAGGTGGCTCGGTTTGGCTCTGTCGATCTTTTTAGATTTTCAGCAAGTCTATAATCAACGAGCCCGAGCCAACGAGTCAAGGGTAGGCTTTGCCGTGTGTGGGGAATCAATGAGCCAATGAGTAGTTCCGTCTGTTTACACAATCTTATCTCGCCACCTAACAACGATGTAACTATCTCAATCTATCTCATACAAAAATACAATGGAAACAAATGCTTAATGTCTCTTTCCCTCTTTTTATTTTTTCTGCGTGAGTTAGCATTTTAATATATGTAAAAATAAATCAATATGTCAAAGTGGCTATGGCTCGGTCATGTATGCCGGGCAAATTTGAACCGTTTCCAATTGGAACGGTGCCTTTTATATTTCCTAAAGTTCAAGATTGTTATTTATAGCTATGTGACTTCATCACATCATTTATAAACTACTCGTTGTAATTTCAAACAGTAAGTCTGTTCAGTGAGGATTTTTCTAGATCAGAACAGCACAGGACAGCACAGTTTCGTGAGAAACGTCAGATCAAGTTAGAACAGTCAGTTAAACGTCAGTTGTCAAAAAAAAAAACAAAACAAATTGCAAATTGTGTGAATTTTTCGTTTCTCGCTTATTTTTTTCATTTTTTGTGTTTTTACTGTGAAAAATATTATTAAAAACTATTGAAATGGAAAATCAAGTGATTGCTAAGATAATACTAAATGAAAATGTTAGTGGTTCGGACACCGATAGTGATTTTTCGTCGGATTCCTCTTCAGATGATTGGAATGAAAGTGTGACGAATGTTATTACCTTTTCTTTGATGAAATGTAAAAGAAATTGCATTGAAAGTTATTATATTATATTTTATAATTATTTAATTTTTCGATTTTGACATTTCTCACGATTCTGTTCTAACCTGATCTGACTCAAAAACAAGAACAGAAAATCCTGTTCTAAACTGTTCTAGGTTTGTCAATGAACAGGAAAGTAGAACAAGTTAGCACAGAAAAAACCTCAATGAACAGCAAAAAGCTGTACTTTTCTGTCTAGAACAGTCCAGCACAGCGTCACTGAACACACATAGTTTGTATTTATAACAATTCATAACTCAGATCTAAATGTTTGATTCATCATAATTCCCAATTATTCTGTCGTTTATTTAATTTTATTTAAATTTATAGTTGTAAATAAAATTGTATGTTTTCATTGATGATATTGGTAATTTGACTGATAAACAATTTCTAACAATAGTCGTTCCTAAATAATTCTAACAAATGGCAATAATTTATAACCATGACACTTGAACAATTTTTTTGAGATAACAAATAGTTAAATATAGAAGGAAGAGTTACAGATTTAAGTGCATCCGATTCATTTGTTCCGATCAATCTCATTCTCAGATATAGTATAGCTTATCCGGATACCTTTTTGTTAGTGTTTGACATGTAAAAGAACAGCTGATCCAAAACAGCTAGGTTATTAAAAAAAGAAATCCAAAGGTATCCAAGAATTTCTGTTATATGTGGGTATCTGACAGAACAGCTAGTTAAATTTGAAGGAACCCAAAAATTGACATCAAATTTATTTTTAGAAATAAAAATAAATCCGTTGAATTATTCAAATTATCTATTCAACATTTTACTTTTCAAACATTTACATTTATTACAATTTAGCTTTCCAACTCTTACAATAAGGTATCTAAAAATGTCCTTATTCAATATTGAACGCACCCATTGTGCGCCATCCATACAGATTAGCAACTCATCGCATCTTGATGAAAACAGATGCTTTATATTTTGACATTTCATAAAACTCAAATGACGCTTGAATTAAAACAAATTGAATGTTACCGTTTTTTTTTCTACTGTTTGTTTGCTCGTGCCGTGAAAAATTTAACAATTCGAATTTGATAAATAATACGTTTTTAAAATGGAATCTTATAGAGTAATAAATCATGAACTATCAAGAAATAATCAAGAACTTAGAACTGCAATACAAAAATACAAACACGAAATAATATATCTTAATAGAAAGCTGTTGGAACAGCGCGAAGAATTCAATCGCTTAAAAGCGTCGATTGCTAAAACCATTGAAGAAAAATATACAGAAACCATGGATTTTATTTTTCCTGAAAGGATTCCAGTTCCAGATAAAATACAAAACAGCAAGTTGAGCTTAGATTCTCATCGTCGTTCTTGTAGTAATTTAAAAGAAGTCGATCCGGTTAAAAGAAAGTCACATTCTGCACGAATTGTTTCTTCATGTGGATTGGATATGGAAGAATCAACATTCAAGATGCCTTCTCCTAGGATTGTTGACGAAGGATTAGTCCGTTCGAGTAAACCCTTTCCCACATACACACAAACTAGTTCAAGTCAAAGCGAATTAAAAGATTCTCCTAGCCTTAAGGATAAGAATGTTCCTAGAATTACAGTTGAAGCATATCAAACGCCTCCGGAATGTCAACAAAACGTTTCAAATCAAAGCGAATCACGAAAAAGTGAAGGTAAGAAAAAGGAGTTTACTTTAAAGGGTAAACTTCGAGGATATGCTGGAATCAGCAATACTAAGCGATATAAGTATTAATATTATAAAGTAGTGCAATTTAAAAAAAATCAATAACTTGACAAACCATCTCTGTTAAAAATTTTCACGAGCTAATTTTTTTAGAGTTAGTGTGAAGAACTGTCCTGCCAGAAGTCTGGGTTCAATCTGAGCATGTACCACTTTGAAGTTGTTTTATAAGAGTAATTCTTGTCATGAAAAATCATTCTCAAATATGCCATTTCGATTGGGTGTGATTGACATGACTTACACTCAAGAATACTATTGAATTGTAAAACTCAAGGCAGCGGAGCTTAATTCTATAAGATGCATTCCCTTTTATTGTTCCAAAAAAAATGCATATTGTTGTTGACTAGCTTGTTAAATACATACTTCAACTGAGGAAAACCGGAATAAGTTCAAGGAAGGCATGCAACGCACATATTCGACGGAAAAATTTTTTACATGACCAAAAATTACGGCAAAAAATACTGCAATGTCCCAAAGGCAGTAAAAATTGTTGGTCATTTGTAAAAAATATGAGGAATTCTTCCTCTTCCTCGGTTCCTACGCTCGTTGTCAATGACACTCCATTTGTTAGCTCTTTAGAGAAAGCTAATCTCTTTGCTAGGCAGTTCTCCGCCAATTCAACGCTGCCAGTGAGTGTTATGACTCCGCCTGTCATCGAGCGCGTTATTGATTCTATGGGGCCAATCTTTATTCGCACTCGTATTGTGGCGAGAGTCCTAAAAGATCTTAATAAACTCAAATCCGCTGGTCCGGATGGTATCCCTGATATTGTTCTGAAGAGGTGTTCTTCAACGCTGGCAAAACCACTGCGTAAGCTTTTTCATCTGTCTTACTCCTCAGGTCTCGTTCCGAGCGGATGGAAAACCGCATTTGTCCAGCCTATTCCAAAAAAAGGCGAATCTTCCGCACCGTCTAATTACCAACCGATTGCACTTGCGTCCCTTCTTTCCAAGGTCATGGAAACGCTGATTAATTATCAGCTCAAGAAATATCTCGAAGATCGAAAGCTTCTTAATAACCGAAAATACGGCTTTCGTAGCAATAGGTCCACTGGTGATCTCATGGTTCATCTCACCGAACAGTGGAGCAAATATTTGCATCGTTTTGGAGAAAGCAAGATTATTGCACTTGATATTACAAAAGCATTTGATAGGGTTTGGCATCAGGCTCTCTTATTGAAAATACGTGCTTTCGGTTTTCATGTATCCCTCCTTCATTGGATGATTAATAACCGTTCGAATCGTTCAATACAAGTTGTATTGGATGGATTCAAGTCTGAAAACCACAAAATAAATGCTGGTGTGCCCCAGGGCTCTGTTCTATCTCCAACACTTTTTTTCATTTTTATTAATTATCTCCTGTCTGCAACTTCTAATCCAATACATTGTTTCGCTGACAATAGTACTCTCAGCTTTTCATATTCCTTTTCTGAATCACTTCCTTCTTCTTCGGATGTGGAACTGCAACGACAAAATATGATAACCTCAATAAATTCCGACCTAAACAGCATCGTACAATGGGGAATAAAAAACCGCGTGGAATTTAATGCTTCGAAACCCAATGCTGTCTTGTATCGTTAAAGCGTGATATACCCCCCTTACCATTATCCATAGATGGCACTTGCATCGAGGAGACTGAACATTTCGATATTCTCGGTATGTGTATCACCAACCACCTTTTGTGGAACGATCACACACGCGATGTCGCCAAAAATGCCGCAAGATGTTTGGGTTTTCTAAGGCGATGCAAGAAGTTTTTCTCCCCCTCTGATCTGGCTGTTATCTACAAGACTTCTATACGTCCAAAGCTTGAGTATAACTCCCATATCTGGGCTGGTGCTCCTGCAACTTACTTAAGCCTCTTGGACAGTATTGAACGTAGAGCATTTAGATTTATTGGTGATATTACCATCATAAGATCATTTACATACGTCGCTTGAACATCGTCGAAATGTTTCTTGTATCACCATCTTCTACCGTTATTTTAATGGTTTATGCTCTAGAGAAATAGCCAGTTGCATTCCTCCCCTTAAACAGTTCAACTGTAATACTCGCGCTTCTAGGAATGATCATCAATATACCCTCGAGCCCAACTTCGGTCGTACTGTCAAGTACAGAGATTCGTTCTTGAGCCGTACTATGCGAATGTGGATTGCCTTGCCACACTCTGTCTTTTCCAGCCATTGCAATATTCAACCCCTCTCTCGTTTTCCTAGTGCTCACACTGTGTCTACATAATAAGGGTAGTATTATCCCCTTGAGTGTGCGCTTATTATAGTAAAAAAAAATACTTCAAAATCAATATTTCTAGGAGACGTAATACATTTCGATTTTTGCAACAACAAAAACAGAAATGTGCGTACAAACTAAAAACCTATTCAAGAGTTTTTAATTTATATAAATGCTCCTATTATTCAATTTTAAACAAATTAAAAAAAAAAAACTATCGAAATAAATAAATATGTTCAAGTTCTACATTCTAGATCTGAACATGGGTTTAAGCAGTATGTATGGGGGCGTTGCAAAGCTCGTTCCAGAATACAATAATAGGTTTCTGCTACCATATCCAGTTGAGCCGTAGGGGCCTATGTCAAGAAATTAGAAGTAATAACCGTCGGGACTATCTAGATTGAACTTCTTTTCCGAAACACACGTCTTGATATCATTCTATATCCCATTAAACGTTGATTTCGACTAGTATCAGAGGGTTTTTTTTTTAACTTCCATGCTTTTCAAATGGGTAGTTTTCCAGATTCTGATCTTGCCTTTAGGTGATAAAGTTGAATTCGGTGCAGTGTGGCGCACCAGCGCCATTCTTAGCAAAAGCTAAGATTATAGTCGTTATGAGCTCGACTCCCTCTAAGTTTCTAGACTACTAATTTCATTTTCTAAGTGATTTTGAGTGAAACACAAAAAAAAAACCTTGATGTGATTTAAATAAGTCAAAATTAAAATTTTGAAGATTCAAATTACCTCCTCACTAATCATTGGTTTATGTCTTGTTATTGGTTTTTCTGTTTTTAATATATACCAAACAATTGCACAAAACTTAAACTGGCAAAAATATTTTAAAATACACTCCAATTTCTGTGACTATTTAAGATTTACACACATCAAAAAGTAGCATTGAAGAATCAAATGCCTCTGAGATAACTGAAATGGGACAGACTTTAAAAACGCCAAATACAAGCCTTGGGACGATAAACGAAGAAAAAAGCTGTGCTTCTAATGCACCTAATGAAACTCTTAGTGATGCTACAATAAATTGTTTACTTGATGCTCCATGCAGTACTCCATACAATCAGCACAAAGTACAAAACGGAACAATTTTTCCACGGAAAGAAGTCCGTGTTTTAATTAAAAAAATGAGCATCGACGAACTTGTCCATCTTAGTATTCAGGACAGTCATTGCACAGGACTGAGTGACACATTATTAAAAAACACAACATTCAAATCAAAGAGCGCCCAAATAGAAGCTTGTCACTCTGAGAAGAAATGTTCACAATTTAAAATTTCCACTTACACAATAAACAATTCTACATGTAAAGTCAATATAAATTCATCATCAGACGTCGAATCTCTTGCAGGACCCAAAACCATCCCCACAAAAGAAAATGTAACCCCTTCAAACAACAAATCTATTAAAGTGCCTATAAGTAGAGAAAGGATCAAAGGAAAACAGAATAAGGAGAACCAAGACACCGATTCAGAATTCACTTGTTCCGATGAGGAATCGAATGTTGGAAGAAGAAGACTAAGACATAAGCAGCTTTCTCTAAAAGAACCCAGTTTGAGGGCAAAACTACGAAATACAACAAATATCAAATTTTAATAAAGCGTTAAAAAATTTATTAGTTGTTATTCTTTAATTTATTGTTTCATATTATTTTTAACTAAGAAAATTAAATTTAATGTTTGTGTAGTAAGCAACTGACTTAAATTAATTTTGAACATTTTTAGACAACAAAAAAATATGTTCTGTTGTACCCTGCTTTAACTCAGATATATTTGTTTAATTTTTTAATAAAATTGTTTAAAATAATATAATCTTTTAATTTTTAATAAAATGATAAATATGTTCAAGATATTGTTTTAAGGCAACCGTCAGAGCATTAAAATTGGAAGATTCTGATGAATATGCTTTACGAAATATATATGTATTTGATTTAACCAATCATTTGTCTTTCTAAAAATTATAGAAAAAAATAAAGATAATATAAAACAATAAAATAAATTAGTTATACAATTTGAAAGTTCTAGAAAAGTTTAAAAAACTCTGAAATATTTGAATACACTAGCTTTCTTTTGCAGTTTCTAAACTAAAACATGGTTTGTTTGCAATTAATAATACCTTAATACTTATTACCTTTTTCGTATGAAATTATTCTAAATCCAAATAAAGATACTTTACCTATAAATGTATAAACACAGTTGCTGAACTCATTTAAAGCAGCTATGTGTAAGGGAGTGTATCCATAGTTGTCTGCTTTATTAACATCGGCCCCAGCTCTCAACAGAGCAATGCAACAATCTAAACACCTTGATTGCTTAACGATGGCTGCGTGTAAAGCTGTTCGGCCATCTCTGTAATGTGCATTCACGTTGGCACCATATTTAATTAACATCTCCACAGTTTCCACCGACTGTGATAGACAGGCCAAATGTAATGGCGTTTGATAGCCTGCATTTCGACAATTAACATCAGCACCATTTTCTAATAGCAGTCGCACACATTCTACATAGTCGTTTTCGGCCGCTGAATTTTAATTTAATTCAGTCACAAATACAAAATAAGTCCAATAACAATAACTTACCAAGGTGAAGTGCTGTTAGCTTGCCTTCTCCAAATTGTGGCCGAACATCAGCTCCATGGGCAAGTAAAAGCTCTACACATTTTGTATTCCCTAAAGCACATGCTGTATGCAAAGGAGTTTCTGTGTAGACTTGGGGTGTATTTGGATTGGCGCCATACTTCAAAAGCGTCTCAACACATTCAACTGCATTCCTGTCAATAGCAAAGTGAAGAGCTGATCGTTTTTCTATTCCAATGTTGATTTGTGCCCTTCGCCGAAGAAGAAGTAATATACAATCTACGCTGCCAGCGCTGAAAGAATAGTATATAATACTATACACATATTTTTTAATTAAAAAGCAATATCTACCTTGCAGCACAATGTAAAGGCGTGACTTCCTTTTTGAAATCCCAACAGTTTGGGTCGGCTTCATGATCCAACAAAATTTTAGCAATTTGAGAATTACCATTCGCGCAAACAAAGTGCAATGGTGTTCTACCTTTTGAATCCTGGGCATTTGGATTGGCGAAAAACGTATTCAGAAGAATAACGATGCTATCTACAAATCCGTACAAAGCTGAGTAGAGCAAAGCTAGATTTACTTCTGAAGAACCGGAACTTAATTCTTAAACAAATACAAACAAATATTTTGTTTTTCAAACCAATAAAATAAAAAAAAAAACTTTTTTACCGTAAAACTCTCCACACTTAACCATTTCGAAAATATTGCCGGAACTAACGCATTGTCGACTTAATGTGTCTTCAATTTCTTTAATTTCCCAAATAACATGGCTATGTTGTTGCCAGGAATTAATGGCATCGGTTTCATTGCTAAATATATCACTATCGCTCTCGCTGGATATGCTACGTTTGTCGTACAAGTCTTCTAGTTCTCTATCTGAATTCCAATTCAAGTCGTTTTCCTAATTAAAAACAAATAAGCAAAATTGTGTTATAATAGAAAATAGGTATAAGTGTAGAATCCTAAATCATATTTAGGGGTAAAGGTACATAGGTTAGATAGATGGATAGAAATTATTATTTCGATATAATATTAAATTTTTGATAAGTTGTCAATGCACAGTGTACAGATATGATGATAAGTTGAATTTATCTTATTACTGAAGATTATATGCTTGAATTTAAGTGAAATTTTTGGTGAAAAATACTTGAAGAAAACATATGGAGAATAAACATATGTATAAGAACTAAATAACTTTAACTAGAATTAATATTTACTTGATTAATGTATGTAGTTTTTATGTAAAAAATTTTGAATTTGAATAACTGCTGACTACTATATTCATACAGTAGCAGGGTCGGCAGACTGTGTTCTACTATTCTTTGTATGAATGTACGTAGTTTCATAAACCAACGTGGTACAAAAATTAAATTTAGAAAGAGCGTATAACGCCAATTGTACCATAGTTCTACAAGTACTTTTAGGGAAAACAAAATTAACATTTTCCTGACTTGTAAGTTTAGATTGCTTACTATTATTTTGATGGCAGGCAGTATTCCGTAAATTTCTCAGGTCGGCATTGCTGATGAGCATAATAATCTACAATTATTTGAATTTATTTCCCTACCTTTTTGTTTTGAAATCAAAAGCATATATAATTCGGAGTAAATATCATTAGGCGCATTCAACTAGCTTTGTGAATAGTGCAAATTGCACTACAAAGCTAGTCAATCCGGAAAGTCATATTAATGACAAATGCAAATATATAAAATAAGAAACATTTTTTTGTTTTTTTTTTTTTTTTAATTCAATAAAATTAAACATAAGATTAATTTCAGTTTGAATTTTTGTATCCTGACCGAGCAGCTTTTTGTGAAACATCAAAATAAGTGTCCAATAACTTTGTAGCCGAAATTTTTACACCACGTCTGCGTCGGAGATGAAATTTCATTTTGTAGCTGTATTTAGCCAACCAGAATAACTAACTTGACTACGTAATCACTAGCTTAATTAATATCCCCAATACAACGGTAAATAATAAGAGATTGTGTGATTTCAAGGGGAACAACGTCTATGGATACTATCAGCTTTATCACTATTGTCAACGAACTTTTGTATCGATACCTATAATCGTGAGAAAAATAATCCTCAAAGTTTTTCAACGTTATTTTTTCATACATTTTGACTTTGAAGTCAATTATTTCAAAAACCGTTGATTGAAACAACCTTCTTTATTTATTATAAAGATTTAGAATTCTGGCTTTTGAAAAAGGTATAATTTATAACTATTAGTGTTGCCGTTGTTTTTAAATATTTGTTTGTAGATTTTAAGTCAATTTTTATAAAATTGACCCTCCCGCCTAAACGAGGGCACACAGACCCCCTCTGGTAGTAAAAAACGCTTGTACCAAAAACCCTTCTTATATCTTGTCGCCTAAGTTATTGTACTCTCCCCAACTTCACCGACTCAAAGAACGTACAAAATAACTACTCCATGATAATACTGCAGATTTTATATATACAAAGATATGTTATATATTTCAAACTTGGAACTTAACTTGACTCTTTTACTTGTACCTACCAACAACATTATTATAAACAGCAAACAAATACTTACACAAGGTATAATGAACCATAATAAGTTTTGTTTTGTATTGTAACGAAAAATTCCTTTTTTCTTTCCAACATGAAAAGGAATCTTTTTACACTACACCTTAAATGAAAAAACATGATCGTTCTGACATTAGTAGACATTACCTTATAGTAATGCAGATTTTTTTTTGTCAGCTTTCCAATATAGTTGCCTTAATTGCAATTTTTTGGCAGCAATACGCAGGTTCAGACAAGTTAAGGGACTTCATATGAAGTCAACTGCTTTCTTTGAACATACATTTTGAAAAAGGCAACTTGTTAGTTGGTAAAGTGTCATAAACTTCAAATTCGCTACTTTACTTCACTAACCTCTACTTTCAGTTTACCGAGTAAAAGCTACTAAATTGTCTCCAAAAAACTTCTCATAAAACATAAAATGGAATTGTGCAGAAAATAAATAAACCACAGAGTAATAAAGTTCATCAATCATGATCGTCACTTTGACAAAAGAATTGACTTGATAGTGAAATTTTCCTTGAATAACTTTCCAGTCTACTTTTCAATAAAGTTCCCTTAATTGGGAGGCAATGAGCAGGTTCAGACAACATAATTACATAAGGGGCTTCATTTGCAGTTAATTCTTTGAACGTAAATTTGGCCAAGGCAACTAGTTAGTTTTTCAAGTGTCATAAACTTCAAATTCGCTACTTTACTTCACTTACCTCTACCTTCATTTGATTGTGCAAAAACTTCTAAAAATAATATTTTCTACAAAACACTCCCCAGGCAAGCTACAAGTCCATCTCGACTTGTTATTTGTATTTTAAATAAATATTACTTATTTTTTTTTAATTTGACAAGGAACCCTTTTACATAAAACAATAAATGCAATTGTGTAGAAAATAATTTTATTACAAAGTAATAAAGTTGAGCTTTCAGTTAAATGAAAACTTATGATTATTTTGACATAAATGGATTTGACTGATAGTTAGGGAGATTGGGCAGGTTCAGACGACATAAGGGACTTGAAAGTAAGGCAAGTTTCTAGCATCTGATTGGGCAGCTGTCAAAAAATTGCCTTCCAATTAAGGCAACTTTATTGGAAAGTTGACTGGAAAGTTAGTCAAGAAAAATCTCCCTAACTATCAAGTCAAGTCAACTTATGTCAAAATGACAATTGATCATGTTTTTTTTTTCATTCAAATAAAAGCTAAACTTTATTACTCAATGATTTATTTATTTTCTGCACAACTTCGTTTAATGCTTTCTGTTAAAAGGTTCCTTGTAAGTTTGGAAAAGAAATAAGTAATATTTCTTTACAATACAAAATACAAATCGCGATGGACTTTTAGCTTGCCTGAGGAGTGTTTTGTAGACAATAATGATTTTGGTAATGTTTGTACTATGAACTTGAAGTTAGAGGTTTGTGAAGTAAAGTTCTGAATTTGAAATTTATGACACTTGAAAAATTAACTAGTTGCCTTAGTCAAAATTTACGTTCAAAGAATGAAGTTGACTGTAAATGAAGTCCCTTATGTTGTCTGAACCTGACCATTTTTCTTGGCTAACTTTCCAGCCAACTTTCCAATAAAATTGCCTTAATTGGAATGGAATTTTTTGGCAGCTGGCCCATCAGATGCTAGAAACTTGCCTTACTTTCAAGTCCCTTACATATGTCGTCTGAACTTGCCCAATTTTTCGACAGCTGACCAATCAGAGACTAGAAACTTACTTTACCTTCAGTCTCTTATGTCATCTGAACAAGCCTTTTGTTTGATGCATGTTAGCAGTTTATCAAAAATGTCGATTGCTAATTATACCAATTTTTCATTTCAAATTGAGCGTCTTACAGATTGATAAATTCTTCTTAATCCATATTACTTTTTTAATTTCAAATAGCGTGCTAGCAATTGGCAATCGTAATATGACTGTTAAGCTCCATGGACTTTTGGCCGAGGTCCTTATGTCATCCCGACGAACTGCCATTATTGATCGAAAAAGTTTGAGAATAAATATTTCCGCGGTGTTTTGCCGGAGGAGGAAATCGAGGAACAAATTGATCGCCTCGCATGGCATGCAAGTATTATATGCTTTTTAACTCGTAAATACTTTTGCCAGCATGCAACGCAAGAGTTTGAAATTTGAAACATGCATCAAAAATTGGGCGCACTCATAAAGCTAAAGTAGTCAAAATGCATCTAGCTTTGTGAATGCAAAATTGCACTACAAAGTTAGTCACTCCGAAACTGTCATATTTATGACAAATTCAAATATGTACTTACATAAAATAAGAAACATTTGTGTTTTCAGAACATTAAATAGTTTTTTTTTTCTTTTTAAATTCAATAAAACCAAATACATATGTACATATAAGATATAATATCATTGATTTATATTTGTATTTAAATACTATCGAATAGGCTTAACGTGGACGCCTGCCTGTTACGGCTTAATTCCACGGTGGGCCTACCCACAATATCGGAGTCGAAGACAAGCGTCGACCAGCGCCCCAGGGAAGCTTGCGCTTCCCCGGTACAATTCTGTGACATGTTAAGGCATGTTCACACCCCTTGCTGAGGAGCGAGGCCTATCTAACACCTCTTGTACCCAGGATTCCTAGATGTTGGCAGAAACCCTGGATACCATCCGTTCCCGCGATTTTGGGTAACCACAGCCACCACGATACTCCCACAAGGGGGCCTACCTCTAAGACAGGCTGGACCAGGTCGACCAGTGTAATGAGCACCAGAAACGACCAGGCCCAGGGGCTCCTGTCTCCCGTGGTACCAGAATATAGCTTCCGGTGGAGCTTTCGCGACCGTTAAGGTCACTTCTAGATGAGTCCCTTAAGACTCGAGGCCTAGCAACCTCAGGCATGCACACCCCGTCTTCAGGCCGAGGAGGAAACCACAACCGAGTGTGCACACCTCCCCCACCTGAATCACCTTAATATCACCCTGCACCCAGACAGCTCAACGGACAGGCTCGAAGCATGTACAAGCCAAGCCGTTCAAGCCAGCAACAGAAACCCCCTGATGGGGAGTACGAACAAACATCGCATGCACTCATCTATGCTGCGAGTTCCCAAAAACGACGACGCACGGCCAAAACTACAACAGAACACAACACAAAAACTACTACTACCGGTTACAACTGGATAGTTCGCGCACAGTCGCAGTCGCCATGCACCCCCTGGTACACCAAGCACACATGTCAGGCACTCCCTCCACACTTGTCCCTTGTTATGGATCCTGCCCTAATGTCCAGATTCTCACCTAGGACAAAAGGCGCTTTCACCATAACAAAGGTACCATAATCACAGGACAACTGGCGGTGCCGGAGTCAGGCTGAAGCCTGTGAAGCCCCTCACCCGCCCCAGCAACCGCAGTCCTTACCCACATGCCATGGATCCTGCCCCATTGTCCAGACTACAATCTGACAAAGGGCGCTCTCACCATGGCATTATAAGCTGGAAGAGCAACAGCTGACAGTGACAAAGTCAGGCTGAGGCCTGTGAAGCCCCTCACCCGCTCCAACCATCTGCCAACTATTGCTCAAGGAGTTGCGAACTCTCAAGAGACCCACTCGGAATCCCAACCAGTGAGCCCTGAGTCAAGATAGAGCTGAAAAACCCTCCTCCCGCCCAGAACCCAATGGAAGGAACCCCGTGGAATACGGTCTCAAAAGAGTTCTACCTGACAGAGCACCAGGAGACCCGAAGGAACATAGCCGCGAACTGCACTATGCCCCATGCCAATCCTGAGCAATCATTCAAGACTTCCTTCAAAGTCTTGTCATGCCTACAGGACCAGCACTGGGGGAACCCCTCGTCGCCCGGCAGTGTCTACCACAAGGACCAACAGAATGCCACTACTGCCGCCGAGTTTGAAATACTCTTTCAGCAAAGATGGCTAGACTGTCAATCGTGTCCTTCGCAAAAAGGACACGACTGAAGTCCCAAACGTTATCTGTCCGCACAACACCCATGGCAGGGAGATCCCTGAAGCGGGCATATCGCGGACACTCAACCAAAACATGCTCCAAGTCCTCTACCGCATCTCCACACGCACATTCCGATGAACTGACCACAGTCCTCTCACACAAATAAGCATTCAAGGAACCATGGCCAGTCAACAAGAAGCCCGTGAGGAGTGAGAAGTCTAGGTGCTCTCTTTCCATCGCCCTTCCCACGTCAGGGAGGAACCGATATGTGGTCCTCCCCTTCTCGCTCTCTTCCCACCTAGCTTGCCATCTGGAGACTACACATCCTCTCAGGAGAACCTTCAGCTCACGTTTTGAAAGCCCATGAGCTCCGGCACATTCCTCCCAGTCAGAAGCTGGGAGCTCCTGCTGCCTCCTTAACCTGCCAGCAATACCTTGCCGTATTACTTCCAGGTCAAGAGGAGGCACACCTGCTAACACCTGTAGGGCTTCGGTGGAAACAGTCTTACAGACGCGAAGTGAGGCTCGGAGCATTATCCTCTGGCAAGTGAGGAGTCTGCTTCTGCCTGTCTTTGTCTTAGCAACATCGTACCACACAGCGGCACCAAATGTGGCACAAGCCACAAATAGTCCACTATATATGGTACGTGCTGCACGCCTAGACAGGCCCCAGTCGCACTTCAACATCCTGCCAACTGCCGGCACAAGAGAGGTGAGCTTCGCCCTCACCCGATCTATGTGGGGATAGAAGCTCATCCTCTCCCCAACCGTGATTCCAAGATACTTGACTTCCGTCAAATATCTTATGCTCACTCCACCTGCCCTTACAACTGGGTTCCTATTCCTTGATAGGATACCCTTCAACAACATCATGGATGTCTTTTCTACAGCCACCTCAACCCCAACACTCGTACCCCATGCACCTACCATGCTCATAACCTCCGTGCCACAAGTTTCCAGCGCAGCACGAGACTGGCCTTCAACAAGGACAAGAAGGTCATCAGCATAGGCAATGCACTTACAGTACGACTGCCAGGAGGAGAGGCGCTGCAGCAGGGGATCCATCATTAGGTTCCAAATATATGGTCCCCCAATGGACCCCTGCGGACATCCCCTCTCTACATCCACCGTCACGGAGTCATTGGGACAGACAACGCGAGCATTATAATCCAACCATTTATTAAGCAGGTAATTATATTTTTAAAAGTCAATCAAACCAGTATTTGTATTCAATTTTAATTAAATTTTTGTTTTAATCAAATTAATTAATTTTATCGTCTTTTACATTGGTCGCATTCACAAAGCTAGTGGCTACGTAGTCAAAATTCAACTAGCTTTGTGAATGCAAAATTGCACTACAAAGCTAGTCAATCCGGGACTGTCATATTAATGACAAACACAAATTCATATATAAAATAAGAAACATTTGTGTTTTCAGAACTTTAAATAGTTTTTTTTTTTCTTTTAAAATTCAATAAAACCAAATAAAAGATATAATATGATTGATTTATATTTGTATTTAAATACTGAAAGATTCATTTCATTTTGAATTCTTGTGTCCTCACCGAGCAGCTGATTGTGAAACGTCAAAACCAGTGTGCACTAATTTTGTAGCCGAAATTTTTACACTACGTTGAAGGGGAAATTTCAACTACTTTTTTAGTTAGATTTCGCCAATCAGAATCCCTTGACTACGTAGCCACTAGTTTTGTGATTGCGACCATTGTGTCGGAGTTAGCATGAAACGCAATTCGTACATATATGTACTTCAAATCGAAACATATCCTCTCCGATCGATGATATTGATAGAGAAGAATAAAATTAATCTAAATTACTGACCGAACTTCAACTTCTGACACAGAAACAAACCCAAGCAATAAAAATCATAGTTCTTTGGCCCTCTGTATGAATTTTTAAATAAATAAATTGGGTGGCGCAACAGTCCGTTGGGAACTAGGGCTTAGTGACTTACTACTCTCAACCATTCCTGTGTGCGAGTACTGTTGTCAGGGATGGAAGGGACCTACAGTTTAAAGCCGAATCCGAACGGCTAATTTAAGAAAGCACTTTTTATGACAAGAATTACTCTTGGAGAATTTGTCAAGAATTTGAATTTGAAAAAAACTTTAGATGACATAGTCAGGAATCGAACCTAAGACCTCTGGCATGACCGTCCAACGCACTAACCATCATGCCACGGGTACAAATCTTTACCATAACGTTTTAGTCCAAAAAATGACAACTCTTTATTGTGTTATTCCTACATTATGTACCTTGTTTTTTATTTCATACATGATGTTTATTTTATTTCCTAGAAAAGCCGTTTGAAAAAGAAAAGATCAAGTTTATTTTGTCACTTACTATAATTGAAAATCGTACATTCTCCATAGTCTGGTTTAACAAAGTGGTCTTCATTAGCCTGCTCAACTCCCGGAAGCACGTACGTTTTTGGTTTGTTCCACTTTTCACACTTAAAAATTCCGATACAAAAATATTGGTAAAAAATGCTATTGAGCGGGCGGGCACTTAAACACAGCGGTTCTTGAAACAATGAAACTCTCCGCCAGGTGATCTTTTCACAAATAAAAAAATCTATTTTTCGTGTTTGCGCGTTGGAAAAATATTTTATTGCTCACATATAAATTGTTTACATTTTCTTAATAACGAACCACAAGCCGAAGGTAAACAAAAGTGGCTTCGATGTGGCTGGGATTTTGTGTATTTTGATTTTAATAAATATCGAAATGTTCATTTATCACCTTCTTCATTTATCTTGAGGAGAATCATGATGTATTTCAAAATGTTTTCTCGTCGATACTAAGATTTTCCAAAGACAACAAACCAAAAAAAAAGCTAAGTGTGAAAGAATATGGTTAAGGTCATTATGACAACAATGTTATTTTTGCATTTATTTATAGGAAAGGAACGTTTTCTATTTGTGTTAATTTTTGTGTCTAGAGTACGTAATGAATGACCAAAAAATGCTTAGTTAATTTGTGATAATCACATGTAACTAGATAAGTATAACTTTTAAGAGAACCAATTTTCCCGGTTCACATTCAATGACTTAACACGAGAATATCGGTTGAACTAACATTTTCCCGTGTAATTCTTGATGTAATATATTAATTTTTTAATATGAATCAGGTAAGTTTTTGAAGTTCAAATAAGACATGAATCTTTTACATTGTTTATCATCACCTAGGTATTCATAATTTCAAATATACTCCTCGTTCATTGCATACGCACAAACATTTTTGAAGATACTTTGTCTATTTTTGCAAATATTGATGATAATTGTGTCATCTGTTGATTCTTTGTAGTCCCTTAAGATTTCAAATAAACGAAACTGTCAATATTTGGAAAAAAAATTACAAAATATATTCAAAAAAGTATGTTTCCGTATTTATCTTCAAAATTAATATCAGGAATATAAGAAGCCAGATACAAAATATGCCGGCAAGATTGAGCACGAAAAGTAGGTGAGGTCTTAAAACTGATTTTATGCTTTTATTTCGAGAATATCTTGTTATTGTTGCTTACAAATAGTAATAATTACAGTTCACTGGTATTCTTTGAAATACTGATGAATACAATTTTCGCACGACGGTTTAAGCCCACTTTTTTCACAGAATACAATTTTTTTGTATATAATGAGGACGCACTGAAAGGTTTTTTATAAACCCATTTTTATGCCAATAGTTCAGAGCATTATGTAGGACAGAGGGGTTATGTTTTTCAGAGACTAGAGTTAAATGACACTATTATTAAACAATCAATTATTAGACACCCAATTCTCAAATAACTGATTCTTAATTTTAAAAAAGTGTAATAATCATGGATTTGTATCGTCACAAGAGTCAATTCACTACAGCACAATGTTAATGTTGATTTGATTTTTAAATTAACGTTTTTAATTCTTATAGTTTTGAAACTTAAAAGAGAAAATACGATTGCGAATTGAGTAAATGGATTTCCAAATCGTGTAGATCAAAGAAAATTTCTTCTTTAATATGAAGAACTTATGTATGTATCTTAAAATATAATGCTGTTGAATCTACCGAAAAAGAGCACTTTTTATTCGTTAAGTTATTAATTATTTAAAACTATTTTATTGTTTATTTCACATTTAAATTAAATTTATATTTTTTTGTTTCAAACCCGTGTGTACAGTTAACAAATATTTTATACATTCGTGTTCGAATGCAAAAATGAACTGAATTTATTCATGATCGCTATTAAATGTGTGCAGTTATTTTTCTGGATACTCAAATGAAAAATTAAAAAAAACTTAATACTGTGTGTATTCAGCACTCGATTATTTTTAATATTTTTTCCAGTTTTCAAAAATCATTATGTGCTCTGTGTCGTGGTGTCCAGCTTCCTCGATTTGGCGCTCCGCTGTCGATTTTTGTAAATAACGATCAAAGTATACATACATATTTTAATGCATAAGGGTGGCCGTTTGGAAGCTACACATTTTCTCGAGAATATGAATATTCCGGAATCTTAATTGACCACTTTTTTAGGTTGTGATCAGAACCCGATTTAGGGGGGGTGAGCTGCGCAATTGATAGTTGACTTTTAAGGCGAATAGAACTGTAAACAAAATTATTTCCTTTTTTTTTGTTTTTATGGGTTTCTACAGATTACTTCTTGTTAACAAATGCACCAATATACATTAAAGTTGCTTACGTTAATTATGTCAGTTGAGCTATGCTGCACATCTATAAGAACAATTTCAAATCCTCCCCATAATTAGGTCAGGTGCTACAATTGTCTTGATTGGAAAATAATTATTGCAAACAATTTTCAAAGTTCGCTAAATCCATAATCGATATACGAATTAAAATTTGTAATCTTGAGCTATTTCTTTTTTTTTTTAGTTTTAGAACAAATTTTGTCACATTAATGCTGATTATTTCTTGGCTTAACCACAATTTCTCCGTTTTTTGAACTTACTAAAAGTGGTTTGGTAGATATTATAACAGCATTTTCAATTAGTCCAAGTACTAAAGCCTAACCCTATTAAATTTGATTTTTAATAAGAAATAAGTTTTTTGATTACTTTTAAATGAAATCTCCATAAACTTTTTGTAATTACTTTATTATTATTAATAGTTTGAATTACTTTTACTTAAATGAAGTTGAAGAATTTTAATTAATAATTACATGTGATGAAAAAGCGTCAATTACTTGCAATTTAATTTCATATGTATAATTGAAAACAAATGTTTGAACACAAAGTAGTAATGTTTGCTTTTACCTGTAATCATTACAGGAACAAAAATTAAATATGATTTTTGTCAATTACATTTCAAGTGATGTTACACATTAACATTATATTCTTTTATTTGTGTTGGTTTAAAATAATAATCATATATTTTATTTGGTTTTATAAAGTTTTTTTTTTTTTTAATTTAAATTTCTCTTTTAAATAGTGCAACTGTTTTGCCAATAGTTACATAAAAATAATATTATTTTATATTTGTGGAAAAATAATTTTTTTTAAAATTTTATTCTAAACAATTTACAATTTCTTCAGGGCGACACTGCCATTTGAAGTCGTTTTTTAGGTTCAAAATTAATTTAAGTCAAGATTAATTTATAATGATTAAATACAAAAATCATTTAAATAGATATGCAGATAACAAAATTTAGTATGTGTTTGTAAATAAATAACAAGTTTTTATAAGAGAAAAAAAAAATTAAGGGGAGAGTACGATAACTTTGGCGCCGAGATATAATAACGGTTTTTGGTAGAGGGGCTTAATACAAGCATTTTTTACTATGGGAGGGGGGTCTATCTCCCCCCGTTTAGGCGGTAGAGGCAATTTAAAAAAACATGTACTTTAAATGGAAAAAAAAAATAATTAAAAAATAACGGTAATATGTACTTACAATTAAGTATTATACCTTTTTTTAAAGCCAACACTTGTGTCTAGTAGCTTGTTTTTAAATCAAGTCAAAACTATGCATAGTTTTCGAAAAAAACTGTTTTAAACTTAAAATTTGGTAAAAAAAAAGTTAAAAATATGGTTTAGAGTGTAATATTTCAAAACTTTTAGATTATCTAAAATTTTTTTTTTTAGAATACATTGCTCTTATTTATTTTTGATCGAAAACTGAAAACTAGATGACTTTATGTCTTCTAGTTCTTGAGAAAATTGAAAGTTACAAAAAAAAATATTTTAATTAAATTACTTTTTCCTTGCTAACGTAGTCTTATTTTGATAGTAATAATCGAATATGGATTAAGATACACCTAGGGTAAATTAATTTTTCTTAAATCCAGCTTATTTAAATGCAAAAGAAACTTTGCATGCACCCCATCTTGCACCCACCACACCTTGCACCCTCCCCACCTTGCACACACACCAACTTGCACCCACCCCAAATCCTATAGTGTGCCCAAGCAGGGGGGTTGCAGGGGGGCAGCATGCCCCCCCCCCCTTATAGATGCCACTGTTGCATACACCCACACTCGCGCACACCTTACTGTTGCAAACACCCAAACACGCATTACGCATACGCAAATACCATTATTACTATCAAAATAAGACCACTCAAGCAAAAAAAAAAAAGAATTAAATTAAAATAGTAGTTGTGGTTATTTTCAATTTTCTCAAAAACTAAAAGACATACAATCATCTAGTTTTCAGTTTTTGATCAAAAACAAATAAGAGCAATAAATTCTGAAATAAAAACAATGGAAGATAATCTTGAAGTATTGAAAAAGTTACACTTTAAACCTTTTTTAACTTTTTTTACTCAATGATTGTTACAGAGTAGACGTGTATTTTTTGCTTGGCAATTGTGTCTCCTTCTTCATATAATCAATCCGCAAAAATAATCCAATCCAGTTTAAAAGTTAAAATTTGAATAAACTGCTTTAGTCTTTTTGTTTAAAGTGGAAGATCCAAGTGCAAAGTTTATAAAATTAGCGCAAAATAAAAAAATATAATTCCGCCACTCGTATTGTGCCAATTTCATTTGTCCATTTCGCTCAAAAATGTCTCCCTCACCTAATGATGCCCCCAGTGCGCGCTTGAGAGGAAATAAAACGGACTCCCCTATCCCTCCATCGTCAAAAAATTCTCAAAAAACACTCAAAAATAAAACAATGTGCTCTGAAGGGGATAAAGGAATTAAAACACTGTGTACCACTCCCACACCCAGTTTACCTTGTTCCGAAGAGGACAACATTACTTCAACAAAAATGGACGATATGCTACGTAAACAAAGTGAGTCTGTAATAAGTTATTTATCACAAGAAATAGCCAAACTTTCAACCAAATTGACTGAGACCGAGGAAAATATTTCTAAAAAAATCGATGCGCAAATCAGTGAATTGAGTGGATCAATTGAAAAAATAAACTCCAAAGTTGTTAATCTTGAGTCTGTACTCCTCGACACTAATTCGGAAATTACTCAACTCAAATCAGAAATATCTACCGTCAAAACTTCACTCACAGTCGTCACCACTAAATGTAGTATATCCAAGACGATAATAAACGAGAACTCTTCTGATATTTCCGACCTCAAAAAAAATCTTGAGCGTGTCACTGGCGAACTGTCTACTGTAAAAAAAACACTTTTTACACAAGAAAACCGTATGGTAGCCACCGACGCCATACTTTTTGGTATCCCTCACTTGGCAGACGAAAACCTCGAATCTATGTTTCACTCACTTTGTTCTTCGATTAAATGCGAGCCACCGAGTCTCGCCAAAATTTTTCGCACCAAACCGAAAGGTAGCTCCTTAGATTCAGGCATTATAATTAAATTTAAGACACCATATGAGCGCAACAATGTTCTCAAATCGATAGGTGTTTTTTGTAAAGAAACTAAAAAAGAACTTTGTTTACAACACGTCGGTATTAATTCCTCTGGCTCAATACACTTGCGCGAATGCTTAACTCATCACAGTCAACAAATCTTACATGCTGCTTTGAAGCTGAAAAAAAGTAAACACATTGCTTCTGTTTATACTTCACACGGATCTGTATATGTCAAACGTAAACTGGTAGAAACTGCTGTAATGATCGACAACATCGAAGACCTTGATAGCATTGCCAGCTTAAATGATGATATTGAAGTTAAATAATTTTGCCTACATTAAATTCTTTTTTTTTTTTTAAATTCATTATTATTTTTATTATTTCTTTTTATTCTCTTTCTTATAATTTTTAGTCTCAGTTAAGTAATTTTTTTCTTTTTTTTGTCTTATATTTAAAATTTTCTTGTACATTTTTATGCATTTAGGTATTACTTTATTTTGTATCCTTGCTCTTTTCCTTGCTTCAACTCATTGTAAAAATATTGTTGTTCAATCATTTTTTCTTTTAATAAATATAATTCTAATGGATGTTTGCTTAAGTACTATGATTAAAGTCCTCAGAGGACAATGCTCTGGACTGCATGTATGTCACATTAATGCACAAAGTCTTCTTCCTAAAATTGACGAGTTCCGCTTTCTGTTTGAAAATTCTTTGGTTGATGTGGTGTGTGTGTCTGAAACTTGGTTCAGGGAAGAATTTAGTGATGCAATGTGTAGCTTAGGTGGGTATAGGGCTTTTCGTTGTGACAGGGTTGGTCGCGTTGGTGGTGGAGTTGCAATGTATGTTAGGGATGGTATTGTTTGTAAATTAATTGAAGTATCCCCCGCGGGCTCCGATATTGAATTCTTATTCCTCGAACTTGCCAACAATAATACTAAAATTCTTGTTGGTACTGTTTATCGACCTAATAAGTACGTTAACTTGTTGCCATTTATTGCTGCACTTGAACTTACATCTTCAACGTACCCCAATATTATTTTGAGTGGAGATTTTAACAGCGATCTCCTGGCTGAGAACAGTCTTATCGTAGAAATGAGCTCTCTCAACTTATTCTCTGTTAACACAACTGTACCTACTCATTTCTCTGAGAACTCCTCTTCATTGCTGGATTTATTCCTTACCAGCCCTAAAAGCAAAGTTCTTCTTTATGATCAGTTATCCACACCTGCCTTTTCGAGACATGATCTCTTATATCTTGCCTTTGATTTTGATATCACTTCTTTACCTCGTACATTTTCATATAGAGATTTCAAAAACATCAACTACCACCTCCTTGAAGAACAAGTCCTAAGCATCAATTGGAGTACATTGTACTTTCTTCCTTGTCCCACTGACCAAGTTCAATTTCTCAACACTAAAATTTTAGAACTTTTCAATTCGCATGTTCAATTAAGAACTAAGACTATCTTACCCAAGGGTGTACCGTGGATATCTAATGAAATTCGATTGCTTATGCGACAACGTGACCTTGCATATAAATGTTGGAAGCGCTACCGCTTGGAAGAACACCGTAGAATTTATTGTTCAATTCGCAACAAAGTTGTTTTTGAGATAAGAGCAGCTAAAACAAGAACTTTTTCTAGCCAGCTCAATGCTTCCCACAGTGGTAAGATTTTGTGGCAAAACGTGCGTAATATTGGCATTGGAAAAGCTAAATGTTTTAATCTTGATGCAGTGAACCCTGATGAGCTTCATCGACAGTTCTTATTTTCGCAGTCAAATAATAACACCCAACAAATAACACCTCAAGGAATTAGTCATTATTCCCAGTCTACTCATTGCCCTATGTTTTGTTTAACTTCGGTTAGCTGTTTCGATGTGCTTGAAAGCATTCTCTGCATAAAATCCAAGGCAGTCGGACTTGATGAAATACATCCCTCATTCCTGAAAATAATATTACCTGTACTTCTCCCGTATATAACTCATGTCTTTAATTCGATATTTACAACTGGTATATTCCCCACGCAGTGGAAGTCAGCTAAGGTCATACCTGTTCCCAAAACTTCCAAAGGTTGTAACGAATCCTTTTGATTTCACCCTTTATCCTTTGCACTCACACTATGAACCATAGCCTACAGGAAGCTATAGTCCAGTCCTGTAAGCAGGAATGAAGGGTGTTCCGGTATCTCTTTGGCTGGCATGCTTGCAATGGGCTTAGCTCGTCGAAAATGGCTGGGTTCTTGCCAAGGGATACCGGAACACCCTTCATTCCTGCTTACAGGACTGGACTATAGCTTCCTGTAGGCTATGGTTCATAGTGTGAGTGCAAAGGATAAAGGGTGAAATCAAAAGGATTCGTTACAGGTGGCGCCCCACGTTGGGCGCCACCTGTAACGAATCCTTTTGATTTCACCCTTTATCCTTTGCACTCACACTATGAACCATAGCCTACAGGAAGCTATAGTCCAGTCCTGTAAGCAGGAATGAAGGGTGTTCCGGTATCTCTTTGGCTGGCATGCTTGCAATGGGCTTAGCTCGTCGAAAATGGCTGGGTTCTTGCCAAGGGATACCAAAACGTGTGTTACGTAAAATCATGCCGAGATGGTTGTAGGTATAAAAACATGGATAATACAAAAATTTGGATCTAAAATATTAGGACCCTAAATTCATCCTTAAAAAAAAAACATATGAATTATTGTTCGAATTTCGACAAATTGAAAGGATTGATCGAGGAAGAAATTTCAAGTAACAACCTTAGAGAAGGAAGGACAAGATGTTATGTCCATAAGAGGTATATCCCACCCACGCATCACTAACGTGGCACGACCTTGGCTACTGCTACCTCGACGTCGTTTGCAGTAACCCCCTAATTTCATTTGTGGTGACTTACCGAAGGTTTTCTAAAATGGTCACATTTACCCTATAAATAATCTTTTAGCAATCCATGAAAATTACTAACTTGTCAAATTCATTTGTCTATCAATTTAATAATCATAATTCGTTCACTTTTTAAAACGTTATAAATTTAATTTTATTTTCCAAAGAAAGTAAATAAAATATATATAAAAGATAGAAAAAAACTATAAACTAAAGAACAAAAATGAGATAAAAATAATAATATGCAATTAGGATGAAATATATAAGTCTAAATCTTAAGTTATATGTGTTTTATAAGACTATTAATATAAATGTATTGTTTTTGTATTCGTTTTTAATTTCTTCTTTTTATTTCGTGTCTCTTTGTATTTTCTTTTAATATTTATTGGTTTATTTTTAAGATTAATTTAGTAGAATTAATTAAACAAATTTATTTCCATTAAGATAAAATCTGAAGTAATGTTCTTTTTTTTTTTTTTTTTTAATTTCAAAGGGTCGTAACCGTCTAATTCCTTTAAGCCTACTTTTAGACAATATATTATTATTTTTTTATAGCCTACTTTCAGGCAAACTTTCAAGAAATTTCTGTTTTATTTGTTTTCAAACTATGTGTGTAATATGAGTGTATATGCTTTACGCAATTTCCAACAAAAAAATTCTCAATCAAATTTAATTAAGTAAAAATCACTTACCGAGCTTTTTTAAATGTATGTAATAAAAAAATGTAACCTTGTTGTTATTATGGTGATCGATGAGGTTTTGTTTTTTTGTTGTTTTAGCCGTCGAGGTGGTGCACCGCTTCGAGGATAAGCATACAATCCCAAAATATGATTGTTGAACGATAAATGTGTACCTATTTTCAAATAATTTAAATTTGATTGAATTTAGTATATGTATGGAAAAATAGCTTTAATTTTCTTTTTAAACCTAATTATTTTAGTTTAATTGTCTATTTTTTTATGTTTTCTCTTTCTCTTTTCCTTGTTTTTTTTTTTTTTTTTAGATATAAGTTTGATATTTTATTACTTTTGATTTAAAATTTTAATTTTAGTTTTTCTTAGTCTTTCATATATGTATGTATATGTAATGATATAAACACAAAAAAATACTATACTAAGATAAATGATAGATAAAATAAAATGGATAATCTGGTACTTAGCTTTTGAGAGGTTGAGACTGAATTATGGACTTTGTTGATAAATGGAGTATGGTATAGATGGTCGTATGTACTTGCTGTTAGATGTTGTACGTGTGCGGATGGTTGTATATTGCTGCTGTTATGAATGGAGTGAATGTGGATGGTTGTATGATTTTGCTATTGTGGACGAAAGGAATGTGGATGATGGATGTAGTGTTGTATTTGGTGATTCCTTGTTGGATGTTCTTGCTGTTGCGGATGGATGGATGGATGGTTTATTTTGATGACCTTGTTGGATGTTCTTGCTGTTGCGGATGGATGGATGGATGAATGGTTTATTTTGATGACCTTGTTGGATGTTCTTGCTGTTGCGGATGGATGGATGGATGGATGGTTTATTTTGATGACCTCGTGGTTGTTGTTGGAGTCGTGTGAGCGTGGATGGTCGAGGTAGTTTCGACGATGATTTTCTTGGCTTGTACTTTGTTTTTCTGGGCTTTTGTTTGACCAAATGGTTTGGTGGCGTTTCTTCTGTCCAAAGTTGAAGTTCAATTAAATCTCGTCCGCTCTTAAAATTGTTGGTTCCTCGTGGCGACTAGACGATAAGTCTTGTTGGATGTCTTTTTTTTAAGAAAATATTAGGAAAGAATTTTTTTTTTTATTATTATTATTATTTCACATTTTTAGGTTTCACTTATGCTTTCACTTTAATATATGTATATGTTTATATGTAGGTACCTTTTTCAATTATTATGTAACTCTATATTATATTCACTTTGAAAATTTTTAAAACTTTTTAATTCTGTAAACAGTAGACTTACACTTTAATCTTATTTTTTCGCGCACCAGGAACCAAATGAAAGATTTGTCTTGGCCTTTTTTTTTTGGTTTCTCGGTTTTTCTATTGTCGAAATTATTTGACGAAACTGGGCATTTAAAGATGGGAGTGGATCCGGTCTTTGTTTTTTTGCTTTTTGAATCTGATATTTATCTGTAAAAATCCAATTGCATTTTAAAATTAAATAATGGATTTTTCTTTATATAAGTGTGATATGACTTAATAATTTTGGTCAAAATTCTTGAAAATTAAGAAAACGCGTGAGTCCATACGTTACCAATACTAATGCCTTTCTTGGTATTAGTTACCGATCACGTTTCTTTTTTACTTTTTCTTTTTTTTTTTTGCTTTTATTTCATTCATCCTTTAGTTTGCTTCTTCATGTGTTTTGCTTTATAGTTCCATTTTTGATTCCCTTTCGATGTCCTTGACCATGGTCTAGTGGTCCTCGACATTGGATCCCGTCGTCACTGTCAGACCCCTCGGGTTCGAATCCCACTTCCTCCATTCTTATATTTTTTTATTGGTTTTAGATTTTTACCTTTATTTTTGTCTATAAGCTCCATTTAAATTTTTTTTTTTCTTTTAACAATTCTGAAACCCACTCCTCATCCTTCAAGTAAATTTCTTTCCTTTTTTTTTATTGTGAATTGTGTTCGTCATGATCATTATCGTTATACGACAATCTACAACTAGAATACATGATTGCATTCCAAAAAAAACAAAACAAGTCCGAAAAGATGTCCCCCTGAAAGTATGCATCAACCTACTAGCTTCTACCAAAAACCTTTTCATTCAAATTTCCAAACTGTTATACTCTCTCATACATTGCTTCATCATACCAAATTAAACAAAATAATACTGGAACACGCTTGCGTATACGCAATTTCAATTTTTAATATTATCTATTTCAGGATTTTATTTTTTATTAAAAAATATCATTTCTCACAAGGTAATGAGTTTAGACCAATTTCCATCCTTTCTTTTTTATCAAAGGCTTTCGAAAAGCTTGTGCAAAAGCAAATCAATCACCATATTTCCAGACATAGCCTACTTTCCCCTAGACAATCTGGATTTCGGCAGAAACACAGTTGTACTACTGCTGTAATAGGTGTTTCTGAAGAAATACGTAATGCTCTTGACGAAGGACAGGTATCTTTCTTGGTCTTACTTGACTTTTCTAAGGCATTTGATATGGTGAACCATCAATCCTTATGTCACAAGCTATCTGTATTGTTTAATTTTTCACCATGCACTGTTAAACTTATTTCGTCTTACTTAACAGATAGGACACAAGCTGTGGCAGTGAATGATAATTTATCGGAATTTCTTTCTGTATCCAATGGCGTTCCACAGGGATCCATCCTAGGGCCCCTTCTCTTCTCATTATATATCAATGAGCTCCCTACTCTTATCAAGCACTGTTCGATTAATATGTATGCTGACGATGTGCAACTAGTTTTAAGCTGTCCATTGGGTTTGATAGAGCACGGGGCTTCCTGTATGAATGAAGATCTTGCAGAAATTGCACGGTGGTCAAACATAAGCAGTCTTATTTTGAACCCCAAAAAATCCAATTGCATTATTATTTCAAAAAAGCCATTAGATCTGTCATACTTTCCCTCCATATTTCTTAATGGCGACAAAATTAGGTATGTTGAAAGTGTTAAGAACCTTGGCGTGACCTTTAACAGGAGCTTAACCTGGGATAATCATATAAATGTATCGGTTGGAAAGACGTATGGTGTACTTCGTACTCTGTGGGCCTCACATTCCTATACCCCCTTTAAAACCCGATGTCTTCTTGCAAAATCACTGGCTGTGTCCATCCTCACCTTTGGCTGTGAATTATTTTACAATTGTAGCTTTGCCTCCAAACGCAAACTCCAAATCGCATTTAACAGCATAGTACGTTATGTTTTTGGACTGCGACGTTTTTCGCATATTTCTAACTATACCAATTATTTGTATAATATGTCATTCGATAGTCTTCAAAAGTTTCGTTCTCTGAGTCTCTTGTCAAACATTATCTTGTCACATCAACCAACATATCTTTATGAAAAAATTAGGTTTACCTCTTCAATCAGATCAGCTCAGTTGATTCCTCTTCGGTATTCTTGTTTGACTTCCGGACGTCAGTTTTTTACTATTACTATTTACTATTCGATTGTGGAATTCTTTGCCACGTGATATAAGAAGGATTGATTGTTCAATAAGATTTAGAAGCAAGCTTAAGGCTTATTTTTCTTCGTATGCCTAGTAATATTATTAACTTAATTTTTGAATTTCTCGTTTGAATTCCTTAATATTTTTCAAATATATTTAATTTGGTAAAATAAAACAATGTAAATTTATAATCTAAGATTTCATTATACTTTTAACTTTTTTTTTTTTGTACAGCTTTAACGTCATGTAGCTCTCATTTAACTTCCTTATTTTATGCTTAGCACTATTTTATAAGATATGTATCTTACTGTGTTTAAGCTATTCATTGAAATAAATAAATAAATAAAATTTTGAGTTTAAAATTAAATTTTTCAAAAACTACGCATAGTTTTGACTTGATTTAAAAACTCGCTAATAGAACAGAGTGTTGGCTTTAAAAAAATGTATACAACTTAATTGTAAGTATCACCGTTATTTTTTAATTATTTTTTTCCATTTTAAATCATGACTTTTTTAAATTGCCCCTCCCGCCTAAACGGGGGGAGATAGACCCCCCCTCCCATTGTAAAAAATGCTTGTATTAAGACCCTCTACCAAAAACCGTTATTATATCTCGGCGCCAAAGTTATCGTACTCGTGCCAAAATTAAATATCCAAAAATGTATGATGAGGTGTTGTTGCCAATTTAATAAATCTTAAAGATTCAAGGTTGGCCAGGATCTAGTAGTTCCGCAAGTTGTTGTTCTCTGCTTGAAGAACCGTTGGCGTCAGTAATTATTTTTGATGCAGGACATGTAATTAGACAATGCCATACTGACAATTCGACGTTACAAAAATTGCATTTCTCTGGTGTAATAATGCCTACTGGTGAAAAGTGTTTTTCCCAGCCTCATACGGAGTAATTTAATGCAGTTTTCTCTTGTACGGTTTTTACTGTAGGGAGTACGCTTGTGGTGATTTTCGTACATTCGCAAGAAAGTTTGACTTCTTTCCCACAAAGTGGCTACCTCTTTCTCTAAGTGTGCTGCTAATATTTTTTTAATTAAATGCGATGATTCTGGTACTTCAATTGTTAATGGTAAGTTGAAAGCTTCCTTAGCTGCGGTGTCAGCATATTGGTTGCCCTTGATGCCTACATGTCCAGGTACCCAAGCCAAGCAAGTATCTTTGGAAGAGTATAAGAGACTTCTCACGTTTTCTAAGTTTTAGTTCTATTATTTTATATTATAACTAGCGGAAAGTCCCGGCTTCGCACGGGTAGACATAAATAGGTACAGATATTTAAGTTATACATAAGCATGCTAATTTTAACGACCATGAATCAGTAAATTAGAAAACATTTTTTTGTCATATCATACTCTTCGCAGCGTATGCGATGAAAGACATTTTTTGGCTAACTTTTTTACACCTTCGGTTGGTTTTAATAGGAATTTCTAAAGATTTCTATAGTAATCTTGTACTAAATATAGCCTATGTTACTCAGTGGTAATGTAGCTTTCTAATGGAAAAAGAATTAATAAAATCGGTCCAGTACTTTTTGAGTTTATTCGTTACATACAAAAATACTTTCCTCTTTATAATATTAGTGTAGATGAATAACAACAAAGAAAGAAATTGAATCCATTAAACAAAATCATTGCAATTTTTACTGTATGTACATTGTACATGTAATTATAGGGTTAGGTACCCTAGCCCCAAAACAAAAATCCCAAAAACAAAAATCCCCAAAACAAAATCTCCAAAACATAATTCCCAAATCTTAAATCTCCGAGACCAAAATCCCCAAAACCAAAATCCCCAAATCCAGAATTCCAGAATTCCCAAAATCAAAATCCTTAAGCACAGATTCACCAAATTTTGAGTATATCTAAGAAATTATGTTTGGCGTCAAACATATACTCGAAATATTGTGAATCTGTGCTTAAGGATTTTGATTTTTGGGAATAATTCAGAACAAAGTTAAGTTGTGTTTATATTTTTATTTAACAAAAACATAAGAAATTAATACTATCTATGTTTTTCAAAAATAAGAAATACATTTTGAATTCATGGTAATAAATAAACAAATGAAACAAATAATCTATCATAGTACATAATACTCGTATGATACAAATTTTAAAAATTCAATTTTTTCAACTTTTGACCGCCTTGTTTTTTATTTTTAACTCTTGTATGTTTTCACGCTCGATTTTTCCAATTGACGTTTTTCACAGCTGCTTATTTTCTCAATTGTGGTGACAACATCTATCATTTCCGATTGTAGGATAAAATTCCCAATCCGTGTGTCCCAATGTCCATTTTTCCAAAAATGTAATGTCCCAAGGCAATGGTTTTCAATCATTATTTATCCCAATGCCAAGTTTTTTCAATAATAATGTTTTGAATTGATAGTACGGCGCCGGCGGTGTGTCGGACTAACAGCTAGGTATGCAACCCCCCTGCTTCCAATCACTATAGGATTTGGGGTGGGTGCGAGTTTGGGTATATGCAATGTACCTCTTGCATTAGAGCACTACAATCAAAGAAATCCCCAACAAAAAAAATCAAGTATGGCAACACTGAACAAAAAACAGGGAAGAAATGTCAAAATCAACCATTTTTGCGTGTGTTGTGTGTGAAAAAGTGAACTTTGAAAATTAATTTATAATAAATATAAAAGTTTCCTCGCTCTAAAATTGCTTTAATTATTATTTATTTGCACATATCTATCAAATAAAAAAAAAAACGCGTGTCGAAATTCGTGCTGCGCTAATGGGAAGTTGAGCCAAAATTGTATTGGGACACCAATTTTTTTGAGCCATTGATTTTGGGAAAAATGGATTGGGAAAAATGATTTGGGAAACTTGACCCCCTACGATCATTTCCTTTGATAAATATCTTATTAGTGCATATAATCCTGAGTTTTGTATCCCTGCAATGCACTTGAGGCGGCGATGCCAAGCTTCTACTACATTTTGTGTGCGAGGAAAATTATTTTTTAGACAACCGGCAATTAACTTTGACTCGGGTTCATGTTTTCTTTTTGACGCATCCAGAAAATTGGTTTTGAACCAGAAGTAAAGTTTTGAAATGTCGTAATCTTCTGAACTTTTAATAGCTCCGAAAATGATGAAAACCAACATGCATTGACGGAGTTTGAAAAAATTTGATTTGGGGATTTCGTTTGTCGATTATGGGGATGGGGATTTAGATCCTGGGGATTTTATTTTTAAAGTTTTTGTACTTGGGGATAATGATTTTGTGGATTTTTAAAAGAGTGGGGATTTTGGTTTAGGAGATTTTGCACTTGGGCATTATGTCGGTATCCCGTAATTATAGTAAGTGCATTTTTTCAAATACATGAAAGTAGTTAAATTGGTTATTCTTCCAATTACAACTAAGAGTAAATCCAAACTCTAAGTTATTATAAAAAATTAAAACATAAACTGTTAATTAATATAAAATAATAGGAATTCTTCTGTATTCTTTTCGTTAGTTGGTTTCTGTTTTAGCTTGTATGATCTTTCCTCAGATCCGTCCAATTTGTTCAAATTTATGCTAAACGCCACAGTCAATCGAACATTATTCTTAAATTTCAAATGCAAAGAAAGTTAAAGTTGACACCAAACCCAATTAAATAACAAATAAAGGTACATTCGTATATATTTATAAACTACCTCCCAATATAGACTTCTGAATATGTGGCCGATTTTTGTCAGTAACAAGTGGGGGTAATTTAACTAAACATCCACTCTTGTTTAATAATATTTACTACCTGAGTGCCAGAGTTTTGACTAGAAAATCCATGCCTTATACTGGTCGACAAAAGTACAATTTTTTTCTGGTGGACAAATAAAACGTACATACACACATATACACATAGTCCAAAACGTCTCCGTACAGCAGCCTAATTTTAGTGTTTTTATGAAAACAAGTACTAGGAATAAATTTAAAAACCAAAGTGGTAACATTGAAAAGAAGTTAGTTTCCACCTTCACCTTTTTACCAAATTTAAAAAAATTGCGAGTGTGATTTTCAAAAACCAGTTTTTAATATATTGTTATAGTAAATATTTTATCTCGAATCAACAAAAAGAAAGCTGCTGTACGGAGACTTTTTAGACTATGTGTACCTACATCAGATCTTTAAAATATACCCCTTTAAAAATACTAAAGACAACGAAAACAATAAGTTAAAACACCAAATATAAATAAATTGTTTGATCATTTTGTAAAGTACAAATCTTCTAGATACAGTTCTTAAACTATTTTAGTGTTTCCCTTAGTTTTAGTAATTTCTCATTAGTTATAGGATGAATTATGGATCTTTGTAATTTTGAAAAACCTTGAATGTATATGTACAATTGTACATATGTAACTCTTTTATGTTTTTAGTATTTGGTTCTAGAGTTTATTTTTTGAAGAAGAAAACGAACAACATTTTTATAAATATTTTAATGGATATAAATTAACATGCATTCCAGCAACTAGAAACAATGTCATGGGGAGAGCAAGTGGGGCATCTTATGTGCAATTAAGAAAAGTACTGTTGGTAGTTTTGTAGAGTTCAAACGTGTACAAAACAGGGTTGTTATTCAAATTACAAATAATCTTATTAAATATTATATTACTAGCTTTCACCCGCGACTTCGCCCGCATTAAATAGTTTTTTTGGATAGTAGTATGAAAAAACCTGAGCTGTACTTTTTTGTACGTATGTTTGAATTGTGCCGAGATTGGATGAGGCCATACTAAGTGTGATTGTCATAGGTTAGGTTAGGTTTATACATTTTAAGAAGGAGATAGGTTACTGCAATACATTTTTATATACGACGTTTTTTGTTTTTCCTTCCTTGGAAAGAACGTAAGGATTTTGTGGGTTTGAGACTCGTGAGCACGCTACATATAATTGTCCATGGGAAAAACAGGTTTTTCCAAATTTACACCTGCAACTTTCAGCGTTTTCCCCTGAGCTTTATTTATTGTTATTGCAAATGCTGCTTTCAGAGGAAACTGCACTCTTTTAAACGGAAACGGCAAATCGGTTGGAATTATCGGAGTGCGGGGAATTAAAACATTTTTTTCCTTTTGCTATTCCAGTCATGATTATAGCTTTTATAATATTTCTTCCTAGGTGAGTAATCTGTAGCCGTGTACCATTACATAACTTTGGTGCGTCAATATTTCTCATTAACATTACTGGAACACCAACCTTCAATCTCAACTTATGAGAAGGCACGCCTGATTACTTGCTCCGTGTTCATAACTTTGTCTACTGAAAGGTACTCGAGGATATATCCCTCCACGTCCGACATAATCTGTTCGTTTTTCTGGCTAACTATCTCATTAGTTGGAGCTAAAATTGCCCTCTCACACAACCAGTCTCGATTGCCCCTATTTATATGCAGGTTTGGATAGACATTACTTTTTAATTCATCTGTGCTACAGACAATTTGACAGAATTCATGACTCAACGTAATCGAGCCGTTACAGTCTGATGGCATACAATCTTCTTCGATTTTTAGAAGAGCAGCGGCATATTGTCCTGCTCGAGAATCATTGTGTTGCTGTACTCGCATATTCGTAGTCAGACAAAACTTTTTTACATGTACCCATAACACAGATGCTTTCAAACATGCATTTATTTCATCTGCCGGTGTACCTCTAGTAATTACCAGCAGGGTCTGTCTAAAGTCGCCAGCGACTTGTTTCATAAGGGTTGGGAATGCGTTGTTTTCCCGTAATACTAATTTTATCCAAATATTATTTAAATCTTTGTTAATTTAGGAGTAAAAGCGATCATATTCCTCGGAAAGTAATTTTTCCCATGGGAATGCGTTGTTTTCCCGAGGTCAAAAGTAACTCATGTCCTTTCTTAAGTCTCAAACTATCTCCTTACGAAATTTCATTTAAATCTGTTCAGTAGTTTAGGCGTAAAAGTGATCGACCCACTTGAATTTTCCCATGGGAATGCGTCATTTTCCCGGGGTAAAAAGTAGCCTATGCCCTTTCTCGGGTATCAAAATATCTCCATACCAAATTTCATGCAAATTGGTTCAGTAGTTTAGGCGTGATTGAGTAACAGACAGACAGACAGAGTTACTTTCGCATTTATAATATTAGTATGATTCCATTGTACCTCAATTGCAACAACTGGGAAAATGACCTCGATATCCTTTTTAATTTAATTAATTGCAACTCTCTTGGAAATATAATGCTTATTGGAGACCTTAACGCTCGAGTTGGCGAATATCAAAACTCTATATCCCATTATTAAGATACTGGAACGGTTCTTAATTCGAGAATAAACTCTAAAGATGGTTTGGTTAATCGAAACGGCAGTAGTCTGATAGAGCTCCTGGAAAGCTTTGGATATCAAAAACTACTTAGTGGATGGTTCAACCAACTTTATAATGATGCTTGCATACCCATTTGCTTTAATACAGCCATTATTTACGCTATTTTCAAGGGAGGTGAAAGGAGTCTTGCAGAAAACAATAGAGGCATATCTATTCTCAACTCTTTAAGGAAAATCTTAAGCTCTATTCTTTACGAGAGGCTTACGAGATGGATAGAGACAAACAACCGCTTAAGTATCTTCCAAGCTGGGTTTCGATCCGGTTTCTCAACGGTAGACCAAATTTTTGCACTAACAAGCATAGCAGGACAACATTTGGAGAAAAAGAAAAAGCTTTACAGCTGCTTCATTGACTTCAAAGCTGCTTGTCAATCGACAAGCATTGATTTACAAACTATCTTCTCTTGGCCTTTCGAAAAAATGTTTACTTTTTTGTTCCAACTTTCTGAGTTCAACGAAAGCCTCAGTATGGGATGCCAACAACTTATCCGAAAGTTTTGAGACAGCGGCGGGAGTTCCCCAAGGATGTATTCTAAGTCCCATTTTGTTTGCACTTTATATTGATGCGGTTTGTGAAATCCTACCGGGAGGTTTAACATTTGGCGAATCTGTAATTAAAGTTTTAATGTATGCAGATGATGTGGTACTTTTTGCGGATAACCCATTTTATTTAAAACTGCAAATCAATAGACTTAAAGAATATTGCGAAACTTGGGGCTTACGGATCAATACTAGAAAGACCAAGGTTATGATATTTGAATCTAGGCGGCATGCACGACACGTGCTGAAGAATCATGGAACATCAACAACGAGCGTATTGAAATTGTGAGGGAGTTTAAATATCTAGGTATATTGCTGACCTATAACCTAAACTGGAGCAATCATGCGAAAGAGAAAACCAGGGAGTCCAAACTGGCCCTAAGCCTGATGTGGCCCAATTTTTTTAGCAACCAACTTATCGACCTCTCAACAAAGTACAGAGTCTTCAATGCAACAATAAATACTTGCTTATGTTACGGTGTCCAAGCCTTTGGATACGCTCAAATAGAGGAATTTGAGGCTTTACGAAGATACTTTTTTAAAATACTTTTTAAACTGCCTAACGCTACACCTACGTACGCAATAGAAGTGATGTGGAGGATATAAATAATTTCATAGCAGTTTGTCCAATATTACAAGAAATACGACGGTTATATTTCCAAGTGAGTTTTTTGTCTATGGACCAACTTATTGACATTTTTAACGGGCTGAGTAGTTGGACGAATCTGTTTAAATATTGTAAACATGCTTTAGCTTATAGAAGTAGCTTTTGAGCGGTCATGTATCCAGTTATGGCGATTGAGAATTTAATATTTTTTGTGTTTCAAATCACGGCAAAATTGAACTTGTTTTCATCTACTAACATTTTTTTTTAAAAAAACGGGAAAGTTTATTTTATTGATTTTGTGTTTCAAATCACGGAAAAATTGATGTTTTAAGTCTCGAATCACTGAGAATGTAAAAACGAAAAAAAAGAAGAAAAATAGAGCTATTTAAACTCATATTTTTTGTGTTTCAAATCATGTCAAAATTGTATACCTACATATCTTTAAAGATTATAAAATCATTCAAAATTGTTTTATTTATCTTCTTTTTTATAAATATTTAAGTTAATAAATTATTCATCTGTTATATTTGAAAATTGTTAAGAAAAATCACTAAAAAATAGAGTTTTTATTTTCTTATACTAAAAACAAAAAAAAACTTTCATAATGTTAAACTATTTTTAACTGAAATGTCTATCAGGCAGATGGCAACAACGCCATGTCCTTATATTCTTAGCTTTAAATTAATGTAATTTTTTTTATCGAAATAAAGAATTTAATCTAATCTAGAGTTTATTTTTAGTGCTGATTCCTAATCCAAACTCTGATTTGAACTATAAGTGCTCAAACTCAGAAATACCCGTTTTCAACATTATTTTTATATTTTGTTCAATATATTAAAAAAAAATTGATGTTATAAACTTAAGACTACAAATTCGTAATAAGATTTTTATTCGTTTGCGTTTTTCTATTCAAGCCTAGTACGCTGCTGATGCGAAACGAAATTTCCCATACAAAAATGACATGACGAAATCATAAACGAAAAATTTCGCTGTGCTTTTCGTTTTTCAGTACGCTGCTGAACGACGAAATGTGTCATTTTAGTGGATAGCTGTACTAGATTTCGTAGTACAATTCTCCACTCTTTTCGTTCTCAATTTAATTGCCCGGTATATTAATTGCTTGCGAAATTTTGACGTTTTATTTATTTATTGAAAAATGTTTCGAATATTTTCGTTTATGATTTCGTCATGTCATTTTTGTATGGGAATTTTCGTTTCGCATCAGCAGCGTACTAGGCTTAAAATTGAACTTCAACTTCCAGACAGAACTCTCTACAAATATTTTTCCGTTGTGGTTTTCGTTTTCATTTCGCTCTGCACTTGGAGACCGCCGAAAAAATTCGTTTCACTTCAGCTGCGTACTAGGCTTAAAAACTGTTTTTAGCATAAATGCTAAGGTTATTGAATAACAGGCGAAAACTTACAACTAATGGCAATATTTTGAAAAATATGTAAGACGCTGAACATTTGTATACGGAATATTGAAGTTAAGGATTGTAGATATGAAAAATCATGAATCTTATGAAAAAACAAAAATACTTTATGAATTTACTTAGCCTTAAAAAGCCTAATATAAGGTGTTTTCGAATTAAATAAAAAGTGACGTTATAGATTGATTTTGAAGTCGGAATCGAACTAAAGCCAACAAAAACCTCAGAACAAGTATACTCTGATTCAGTGTTGCCGCTGAAAAAAATCAAAAAGGGTACAAAAAAGGGGCCCGACACAAAAAAAGGGGCCAACATACGAAAATTAGACACCATAGAAAAAAAGTACAAATAAAACAAAACTGTAATCAGGATCAGGAGTAAAACAAAAGTGTATTCAAAAAAAAACTTAAAAAAACAATTTTATTTCAATAACATTAAAATAAAAACTTAAATTCTTTTAAAAAACAAAACAGTAACAACAAGTCAGTTGGTAATAACAACAAATACATAAATAAATTAATGGAAGTTAAGTCTTTCATTTTTTCAATATTGTCTTTTTGTATAAATAAACAAGATTTTTTTTTGGAACCCAATTTTCCAACTTATTTTTGTTTTCAATTAAATTAAGAGCTGACATCATCGAATTGCACGTTTTCACATTCAGTCTATTCGTCAACTTATTTTTAATAAGGGTCAGCTTAAAAATGTTTGTAACAAAGTTGTATACATTTGGAAACATAAATTCATCTAAATTGTTTTTACATTTCCCTATTTCATACCAGAATTCTTCAATATCATTGATTTGAAATGTGCTTTGAAAAGCCTTATCCTCGGATTTTATCTCAAGGAGTTTGTATTTCTCAATGACTTTTCCTGAATTGGATACCAGGTTTGGAAAACTGGAAACTAACTGTACATAGTTAAATTCAAGATTTTTTTTTGACAACTTTGGGATCTAGAAAGTGCAATATCGAAAGTTTTTCATCATTAATATCTATTCTTTTTAGTATTTCATCAACAACCGATTGATAATAAATAAGAGCGTTAGTTTTAATTATGTCGGGTGATTTTTTTGAGGTTAGGATTTTCATGTGTAAAAAAAAGTTCTCAAGCTCTTAAAAAATCACCCATTATGTATTTATTGTCCTCCATTGAAAAGAGGACATTGTTTAATATAATGGGTGATTTTTTAAGAGCTTGAGAACTTTTTTTAAAAAAAAAACGCATAAAATTTGCGTAAAGCGCGAAACACATTTGGAACCGAACACTGATTTTGGTAATAAAATTCAATGATTTGCAAGCGTTGCTCGTTAGTAAGTCTATTCATGATGAAATGTCAAAGCATACTGAGCATCTTTCTCTTTGACACCATGTCTGAAATCCCGCGTGATCTGTCAAATACTAATGCATGAAAATCCTAAACTCAAAAATATCACCCGATAGAAGCATCTTCATCAGATATGTTTTTTGATTTGATAAACATTTCAGCTTCATGGCCAATGTATGTATATGTCTATTGATATTTTAATATGATCAGAATTTGTATAGTCAAAATCTTTTATGTCATTGTTTTTAATATATTCTTTTTTTTTTAAATACATAAAAATATTTAAAAGAATTTCTCTCACGGAAGAAATCAAAAAAATAATTTGGGATGATTCACTTTGAAACATTTTGTTCAAATTATTCATTATTTCTAAAATATATTTTAAAAACTTTATGTAAGCAAGATTAATATCGTTTAAATTTTCATATATACATATCTCTAACTTTTTTTATAATTTTGTCTGAGGTTTGCTCAAATTCTTCACGAAGGAAGTAATGTTGTAGAACAATCCATTGTTCATCTACTCTTTTTATTACTGCTTTAAATGACAGCGGTGTAGTGGCACTCAGTTTTAATATTTTATGCTCGGGGACATCGAAAATAGCCTGCAAATCTTTAAGATCTTTCATTCTTTTTAAACTAAACTTGAAATGAACGACAGAGTTCAGTTCAAGTTCAGTATGAAACTTCGTTACCGATTTTTAATTAATTTACTTAAAGAGTGGGTAAGATAAAAAATATCTTAATTTATCCTTGAAAATTATTTTATTACTAGTAAAATCGTAAAAAGGGGCCAATTGGGCAATTTCTAAAAAAGTCGGGGCCACGGGGATCGAACGCAAAAAGGGGCCAAATGGCCCCTTTAGGGGACGCTGCTCTGATTACCATCTACATTTTCTTGTTGACCAGTGTTATCATCCTTTTCTTTTCGAAAAAATATATCAAATAAAAGATTAGGGCAGATATGTATTTTGTCCACATATCTAAGACGTAAAGGGCGTCAAATATTATTCTACCCGTGCGGCGGAAGAGCTATTTTAAGCACTGATTCTGATGATTCTGAAGTTTGGTGTGATTGTAATATCGGAATGCACACATTCCGCCCAAGAAGGGAAGTGAATTATTATTGTACACGAACTTACGTTATTTCAAAATAAATAAAATCAACAAAAAAACTAAGTGGCGCAATAGCTCGTTGAAACTAGGCCCCGTTGTGCAAGTAATGTCAGGGATAGAGAATACCTACAGTTTTTACGCTAATTTGAAAAAGTACTTTTCATAACAAAAGGTACTCTTGAAGGATCAATTTCCTGCAAAACGCAGTGTCCGTGAAAAATAGAAAAATACTTTAGGTGACACAGGCAGGGAATGTAATATTTTGAACATGTTAATACAAACAAAAATTAATTTGAATCGCCCTAATGTATATAATGGGTGTGTATAATTTCCTACATCGATACAACTTTTTAAGATCTTATATTGGTACTCTTTATTTATAAAAACATTTTCTTTATTTTGTAAAAACATTCAATGTTTACTTGGTATACAAATCTGAAATGCATGCACTTGCGAACCAACAGTTCTTTAGCTTTAGAAAATATCATCAATGAGTTTTAGAAATTCCGTCGTATTTGACCTCAATTGCATTATTATTGGCATACAAATTTTCAAATAATGAGTATAACAGAATTCACCTGCCTACACTATACACATCCTTGTTTGATGAGTCTTAGTATTTTTATTATTGTAATTTCATTTCGAAATATGTGACAGTTTAAAAAAAAGAACAATGATTAATTACCTTTTTTGGAATAAATCATTTTAAGCAAAATAAATGAACAATTGAAAATATTGGAGGATGAGTTTATTTATTTGTTGGTTCCGGTTTATGCTGAAATTATATTTTAACATTCGTGTTTATTGAATCATTGCGTTCATTTTCATTTCATTTACTGAGGATGACGATGCGATAATTGTGATGTTAAAATTGAAGTGTTTTGGTAAATTGAATTATTATTGGAACAACGTTTCAGGGGTAAAAGTAATCAAAAGAGTAGAAACAGTGAACAAATAATGTCTAGTCATTTAAAATGCAACAACTTACAAAAATGACTCATTTGACTAACTTATTTTTTGCAGTAAATTAGTCCACTCAAAATAGACATTTTTCACGTCGCGTCGGTATAATTTGCATATCAATAAAAATTGGCATATAAGCACTGAGGAGAGGAGTTTTAAACCCATTTGTTTGGCCAAACCAAAGAAGCAGCGGTCTGCTGTAAGGTTATTAGTGTCGTTCGTGCAATTGATATTTGTTTTGAGGTAGTTGAACTCCTGCTGCTATACCAACAGTGAGGTTTGTCCTAGGCGATGAAGAGAAGAGGCTTTATTTTTTAATAACATACATATACATAATTTGTTTATTCCTCATTCACTTCAAGGGATTTGCCTTTATTTAGTTTAGTTTAGTTTAGTTTAGTTTATTTTTTTATCAATCTGAGATTAACATTCTCTTTTAGATTACATAAATATAAATAAAAATAACGAAAAATAGTAACTTAAAGATATAATAAATATTTAAAATAAATCCAGAAAACATAAATTTAACATATTAGTATATCACAATAGTTAATGAAATAACAAAATTAACATTACATGTTTTTTTTAAAGTTTCTCGTGAACTGTACATAAAAATATCTATCTTTTCAATTACAGCATTAGTTTCTCTGATGCAACGCATAATCGGTACATTTCTACCATAATTACTTCTAGAAAAAGTCTCCCGTAAATGAAAGCCTATACGAAGGCCTCTACTGGGAAAATAAAATTTTATTTGCTCAAGCAAGTAAGGACACACAATGTGACTACTTACTATATCCTTTATCATCATAATAGAAAAATACTTTCTTCTGACCTCAAGCGTTTGCATACCAAAAAGCAAACATCTCACATTATATGCGGGCATAATAATGTTCCAATTTAGCTTAAAAAAACAATATCTTGTGAAACTTCTCTGAATCCTTTCAATTCTCAATGAATGATTTGCATAGTACGGATTCCAAACCACGCAACAGTATTCCAGGGTAGATCTCACAAAAGCCATATAAAGAGATTTAAGAGCATATGAATCGGAGAATTCTCTAGTGTTCCTTTTTAGAAAACCCAACATTTTATATGCTTTATTAACTATATAGTCAATGTGACTACTAAAAGTGAACTTCCTATCAAATATGACTCCTAAATCCTTCTTTTCAGTTACTTTATCTAATGTTATATTATTGATAGTGTAATTAAATACTATTGCTGCAATTTTCTTTGAGCATATAAAGCTTTGACATTTGGCTACATTTAAGAAAAGAAGATTTTTATTGCACCATGATGCAAGTTCACATAAATCTTCTTGCAATAAATAACAATCAATTAGAGAATGTATAGTTCTGAATATTTTTACGTCGTCAGCATATAATAAATACCTGGAAAACTGGAAAATGTCAGGAATATCATTGATAAATAAATTAAAGAACAAGGGACCAATGTGACTTCCTTGAGGGACGCCCGAGGTTACTTTTATGCACTTAGAAACATATCTGTGTATCTAAACGAATTGGGTTCGATCAGTTAGATACGAACGTATCCATTCTAAAAGTATGGAGTGGACAATTTATATAATAATATTTCATGGTTAACTCTATCAAATGCCTTGGCAAAGTCAGTAAAGATGATGTCAGTCTGGAGACCACTTTCAAATCAACTAACAACTAAATCGCACAAAATAGTGAGATTTGTAGCTGTAGATCTGCCAGAAACAAATCCATGCTGAGAATCGGATACTATTTGTTTTGTAAGAAAAATGAGCTTATCACATAAAATTTTTTCAAAAATTTTAGGAATAATAGATAACTTACATATTGGTCGGTAATTACATATTTTTGGCTTTGCTCCAGACTTAAAAATCGGAGATATGTACGATGTTTTCCACTCATTTAAAAATTCACCTGTTTTTAGAGACTTATTGAAAATTAGCAACAAAGGTAACGCAAGGGACGTTGCACATTTTTTGATTATCTTGGGAGATATACTATCTGGACCAAATCCTTTGTTTTCATCAATCCCATTTAACGCTTCAAGTACATCTGATATTTCTAACTGAATAATTCCTATATCAACTACATTAGATGGAGTAAATTCAGGAAGCTCGTTAGGAGACGTAACTGCGTAAACAGACTCAAAATAATCTGCAAAAAGATTACAGATAGTTTGCAAATCACTAGATATAGAACCCGAAAACTCCATACAATTTGGTAAACCACTAGATTTTCTTTTGGAGTTAATAAAATTCCAAAAGCTTTTGCTGTCCTTCTTAACTTTGGATTCAGCTGTTGAAACATAATTACCATACAAAAATTTATTTAAGACATCAAAAGACTTTTCGATTACAAGATAGTTCTGTTTGAATATTTCTGTGTTCTGTGTGAATATTTGGTCTATCGTTGATCACACTGGTTCGAGCCGATCATTATGTTGCAGACATTATGTTAAGACGCTTACATAGTATGTTGGATAGGATCTTGTAGGCAACATCAAGCAGGGGTGTGTCTCTGTAATTTTTAAACGGTTAAGATCCATCACAAACTGTGCCTGAGCGGTAGATACTTTGTATATCTAGAAGCACTTCAGGTAATAATTGTAGATTTAGTGTTCTGCATTTAATTACAACACATTTTTTTACTTAATTTTGCTTTGTTAACATTTGGAAATTAATGACAGATGATAACTATTTAGCTATCGTATACAAACGCTATCGTTTTGACGAAATCACTTTGACGATCATCGCCTCATGCGAAGTGAAACTATTGTCGAAACGCTATCGTCTGACGACAATCGTTTTACGCGAATGAGCCCCCCTTCTTGTTTGTAATAAGGAAATGTCAAAATTTCGATTCTTAGCATACAACACCTTAATTTTCCATTTCATAGACATTTTCTATATGTAGTTGTTTAAGACTTTATTTATTTCTACAAATCAAGGTTTTTGTTGTACTACTCATTGTGTTACTCATTCGAAAAATTTGCTCAAAATCACAATAAAAATGCTTTTTCTTCTTTGTTTTTGACTGACGAAATTTGTCCCAAAAATGAACACTTGTTTTTTAGTTTAAATATTTATTTTTTAGAAATAAATAATTTTCATTTTGTACAAATTACAAAATATGACCATATTACAAAAATCGATGACAACATGAAATACACAGTAATTTTACGATTTTAAACACAAAGGAAGTGCTCGATTTAGCCTAACCAACAAAAACTAAAATAAACAAAAAATAATCTCAAAACCTTTAATAACTTTATAATTATGCTCGCTTGGGCATTTTGATGACTTTTTTTGTTTCTTCATAATGATCTTTTGAAAGTTTGTACGAATTTTCATCATTTTTTTAAATTATTCCGAAGTTATTGAACAACATAGAAAGTTTTTAGATTCCTGAAATTCCAATTTATTTGTACAAAAATTAATTCTAAGCCTTACATTATTATGTTTTATGAGCGAAAATAAAAAATATGTAGGGTCAAAGGGGGTAATTGTAAACGACTTTGCATTTTTTTATTTTTTTTTTTCACTTGTAATGTTTGTAACAGCTTAACCATGCAATGTCGAACATTTCAAAGAGTAGTAATCTTAATGGCGTTTGTTTATTAGTTTTCATAAAATTTGATGTTTACATTTACTCCCCTAGTTTCTTAAGTAAACGAGAAAAATGGGGTAAAATAAAACGGTACCAGTCGTCCTACTGTCTTTATATACATATGTAGGTACGTGCCTACTCTACCAAGGAGATCATCCTTACTGCAAGGGTAACCAGCACGAGATCTGAAATAAGGCACCTTGCTATAGTGTCCTCCACGTCCGACGAAAGTACTGGTTTTCTGCCTCTAAATATAATGCTTCAAATTATAAATGGTTTTGAGAAAATTAAGTGTGTTTACAATTACCCCTGTTTAAAATTACCCCCCTTGACACTATACGCCGAGTATATCAGAATTACTATTTTCTTTTCATGAAGTGAATATAACCTAATGTAAAATTGTTATTTTCAAATGATGAGAAACATATTTTTCCTTATAACTTGTCTAAAGATTTTGAGTATAATTAAATAGATAGAGTTTAACGGCTTTGAAGTTGCATCAAATTATTTACATATATTTGTAACTCTATTGAACATATTCAAGGCCTAGTTTTTATTGATACAAATCTTGAAGCTCAATTAGATGCAGCTAGTTTTAAGTGACAGTATACATCTGTTTTAATTGAATCACAATTTTATTCTAATGTACTCGTAGATTTTGTTTCTATGAATATATATTTTGAATCAGTAAATTGGCAAATAATTTTAAATTGTAATAACTTACAGATAGCTTTTACTATGCTTCGAAATATATTGGATCAGGCTGTTTTTAATTTTGTTCCCACATAAGGAATTTAAACAATTTAAAAAGACGGTTTAATAAAATTTTATCAAGGCTTAAAAATGTTATGATTAAACTTTATAAAAAAAGTAAAATTTCGGTCTCTTTTCGAGAACAATTTAATAGAACTAGGAAAGAATATGAATTTTTGAAAAGATTTACTTACATATAAAAATATATATGTACATATTTGGCCTCTGGAGTCGAAAATAAAGAGTAATTGTAAAGTTTTTTCGTCATTTATGAATACTTAAAGAAAATCGATTGGGATTCCATCTAGTTAGTGTATCATACCAAGGAGCCTTTTCAGAGAACTTAATTTATATTTGTAATAATGTTGCCTTATTTTTCCAAAAGAATTCCAGATTATAATAATTTAAATTCTAATATATGCTGGTAGCATATATATATATATATATGGGTAATTATACAAAAGTGGGGTAACTTTTGAGGATATTTTGTTTACGATAGTTTTTAAATCAAACTTCTATAAATTCGGGTGTATATGATAGCTAATCTAATTAATATATTGTTCCCAATCGGGCCAGTCACTTTTTTGAGTACATTGTAAGATATTTAAAAATTTCAGAATTTGATAATGATCACTTAAAATTACTTAGTAACAATTAAAAATAATTATTAACATGTAATACTAGGAGAAAATACTACATCAGTTTTCAAAACAGACTTTTGACATTTAACGTAACGTTATTCACTTATCTTTTAGTACTTTCACATAGTTTTACTAAATATTTCAAAGTAATCCACAAACAAAATCTAACAATATTCATCTTAAAAGTACTAATGATCAAGAAATGAAGAACAATAACAATTTACCTGACACAGAACTGACGCCACACTACTGACGAAAAAGACGAAATTTAAGATTATAATCTGGACTAATGTTTTTTTTTTGTAATTTCAAATATCAACAAACTACATTTTAACAAATCAAAGTCTAATACGAATAAATAAAAATAAACTTTAGATTAACAAAAAAATAACGACTCACCACAGGACTGACATGTTGACTGGCTTAGCACGTGTATAGACAACAAACATAACCCAAACTCTGGTACAGTTATGGTGGCCGTCAAATTGTGCGACCCGCAACTAACTTTATTACCAACATTAAAATTCTAAGTGGGATTTGACGTTGAGTCGGCGATATTTCGCACGAATTTTAAATTTAAATAACACACAAGAAACTGACGAATAAAACTGAACACAAAATTTCTTATTTTTTTAAATAAAGTGTAGAAAACTGCATTATGAAAGTTGTAGTATATATTTAACTATATACATCGCAGATTGTATTAATTTAATAAGTTTTCTCAAATCAATGATAATGTTTAATAGACAGTCACTTAATGGTTGGTTTTCAGGGTTGTGACATGCCAGAGGACTGACGTTTTAAGAACTAATTGTGTTTTTTTAATAACTTGTATTCAAAATGAAGAACTGAAATTGGGTGACTAAATAAAGGTCTTTCCATTGTTTTAAAATAAATTGCAATCTCAATAAAATATAATCAGACTTTGTATATATTGGTTGATGACATCGAGTTACCCAACTTTTGTATAATCACCCATATATATATATAGATGTGTTTTCAGCTTTATCATCTCTGGACAACCGTTTCTCCGCTGCACCAGATAATAGGTCCGTTCGCGTACTTTCTCTACTAAAATTTGTAAAAAGAGATATTTTAAAGAGTGGGGGTAAAATTCTCTCACAAAAAGGCAAAACTACAAAAAAGTAAGCAAACGGGAAAACAGCAAATTTTTCCCACAATTTTACTGTCAAAAAAATATAAATTTTAAAACATCATCATTTTATTTCGTGTTTGCATTTTTTTTGTAAATGGTTAAATTAAGACAACATGATCTTCAATTTGTAAATAAAATATACTTACTATATTACCTTATCAACTTCAGAATAAATGTCTTTAGGGATTGTAGGAAACAATAGAAAGATAATAGTAAGTATACGCCCTACATCGAATTTCTGCTGTGTAAGATTTCCATTAGATGCCAGTAAAATTCAAACATTTTTAACTGGTGTACTTTTTTTAATTTTTTTAAAATTTTAAAACATCTATTTCTGAGAATAAAGCTATATTCGATACTCTTTGCTTTCGATGTTTTGAATTCTAATATTGTTCTACTTTGCTATCAATGTTCAATATTTATGTACGTACCTTCTCGTAGTTTGCGACCTAAAGATGGTAATTTTGTACATGTTCCTTTTCATGGTAGAAATTATGCCATACACAATCCAATTACTGATTCCTGTATTGCTTTTTTGATTTTTTAATTGATTTTAATAATAGTAGGTTAGATACTAAGAGAAATTTATTAAATTTATTATTTGATTTAAATGTAGTCTCCATAAAGTCATGTTACTTGAAAAATGAAAAAAATAAATAAATAAATAAGGTATTAGAAGTTTTAACAATTTAGTTGCGTTCTTACAAAATTTTGAATTTTCATTTCAGAATTTGAAAAACTTAGTACTACTCCTAAATATTTTTGCATTAGGGAAATTCACTAAGCTAGTAGTCAAGGGATTCTGATTGGCTAAATGCAACTACAAAAGTAGTTAAAATTTCCCCTCCGATGTAGTGTTAAAATTTCCGCTATTAACAACAATCAGCTGCTCGGTAAGGACACAAAAATTGGGCGCATTCATAAAGCTAGTGACTACGTAGTCTAATTTCAACTAATGGGTGATTTTTTTGAGGTTAGGATTTTCATGCATTAGTATTTGACAGATCACGTGGGATTTCAGACATGGTGTGAAAGAGAAAGATGCTCAGTATGCTTTGACATTTCATCATGAATAGACTTACTAACGAGCAACGCTTGCAAATCATTGAATTTTATTACCAAAATCAGTGTTCGGTTCGAAATGTGTGTTGGCAGAAAATCCGCTTTTTTATCGACAAATTTTGTTCAGCGATGAGGCTCATTTCTGGTTGAATGGCTACGTAACAGTGTTACCGTTGGGATTTTTGAAAAGGTCGCAAAAAAAAGGGTCAAATGAAAAAAAGAGTCGCATTTAGATTTTTTTTAAAACATACTTAAATCAAACGAAATCTGTATAAATTGCAAAAAAAATGTGTTGTTTTTTAGTTTTTTTATTAGGTATACCTTCTAAAAAAAAATAAATTCTTATACCAGTATTCAATATATTCGATTTATATCACAGAAGTTCCTTTTTTTAATAAATACGTTAAAGTGTATATGTATATATAACATTAAATAACAATAACAGTCAATTTAGTCGATTTAAGTTATATTAACTCAAGTTTTAAAGTTAAACTAAAAAATAAATAAATTCATATTCTATTCAGTTCTTTTGAAATACAAAAATTAAGGTACATTTTAGGAATTTATATTATTTATAAATATTTGACTTTTATATTTACATTATTTTTAAAATAGGAGTCATTATTTTTTGTGATTAATTTACGGTAGCTTTTTATAAGCTCCTCTGAAGGTTTCCATTGCTTTTCTAAAATATTTGCTGCAGAGAGCATTGCATTACATGTTTCCACATGTCCACACAGGCGGTTCATTAATCTATTTTTTAGAACTGTTAACTTAGAACGCACTGCCGAAGTGTGAAAATATTTTTTACAAAGGAGTATATCATCGCCGTTCTATTAAAACTCACTTAGTCCATTTTTTTGTGTTTTGAGATATTTGCATTTAAAGTTTAAAATCAATATGCAAGGTAATAGATTTTGGGAGTTTTAATTCTTTATAAATAAAAAATGGTGCATCGTAGAGCTTAGGGAATTTTAAGAAAATATAAATTTTGTCATTTGCATGAACTTGGTGTATTTATTTCATTTTTGAGGAAAATGGACTTAGGGAGTTTTCAAAGAACGACGACGATATGTAAGTTGGAATAAACGTATTATCCGAGAGGGTTTTTAATTGCCCTGATCTTATGCCAAAACTTCTCCAAATTTGACAGTTGCAAAAAACTTTCATAATTCTTTTCATGAATTTTGAATTCTAAAAGCTTGTACTCTTTAGTTACTTTTTCAGGTTGAATTATAAGGTGTTGATAATCTGAAACTAGATCATTATAATTAAACTCTTTGCCTAGTTTGATTACTTGAGGATCCAAGTGCCTCAAAACCGAAAACTTCCTATCATTAGTATCAAACCTTGAAATAATTTGCCTTCAAATTAGTTGGTAATAAATAAGAATTTTACTTCTTATATTTTCAATATCCGAACTGGAAATACTTTCTTGTTTTATATACATATGTTTCCGCTTCATTGCCTATGGAAATATCACTTACAATTTTTATATTTTTTAGGTCTATAAAATTAATCTCTTCAATTTTAGTGCGTAGTATAATATTCTTTTGTTAAAAAATGTTTGTACATAATAATCAAAATGTCTTTAAATGAAATGGTTAAGTGAATTACTTGAGAGGATTCACTCCGAAACTGTTTATTTAAATTATTCATTATTGATAAAACATACTTTAAAAACTTCAAATAAATTAAGTTTGTGCTATTAAGATTTTCTAAGATGTCCGAAATTTTTGAAACAAGGTTTGGTGACTTTTCTTCAAACTTTGCCCTCACAAAGTAATGCTGCAGAACTACCCACTGTTCAACCATTCGGGAAGCAACAGCCTCAAATGAAAGCCACCTTGTAGAGCTGAGTTTAAGAAGCTTGTGTTCTGGTTCATCAAAAATAGCTTGAAGATCCTTAAAATCACCTAACCGCTTAGCTTAGAAACTTTGTTAAAGAGGAACGGAGTGGTGAAATAACCAAAATTACTCATACAAACTTAAAATTGTTAACTATTAACTACATTTATAAGCAGAGTCGAAAGGTTGAAATGAATTTTTATGCTAGAATAGCAAGATTTCGATTCTGAGCGAACGTGATCGAGTCGACCCAAACAATTTCAACTTGATTCCATTTTATAGATTGAATTTATGTGTGACAGTGTTAGGTAATTATGTTCTTATTTCAATGGAAGTTTGGAAATTTTGTATGAATTATGAAAATAACTTATCTTTTCAATGTACTTTTCTAGAGATGGGTTCAAAAAAGTCGCATCATTTTTTAAAAAGGGTCAAAATAGACGATTTTTTAAAAAGTCGTATCATGGTCGCATGAGGCACAAAAAAGGGTCAAAATGCGACTAAAGTCGCATAGCGGTAACACTGCTACGTAAATAAGCAAAATTGCCGCATTTGGAGTGTAGAGCAACCAGAAACCGTTCAAGAACTGCCCATGCATCCCGAAAAATGCACTGTTTGGTGTGGTTTGTACCCTGGTGGAATCATTGGACCGTATTTTTTCAAAGATGCTGTTGGACGCAACGTTACGGTGAATGGCGATCGCTATCGTTCAATGCTAACAAACTTTTTGTTGCCAAAAATGGAAGAACTGAACTTGGTTGACATGTGGTTTCAACAAGATGGCGCTACATGCCACACAGCTCGCGATTCTATGGCCATTTTGAGGGAAAACTTCGGAGAACAATTCATCTCAAGGAATGGACCGGTAAGTTGGCCACCAAGATCATGCGATTTGACGCCTTTAGACTATTTAGACACAAATAAGCCAGCAACTATTCCAGCTTTGGAAGACAACATTTCCGAAGAAATTCGGGCTATTCCGGCCGAAATGCTCGAAAAAGTTACCCAAAATTGGACTTTCCGAATGGACCACCTAAGACGCAGCCGCGGTCAACATTTAAATGAAATTATCTTCAAAAAGTAAATGTCATGGACCAATCTAACGTTTCAAATAAAGAATCGATGAGATTTTGCAAATTTTATGCGTTTTTTTTTTAAAAAAAGTTCTCAAGCTCTTAAAAAATCACCCGATAGATTTGTGAATGCAAAACTTCACTACAAAGCTAGTCAATCCGGAACTGTCATATCAATGACAAATGCAAATATATAATACAGGAAACATTTGTGTTTTCAGTACTTTAAATAGTTTGTTTTGTTTTTAAATTCAATAAAACTGAATATAAGATATAATATGAGTGATTTTTATTTGTATTTAAATACTAAATGATTAATTTCATTTTGAATTCTTGTGTCCTTACCGAGCAACTGATTGTGAAACGTGAAAACCAGTGTGCACTAACTTTGTAGCCGAAAATTTTACACTACGTCGGAGGGGAAATTTCAACAACTTTTGTAGTTAGATTTAGCCAATCAGAATCCCTTGACTACGTAGCCACTAGCTTTCTGAATGCGACCATTCAAAATGAAATGAATTTTTCGGTATTTAAATACAAATATAAATCAATCATATTATATTTTCTATTTGGTTTTATTGAATTAAAAAAGAAAATAAACTATTTAAAGTTCTGAAAACACAAATGTTTCTTATTTTATATATTTGTATTTTTCATTAATATGATAATTCCGGTTTGACTAGCTTTGTAGTGCAATTTTGCATTCACAAAGCTAGTTGAATTTTGACTACGTAGTCACTAGCTTTATGAATGCGCCTAATGTTATTTCATATTGGTACAACTCAAGTACACTGCATTGCTGTTTAAGCTTCTTAAATAGCAGTACAAACCCTTTTACTTGTACTTAAAAATGCTAAGTACCAATACAAGGACCTTTACTAGTACCTTTCAATTTCTTAAAAGTCCTCATAACTTTTAAATAAATAGGAAAGATCAGAAATGTTACTTTGTGCGCGTACGATCGATAAAAAAAACTTTTCATGATAACCGATTTATTTACTTAAATTAAAGTTTGAAATCTTTTATACAGATTGGTGCAGATGGTGCAAATTCTATTGTACGAAAAGAGATGGGTGTTGATGTATTTTCATTAAACTACGAACGAATGGGACTTGTAGCTACTCTTGAACTAGTCGATGTAATTTTATTTATTAACTTATTGAGTAAGAAACTTTAAATCATTGTCAAATTCACAGCCAGGAGACAATTCCGTAGCTTGGCAGAGATTTATTCCCACAGGTCCAGTGGCATATCTACCGTTAAACGACACAATGAGTTCATTGGTCTGGAGTACTACTCCTAATGAAGCAAAAAGACTTGCAGCAATGGCTCCAAATGAATTTGTCGATGCAGTGAATGAAGCATTTGTATTTTCTTGTGCTTATACATTTCTGAAACATACAAAGTTTATTCTTTGTTTTTTTTTTATTTTCGATAAAGTGGAAGGACTTCCCAAAAAATGACGTAGTCACAAGCGCACTGGGAGCTTTGAACTCAATTATGGGAAGCGATAATTTGGCTAACCGTCAATATCCACCTAAAGTGAAGAGCGTTCTAGAAGGCTCTCGAGCATGTTTCCCACTTGGTTTTCTTCATGCCTCCTCTTATGTCTCCACTGGTGTTGCTCTCATTGGGTTGGTATTGATAATATTTTGATTAAACATTCAAGTGGATTTTTGTTTTAAATTTTCTTACAGAGATGCAGCACATCGAATTCATCCTCTTGCCGGTCAAGGAGTAAATTTAGGCTTTAGTGATGTGACAAACTTAATTAAGGTCCTTTCGGATGCTGTGTACGCCGGAGCTGAAATTGGGGACAAACATCATTTGGTGCAATATGAACAAATTAGTCTAATAAAAAACGTGCCTCTAATGATCGGTGTGCATGGTCTGCAACGGTTGTATTCAACAACATTTTTCCCAGTTGTGTTGCTTCGAAGTTTAGGCTTACAACTGACACAGAATATACCTGGAATCAAGGTGAATAAGATTGGACACTTTTAAAATTTAAAAAAATGTAACCTTTATTTCATTTTTTTTTTCAGGACATCTTCTTAAAACGAGCAATAGCCTAAAATATAAAGCTTTTTTTTCAGTTGATTTATGTTGTCTTTAAATTAAATGTTAACAATAAATTTAATTAAAGAATAGATTACTATACCATGTCATTGATGCCTTTTATAACATGAATCTTATCTACAGAAGTGGTTTAATGCCAATATGGACTTATTAAGAAAATCGCGATTTAAAAAAACAACCTAAAAACAAATGTTTGTTATTTTAGTCTGACAAAAGTTCGGTGCAGAAACGATGTTTCAGCATTTTTGCATTGATTTTTGACCACTCTGGATTAAAAACTCAAAATTGATAAAATGAGGGTTAAGCCACTTCTGCTCTCAAAGCCTCATATCTTAAGTTGTGCAGTGAAATAATTCGAAAAAGAATCAACCTCGGAATAAGAGATAGTAAGCTGAAAATTTGTTTATGTTTTCCTTTTGGTGTTCTTAATATTGTGTAAGTTGTGAACCACCAAAAATCGCGAAATGCACTTGTTTGTGATTATCTCCCTTGAAACCCTTATTTCACTGGACTAAATTTCTATTGACGAGGTTGACAATTATCAAGATGTTAAGAATTAGAAAATATAATGTATTTGTATAGCTTATTTGTAAGTCTAACACGTTACTTTAAACTCTTGAGTGATACTCAAAATTATGGTAAACCAAAACTAAAGGACACACAATTAAGAATAATTTATTATTGTAATCGCAGACACTTCCGCACTACTCCCATATCAAAAACATCCTGGCAGAGGCTGGCCTACCTACTTTTGAAGAGCGAAGAGGAAAAATCATATATAAACTATATGCTAAACTAGTATTTTCGTCGAACTCGATAATCGACAAAGAAGTCAACTTAACACTGAACCGGAAAAGAAATTACAAAACACCATCAGCCATTTTCACCATACTTCAATCTGCTAACTCTGAATATCCTAAACAAGAGTTGTTAAAAACAAAAAATTCTGCTCTACTGGAACCTTCTTGGCTCATCGACTCCAACTCCTTTATAATGGAAAACCCATACAAACGTTGAGGTATATCGCAAGATTTTCCTAAGGATTTCATCTGAGCTCAAGTCCAAAAACTGGAAATTTACTTTTACCGATGGGTCCAAATCCTCAGAAACTACAACGTTTGCAATCACAAATGAAGACGGTAGCAAGACACTTTTTGGATTACTTCCACAAACCGCGTCCATTTTAACTGCTGAAGCCTTTGCCATTTCTACTGCCATTCAGGAGGCTATAAAAGAAAGAAATAAGCAGGGGTGGAATCATGTAAGGTGATTTGTGATAGTTGACAGTCACAATCAACAAATTCGGTCTGTGTAAGGTGATAGTCATCTGTGACAATCACAATTTTGTGATTATTTCCCGTGGCAGCTATTTAGGTGTCACTTTCCTATGAAATTGACTTTATTTTTTTTTTATTGTCTGTTGTGTCTAGTCAAAATTAATGTTTTCGTGCCTTATCTTAGAAGAAAGAAAGCTGAGATATTCCCCAAGAAAATCAGCACAGCAGATTGCAAATATGTCTGTGCTGCTCTTCACAAAATATGCTGCAAGCATACAGTTCAACTGCCAGAAGCAGTATTAACAGCATCACCATCTGAAAATTCAAATAACCAGCAAGCTGAAAGTGCAAGGAATGAAGGAGCAAGAACCAGCAACAGAATCAGGGATGACCTATGGGCAAATCGTCCAAGACTTTGAAGAAAAGAAACAAAATAAATGTAAATGTATACATAGTAGATATACATATATTTTTTATTAAAAGAATATAAACAAAATCAACAAAAAAAAACTTTATTAAAACAAAAGCATCACAAATTCACAGCATGGATTTGAATCTTATAATAAATATATATGTACATATGTATGTTTATATGAAATATATATTTATCTATTTTGAACACATAGGTTAGTAATTATTAAAATAAAATTGTGCCGGCTCATTTCTTGTTTAACTCCCAGACTCGGATCTCATTGACTGCTTTGGCCAGCTCCAACTCCATTCTTTTTAGTAGGAGTTCTTCTTTTTTCAGTGCATTTGTACACTCTCTTTCCTTTTGCTTTTCCTAGCATAGCAACTTTACACAATCTTTCAATTCAATTATTGAAGTGTTGACTGTTTGCAAAGTTTTATCGATGTCTTCCAGCTTTTTGAGGAGTTCTATTAGAACATTATTTAACTCTGCAAATAAAAAAAATCATAAATTAACACTGAAACTAATTAATTCTGAAAACTCACCATGTTCATTGCATCCGAAACTGGATACTCCACATCCACACGTAGAAGGCCCATTCTCGTTAACATTCGAGTGAGCTTCTCCCACTGGATTCTCTGCGAATCTCTTGAATTTATACTGTTTCCCGAAAAGGATTTGGCCAAATCGGGATATTTTTCCATATAGTTAGTCAGAAATTGAATTTGAAATTGATTTGTTGATAAAAATGTTATATTTTTTAACAATTACAGTCTAGTAAACAGTAATGCACATAAATGTTTACTTACATTTTTGTTGAAATTAATTCCACTTTAGGAACACACAACGTCTAGAAGATACAAAACACAAACCAATTTGCCGGCAGATTAGAAATAAATCAAATGTCAAAGTTTTTCTTCTAAAGTGATACCAAACTTAAGAAATATTTTGGTGATCACATTACACAGACGAATAAATTCTTTTGATCACATTTGATTGTCACAAATGTGACAGTCACAAATCACCTTACATGATTCCACCCCAGGTTATTTGTACAGACAGTGGGCAGGTTCAGCCGACATAAGGGACTTGAAAGTAAGGCAAGTTTCTTGCATCTGATTGGCCAGCTGCCAAAAAATTGTCTTCCAATTAAGGCAACTTTATTGGAAAGTTGACTGGAAAGTTAGGCAAGAAAAATATCCCTTACTATCAAGTCAAGTCAACTTATGTCAAAATGACAATTGATCATATTTTTTAATTCAACTAAAAGCTGAACTTTATTACTCAATGATTTATTTATTATCTGCACAACTTCATTTAATGCTTTCTCTAAAAAGGTTCCTTGTAAATTTGGAAAAGAAATAAGTAATATTTCTTTAAAATACAAAATACAAATCATGATGGACTTGTAGCTTGCCTGAGGAGTGTTTTGTAGAAAATAATGATTTTGGTAATTTTTGTACTATGAACTTGAAGTAGAGGTTTGTGAAGTAAAGTTCTGAATTTTAAATTCATGACACTTGAAAAACTATCTAGTTGCCTTGGTCAAAATTTACGTTCAAAAAATGAAGTTGACTGCAAATGAAGTCCCTTATGTTGTCTGAACCTGCCCAGTCTCTCTACGATCAAAGCTGTCAAAAATACCAACAACAACTCCACCAATCTCATCAACAACATTCGCTCCTTATTAGTAAATTCAAACCAGCACATAAAACTAATGTAGACCCCTGGACACGTTGGCATCCGTGGCAATGAGCTCGCTGATAAAGCCGCCAAACTTACAAGCAAGTCACCAACCTACCTCTATAATATTTACACCAAGAATGACCGTGTGAAGAACCTCACACGAAAACTGATAAGCACCCAAGTAAATGAATGGAGAATTTACAACCATCACTATGTAGGAGTGAATCCAACAAAATCAAAACCTGTATACCCTACAAACTGCAAAAAATCAAAAATAAAAAACTTTATCCGACTCCGACTTGGCCATACCTCTGCCACCCACCTCCACCTCCTCAAAAAAGAACCTCCTCCTATCTGTCCTACCTGCAATGCTACATCTGACCTACAACACCTGCTCCAAAACTGCAACAGAACTAAACCAATCATTGAGAAAATTCTGAATGGAAACAACATCATCCAAACGCTGAGATACCCAAGTTTGTCAAATATAATTAAGATCAATGATATTCTTTTAGAAATTGAAACCATTATATAAATGTATGTGTGTAAAATTAATTATAGAGCGGTAGGCCTTTGCAGCTAGAAGCTCAATAATTTTATATTAGCATGTAATTTATTACTTGTTTAATAAATATAATAATAATAATAATAATAATAATAATAATAATAATAATAATAAAAACAAAATAAACAAAAGTAGGCAAAGGGTTATCCATTTTGCGGCTTCAAACGTAAACGTAAATAAAATACATATATACTATTTTCTTTCATGATATTTCTCTTTTAGAGTTAAAGGTTTATCTGCATAAATACGGTCTTTCGCGTAGCCCTACAAAAAAAAGTCTAGCGGTGGCAAATCGCATGATCTTGGTTTCCAGTTGATATCACCTCGACGAACAATCGCCGTCCAACACCTGTTATTCAAGCACTCATTCGACGTATCTACGTTGTAAATGGTCGGTTGGCTTCAGTTGTTGTGTGACTTTATATGGATGTGAGTGTAGATCCAAATCCAAAATGTGCGTAAGACAGTCCTATTTTCTGAGAACGACGAGGAATCGACACATTTGGGTCTTCGGCAACACTTTCACTTACAGCAGCGATATTTACAATGGTACAAGCAAAACGATGATGCACAGTCCTTACAATTTCTGTAACCAACCCATTCTCTTTAAATTTCTTCACAATTTTGCCAATTGCTCTCGTAGTTGGACGTTTAACTCCTCTTTAAGCACGATATGTGGCTTTGGCACAATCCCCATTTTTGTAGTAGGTTTTAACTAATTTTTATTCGTTGTGCGATAGTTAAGCGAACCATTTTTGTAAATGTCAGACTTTCAACTGACAAAAAATAATATTCGTTTGACAGATGTCGAATTCCAGCCCTATACCCGTTATGAGCGTTTGTGAAGGAGTCCAAAGTAATATAATTCCGAAATTACTTTCTTAATTGTATGCCTAAAACAACTACCACTTTAGTGAGTATTTTTTAATTTTTCAATACAATAATTCAATTCAATTCAATTCAATTTCTTTATTGTAAACAATACACTAAGACAATGTCTTTTATAGTATTTGTACTTTGGTTGAACAATTAAAGTGCTCTTTGATTCTATATACAATAAGATAATAGTTAGGCTGCTAAAAATATTTTTTTTTTTAATAATACATATAAGACTTTTCCTCTCTTCTTCTTTCCTATTTCCCCCTTAACATCCTAGTTGTTCGAAAAATGTTCAAAAACCTCGGTCTTGAAACTTACTGCATCCGTTATCCTCTTAATGCTAACCGGCAAAGAGTTAAAAAAGTGAATGCTGTGAACGAAGAACAACCGTGAGGAATTTAGATATCTAAAAGTTGGAATAACTAGATTATTTGTTCTTGACGATGTACAGAACTCAATTTTTTCATAAAGGTACTCAGGTGTTCTTGTGCGAATAATTCTGTGGAGAAAGATACAAATACGGAAATTTACGTATTCGACCATAGTAATAATTTTATTTTATTTTTTAGGAAAAGAAAACTTTTCATAGTTTAACCTTTTTAAGACTTTACAGCAATCCAGAGATAAGAACAGTAAAACCGTAACACCGTGAACTAGATCACAACGGATAACAGAAAAAGATGTATCAAAATAGCTAATGTTTACTAAAGTTTAATAATATCAATTAAAAAGATATAAGATCTTGGATAATCGATTTCCGTATAAGGAATGACATCGTAAGGTTTCCTTCATTTCTTTTTCTTTTAAGTTATTCATACAAAACAAGTTATTTAAGTGAACAAAAGAAAGCTTTATTTTTATTAATAATTTTTTTTAAATAACACACTTAATTTCTCCGACTGTTTAAAAAACGCACCAAATTAGCAAAATATCGCTTCCAGTAATTTTGACAGGTTAATTTAAAGCCCCTAAATAGTTGTTGAAAACATCCATTCAATTTTTTCAGTACAAAAAAATATTGGTTTCCGAAAAAGAATTCCAAGAGAAATATTGCAACTGAAAAAAGTTTTAAAAAACTGCAATTATTAAAACGTTAACTTTGTTATTTAAATCGAAGTTAAAATTGCGTCAAATCAGGCAGTTCTAAGTTATTGCTGTCATATTGTTTTGAAAAATTCATTCTCCCACGAGAAATATCGACCCAAATCCTACCCTTATGATTTTATCTACGCGAAACAGTTTTGCGATAAAACATTTTTCCGTTTCCGTTTTTGTTATTGTTATTTTGATTATTAATGTTATTCTAGCTAATTTGTGAAAAGCTGTTTTTAAGAAACGGTAGGATCACATTATAGTAAATTTTGTAGTCTTTGAATAAGCTTAAAAAGGTTAAAATTGTAAATGTTGAATAACTCAGGCTACAAATTAGAACTCCAGATCTGACACAAGGTGTTGTATAAAATCGCACCAGCTAGTCCCCATCCAAAACCAAGCGCTATAAAAGCTCCTTGTAGCATTCGCAAATTTATTGGCTGTATTATGTAATCAGAACTCTGGTTTTTATATTTTTTATTTTCTTTGTTGCTGTCGGTGGTGGCGGCGGCAGCGTTGCTGTTTACACCGTCTTGTTGTTCGAACTTATTTATCAATCCATTCACATCAACTAATCGGGAAAGGGCTTCATACTCAGCGTTAGTCATTTTGTCAAGAATTCCACCTTCGAAGAGCCTTATTAATCTGCAAGTCAATTTAATAGTAAAATTAAGACGTTAACAAATCTTGGATTGAAAGATGACCGATGCAAATCAAAATTAATTCCTTTTTAATTACTTTGCAAACATCATGCTTCCAGATTCAAGATTTAATTATTTGTATTAATTACACTTCATTTAGACTATCAAGAAACGGACAACCAAGTTGAACAGCAACTGCCGAGTATCGCGTGTATAATTTTTGACTTAGTTGAAACGTTTTAAATCCTATATTTAAACAAAAAAAAATAGTTAGTAGCTCAAATTCAAGTAAAGGTTTCCCTTGCTCTGTTTTTTATATGGGGAAGTTTCCGAAGAAAGGGACTTAGTGTGCCGAAAAAACGTTTGAGAAAAGCGCGTTTAAATATTCACATTTTTGTAATTCCTTACGTTTTTTAATAAACATACATTTGTATTACAAATATAATTCATTCCATATTATTCTACAAAATTTTGAGTACCAAAATTAACTAACATAAGTCAAAACCCATTTTTGACACACTTCTCGGAAACATTGGGCAAGTTCAGGCAACATAAGGGACTTCATTTGCAGTCAACTTCATTCTATGAACGTAAATTTTGACCAAGGAACTAGTTAGTTTTTCAAATGTCATGAATTTCAAATTCAGAACTTTACTTCACAAACCTCTACTTTAAGTTCACAATACACAAATTAAAAAAAACTACGTTAGGTAAAAGGGGCTTAAGTCAGAAACTTAGCACACCGACTCAATAAACTTAAGACCTTAATATCAAAACAAATATGATTTTGTCTGTCTTATTGTTCAAAGACTAAATTTAAACGATATTTGGCAATTTTTCTAGACTCAAGTTTTTAGTATTAAACGAAAGAGGCAAAAATGGCATTTACACCAAATAAAAAACCTAAAATGCAATTATTTGACTTAAGACCTTTTTACCTAACGCCAAAGCATTATTGTCTACAAAACACATCTCAGGCAAGCTACAAGTCCATCACGATTTGTATATTGTATTGTAAGGAAATATTACTTATTTCTTTTACAAATTGACAAGGAACCCTTTTACAGAAAGCATTAAATGAAGTTGTGCAGAAAATAAATAAACAATAGAGTAATAAAGTTCATCTTTCACTTGAATAAAAAAACAATATCGATTGTCATTTTGACAGAAGTAGACTTGACTTGATAGTTAGGGAGATTTTTCTTGACTAACTTTCCATTCAACGTTCCATTAAAGTTGCCTTAATTGGAAGGTCATTTTTTGGCAGCTGGCCAATCAGATGCTAGAAACTTGCCTTACTTTTAAGTCCCTTATGTCGGCTCAACCTGCCCATTATAACTTTTTAGGGACAATTTTGAGAAAGTCACATTGAAAAGCTTTCCAGACAAGCAGTTTTATTAAAGTTTAGACTAACAATTTGCTATGTGTTGACATACTTCATTTCAACAGCCTTGGTGTGAAAATATAAAATATCTACAAAATAAGCAGAGTCTAGAAAACTTTGAATGCTTCATTCTCAACCAATACCAAGGTCAAGACTTCTTCTCAAATACCGAATTGCTTCATGTTAAAATAAAGGGTCTCTCGCCCTCCCATCACTACTTTGTTCTCCAAACCATCAGCAATGAGTTTAATTCCAGATTCAACTGAATCGATCAAATATCCTTCGTAATCCGTCTGCTTTTTCATAAGCGCGTATAAATTTCGGAATATTTCTGTTCCATTCTATTTTTTCAAATATAACTCCAATGTATGTAGTGAGAGAATTAACTAACCGTATGTATCATCAAACCTGTAGCATCTCCAGCGATGAACTATCCTTTTCCACATACAGTCGATACCCGTCCCTCAGTATAGCTCGGTGTAGTTTTTGTAAATTGTTAATAGGTTGTTCGTGAGCTGGTCTAGCAAATTGTGATGTAAGTTGGGCAGAATAAACATCGGCCAGGACATAAGTAGCAGATATCCAAAACACAATCATCAGAAATTTAGCTCTATATCCGTTATAAGGTTCGGAACACGCTTTAAAATAGTTAAACGTTCAGAAAAACATGATTTAACTTTTTAATGGAATGTCACAGCTTCATTTTTCGCGTATAACAAGCTAAATGGACAAAATTATTGTTCGTTATTTTTGTTTTTGAAAAAAGGAGAACTGAATATGTCCAAATAACTTGTTTTGCGCAAATAACTGTGCACTATGCTGAAATTATATGTAATTTTGGTTTGGTTATTGGCTTACATTGTTTTAAAAACAATTGAACTGTAAACCATATACATCGTTCCAATAAATTCTTTGGCATGACTTCATGTTGCTCCTGATTTATAGTATCAGTCCTTATTTTCAATGCTGGGCTTATAGGGGTGATTTCATTCAAATAATCAGCATAAAAATGTATTCTACCGATTCTTATTTTCTTAAATGAGAACTTGTATGGAATTGCAATGATCATGTACATTATTGGTCCTGATAGAACAAGAGTTAGTATAAGAAAAGGCCATACATCCCTTTTGAAAGGTCTCAAGACCGCCAATGCCTCATTTAATCGACGTGGAGCATGTGTAACAAAAGCTCCAGAATCCGATAAAGTAAAAAATGAAAACTCCACAGCACGTCTTCGTTCCCAACTAAGACTAACATCACCAAGAAGTAAGTGAGCTTTCTGGAAAAATGAACAAAATTAAACAACACAACAATTATTTTATATATACGAGTAAACCCGTTGCTGTAAAAGTCCTATGCCACCAGTAAAAGATGTATTGTTTTCTTCATCTGTCCTCAAAGAACCTTGTGTTCTGCCTGGAGTATCAATGTAAATAAAATTAAAATTCATACTGCTAGCCAATAAGGATAACAGCCGATGATCCCTTCCACCCGTCACATTGACTTCCTTGTAATCAGGAAAAGTTTCCAAACTCAAATCAGTATCGTATTCGCAGTCATCAAATAAATAATTCGCAGTTTCGTTTTCGTAATTCACCCAAAACCAAGGTGGAGACTAGAATATAAATTGTTTCGATTATTTGAACAGCATAAATTTATGTATGTGTGTTTTTAATAACATGAAAAACTGGAACGCGCAGTACTCTTCCCGCTAAGTTCGAATAAACTTTAGTGGAAGATGGCAGTAGAGGGGTATGGTATAGTCCAAGACTTTCGGCGTCGAACCAATTTACCAACTTTAATGTTCCTGACTCCGTAGGCGTGTCTTGATTGTAGTAAATCCGAAAACTTCAACCCAACAAAAAATTTAAAACATACATATTTTTAAAAACATCAACAAGAAAATCTTGCTAGTAAGTTATTCCTACTATGAAATTTATTTTACCAAAATGACAATTCCAATTAATATTTCAACAACAACTTCAATTCGATAAAAGTTTTGGTGATACAATTTGTCCAATAGACGTGAATGTTTTTGGCCAATTCGTGCACTTTATTTTAAGCATATTACATTCTACTCACGCCTTTTTTCTTGGCCGTGTAATTACAACAGCTCGCATCGGTTCCTCAAATTTAACTTCACAATTCTTTGGGGCTCGTTTTGCTCCCCAATAAAATATAAACAAATTCAGTCGATGGGCAAGCTTCCGCCTTTTAATTGTTTTCACCAAATCAAACGGCTCACCAAATATTAAACTGAAACTCTCAACCGAGCTACGAATACTTTTTTCAATGAACTGAAAATAGAGCTCAACGTCGTGGAAAATCAAAGACTTGTAATATCGCCTGTGTATTAAATGCAAAAAGTCGTCTATTTCACCAAAATTATATGTGCAATCTATAAATATTGCCAATTGCGGAGGTTTCAGTCCATTGATTGTTTCTGCTAAACCTGAACAAAAAGTAACACTGTGCATCTTTTAAGTTTTAACAAATCAGTATTATTTACCGGTGGAAACTTCACTAGAATTATTAAAAAAAGTTACATTCAAAAAGCCACTTGATTTCGAAAATAAGAAAACTAAAACAAAAAAGCATTTCATTGTAACCAACGTTGCGTTCTTGTAATCCATCGAACTCTGAGATGAACCTTTCATAGCAGTTATTAACTACCTGAAAAAAATGGCATTTAAATAATCGTAGACATAATTAATATGCCAATCAAAATTCAAAACTGTCTATACGAGTACTTGTCCGCATTTAACGAATTCTTTTATTAGTTTTTTGTTAGCTTAGAAGCTTGTAATAATAAAAAAAAAATATCATTACATGTCAGTATATGTATGTTATATGTACTTCTTTTATGTTTCGAATGTATTAATAATTGCCTTACGAAAATTCGTTCAGAGGCGGTTATAGTGTATTCTTTTTTAGGTATTGGGGGTAAAATCTTACACATTAATAAATTTTGTTCATCAAGTATCTAACACAAAGGATAAATTCATAGTTATTCTTTTTGTTTTGAAAAACTTATAATACTATAATGTCTATTATATAAAAACTTGCTCCGCAGCCAATGACTCCATGAAAGGTTTGACAACGGCACTTGTAGCAAAGCAAAAAATGAGACCAAAAGTGATTGAAATGGGAAGGGCAGGCAAAGCCTTTCTCCATATAGCCAAGAGCAACAGCGTCAAGCATAGTCCTATTAGGATTGCAACGAAGCATGCAATAGTTGTTGTCCAATCACCGTAACTAGATGCTTTTCCAACAAGAACTGAGTAGAAAATGAAATCACCCAATCCAAGCTTTATTCCACCTGCAAGGAATATACATACATTCAAATATTTAGAATATTTTGAGTTTATGCCATAATAAGTACTTACGTTCTTCAACCATTTCTCCATTCTCACATGGTATTGTGGTGGGGTGAGTAACTGTGCGATACTCAGTGGATCGACTTGAACTGCCACCATTGCTGGCTTGTACTTCGATTTGCCGCCTTGCAATTCTCTGATCAATGTTCGATGACCATTCTTGGGTGAAACCAACTTCTGCATCTTGTTAGTAATAAATAAATATTTATAAATGTATGAACAAAAATATTTAATATACATTTAAGAAAAAGATATTATATTAAAAAAAAAAAACAATGGTCAAAACAATAGGTCCTCTTTAAATTTATTAAAATTAAATTAATTAAAATGTATTTAATTAAAATTAATTTATTGTTAGACAGCTTAGTTAATACGTACAGTTACGGCAATCAGCGTCGAATCGAATGAAGGAAACTTCATTTTAGCGTCGACGTACATGCCGTACGAGGAGGAGAGCCCACCATCAAAAACTGTACGTGATCTTGTGGTCCATGCCACAGCAAGCGGCACACCTTTGGTGGTAGGATGTGATGCCAACGCTCACCACACTCAATGGGGCTCAAAGGATATCAATAAAAGGGGTGAGTCAATTTTTGAATATATTCTCTGTTCTAATTTATCGATATGTAATAGGGGCAATCACCCTACCTTTCGAAACAAAAACAGGGAGGAAATCATAGATTTGACTCTTATTAGCAATAATAGTAAAATTTCAGTTGAAGACTGGAGAGTCTCACCTAAAGAATCTTTTTCGGATCACTTTAGGATACTCTTCTCTATAGACAGGAACTTTACTGAAAAGAAACCTTACAGGAACCCAACTAGAACGAATTGGACAGAGTACGAAAAATGGCTGAAAGACTGTATTGATCCACCAGAGGACAATACAAGTCTAAGTACTTCAACCATTGACACTGTTGTCCATAACTTGTCTAGCAAAATGAGAATGTCTTTTGAAAAACATTGCCCTTTATCTCGTTCCAATAACTCCACTAAACCACCCTGGTGGAATGGTGTACTAAAGAAACGTAGAACAGAGGTCAGAAAACTTTTCAATAAAGCTAAACTGAGTAAATTAGAAGAGTAACTCCGTGGCTTAGGGTAATCTTCATAAGTTGTACCAAACTTAGATACGTCCCTAATAGCTGGAAAAAGGTCAAGCTAGTCTTTATCCCAAAAGCAAGGAAACCGACTCACTCGACCGCTCAGGATTTTAGATCAATAAGTCTCTCTTCGTTTCTCCTTAAGACACTAGAGAGGATAATTGATCTACATGTTAGAAAACTTCTCAACGAAAACAATTTGTGCAACTACCAACACGCTTACCTTAAAGGTAAATCAGTGGAGACTGCTTTGCATGAAGTAGTTTCACATATTGAGAAAAGTCTTGAACATAAAGAATATAAAGAATATACCCTGGCAGCATTTCTTGATATCGAGGGTGCGTTTAATAACGTTAAAACGGAATCAATCAAAACTGCCTTAGTTGAAGTTGGGGTTGAATCTGTCATTGTCGATTGGATCTTCACCATGTTAAATGGCAGAGTTATCAACTCTCAAATAGGAGTTTGCACTATTGAGAAAACAGTTACTAGAGGCACACCAAAGGGAGGAGTCATCTCACCCCTGCTCTGGATCCTCGTAGTCAACAAAATTCTCACAAAGTTCAAAGATCAGGGCATTAAAATAGTAGCATATGCAGATGACATAGTGGTTTTGGTATCAGGCAAGTTTCTTACCATCATCGAAAACATTATGGAAAATGCATTAAAGGATTTATCTTCTTGGGCAATTAAGAACGGTCTCGGGGTCAACCCCACCAAGACAGATCTAGTCTTGTTCACGAAGAAACGGAAACTGGAGGGCTTCAACCCTCCCAAACTAAATGGTATTCCTCTAAAACTTTCTAAGGAAGCTAAATTTCTAGTAGTAATCCTTGACTCCAAGCTTACATGGAAGCGTAATACGGAGGAAAGACTGAAAAAAGCACTATGTGCATTCTACACATGCAAAAAGACCTTCGGTGTACGTTGGGGTATGCGACCGCAAGTCATCCAATGGATGTACACAGCGATTGTCAGACCCATTCTTACCTTTGGCTCTATTGTATGGTGGAAGGCGGTGGAAAAATCAAGCTATCTCAAGAACCTGAATAAGGTACAGAGACTAGCCGGTATAGGAATAACAGGGGCTCAAAGATCCACACCACAAGCTGGATTGGAAATGATCTTGGACCTCTCGGCTCTGGATGAGTTCATAAAGTGCACGGCAGCCAAAACTGCAATTCGTTTAAGAGAACTGAGTTTTTGGAGGCACAGCACTTATGGCCACGGGTCAATCTTACAAAGATATGACACGATTCCAGGACTGAGGGAGACCACCGATTACATCCCCCCTTTACTAGATTTCGATAATAAATTTGCTATTTTCATACCAGAATGACAGGGTTGGGATCCCAATTCACTTATAAGTAAACAGGGTATCCCTTTCTACACTGACGGTTCAAAAATAGAATCAGGAACAGGTGCTGGAGTGTTTTGCCAATCTCTCAACATCAGAGCGTCATATACACTCCCGGCTGACTGTAGTGTCTTTCAGGCCGAGGTCTTTGCCATTGGAAAAGCAGCTGAATTGGCACATCACGAAAAGCTAAGCTCTTCGGAGATTACTTTTTTCGTGGACAGCCGGGCTGCTATCAAAGCCTTAGCCAGTGAGACCATAAGATCAAAAGCAGTTTTAAACTGTAGGAAGGAATTAAACAAAATCTGCCACACTAACCAGGTAAAGCTCTGCTGGGTTCCCGGACATAGCAATATAGAAGGGAATGATATAGTAGATGAACTAGCCAGGATAGGGTCAGAAGCAGACACCAGTAGTAGCGACCATTCAGTCAGGGGACCACTCGTCCCGATTGGGGTACTCAAACTAAAAGAGAAAACCAATACCTCCTGGAAATCCAGGAACGATTGTGCAATCTCTAGAAGTTTATGGCCTAACACAAATGAAAAGGAAACTCGGTATATTCTATCGCTGAGTAAAAAGAACATTAAAATCTTGATAGGTGTACTAACAGGTCATTGCGCCATTGACACAATGGCTAATAGAATAGGGGCATTTGCACCCGATTTTTGTAGGAGCTGTCAGGATGAGGAGGAAATGGAAACCATTAAACACCTGCTCTGCGACTGTCCGAACCTCCAAACCAGCCGACTCCGTCATTTCGGAAACAGGTTTGTTGGAGAACTGGATGATCTAGCACAGGTCTCAATGGCGAGCATGAGGAAATTTATAGATAGCACAGACTGGTTCGTTAACGAGCCAGTCTACGCAAATCGACAGAGTTGAATTGAACTGAGGAACATCGATGCTAAATTTTTACTTTTACAGGGGATCACAATGGACCAATAGGCCCCCGTGTACGCAACAGCTTCTTGCTGTGCACACCCCTTACAACCTAACCTAACCTAACCTAATACGTACAGTTACTCCCAAAATTGGGCGTGTATGGACATAAGTAATTTGTTGATTATGATATAAGGTGCGAATTTGTTGGCACATTCTTTTTACTTTCTTTTTTATTATATGTACATAAATTAACTTATTTCGGTCTGACGGAAGACAAATTAATTAGGGAAAGCGCAAAACGCAATTAAATATGATGATCTTAAAAATATGAACTCTTCAGCAGAATAAGATGTCTTGAAGATGCGGAAAATGTCCAGAATGATCTAAATAAAGTACTTTTTTGGTGTGAATTAAATGGGCTTTATTTTAACAACAGTAAATGTAGTGTTGTTACTTATTCAAAAATCTTAAATCCCTTGTGTTTTGAAAACAAACTTGGTTTTGATTCTTTGCAGAGACTTGATAGTCAGAAAGACCTAGGAGTGATTTTTGATTCCAAAATGAGTTTTTCACTTCATATAGATCATGTCATTTCTAAAGCTAACTCAATGTTGGGCTTCATAATTCGAAATTCAAAACTTTTTAATGATCCTTATACACTAAAAACACTATACTCATCTCTTGTTAGACCGCTGTTAGAATATTGTTGCGTTATATGAAATCCCTACATTCAATCGAGCATTTATCGTATTGAAAAGGTTCAGAAAAAATTTACAAATTTTGCTTTGCGTAAAATTTATAAAAATTCAGATGTTCCATGTTAGGAGACTAGATGTACTCTTATAGACTTAAAACCTCTAGTTTTGAGAAGAAAATTGTATTCTGTCCTTTTTGCTTATGATGTCCTCAATTCTAATATTGATTGTCCAATGTTGTTATCAATGTTCAATATTTACGCTCCAGCTCGTAGCTTGCGCCCAAGAGATGGTGATTTTTTACATGTTCCTTACCATAGTAGAAGTTATGCTAGACATAATCCAATCACAAATGCTTGTATAAATTTCAATGAATTTGACTCAGCTATTGACTTTAATGTAAATAGAAATGTAATTAAGAAAAATGTATTGAGTCTATTGTAACAGTTATTTTTTTTTTTATTATTTAAATATCGAAGATGTATGCATATATTATATTGTTATTAATGTAGTCTATAAAAAGTTTGTAACTTGATTGACGAAATTAATAAATAAATAAGGGAATTTGCGTACCACTGTTAAACAAAGAGGATGTCTTGTTATGGTGGTCTATGGCTGCTAGTGGAGCGGAAACCTTTGGATTTATTGACACAATTATGGACAAATTTAAATTTCTGGACATTTTTATAGAAAAATGGCAGTGCACAGAAAAACTGAATTTAGCAGCAACATTTTACTTGTTGGTATACGTTCAACTTTAAAAGTAGTTGTATGTAATTAGCTAAAATCTTTTCGGTGTGTGTTTAAGTGAGAATAAATTTACATTTGTAGGATCATAATCACTTAAAAAGTGTACATTTCTTTTCCTTTGGCTAAATCCGATCCAATTATTTGAAATTTCTTTTTGTTTGTGTATTATTTCGGATTATTAAGATCAAAACAAGAATTTGTATCAGAAGATTCCCCAAATAAAAGAATCATCATCGAGCAATTGAACATTTTAACTTCATCTAGCAGTTTTATAAAACCTTTTACTATATTAATGGTCCTACTGTTTTGTCCATTATTTTTTAACATGCATATATTTTCTATTGTATATAAGCTTCTAAAAGATAAGTTAAGAGTATTAGTAGCATTAAAAACTGTTAATAAGAGCTTAAAATAATAATTTCTTATAGATAAGTTTTAATTAATGTTACCATTTGCGCGTGAACTAAAAGTCACTAGAGGCGTACCTTCAGGACGTATTGTTGCTTGCTCACTACTGGCATTACCTGACCGTCTTGCTGAAGAACTAGATGATTCACTTCTGGTAGTTGCGGCTATTGCATTGGGTCTAGTATTTAAACCGTCGTTAGGATTATATGTTCCCATATAAGAATATAAGATTGTTGCTAGAAAAGAAGTACAAAAATGTTAATGAAAGAAAGTTAATTGTTTGATGAATATAATTTATTTCTAAAACATCGCTTTCTTGATAGAAGGCTTTTATTGACCAGTGGTGGTATCGGCTAATAATTCAATGTTTTAAGACAATTATTTGCAAAAGTGGTTAATTTCACGTGTTATAGCCCATTAACTGTTTTTTGATCCAATGATGTAACCAATACTCAAATAATCCTTTCTAAAGTGCCTGCATTGTCGAGATACCTAAATATTGCATTTCTGTTCAATTGTAAAATTGTAATAAGACTTAATAGCTTTCCTGAACTATGTATGTACGTGCTAAAAAAATCAATTAGACCATTTAGCGATGTGTATTATATGCACCAATTGTTCGTAAAAAAAGATTTATTAAATAAATCCGTATCCACATGTTGTTGGTGTTGCAAGGAGTGGAATTTTATCAGCATCCAAGCTTATTTAGTCTTCTAGTCCATTTCTAGAAGTTTAAAAACTGTGGTCCTGGGGTAGGTAATGTTGACGATGAAGCCTTCGCAGAAGGATGCGTGATAGAAGTAGTATTTGTGGGGGCCGTAGTTAAGTATAGTAAAGTGGGAGTTGGTTGATGAAATTCCGACGATCTAATAGACGGCATAATACTTTGTAATAGATTTATTATATGCTAACGATGGTGGAGATTGTTGCTGAGTAGATATCCTGTCTATTTAAATTTAGGTCGTTTTAAGTTCTTCGGAGTGTTGACCAAAATTAAATTGAGATTCGAAAAGTTTATTAGTAATTAAGTTCATCTAACCGACTGCATTTTTAAGAACTGCAAGAGGTTGACACTTGATATCAGACCGTAGGGGATTCCGAATGTCCATTAACCTATCTAATGGTTCACTTCAATACGGATTCAAATAAAAGTTCTTTGAAATAGTTTATTGCCCACTAACTATCAAAAAACTAACACTGAATGCCCAGAAAAACATGATATAATGATATACATATGTATGTACATATCTCGACATTCATCACAGTAAGATGCAAACTTGCTTAAATATACATAAGTCATTAAATTGAGCAAGGGCTGTTTTTGGCGGCCCAATACGTGATGCTTAGTGCGTAGGACTGTCATGCCAGAGGTATTGGGTTCAATCCCTGCCTGTGCCATCTAAAGTTTTTTTTTCACGGGCTCTGTCCCTTGCGAGGAATTGATAAATCCTCCAGAGTAATTCTTGTCATGAAAAGTGCGTTCTTAAACTAGCCGTTCGGATTCGGACTAGAACTCCATCAATGACAGCATGACTAGCACACAGGAGTGGTTGAGAGTTGTAAGTCACTAGGCCCTAGTTTTCAACGGAGTATTGCTCCACCTAAACGTATGGTAAGATTTATCGCGCAGGCAATTGCACTTAACAAACTCGACGTTACAAACATTATATTTTTAAACCCCATGGTAAGTTGCTACAAGTTATTCTTACTTAGTATACACACACTTTATTTAGTTGAACCAAACATAATTTAGTGAAAACCGGAATCAAATTTGTATGATGTTTATGATTTATAACAATTCCTAGATTATTAACGTAGGGTACTATTTTATTGCTTAAAGGAAGGGCTGGTATATTAGAAGCGTTAGGGTTTAATTGCAACCTGTTTCCATTAGCCCATGTGTATATGCGCAAGTGTTCATTCACTCTTGCCATAAAGAATAAAGAAAAAACAGTGGCCCTAATATCCAGCCCTGAGGAACACCACAAATACTCTTAAAAAGAAAGACACGTTAGAGTTGGCACAAACCTGTTGAAACCGTGTATTAAGGTATCTACAACAAGAAGTAGTGAAGTTTTGCTGAAATTAAACTTAATTTAAGCTTTTTAACCTTCAACCCTCTTGAGGGTTAAAACGCATCAGATGATCAGCACTATCAAAAGCTTTCGACTAGGCAGGCATTATTAAATTCAGATCTTAATACTTCAAAAATAATTACAATAGCAGTATATTGAAAATAATATTTAAAACTAGTATTTTTAAAATTTGTGAAGAAAGTTAAAAACAAAGTGCGGACCGAAATCAGCACTTAAAATAAACACGAACATATATTTCAAAATTTTACAATACTTCATATATTATCAAACGAAGGCACATAACTTTTGAGAACCAGAAACTAAGTAAGATACCGAAAGAATTTCAACTGTATTATCTAGAATACAAAGATTTGTACTTTGCGAAAGTTGTTAACAACTATGTTGTGTTTTTGAAGACATTATTTAAAAACCACAGGTGATAGAAAACTATAAATCCAAATTTTAATTCAGGACAACTTAATTAGAAAAAAAACAGTGTTATATAATGTGCCATAATACAGATATGAAGCCGAATTAAAAATTAATGTATGCCTTTTTAAACTTAAAGTAACTTTTTCTTCTATCATGGCCATGGTGATTGCGGGACACAATGTAAATACATATATAATATACTGTTTCACTTACATGAATAAATCAAAGCCGGAAATATTTGCTCGTTGCGTTCTTGTGCCGTTTCTACAAGTATTCTGAGTGGCCCTTTTGGAGTCAGTACGGCAACCAAATCTTGAATAAAGAATTTTAATGTTGTATAAAATATTTGTTGCTTAAATAATATGTATGTCTCAGCTCTCAGGTACTTACCCCAAATTGAAATTGCAGCCAAAACTGCCCAAGCAGTCCATTCTGGCAAGTATTTTATGAAAACCAATGCCATTAGAGCAGCAACAAAAATTAGATAAGCTTGCTGAAGCCGCAATGGCCCTTGCCAATGAATCGATATCATCCCAGCAACACCGAAATTCCACATTATCAATATTGCAGTCGGATAATCCATTGGAATGTTATAAGCTCGCAAAAGTTCCCTTTATATTAAATGATATTTCTTACTATTCATCAAATTTATACGCAACTTACTCTAAATAGAGATAACTGAATATGAACAGAAGCATAAAACTGGATACAATCAACCATCCGTGGATAATTTTGTAGCAGCGATTTTTGTACAAAACGATTAGAAAGACTGTCATGACGACAATCACCACCATCAGAATAAGAGAATTAGCAATAGCGTTCCAAAACTTTGTCCCTGGATCTGGAGAAGACTCATGGAACGGTGTATACAATCTGCAATTGAAACAATTCTACATAAAGACCATTCCTAAATTAACATTATTAAAAGTAAGTTTTACAAGTAGACATCGGTGGAAGAATAGAAACTGACTGCATTTATTGTGGCAACCACAACTAACATACAAAATGATACAGGAACAAATAATTTGATGACGTGTTGAGCTCCATACTTAAGACCCTCATCTTCTTCTTCCTCAGGCATTTCATTAGAATTGCCTCCAGACCCTGACGGATTATTACCACCTCTTCCGCCACGAACACTTCTTTGTCTTTGTTCGCCAGATGCTAGCGATGGGACATCTCCGAGTGACTTTTAAAATTGTGTAACGTGAAAATATAAATTTACCAAACTTGTGTAACGTAATAATTACCCCATAGCTTCCTTCGTTTGGTCCACGATCGCGTTTTTTCTTAGAACTGCGCTCCAAGCGATCAGGACGTTCGCTGCTCGAATGCCTCAAGCTGGACTCTCCAATATGTCCATCCATTAGGGGTGTCGTTTCGGAAACAGGCCTTTCACTTTCGTTATTAACGTTCGAATTTTGGACACTTGAAGATGGTGATTCAAAAGGACTATTATTCATACGGACTTAATTTCAGTAGAAAACCCAATGAAAAACAAAAAATAAAACAGCTGAAAGATTTTCACTATAGTTGTTGATGGACTTTTTCACGCATGTCAAACTCCCTATAATAAGGGTTAGGCTACACTCAGTGCCCAATGTCAAAATATAATTTAGTGCATTCAGCCAAAAAGTTATTTTGTGTTAATGGCGGGAGAGCCATAATTTATTTCTTAAACGCGTACAATGCAATGAGCCACAATAATCATTGACATACTAGTATAGTATGTATGTATAGTATGTCAATGACAATAATGCTTGCAACTTAAAGTTTTTTTTTAAATATTTTATGCACCATTGACATACTAGACATGGACTAGTTGATTTTCGTTTTCATACAAAGGCCTTCTTAAAAGTAGTTCCGCCTCTTTAGCTATGCTTTCCCTCTTGTAAGTTTGATGGACAAAAATTAGAATTAATTTTTGAACGCCATCTCTTGTTTCTTTGTTTCAATAATCTTTTTTTTCAAAGAAACTAAGGACATCTTTTATTATAAGGTTTGACAAAGTACAAAAATCAGGATCCAAAAGTTTCTTCTTATTTACACATAGATGACATAAACGTGAAGTCCTTAAGCAATATTCACATGAGCACGACCAACGACCAACGAATGAACGAATATTCGTCGATTTTGACATTTCTTTCACATGAGAGTTTTTAATCCGTCGCGAATGAAGTTTGACATTCACCACCGAAACCAAAATAAGAACGATTTTTTTAGGTTAAGTACGCGCGATTTTTTTATTCGTTGCGAGTGTGGATAATGTGGAACGCGAATAAAGTTTGACAGTTCGTATCAACTATAATTTTGTTCGCGACGAATAAATTTGTTTTCTTAAATTTATTAATATATGATATTGAAAAGTAAAAGTATACATCATAAATCAAATAGAAACTATATTGCTATCGTTTTGTTAAGAATTTGTGTGGAAATATATCTTCAAACGTATATAAACTCACATTTTGTAATTCATTCGTCGTTCGTTGGTCGTGCTCATGTGAATGATGCTTAACATAGTAGGTCAATGGGCAGTACATTTGAAGAAAGTGTGTTATTACACCCAGACTTTTTTGGAAAGACTCAAATAAGTGCGAAAGAGAAAGTAGGTGAAATAGAAATACTTTAAAAAGTCTCTACCCGTAGAGTTCTGGGTTCGGGATTCTTGGATTGTTTTTGACGTTTCTCTTTCTTGCCTTTCTTTGTTTCTTGGCGTTGCTTTATTATTCTTTCTATTGTTACCGAGTAAACAAGAAATATTCCGCCGGACAAATTCAAGTGGAGCAAAGACCTTATAATGAAATTAAATAAAGGAATGATTGAAAGAGTCTAGCTTTTTAGTTCAAGCTTTGGAATGTTTCACCCGTTGAAACAAAGTGATAGCCAACTTTTCTGGCCCTCGAAATTGTATTTTTTTTATGTCGTTTTCAATGAAAAGCAGGTTAAAAGTTTCTTCATTCGTCCTTTTTTAATTTAAAAACGATGGTTTATCATTTGATTTTAGTTATTTTGTCAAGAAAATGAAGGATTATCTCCAGATTTCAATCCAATCAGCTATTTTTACATTATTCGGAATTATTATCCGTATTCATGATGTCAATAATCATTGCTGTAGTAAAAAGTGCAGATTTCTTTAATTATTTTCACACTGACTTTGTGGATGAGAACAAAAAAATGAAAGAGAACTGTCAAAAACACGCAACCGAAAACAATCCGAGTGTAATAATGCGAGATTGACGGGATGAGTGTTCAAAAGAAAATATGCGAAACACGCAGCATACAAAAAGTCTGGGTGTAATAACACACAAACTTGAACGAACATAATCTGTATTGCATTCAGATAATTAAAGATGGAGAAGCCATCTTTATTGTCCATGGAAAATAAAAATGTCATATTTGCATAGTCGTCAACAAAAATTACTCGCAACTTGAAATTGATGGCAACAAAGTTCTGCTGCTAACTGCCAACAACTTTGAGGTGATTATTTAGTGGACATGTACGTTTGTAATTATAAGGAAAAGCCAAACCCGTTCGTGTGAAAAAGTAAACCGAAAAGGAGGAACATGTTCATCTTCATATCTGAATTATGCCACTTCCTATAATCTTCCTTCATCTTTGTATGTAAAATCTATAGTATTATCATTTAGCTGTATTTTTTATGTTAGTCATAGCCTGAAGATGGCGTTGGAAGTTTCAGATACAAATGTGATACAATTTGAAAGTGCAGAACGATTGTAAATCGAGAGTAATGGTGGATTTACATTCGTCTTTATTTGCAGATTTGCAGAAAAGTAGAAGAGCTCAGCTATATTTTGAACATCGAAGCGAGACAGAATACACTCTATGTGTTTCTTTATCGTCTCCATAACTTCCTATAATTTTTACCGCAGCTGATTTTGACATTTTATTTCTTAATTTAAAAGCGAAAAATTTGAAAAAAACAATTTTAAAAATTTGAAATGGACTTTGATAAGTTGAAAACGGCATCAAACCTTCTTCTTACATCTTTTTTATTTCAAGAAGACGAAATTGATTCCAAAAAAACAAAAAAAAAGATTTTGGGTTCATCCATACCTTCGCAAAAGAAATGAAAGTGGTGCATTCGTGTCAGTGTTTGGGGAAATTGAGGCTATCAGTGACCCTTTGTTGTTCTTAAAATATTTGAGGACTACTTCTGCACAGCTGGAAGAACCTCTGCTTCTTGTTGGTCCTCAAATAAAAAAGGAATATGTCACACGAGAACCTATATGTCCGAAAATGCGCTTAGTCATTACTCTTCGTTAAGTTACTTTAAATTAGTTCTTAAGTTCTTATGCTTACTTTGCTCATTTTCTATAGTTATTTGGCAACTGGGGAATCTCAACAGAGCTTAGGGATTTGTTACAAGTGTTCGGCTTCTGTCGTTCATAATATTCTTTTCGAAACAACTCAAGTCATCACTAGAGATCTTTGGAAAAAGGTTTTTCCAAGTTTGGAAAACACTACTTTCTTAAGAGTAGCAAAGGGCTTCGAAGATAAGTGGAACTTCCCAAATTGCATAGGCGCCCTCGATGGAAAACATATTATGATTCAGTCTCCACAACACTCTGGGTCAGAGTTTTTTAACTACAAGAAACACTACTCAATAGTTTTAATGGCATTGTGCGATGCCGATTATGCATTCTTGATGTGTGACGTAGGAGCGGCAGGAAGGCAGTGATGGTGGAATATTTAAGAACTCTGAGTTCGGAAAAAAGTTTTACTCCAACTCCATACAGTAATTTTTTCCTTCACAAACAAAGTTCAATTTAACAATTTTTGTATCATAATAGGATTCCGCCACCCCGAGATGTTACGGACAATTTTCAATGTGTTCCCTACGTCATTGTAGCCGACGATGCCTTCACATTAACAGAAAACATGTTGAAGCCATACAGCAAGAGGAACCTTACTGTGGAAGAAAGAATTTTCAACTATCGTCTGAGCAGAGCCAGAAGAGTAATCGAAAACTCTTTCGGAATTCTTGTTGCGAAATGGAGGATTTTCCGTACGTCGATCAATGCTGGCTTGAGTCTTATTGAACAAATTGTTCAATGTTGCGTCTGCCTACATAACTGGCTACGGCACCACAAGGGGAACCAGTATATCGAACCTGGTTTAATCGATCTGGATATTGAAGGCAGAGAAACAAGAGGAAGTTGGAGATTAGAGCCTACTAATATGGAACGTCTTCGCCCACTTACAGGGAACTCAGCAACAACAGCAAAGCTACTACGAAACAGGTTCGCAAAGTATTTTGCTGGAGAAGGTGATGTCAGCTGGCAATGTGAAAGGATATAAACGCTCGCGGTTCTTCAACATTTTCAGCTCTCAGCTCGGAGCCGGAGCTCTTTATTTAATATTAATTTTATGCAAAAAAAAAAAAGGGTTAACAATGCAATAAAATTAACAAAAAAAAACAAAACAAAATTTTCATTGCTTGGAACACATTTGTGGTAAAAAAAAATTAAATCCATAAATGTGTATGGTTTTCACAGAAAGCTTTTTTTAAACATAAAATAATGCCGCCTAGTCTGCACCTCGATCACGATTTCGGGCAACGAATCAATCGACCAGTTCAAAGAGTTCTTTGCGTAAAGCACGCTGCTCTGAATCCGGCAAGGACTCCATATCCTGTCGCACAAGTTCACACGTCAGAGTTGCGTATGTCTTTTCTTCTCTAGGTTTGTTTATCTCTTTTAATAGAGAAATCGCTTCCGACTGGAGCTTTTGTTGAACTTGATTAGAAGAATCTGTAAAATAGAAATAAAAGTTTGTAAAACAATCAAAGTTAAAGGTAGAAATTCAATATCAATTCGCAGTAGTGTTTCGCGCAATAAGCAAACATTGTTGTGGCGATTCGAAACTTACGATGATGGCAATTAAAATAATGATTTAATAACTTACTTTTTTTTCCTTCGACCACCTTGTTTACCCGGCCCTCATTCATTACAGTTTTTGTCCTGTGATCAAAAAAAGTAAAGTTTTTAGTAAATACAAAATACAAATAGATCGTCACAACATACGCTCTTGGTGTTTGAGTGTCATCAAGGAATGCAAGCAGAATCGCATGCCTGTATTTTTTTTGCGCCCCTGATCCACTCGGAATGTTTTTTGAACGGGTGTAATTAGTTTTAATAGAATCCCATCTTTTTCTAGTGCATTCCTTATTGTTGTGAGTTAATCCTAAATTTTTTATTTAAATGTTAATGACTATGATGGATGCAACTCAACTCAACACCTACCGATTTCAACCAATACTTTAGTCCAGTCACTGTTCCTTTCGACTCGATTCCGATAATTTGTATCCTTTATATTCCAGAGAGAGGGGTACTTTTTTATTGTCTCAATTAAGAGTTCTTGGAAATAAAAACAAACTTCGTAGTCCGTGAAATCTGTTATGAAATAGAATACCTTAGCTTAGATAAATCAAATAAAAACAACTTACCATCGTCCATAGTCAATAAGATTTAGTTTAATTTTTTTGCAATTGAAAATTAGTAAATACGGATGATATGGCGATTTGTTCAGTTTTGACATTTGAAAAAAAAAACAATTTATAGGAAATCACATCGATACTCGAAATTTTGCTGAGCCCATGCACACTTTCATTAAAAGAAAGCAAACTTGCTATAATAAAGACGAACATGTTCATCTTTGCTATAACTTTATTATAGTGAAGATGTCTGCATTTTCATCTTCTCTCTCTATAAAACACACACATTTTTAGTGTTTGATATCCCTTTTGCACGCAGATCTGCAAATAAAGACGAATGTAAATCCACCTTAAGAGACAAAAAAGTTGCATTGTAGACGCAGGCGTAAGGCAGTAACTCACTAGTGACTACTACCTTATGTAAGCTCTGGATTATAAAACTAATGTAGCCTTCATTTAAATGTCACTCTTCGCAATTCTCGAGTCTCGATAGAAATGTGTACAGCAGCGTTGCCAAAATGTGCCCGATCGGGCCATTTGGCACTAAGTTTTCTATTTTGGCCCGTGGCCCGGGGCCAACATGAAATGGCCCGCATATCATATATTTTCTTTTTTCTAAAACAACAAATGCAATCTTTTCATTCCATCAACAAAATTATCAATGTGTTTCCTCCATATACAACTTCCCATATTGAACTCATTCATTCAGACTGACATGACGTTTGCTTTTCATTTTGTTTTCACCAATCGCCACTTTATTTTTTTTCCCCTACCTACATAGTACGTATCTCGTCTGTTTGTTTTGTCATATCTACAATTTCTTAAAACACAGCCCAAAAAGGCAAGAAGAACTTAAAGTTTTTCAAGAGTATCTTGATTTGAAGAACACTAAAATAAAGAAAGTTGTTGCAACGCAAACAAAAATTTTAATGTTATTTTAAAAAAAATTGTTAAAGCTGAGTACTTAGAAATCCTAGACAATATATTTGAAGTCGAATTCGAACAGCTCTCTTTGAAACCCTTAAATGGAATCTATATTTTAGCTACGGATTTGATGACTTATTCGAAAATTTAATTTAATTCAATTAATTTAATTCGAAATACATATAATAAGTTTATTTATAAAAGATAAATTGTTATTATTTTCTTAAACAAATTTTTTCTATTACTGTTGATATTATTTAGTTTTGTTAGTGAAAATGGACTAACTGGTCTTATTTTGCAAGAGAAAACAATAGAAAAGATAGAAAAGGTTAATCTCAGTTTAGATTGAATAAATCTTTTTTGGTGCTTCCAACGCACAAGAAGATTTAAAAATGATTAAGTTTGACAGCATTTTCTAAAATGCAAATGGTGTTTCGATGTTTCTTATGAAGTGCAAGTGAGATAGTTTGATTCATGTTAAACAATGAAAAACTGAATAGTTCAGCACCATATAGGAATATGCTACCTACTCCATGTGCATTTTTTTTTAATTTGATTAAAACAAAACTATATTTTTTTGTACACAAACATATATAACGCATTATATTATTTTCGATCCCCGACCGGAATCGAGCGAATCAAGCTCATTTCAACTCGATTCAGGTATATAAAGAATTTAGGCGAGCTTCAAGCTCGCTTCAACACCACATGTTAATGTAGTAGTCTACGAACAAACCCCCTTCTTGAAGTTTTTATTTTATTTCAAATTGTTTGGTTGAAATTAAAACTTTGAAATCGAATATCACATTACACAGACGTATTTTCTTGATTTTGATAGTCAACTATCAAAAATCAGCTTACACGATTTCACCCCTGGTCTGAATTTCGCTATTTTTTTTTTGGAATTTTTTGATAAATTATTCTGGCAAATATTCAGTTGAATCAACTTTCAAATATAAAAACCGGACTACTGCGGATCGTTTTGTTGGCAATTTCTCACTTTACTATATATGGAATGCGAACAAAACGCACTTATTTTCTTAAACAAATTTTGTCTAGGGTAGTGGGCTAGTGGCCCGCACATTTTGGAAATGGCCCTCAAAATGGCCCTTAACATTTTTGTCTTCGCGGCAACGCTGGTGTACAGCTGTGATTCCAGAATGTCAGTTTGACTTATCATCCATAACAAATTTTTATTTAATTTTTATGTAACTTGGAAATGTTTCAATTTAAATGGTTGCGAAGATTCGTTCGGCGAAACACCAATCCGATACCAGAATCAACAGCTGAACTATGGAGACGCCGTCTCAGCATTGGATACGCTGTCATTGCTTGGCAGGCTTTCGGACTTGTATGCTATAGCATTTATAAAGGCAAGAACGACTGGGCCAAGTACCATGGTTTAAAAAGTGATGAAGAACTTGCAATGTCCCCAGGTATTCCTGCGTTTAAATAAAATCATCAACAAACCACTAAGTAGACTTTCCAAAATTACAGCTCAACAATTCTCAAAAACCTTGAATGTCGAAAAGGGAACAATCCTTCGATTCAGAGGTTTCACCAAAGTCGATGAAATTCCCTTCGATAATCGTAAGGACGAAGAAGAGACATAGAAAGACAAAACAACGTAATTTTATAATAATGTATAGGTAGTACATATATGTTAAGTTTTTATTGTAGATACGATACAAAAATACACAAAAACTAAAGCTTAAATGCCAAGTATAAATTGTGAGGCACTTTACTTCGTTTAACTCAGCGATAAGACACTCCGCCGATGCAACAGTTTCAAGGACATTATCTATCACACTTTTTTTTATTAATTCCTAAAGATAAAACACGTTAAAAGTAAATATATGAATATCTCGAGTGATGATGAATTCAATACAATATTATTAGTTTGGTAAACAACATAAAAAATATAGTGACAGTCTATTAGAAGAATATTCACAGTATGCGGTAGGTAGGTAGTACGTGCGAGGATCTTAAGATTGAAACGAGAATAAGCCTTTAGTGATAGTCCAAACGCTGTTGCTGTTGTTGCTTATTTTCGTTAGATTCATGAAACTCACTGAGGATTCGATCCTCTTCGGCTCTTCGATTTTTTTGTAAAATCAAAGCACGTCTGGAAGGAAATGAAATCGTTCTAATAAATTGTGTATAAAATAGTTTTAAGCTCACCGATATCTCTCATAGAAACCCACAATAGTACCCAGTTCTTGTTTAAAAAGACGAACCAGCATCCCGTCGAAACATTCAAGCTCTTGTAGACTGAACATATTGAACTGAAGCATGTGGTCCTTTGAAGAATCGGCTAAAACCAATGGAAAATTTAACAATACAATTTTGACTTGATTACTTTTTTTTGTACCTTCCGAGTATACGATTAGCCATTTGGGTATCTCTTCCAGGAGATACGGATTGGCAGGTACCAGAGCATTATGTGGATTGTATTGGGTGGGTTGCGGCTCAGGATGTATCGCTTTTGGAGGTTCTGCAGATGTAGTGTATACATAATATGATGTAAGACACGGGTGATTTAGCTGTGTTTGTCCAGTGAGTTGGCTACAATTAGGTTTATTATGCAAAATATACTTTTTACAATTAAATTACAAAAAATAGTTACTTCTCGTAGTAAACACCATGAACTTTGGACACAACTCTCCGCCAACCCACAGGCAAACCTTCTCGCTCCAGTGGATGCGACCAATGGGTGGTGTGTGCATTGTGATCGATGTAATATTTCCTGCCATGCAGAGTGTACTGTGTAGCCCAACCGGGTGGCAGTGGAAGCTCCTCCTCGACAGACTGCTGTGATGGAACACGCTGAACCATCTGATGGGCCGAAGGATTGTGAACAATGTGGGCCGTTTCGTAGTTGTTAAGTGATGGGTATACAGGGATCTTAGCTTGTACCAAGGCCATATTTTGACCTAAATGTTGGTAGCCTATTGCTGCTACTGCGGCGGCATTTTCGTTTTGCATATTTGAATACAACGATTGCATTGAACTGTTTGCGCCATACCTGTTAATACCAGAAATAATGGATGTGTTTAAAGATAGAAAATTAATTAATTAATCCAATTGTTCTGCGCGGTTGATTTTTTTTTGAAAAACAAACAACTAAATTTTAATTTTAAAAGTTTTATTGTTTTTCAAAATATTTTCCCAGATAATCCATGCATTTCCATCAATAATTGTGGACATGATTTTCGCTGAGCTAAGCTTAGAATTTAACTGTCCAAAAAAATGTATTTTTCATGTTTGTGAATGACCCATGAATTCAGTGTTTTAAGTCTTAAAATCATTCCACATTCGCATAGTATGGTTTAGGATCGAATCTCTGTACTTCATGGTATGGAAGAGGTTTTGATCAATGGTAAAATTATTCCGAGTAACAAATGGTGGACTACGACTATGTTCGAGTGATGTACATGAGTCCATGGTGTTACTGTCACCAATAATTTTACTAGCTCTTCTTAAAATACTGTCCAAGAGGATTAAGTAAGATACTGGAACACCAGCCAAGAGATAGGAGTTAAATACTAGCTTAGGACGTAGCGTCGAAGCTTTTAATTCCAAGCGTTTTGTATAATATATCACTGTACAATGATGTTAAGGTCAGAATTTAATAAGCTCATCATATTTCGTCCTTGTTCCACATCCGAAAAAAATGCGAAAAGCTAAGAATAATTGGGGTTATCGGGAACCTCTTTTCCCATGGATTTGTTCCCATATTCAAAAAATTGGTATCGGGAACTTTTCGAAAATGGGAAAAAAATTCCTATGGAAAAATACCTATCGGCAACTCGTTTTTCATGAGAAATCTTGTGTTTTTTCTGTCTGAATATTTCCCCGTTATTTACTCGTAGAAAAACTCGCGATAAACTCAGCAAAGTCCAACGAACAGCCTGCCTGTGTATGGGAGGAGCACTTCGCTCTACCCCCTCCGCCTCACTAGATGTTCTGTTCCATCTAATACCGCTTGACATTTTCAGCAAGCAAACGGCCGCTAATACTGCCATACGGCTTCAAGCCTCCTCTCTGTGGATCAATAATTGAATTGGCCACACACTATCTTGAACTCGTTCAGAACTATAAACAGTAATATTGACTACACCATACCCCATCCCCATACTCAGTTTAATAACTATAGCTTCAAAGTGACTATACATCCCAGGTCTTCTTGGGAGAATACATCATTTTTGAACGATGGTCCTATAAACTTTTATACAGACGGATCAAAAACGGAGGATGGGGTTGGTGGAGGCGTATACTCAGATAGACTAAACTTAAGTCTCTCCTTTCGTCTACCCGATCATTGTAGCGTGTTCCAAGCTGAAATCCTGGCTATCTATCTATCTATCTATAAAATAGAGACATTCCAGGAAATTGCAAAGCTGACGAACTTGCAAAAAGCGGAACAACTTTACCTCTGCTGGCTCACAATGCTAGCATAGGTATCCCCTTAGCTACATGTAAACTCATGCTTAAGCAAGGCACCATAGAGAAAACAAACTTCAGGTGGAATAACACCACCACCTGTGTAGCGACTAAACTAATTTGGCCTAATCTTAGCGCCAGGCGCTCAAAACAATTAATCTCTCTGAGTAGATTGCACATTAGCTACGTTATAGGTGTCCTGACTGGGCACTGCTTAATAGGAAGGCATGCTATTCGACTCGGAGCCCCTGCAAATGATTTTTGTAGGAGTTGCATGGACGAAGAAGAAGAAGAGACAATCTCTCATCTTCTGTGCACATGCCCTGCCTTATCACAATGACGTAGAATCCACCTTGGAGACTACTACTTTAACGATACCAGCGATCTAAAAAATTCAGACATTATTTGTCTCTTACGCTTCATTCGAAGCTCCAATTGGTTCAACGATATAAGCTGATTAACTGATCCATGTGGTATCACAACGGACCATATTTTGGTCTAAGGGTGTTGGACGTCCCAACCAACAGCCACTTTAACCTAACCTAACCTACTCGTAGTTGTCGGAATTTAAAGCGGAGCAAACAATGTAAGCAATTTCTACAAAATAATAATGAAAATATTAATACAAATTTGTCTTTTTAAGGTCGAATTCAACAAATACTCACCAAGTTCAAGTTTTAATCAGTTTTATGGAAAAAACCGAGATATGCTAATGGTATCACAACAAATCGGAAGAATGTATCAACATTTTGGAAAGAAGTAGAAAAAGAACTTAACAGTTTGGACCCATTAACAAAATCTATTTCTGAATGGAAAAAAGTAGGTGATAAGTTGATAACCATGATTTAATAAGGTATGGCTTGATAAAATAAAACACGCGAGGAAGGAAATGTCTGAAAACAAGACACAAAAAAGCAACCGATGGAGGCCCAAACAAGGAGTATAAATTCAGTGCGTTGGAGAAAACGATAATACGAATTTTGTGCTTTAGAAGAATCGGTGGAAGGATGCCTAGATGCTTAAACTTTTGGTCTCCCTTCATGTAGCAAAATGAGAAAGACAGACGGTAATCGAAATCAAATCGTCGATAGTGAAAATTGTCCAAATTCATCATCAGTCAGCTGTTCTGTTGAAGTGTCAAAGGACAAATCCATTCACGAGAATGTTATGTTTGCTATGCTCATGAATGCAACTGAACCGGAGGAGCAGAATGTTGAAACAAAAGATTCCCAGATGAACATTGAAAAAGAACTTCAACTCTTCGTCCTACAAAAAAGCCACAAAAAGGCATAACTTGTGACGTCGCTTTGGAACGTGAAATTGAAATCCAAAAAGAACTCTACAATACGGTTGAAGAGGCAGTTAAGGCTACGAAGCGACACCAAAAAAAAATGAAATACCATTTCAAGAAAATATACAGGTCCATTTACTAAATTACTTTTTTTTTTCACTAAGAACCGACTGTCAAATCATTCCAAAACTATGTTCGAAAATTAATTTATTATTTTCATATTGGAAAAATTTGTTCCCACCGATAGTAGGAACTTGTTCCCGGGAAAAGAAAAATTCCTAGGGAAAAATATTTCCCAAGGAATTCCCCATAAGGCTGAATATTCTTAGGGAAATAATAAGTTGTATTGATACAGGAAATCATGTTTAAAAATAAGGAAGAGGGTCAATGATAAAACAAAATTTATAACTCAAAGAAGGAGGAGGGATCCATCGACACCGAAAGAAAAACATGCCCGACTTTATGAAATCCTTTTGAAATATCAAGTACAATAATTTTACTTTCTTCAAAACGATGTTAAGATTTGTTCAACTGTTTGGTGAGATGAATCATGAAATCACCAGTTTACCTATTGCTACGAAATCTGATATGTTTTAAGCTTAAAATTAATCGTTTCCATGACCTTGGTAGAAATATAAGTTACCATTGGGACCAGCGGATATATGTTTGTTGAGATCTTTAAGTATTCTTTCTACAGTACGAATAAGGGAAAAATCTATAATTGAATGAATATTTTTAACGCGCTCCAGCCGTACAAAATAAGTTGGCTCAAAGTAAGACCAACAACACTGATGAAAAAAATTACCTTAAGAAAAGTTAAATGAAATTGATATATACAATGAACCTGAAAAAAGGGCGTATGAATAGACTACAGGATGCCTAAGAACACTAATAAAGTAACGAACTGTACACAAAAATTTGCACTAATGATGTCAAACTACAACGTCAATTCTTAATGCTTATTTGACCGGGTATAACATATAAGTACGTATACAATTTAAATCAATCACATTATGAAATATTAAAAGGAAATTAAGACAGGGGAAACATACCTTGAATTGCTCGGGACATCGTAGGCTGATAGAAGATTTGAGTTAGTGTTACTATAGATTGGCGATTCCGAGCGTTGAATCATGCCTCCAATACCTGCCGAGTTTGATGTGGATGGGCCTCCAGCAGCACCTTTAGAAATAACACTATTCCCAACAGCAGCATTATTCGATGTTTGATAGTGATTCTCGTAAATGGGAAAGTTTTCCGAGCTGTAGTTGTTACCAGATGTTACAGCAAGACTCATCTGGGAATGTTGCTGGCGCTGCTGCGTCATTGGCGGGGACTGTGGCCTTGGAGACATGTTATGACGGTTTCGAATTGCATTTGCGTACTTTTGTATAGCAATTAAATCCTCCCTGTCGCCTTTGTAGCGGGCATCGTAGGTGTGGGCATGGTTTTGGTTTACGGAGTAGTTGCGATGAAAGTTATCTATCCGTCCACCGCGCCCACTGCCAAATCCACCAGCATTATACGACGATGAGGAACTGCTGTAGGGGAGTTCGGATTGTTGGCGCATTCTGTCAATCTGATCAATGTTGACATAGTTGCTATTACTGTTGCTCAAGTTGTTGCTGGAGAAGGATAACGTTGCGGGCAAGTATTGCTGTTGTTGTCTTGACGGCAGTTGCGAGTGGGCTCGGCGGGCATGGTACACATCGTGCGGGTGCGAATCGTGAATGGAGTACTCAGTGTAGGAGCTCGATTCACAATTGGGGGAGGAACTAGCGCAGCGCCGGCTTAGATTGTGCGAAGAAAGACTAGGAGTGAACTTTCCAAAGTACCCGAGCCCAGACGTCTTAACAATATTCTTGGTACTTCCGAATTTATCTTTATCCGTCCTGTGCGAGAGGGTTTGACTATTACGTCGACTTTTTCCTTTGTTCTTGTTGTCATCGAAAGACCAAACGTTTATCACTAAGTATATTTAATGTTTATTTTTAGTTATACTCGATAAAGTATTTTATGTGTGCTTATTTACCTGGAATTTCCGGCGGTTTGTCCTTTTTTACATATTTACCAACAACACCCTCTTTGAGAGATTTATCTTTGCTTTTTCGTGAAAGCATTTTCGTTTTCTTGTTTTTACTTTAAGTTTAGTAAAACTCCATTGCTTACATAAACTACTAAAGTGTATATACTTGTTTAAATAAACTCATATTTCTTTTTATAATTAATTAATAAATTCAATCTAAATCTATTAATAAAATTTAGTATATTTCATGACAGCCGAATTTAATTGCACAAACTCTTCCAAGGATTTGGATTTTGTAATTTATTAAGCCGAGTTCACATTGCATACACGAAATTAAAGGCCAGTGTCAAGATCTGTGACATATGCAATAAGGGGGCCTCTTTGATGGTGATCACATTGGACTCTTTGATATGGCAAAAGAAAGTGGCCCAAAAATTTGTCTTTAAATAAGTGGGAACAAGATAAAATTATGCAGCCACATTTATTTATATTTTCAATTTTAAAAATATAAAAAGTAAAGTTGTACGATAACCAAAGATCCAAATGAACTCCAAAATCGGCAGTGTGTGGGGAAACTGAGGTGGCTCGTTTTGCCTCTGCCCTCTGCCGATCCATTTAAATTCAGCAAACCAAAAATCAACGAACCCGAGCCAACGAGCCAAGGCTCTGCCGTGTGTGGGAATTCAACGGGCCAAGTAGTTCTGACTGATCTTATGATCTTATATCGCCACCTAACAACTATTTAACTTTCTCAGTCTATCTCATACAAAAATTCAAGGAAACGAAAACTTGACTACTTTACCTTGACCCCTTATTTCTTCTGAGTTAATTGCCAACGTTTATTATATGGGGTTACCTTTTTGGCCATGTTTTTTTTTATCACAAGTTTCCTAATGTTAAGATATTTTTCTGAATAAATTACTGGAAATGTTTAATTAATTTTATAAATACCCTTTTTATGTTTACTATTACCCAAATATATGTGTATTTGTTTGTGCTCTAAATAAAATATATAAAAATAATCAATCTGTCAAAATGGTTGTGGGTTGTGGCTCCAATAATCCCTTAAGATGCTTCTCATGTTGTTAGTTACTCTAAGAAACTTTTTGGAATTTTTAATTTTGTATACTTCTAGTTGAAAATTCTATGAAAAATTTCGAGCAACACAATTGGCAATGGAAATCATCTAATCACTAGCTGAAATACGGATGTAATAACTCAGGAGGACTTCAAGTTGTCGATAATTAAATTGCTCAATGCAGGTCAGAAGCTAAAGTTGCTCGAGATTAAGTTGCTGTCGACTTAGTTGCTTAGTCGATGGAAGGCCATAAGTAAGTTGGTTAATGTGCCGTAGGTCTTAGTCTCTACTTTTAAATGTAATCTGAATGCGTTCATTGTTCTATTTTTGACACTGTCAAATTTGATATTTGGTCTTAACATAAAAACATATTTTCAAAAACTAAATAAAGATGTTCTTTAATTTATTATTACAAAGGCAAGTTTAATAGCATTAAACAATACAATTTTAGAAACTCACAATTACTATACACAATTTGTAGAATTCCAACACGGAACATTCTGAGCCGCTCGATAAACACTTCATCTGTGCTCAATGTTCATGCAACTCCAGCCCTATTCGCCGAACCATTGAAGAAAAAGAAAAAGATTGACCCACAAATTATAAAACAACGTGAAGAACGAAAAAAGAAAAAAATTGAAAAACAAATCCGAAGATTAGAAAAAAATGCAAGGCAGTTGAAACCAATTGAAGAACTAGACATACCAATAGAACTTATTGATGAAAAAAGGTAAAATTTCAATTGTCTGTAATTGTATAGAGGTTATTAAATGAACTTATATTTGTAGCCAACGAACGAGGGCTATTACAATAACCCCTGAAGTCTTGGAGCAAAGAGCCACTCTTAACAAGCAATGGGCGGCTTACAAGCATAAAGAAAAAGTTGCCGATTTCCAAATCATTGATCGTGTTCTTCAGTTCCAGATGAAGGCCTTAGATGAATTACGTAAGGAATCCGAAGAGCTTTATCTGGAAGCAGTACAACCGGATAGTAAGCTTCTTCCAATTAACATAACGGGACCTGTATCCACTCCTCCAATTGAAAACTATCCAAGTCCCGATGGTGAATATGTTCACTTAACCAAGAATTGGGAATAATGATTGTAAGTTCGGGTTTTGGAATAAAAGGAAAATTTAGTTAATAAAAGATCCGTAATATATTGTTTATTGTTGCTAATATTAACTTTTTTCATGTTCACGACACTTAGACTCGTAGTTCACATAATCGGCTTCTGGAAGAGAGTTCTAGGTGGACGTACGAGAGTGGCATTTATAAAAAGAAATTTTGAAAGTGGGAAACATCAAAGAAATACATATTTAATATTTATCGACTTGGAAATAAAAAAATAGTATTTATTCAACAGTCGTTTAACATACATAATACTCATAATAGAGTAGAGGGCGGGAATTGTGAGATTATTTCTTATAAAAGCGAACAATTTAAAACCTTTGAACTCAGCAAGTCTGTTTCGTCCTCTAGTTGCCATATTTTTTTATTTATTTATTTATTTCTTTTCATTTGAAAAAGATCTTAAAATGTAGTAACATTTAAGACGGTTAATGATGCTAAAGTAGAGTTCTGAGCAGTACATACTGCTCGCTCGCAAGCTCATCTGATGTAGAATAGATACTCCTGAATGCGCAAGAGTTTGACATGAACTCTCGCATTAGAAAGTACCGAAATCAATCATAAATTAAACAAAATGTTTACAGGTTTTATACCTACTTAACAAATTTTCAAATTCGAATAATTTAATTAAACAAGCCAATAAGAGTAGTAGGACCCCGGTCCGAGCGTTACCACTTTTCAAAAAAAAATGGAAGTAGATTTAAGGAAAAAAGCGAAGTAGATTGAAAAAAATGGAAGTAGATTTCAAAAATGAACTTTTTCATATTATTCTACATATTTTTAAATTTTATTATTTCAATGAAAAAAATAAAAAAAAAACTTGAATTATTTAAGCTTTCATGTTATTGCAACATTTCTCAAATTAATTCTTGGTTGTTGGCATCGAAAACGCAAAGATTGGGCTCGTGTCGGTCAAATAAAATGACTTTAGGATGTTTTGTTTGCAAAGGACGAGTTCTACAAGAAATAGTTATTGTAATCATAATACAATTTCAGTACATCAACAAACCTTCTATCTTTTTTTTAGACAACTTGAAAATATCTTATTTCATATTTATTCCATTGATTGCTTATACAAAGTAAGATACAATATCTTATAAGTTATTGCTAAGCTTAAATAGAATTTATTATTATTATGAGAGCTACTCGAACAATAATGATAGAAATCCATAACAATTTATAAAATAGAAATCTACATACTAGTTATATTTCTATATATAATTTTAATTTAATAATGTTTTTTATATTTATTTTTTTATTTAATAAGAGTAATTCAACAAGAAAAGTATGTTTTAAGATCTTTCTTAAACTGTGCTGCGTTATTTATCCTTCTAAGTTGGCGAGGCAAATTATTCCACAATCGGGTAGAATTAATGAAAAATTGACGTTCAGAAACAAAGGATGAGTGACGAGGGAAAATTAAAAGTCCGGATCTGCCTGATGAAAAATGGCTTATTCTTTCATAAAGGTATGTTGGCTTGTGGGTTAACATAATATCTGACAAAAGACTAAGGGTACGAAACTGAAGAAGACTATCAAACGGCATATTGTACAAACGAGATGAAAAATTAGAAATCCTGTCATACCTGCGTAAACCATAAGTGTAACGTATTATGGAATTGAAAACAACATTCAGTTTTCGCTTACTAGCATAGCTACATTTTGAAAATATTTCACAACCATAAGTTAATATAGGCATAATTAAAGTTTTAGCAATTATAACTCTAGTAGCCAGGGGAGTAAAAGATTGTGTGTTCCACAATGAACGAAGGATACCGTAAGACTTACCAACGGCAAAATTTATATGGTTGTCCCAGGTTAAATTTCGATTGAAAATAACTCCAAGGTTACGAGCGGTATTAGTATACTCGATTTTAGCGTTATTTAAGCTGACAGTTGGAAAATTCGTTAAGTCCAATGTTTTTCTAGAAATTACCAAACATTTCGATTTAATGGGGTTTAAAAGGAGTCCATTTTCTGAAGACCAACGTGATATTTCTGCCAAATCATCGTTTATACAGCTAACAGTGTGCTCGATTAGACCCGATGGGCAGCTAACATAAAGCTGAACGTCGTCAGCGTACAAATGTATAGAACATTGCCTAATAATCGATGGGAGTTCGGTAATGTACAATGAAAACATTAAAGGTCCCATAATTGAACCCTGAGGGACTCCACTCACAGTTGGTAAAAAGTCTGAAAGAATGTTATTTGATTCAACAGCTTGGAGCCTATTTCTCAAATAGGATGAAATCAACCTTCCAGCGCATGGGGAAAAGTTGAACTTATTTAGGAGCTTACTACATAAGGTATTGTAATCAACAGTATCTTTCCATATTAAAAACAAAAAATGAAATCCAAAATTACACTAGAGCACAACTGAACATAAATAACAATATCAAACAGAAAAAAAATATAATGAACGACTGGTTCTTATAGACTAAACTTAAGTCTCTCCTTTCGTCTACACGATCATTGTAGCGTGTTCCAAGCTGAAATCATGGCTATAAAAGAAGTCCTATCCTGGCTTAGAGAAAACGTTATATCAACTAATGATATACGCATCTTCTCCGATAGCCAAGCTGCGTTAGAGTCCCTAGACTCTGTCTCCACTAATTCACTAACAGCCCTAAATTGTCGATCATCTCTTACGGAGATGGCTACACAGTTCAACATTCACCTTTTTTGGGTGCCGGGCCATAGAGACATTCCAGGAAATTGCAAAGCTGACGAACTTGCAAAAAGCGGAACAACTTTACCTCTGCTGGCTCACAATGCTAGCATAAGTATCCCTAGATACATGTAAACTCATGCTAAAGCAAGACACCATAGAGAAAACAAACTTCAGGTGGAATAACACCACCACCTGTTTGGCAACAAAACTTATTTGGCCTAATCTTAGCGCCAGGCGCTCAAAACAATTAATCTCTCTGAGTAGATTGCACATTAGCTACGTTATAGGTGTCCTGACTGGGCACTGCTTAATAGGAAGGCATGCTATTCGACTTGGAGTTCCTGCAAATGATTTTTGTAGGAGTTGCATGGATGAAGAAGAAGAAGAGACAATCTCTCATCTTCTGTGCACATGCCCTGCCTTATCACAAAGACGTAGAATCCACCTTGGAGTGGAGACTACTACTTCATCGATACCAGCGATCTAAGAAATTCTGACATTAGTTGTCTCCTACACTTCATTCGAAGCTCCAATTGGTTCAACGAGTTAAGCTGATCAACTGATCCATGTGGTATCACAACGGACCATACTTTGGTCTACATAAGTGTGTTGGACTTCCCAATCAACAGCCACTTTAACCTAACCTAACCTAACTGGTTCGCATGAACTCGCTCATGTATCCAAAAAAGGTATGTTAAAAACTATTTCCTGTAATTTAAGATTTAAAATGCACCTGCAAAAATTGTTTTCAAAAAATTAAATGCAATTTGATTTCTCAAAAAAAACCTTAACTTTTTAAAATTTTTATTTGAAAACTCGTTTTTGAATTTTAGTTTAAAAATATTTTTGGTACGGAGTTTTGAACTTATTATTAGACGTCTTGCATTTCAATTTTGTAAAAAATGATGACCCAGTTTCAAGATATCAAATTTCAAAAAAAAAAAATAATATTTTAAAAATAAAAACAATGACATTTTTGGCTTTTGCAGAAAAAAAATAGTTTAATTTTTGAGAAAACTTAAAAACAAAATAAAGGTTCTATGGTGGTACCCTTCTGGAGCAATACAAAAATATTTTTTTATATTGAAAGAAGCCAAACTAAGAACAAACATTTTAGCAAAAAAAAAACAAGAAAGATACAGACAAACCGACGAAATCGGGGGACCCACTTTTTTCGACTTCTCTACCATCGTAATATCATGTTTGATTAAAATATAGATTTCGAATTTGTTTACGAATGCAAAACTTGCCATACAGATCCTATATGTCACAAGTAAAAATGACAAAAGGGTTAAACTAGAATACTTTAGATAAAACGGAACCTCACCGCAAATGCAAACACCTAAGCGATTTTTAATTATCTTGGAAATTTTGAGACTGATAAGGAGGTTTTGATAAGGAGAAAAAAGGAGTAGATGCAGTCTATGTATTTTCATTAAAATTGAAGTAGGTAGAAACACAGCCCTTAAAAATGAAGTAGATTTCAATATTTTGATGATGGTGCGAAGTAGGAAGTAGATTTTAAATTTATTTGAAAAAAAAGAAGTAGATCTACTTCAATCGAAGTAAAGTGGTAACGCTCTCCCAGGTACACGATGATCTGGGATCGTGTTACAATCAAGTTATTTCTCTAACATTCAAACACCACAAATAATAAAAAGGCATCTCTTTATTCTATGCCATCTAAAGTTTTTTTTTCACGGGTATTGTCTCTTGCGAGGAATTGACAAGTCCTCCAAGAGTAATTCTTGTCATGTGCTTCAAAGTGCTTTCTCAAATTAGCCGTTCAGATTCGGCCTAAAACTGTAGGTCCCCTCCACCCCTGAAAATATTATCCGCACACAGAAATGGTTGAGAGTTGTAAGTGACTAGGCCCTAGTGGCCTACAGTCAACGGACTGTTGCGCCACCTAATTTATTTATTTTTAAGCTTTTATAATTATGAATTACTAAGTAAAATTATTAAAGTTGTAATTATTGTTTTCAAATTGAAAAAATCCTAAATATCAATTTTTCCCTTAAAATTTGAGTAACGTCAAAACATAATAAACATTACAAAAACGGCAAACTATCGCCACGAGCAATAGAAATCAAGAATACTGAGCCCTCAAAATAGCAATTCGTCTTCTGCCTAAGTATAGTCAGTTGAACAAAAAATTGTGCATTAAATGGTTATAAGAAACGTCCTGTTTATAGTATGGCAACATTGGATTACCACTTTGCGTATGCTTCATTATTCATGGCAAAGAAACGCTGATCCTTTCCGCAATCATAGAGGAAATATATTATCTATATTCCCTCTATGTCCGCAATGTTCTTTTTTGTGTATAGACTTTTTGTTATAGAGCTTTCAGGTTTGAAGCTTTTGAGAACAAAACTAGTGCATCTAACCCTTTAAGTCATATAAATTACATGTCAATTGCAGTTATGTAAGTAGAAAAAACAAAAAGAATTTACAATGCAAGTAAATGGCTTCATAGAAAGAATGGGCAAGTTCAGACTACATAAGGGACTTGAAAGTAAGGCAAGTTTCTAGTATCTGATTGGCCAGCTGCTAAAAAATTACCTTCCAATTAAGTCAATTTTTATGAAAAGTTGACTGGAAAGTTAGTCAAGAAAAATCTCCCTTACTATCAAGTCAAGTCTTTTTCTATCAAAATGACGGTTGATCTTGTTTTATCATTCAACTGAAAGCTAAACTTTATTACTCTATGATTTATTTGTTTTTTTGCACAACTTCATTTAATGCTTCTGTAAATGGGTTCCTTGTCAATTTGAAAAAAAAATAACTAATATTTCTTTACAATACAAAATACAAATCGTGATGGACTTGTAGCTTGCTTGAGGAGTGTTCTGTAGACAACAATTTGTTTGGTACTTTTTGTGCTATGAACTTAAAGTAGAGGTTTGCAAAGTAAAGTTCTCAATTTGAAATTCATGACAGTTGAAAAACTAACTAAGTGCCTTGGTCAAAATGTACGTTCAAAGAATGAAGTTGACTGCAAATAAAGTCCCTTATGTTGCCTGAACCTGCTCAATTAGTTACTTTTTTAAGTGTCATAGGCAGGTTCAGGCGACATACATAAGGGATTTGAAAGTAAGGCAAGTTTCTAGTATCTCATTGGCCAGTTCCCAAAAATTTGCCTTCCAATTAAGCAACTTCATTGGAAAGTTGACTGGAAAGTTAGTCAAGAAAAATCTCCCTAACTATCAAGTCAAGTCTACTTCTGTCAAAATGATAGTTGATAATGTTTTTTTCATTCAACTAAAAGCTGAACTTTGTTACGCTATGATTTATTTATTTTGTGCACAGCTTCATTTAATGTTTTGTGTAAAAAGGTTCCTTGTCAATTTGGAAAACAAGTACATAAATAATATTACTTTTCAAGGCACGAGTACGATAACTTTGGCGCCAAGATATAATAACGGTTTTTGGTAGAGGGTCTTAATACAAGCATTTTTTACTATGGGAGGGGGGGTCTATCTCCCCCCGTTTAGGCGGGAGGGGCAATTTAAAAAAGTTATTATTTAAAATGGAAAAAAATAATTACAAAATAACGGTGATACTTACAATTAAGTTGTATACATTTTTTTAAAGCCAACATTCTGTTCTATTAGCCAGTTTTTAAATCAAGTCAAAACTATGCGTAGTTTTTGAAAAATTTAATTTTAAACTCAAAATTTGAGTAAAAAAAGTTAAAAAAAAAGGTTTAAAGTGTAACTTTTTCAATACTTCAAGATTATCTACCATTGTTTTTATTTCAGAATTTATTGCTCTTATTTGTTTTTGATCAAAAACTGAAAACTAGATGATTTTATGTCTTTTAGTTTTTGAGAAAATTCAAAATAACCACAACTACTATTTTAATTTAATTCTTTTTTTTTGCTTGAGTGGTCTTATTTTGATAGTAATAATGGTATTTGCGTATGCGTAATGCGTGTTTGGGTGTATGCAACAGTAAGGTGTGTGAGTAAAAAAAGTTAAAAAAAAAGGTTTAAAGTGTAACTTTTTCAATACTTCAAGATTATCTACCATTGTTTTTATTTCAGAATTTATTGCTCTTATTTGTTTTTGATCAAAAACTGAAAACTAGATGATTTTATGTCTTTTAGTTTTTGAGAAAATTCAAAATAACCACAACTACTATTTTAATTTAATTCTTTTTTTTTGCTTGAGTGGTCTTATTTTGATAGTAATAATGGTATTTGCGTATGCGTAATGCGTGTTTGGGTGTATGCAACAGTAAGGTGTGCGCGAGTTTGGGTGTATGCAATAGTGGCATCTGTAAGGGGGGGCATGCTGCCCTCCTGCAACCCCCCTGCTTGGGCACACTATAGGATTTGGGGTGGGTGCAAGTTGGTGTGTGTGCAAGGTGGGGAGGGTGCAAGGTGCGGTGGGTGCAAGATGGGGTGCATGCAAAGTTTCTTTTGCATTTAAATAAGCTGGATTTAAGAAAAATTAATTTACCCTAGGTGTATCTTAATCCATATTCGATTATTACTATCAAAATAAGACTACGTTAGCAAGGAAAAAGTAATTTAATTCAAATATTTTTTTTGGTAACTTTCAATTTTCTCAAGAACTAGAAGACATAAAGTCATCTAGTTTTCAGTTTTTGATCAAAAACAAATAAGAGCAATGAATTCTAAAAAAAAAAAAACAGTAGATAATCTGATAGTTTTAAAAAATTACACTTTAAACCTTTTTTTTAACTTTTTTTTGCACAAATTTTGACTTTAAAACAATTTTTTTCAAAAACTGTGCATAGTTTTGACCAAAAACACTCTATTACCAAGACCGGAATCTCAGACTGACATTTCGGTTTGCCTACAAGCTAAAAAGCACTAATTGTGAGAAAGTGTGCGTGAAATGATGCAAAAAACCAAACATATTCTCACAATTAGTGCTTTGGCCCATCAAAATGCTTCATTATAGTAATCAGCCCCATCTAAATGCTTCATTTTGAATGTTTCTTGGCCTCGTTCAAAAACTAAACAATCCTTACCAACAGAATCTGAAGTGCTGACTTGGTCTTAAATTGAAAGATTTGTATAGCTTTTTAATTTCAATCCAAATAAATGTTGTAAATGTATATTAAATAAAATAAAATTGACCAAATACATATTTAATGATTTATTAGTGCTGTTTTTTATTTACTTAAATTATTTGCGAACGCAATATGAGCAGCAACTGGTTAAGTATAATTGGAAATGGACAAAAGTGTAACTTAATACTTTGTAAAACAACAAAAAAGATTTGCTTATACATATTTTCTACATAATAACCTAAAATACTAAAGAACAAACCTTGCAATTTTTTGCAGCTGTAGTTTCTTTTTGTGTATTTTATGAATTTCCTTTAATTTTTGTAACTCTATTTCTATACTGCAATATGTTATTTTATATTTTTATATTTTTATATTTTATAAAATAAAGATATGAAATATATTTTAAGTTTTTTTTTCGTATTGTCAAACATTATGCTTTAATATATCTTTGATTTTTTATAATATTTAATAAACTTGATTGTATCGCCATTTTAATGGAACATTCGTTTGTTTTCCTCAAACACTTTACTGCCACTGATTCAATTTTATATAAAAGTTTATTAAAATATCTTGAATACCAATCATTTTAACGCTTAAACAACTAAACAAGATGTTTTTGTCTGTGCATAGCACTCAAATGAAATTAAATTAGGAAAATGCAATAATATTAAAAATGCTAGTTTTATTTTGTATAAACCAATTTAAACAAGTGTGGAGCAAAAACACTCTATTACCAAGACCGAAATCTTTCGTACGTTTCACTCTCCAAAACCCGTTTGTTTACATTGTTGTATTTGTAATTTTGACAATTAATCCATGAATAGATGTGAAAACCAACAACAATAGGTAATAGAGTGTTTTTGGTTTTGACTTGATTTAAAAACAAGCTAATAGACAAAAGTGTTGGCTTTAAAAAAAGGTATAATACTTAATTATAAGTATTACCGTTATTTTTTAATTATTTTTTTTCCATTTAATGTACATATTTTTTTAAACTGCCCCTACCGCCTAAACGGGGGGAGATAGACCCCCCTCCAATAGTAAAAAAATGCTTGTTTTTAACTGTTCTATACAAATCCGACATTAAATTTTGTCGCCAAAGTTATCGTACTCTCCCCCTTTTCAATACAAAATACAAATCGTGATGGACATGCAGCTTGCCTTATGAATGTTTTTTTAGACAGTAATGCTTTTGTTAGTTTTTGTACTATGAACTTAAAGTAGAGGTTTGTGAAGTAAAGTTCTGAATTTGAAACTCATGACATTTTAAAAAGTTCAAAGAATGAAGTTGACTGCAAATGAAGTCCCTTATGTTGTCTGAACCTGCCCAATATGTGGTATTTTGGTATTTTTTAAACTGCCACACACACAAATAATTTCCGAAAGGACGTATCCAGGTAATACTTTTGATCCATTATTATTAAGGTAAGGACCAAAAGCAGTAAATAAAGATCAAAAAAATATAACAAAAACAAATTGCAATCTACTAAAATCATATATAGCATAAAATGACTCTAAAATTTGTTTGCAATTTGAACACCCCATTCCTTTCATAGCAAGAAACTTGAATATCCAAATAGGCATGACCGTTTATTTATTTACATACATACATACATATGTACGTAAATTAAAATTAATTTTCACAGATTTTTAAAAAGATGGAATACCTACTGTGCGCAAAACATATCTTATATCATACGTACTTATGTACTGCACAAAAGTGCTATTGTGCTAATATATAAAGATAGGTATGTATATTCGCAAATTTTAAAATGTGAAAAGGAGAAATGTTTTGCTTGCATAATAAGCACAAGAACCAAAAACGAAATTCCCTACATCTGCGCAGTACAACTAAAAAAGGAAGAATACATAGGTAGGCATATTATGTACATTTAACAATATGTTCTGTTTTGAATTTTATTTTATGTACCTATGATTTTTCTCACGTTCCTATCTGATTACCTATTGGAATTTCCAAACTTCTTCTGACTTCAGAAGTTCTAGACACAATTTCAAGTTCCATTGTTGTTATTAGTTTATTGAACAGCTGTTTTTGTATGTTTATGTATTTATTATTTGGTTAGATATAAGAAAAAGACTTTATATGAATTGAAGGAAGCAAAGACTAAGCCAGACAAATACCAATGATTGATTTTTGAAAAACAATAATTTTCTGCAGTGTTTTTTTTGCATTAGGGCATTGAATTATTTTGGTCAAAATCACTTAAATAAATATTCATGCTAAAGAGTTAAATTTATTTGAACATTTGCATAGGACCTACATTGCTGTTCAACATAATAGGGATAACTTTGACAAAAAAAACGATGTTTCTTGGAATGGTGAAACAAAATGTTAGGCGTCCTCAAGGAAAGAAGTTTCACTTCCGTTGAACAATAAGACGGAGGCAGTAGCATCATGGTGTGAGGTTGCTTTTCTTCATGATAATCATGATTAAAAAAACATATCGTGACATTTTGAAAGAGGTAATGCTGAGGACAATATGCCAATTAGATATAGTCCAGTCAAGGAATGAGGTGTAGAGTGCATGAGCAGGTAACTAAGCGATTCCTTCAGAAACTTGTTTAGGAGGCTTAGGTTGTTAACATACCAAAAGTCCTGACTCCTAGGTGATGAGCGGGTGGGAGGAGGGGGGGGTAAAGGTACGAGTTTTGGGTTTTTCGCTTATATCTCGAAAACGGTGCATCGGAGAGAAATATTTTTAGAGAATAAAATGGAGTTCTTAAAATTATCTAAAACTTTTATATCATATGTTTTTTTCTAATTCCTAACCGTTTTCGAGCTATACCCTCGGAAAAAGTTGAAATTTACAAAAAAAATCAATTTACGTCAAAATATTCATAAACATTGCATCATATTGTCTAAACCTATTCATAAACGAAAAGTATGAATAGGAAAGAAGTTGTAGATTTTTAAATTCCCTTTTAGAATATATATACATATGCTGATTAAAGTCCAACCCGCCTAAAGTTACAGCTATTTTAAAACTTGTATAGCATTTTGCAATTTTCAGAAAATTAGTTTGTATATCATATTCTTAACCCACAACCTTTGTTCGTGTATTTTCATGAGATATTCACTTCGCTTGAAGAGTTTTCTGGAGTCACATTCACTTCAAGTGAACAACACAAGGACATTGGATAGGCTCGCAATATGCAGAAGACATTGTCAAACTCAATCAGTGGTTTGATTCTCATCCTCCCTTCCCAGAAACCTCTCAAATCATGTCAATTTCGAGTGGAGTTGTCGGAGATGCCACGATAACATGCTATGATGCTGTTCGAGTAGGTAAAAGGGCTATGAATTCAGTAGTTGACTTGACATTTGCAGACGTAAAGTTATCGCGCAAGGATCGGGCATTGCCAATATCTTCTGTCAGCTCATCGATAAAAGTTCACGATAGGTAGTAGTTGACCCAACATTGCTCTTTCAGCGGATATGTATAAGCAAACGATCAGATGAGGATTTGATGACATATTTTGCGTATGAGTTGGCCCCAATTCAAAAATCTTACTTATCGAGGGCAAGAGTGATATAGGCCTATAGTTACCCAGATCATTAGTTGCTCCTTTCTTGAAAAGTGTCAAGATATTGGCACATTTAAGAGCAACCGGAAATACTCCAGAAAAAATACTTTTGCTAAAGATATGTGCCAAAACATCAATTATAAAACAAGCTACATTTTTCAAACAAACATTTGAAATACCATCATAACCAGAAGAGTTTGAAGTTTTTAAAGTGCCAATTAACTTCAGAATCTATAAACTAGTTATAGGCTCAAACACAAAACTTTGGCTTTGAGAAGGTTCATTACTGAATGGACTACAAAGTGTACAAGATGGGTGACTAGAACTAGCTTGTAGATTAAGTGAAATGGTTGAAAAGTATTCATTGAATGCATTAGCAATTGCAATTTTATCTGAGACCACACGACCATTAACATTGACAACAGATGGTTCTTTTTTGCACTGAGATTTATTAAGTATACTATTCACTATTTTCCATTCATTTCTAATATTTCCTTCAGCTAGATTGAATTTGTTTTTAACGACAAATAGGAATTTCCTTCTTTAATTCAACACAAATTTTTGTATATTTAGTTTTTAAAATCTGACTGCTGTTGCGTTTTAAACACTTTTTTCTTAATTTGTTTTTATACTTCACTTTTTTAAGCAAACTATACGTAATCCACGGCTTTAAACGCTTATTAGACTTTTTCGGAACGATATCAAAAGAAGCATCAGAAATGTATTTATTCCATATCCAGAATGAATAGAAATGTAAGACGAGGTAACGTGATCGTCCGCTTGCTCGGAGCAATCTTCGTCTTTGCTAGAAGTAAGTTATTGTGGATATCTCCTTTGTTATCTGATACTCGCACATAAACCACTGCTCCATATGCTTTGGTTGAAGCATCGCAAAAGCCATGCAACTCGATTGCTTGATTTGATGGGCTCATTCGATTCTCACCTTTTCTATGGTTGGGAGTTCTAGCTGAAAAGCTTCCCAACTCTTTTCGATGTGGGCTGGAACTTCCTCGTCCCAATCACATCCAAGATTCCAGAGCTTCTGCATAATATTGGGGGTGGAACCGTGTAGGAGACACCCTGGTGGCAATTACAATGGAAAATCTACCAGCACCAGAGGTTCTTCTGAAAACTATATTTTGCCGCTCCACCAAGGATTGTGTAATTGGAAAATGTGGCAGCCGAAAAGCGATGCTCACCTGTTCTGCAGCGTGCCTCCACTGTCAAGGGAAGTGCCTGAACAGTGTGCCTGTTGACGATGGGGACGATGAAGACGATGTAGAGCCCATTCAGCAAGAGCCACCCGCTACTGAGGAAGAAGATGCCATGGAAGAACAATTATTGCCTGGGCCCTTAAGTTCAAAGAGGATGAAAATTTGATTACTTTTAAAGTTGAGAGTAAAACATTAGGAATATATTGAAAACAATGGGGCTTACAATTATTATTATTGTATTGGTGTAACGAAACTATCTGTAGAATAAAGTGTGAAATTTGTCATCATCATTATTTTTCTACTTTATTTAATAACTTGCTTATAAGTGGCCATATATGTTATTAGATGAACGAACAAAGGTTGGGGGTTAAGAATATGATATACTCGTACAAACTTATTTTCTGAAAATTGCAAAATGCTATACAAGTTTTAAAATAGCTGTAACTTTAGGCGGGTTGGACTTTAATCAGCATATGTATATATATTCTAAAAGGGAATTTAAAAATCTACAACTTCTTTCCTATTCATACTTTTCGTTTATGAATAGGTTTAGACAATATGATGCAATGTTTATGAATATTTTGACGTAAATTGATTTTTTTTGTAAATTTCAACTTTTTCCGAGGGTATAGCTCGAAAACGGTTAGGAATTAGAAAAAAACATATGATATAAAAGTTTTAGATAATTTTAAGAACTCCATTTTATTCTCTAAAAATATTTCTCTCCGATGCACCGTTTTCGAGATATAAGCGAAAAACCCAAAATTCGTACCTTTACCCTCCCCCCTCCTCCCCCCCGCTCATCACCTAGGAGTCAGGACTTTTGGTATGTTAACAACCTAAGCCCCCTAAACAAGTTTCTGAAGGAATCGCTTAGTTACCTGCTCACGCACTCTACACCTCATTTTGGGTCATTTATTGACTGGACTAATAGTATTTTTATAAAGATAACGATCCCAAACACTCCTTAAAAGTGGTGAATGCTTGGCTTTCCGTTCATCGAAAGCCAAGCATTGTGGTACCCTGGCTATTGGGTAGTATAATTTTCTAAAAGTTAATTGGGTTTTGAGTTTTAACCTTATAAATCTGTTCACCTGTTGATCTACCGGATCCACAGCCGAAGTTGTCATAAAGGTTATGCGGTATTCTGCTTCCTTCCACCATTGCTGCTTGCTCAGATTGGCAACTCTGGAGTAATTGTAGATATCTATTTTGATTACCCGGTATCCAGACTCGCCCGAAATGCTCCAGATACAAGAGTTTTCGTTCGTCTTTTTGCAGATATACTGATAGATTAATCCAGTGTTCTGTTTCAATAATGTAGAAGCGAAAAATCCGCCGAGAGTATCGTCTGCTAGTGGTTTCCTCGATGTACCCTTTGAAAGCACATCTGCAGCTGCTGTTGTTGTAACTGCAGTCGTGGACGACATGCAAGTGGTCCTCGTGCCCAGGGCCGGATTTAGGGGAGGGCAACCGGGTCGGAAGCCCCGGGCCTCCACAAACGGGGGGCCCCCACAATAGAGACTTCGGAAAATTTTTGTTTCAAATTCCAACTAGTAAACACTTTTTTTTGCTCTTTTACCTTTACCTACAGCCTACAGTACTTTGTACATACATACATGATTATTTAATTATATTTATCTTAAATAACAGAAATCATTGATCTATATTTGTTCATTCCAATCAGGGAATCAGTGAAATATCCACATCTCAAATGGCCAATTGCATTGAGAATGTATTTGGTTTTGATGGTAACAAATTGCACTGGAGAGCGCTCATTTTCAAAAATGAAAATTATAAAAAATAGGCTTCGAACCACGATGGGACAATACCGTCTATCGAAGTTTTCTCTCCTGAGCATTGAAAGCGATTTACTTCGAGAACTGGATTTCAACGAAATCATCAACAATTTTTCGGCGAAAAAAGCTTGAAAGGTTCCGTTCGTTATAACCCTAAAATTTAATTTCAGATAATTCTTTTTTCCGTTTATATTTATATGTGTTTGTTCAATACTAAAGGAATCTACTTGGTTTCACAATAAATTATTTATTGAAAAACTCGAGTGAAAAAAAATGGTTTACTTTATTTTGAAAATAATTTGGGGCGAGGGGGCCTCCACTCCTTTATTGCCCCGAGGCCTCTGGACCTTTAAATCTGGCCCTGCTCGTGCCAGCTGATTCCAAGGTAGGTTCCTGTGAAGGAATTGTGTAGTTGGATAAAATCCAATCGCACTGCTCCACCGTCAGATCTTCGATTAAGTCTTCGATCGGTGAAGTAGTCGTCATCGTCATCGCTGTTATTACCGCCAATTTTCGCTTCCGCTTCGTCCGGGTCGAGCCAATCTTCTTCTTCGCCGCTGCTGCTGCTACTGCAGCTGTCTTTGCCGCCAATAAATAATAATAATAATATATTATTTTCATTTTAATTGGTTAAATTAAAATCATTTATGAAATAAAATAAGGTGGTTGAAGTGACTGGTTACTAAGACTAGGGGGCCGGGTACTGGTGAAAAGGCCCTTTTTTCGCAAAAGTATTTATTTTTTAAAATAATTACATAAAACCAATAACTTTATAAATCCATAAATATACTGAATTTCTCTAACTTTAAAGTTAAAATATGTTTTAGGTGGCAGGTTGCTGGTAAATTAATCCTACATATATGTATATACATACCTTCTTTTTTCAACATTTATCTAATAAAATAAATTTAAACATACCTATTCTAATAAAAAAATAAAAACAGCACAAATATATTTGTTTAGAACCGATAATTTGCCCCCTCCAGACGTCCAACGTGGTAAAAATCACTTTTTGGCAGATATGTATAACCAAAAGTAAAGTAGGTATACCAACAAATCTGAAAAAGCTCCAAATTATCCTCTTCTTCAAGTAATTGAAGAAGGCTATTATGTATATCAGAAAATGTGATTATGGGCCTTATTTCTTCGAAAACGACGGTCACCGTCAATTCGGAGCGTTATCGTCATATGATAACCGAGAATATGCGGTTTCAACAAGACGGTGCCACATGCCACACAACTCGAGCAAATTTGGCTTTATTGCAAGAGACATTTCCTGGCCGCGTAATTTCTCGTCGTGGCGTGGCGATATCAACTGGCCACCAAGATCATGCGATTTGACACCGCTGGACTTTTTTGTTTGGGGCTACGCGAAAGACCGTGTGTTTATGCAGATAAACCTTTAAACTCTTGAGCACTTAAAAACCAACATTAGTAAACTTGTGGCTTAGATACCGTGTCAAAAGAGGTCGAAAGCCATTTGAGATGGAATTGATGCTTGCAACAATTCGAGTGGTAGTAATTTAAATGATGTACCTAGTGTTTCACACAACGTTCAAACTTTATAATAAAACACTAGCGGCCCGTTCCGGCTTCGCACGGGTAGATATAAATAGGTACAGATATTTAAGTTATAAGCATGCTAATTAAAACGACCATGAATCACTAATTACTTTTGAAACCGCAAAATGGATAACCCATTATAATGAATAGTTACAGCACAAAAAGATTATATAAATAAAAATATTAAATACGACCAAATTTCAATATCGATTTAGATTATAGTACCCGTCTGGCACGTCTGGCACTTATGTATGTATATTTTTGTAATCTTTGTAGAATTTTAAATTGTTGGTAGGTAAACCATGTTTCTTTTTACAACAATATGTCCCAATTGGAAAATGTTTTTTTTTTGTACTTAATTCAAGGTTTCAAGTAATGTTGTCAAACTATTTTCAATTCGAGTGGACAAATAAATGTTTAAAGATAGAGACTTACAAATTAGTTGGTCAAAATGAAAGAAACACCATAAGAAAAATCTTTATAAAAATGGAACAATTCCAAAGAAAACAGAAGATATCCAGGTAAAATCAATTCTAGCTCGGATTTTTTGTTTTTAAGTGGTATTCTTTATAACTGGGCCTAAATCTGAGAACAAGATTAGAGAGAGAGTAGACATCATAACCAAACGAATCTTTAGAAAATTGTCACTGAAATGTGGCATTTAACTAATCAAGAAACATCAAAAATAAAAACAAAACTAGGTCCATCTTTGAAAAATAGACCTAATTTAATTAATTACCAATAAAGAATAAGCAGTTCAACGTTGCTCGATCTGTTCTGGGTAAGTGTCAGTGATATTCAAAAAGTTGCACTTTATGACCAACTTTCTGCACCAGGTTTTTTAAGACATGACCTGATATTTCTTGCATTCGATTTTCATATTTCTTCATATTTAAGAACATTTCAGTACAGGGACTTAAGAAATATTAATTTAAATGCATTGGAACACCAAGCTAGAAATGTAAATTGGGAAGCTTTGTATTATATGCATTCAACAACGGAACAAGTACAATTCCTTAACAAAAATATTAAAATCTTGTACGATGCTCATGTTCCTTTAAAAAACAGTAAGAACTGACGTTTATAGGCCTCCTTGGTTCACTTCCAAAATACGATTTCTTATACAGAAACGTGATGAAGCTTATAAATGGTGGAAACGATATAGACTACAGGAACTAAGACAAGTTTACTGATCCCTAAGGAATAAAGTAGTACAAGAGATAAAAGCTGCTAAGGCCACGGTTTTTTCTACACGTTTAGGTTCATCTTTGAACAAGCGTCAGTTGTGGAAGAATTTAAGAGAAATAGGCATTAGTAAACTTAAAGGTGACGCGGTTGACAATATCGATGGCAACGTCTTAAATCGTAAATTTGTTTCGTTACCATCCATACCCGTTTCCATCAACGTTGAAAACTCAAACGATGTAAGACTGGGCGAGAGGGCCATTGGTTTCACCACCATAAACGACACAAATATAGTAGAGAGCCTTTTATCTTTAAAATCTAATGCTTCTGGCGTTGATGAGATTCATCCCATATTTTTAAAAGTTATTTTGCCGATTCTCTTACCATACATAACTCATATTTTTAATTACATTCTTACAACAAGTGAATATCCTCCTCAATGGAAACTTGCAAAAGTCATCCCTATCCCAAAAAATTCGAAAATGGATGATTTTAGCCCCATAGTTATTTTGCCTTACATCTCAAAAGTTTTTAAAAGATTGGTACAAAGACAAATGAATGCGTATTTAAGTCGTACGAATCTATTAACGCCACATCAATCTGGTTTCCGTAAGAGGCATAGCTGTATTACCTCGCTCATAAATATGACTGAAGATTTGCGACAATCGATGGATGAAGACAAAATCTCGTTTCTAGTGTTACTAGACTTTTCCAAGGCATTCGATTCCGTAGACTTCTCTGTTCTGTGCAACAAACTTCATAATGAATTTAGTTTCTCATCCAATGCTGTAGATTTAATCAAATCTTACTTGAGTGGAAGAAAACAAGCAGTTGATATAAATAACAATTTATCTGAGTTTTTGTCAACTACTAGGGGAGTTTCACAAGGGTCAATTTTGGGTCCACTCTTGTTTTCATTGTACATTAACGCACTTCCTAGTATTGTAAAGTACTGTAAAATCTGTATGTACGCTGACGATGTGCAGTTGTACCTTAGTTGCAGAGTCGGTCTCACTGAACATCATGTAGCTTGTATAAACGAAGATTTGGAGAGCATTTCACGTTGGTCTGAATCTCATGGCCTCTTATTAAACCCTTTGAAATCAAACTGTCTCGTTATTTCACGGAAACCATTAGACTTATCCTACTTGCCATTGGTATTCCTTGACAATACTCCAATTATATACTCTGAGAAAGCTAGAAATCTGGGTATTCTTTTTAATCGCTGCTTGACGTGGGATAATCATATAAATTCAGTCATAGGAAAAACGTATGGTGCTTTAAGCCTCTCAATCTTTTACCCCTATCAAAACTCGAATTATGCTGGTGAAAACATTAATAGTGCCAATTCTTTTTTATGGGTGTGAAATATATAGTTTGTGCAGTTTTGAAAGCAAGCGTAAATTAAATGTAGCTTTCAACAGCGCAGTTCGTTATATCTATGGTTTACGAAAATATGAGCGTGCTTCAGCGTTTTCAGTTAAGCTTTTCAACATGGCATTTAACAGTTTCCTGGAGCTTCGTACTCTACTTTTGTTTTCTGACATTTTACTAACGCATGAACCCCGCTATTTGTTCGAAAGAATACGAACGCCTACTTCGAGTAGATCCGGACAACTCATTCATCCGCGGTACTCATCTTTAACATCGGAGCGCCAATTTTTTATAAATAGTATTCGTCTTTGGAATAGTCTTCCACGCGAAATTAGGAGTATTGAAGATCCGCGAAGGATGAAGATAGAAATTAGAAATCATCTATCGTCTTTAAATGTTTGAGCATTAATTATGATTAGAATTAATTTAATTAGTTTTCTTCTTATTTTTCTTTGTTATAGAATAAATTGTAACTACTTTGAATTATCTTTTATACTACTTATAAAAATACTTATTTGTAATAATAGCTTTTGACTAGCTTATAAGATATTGTATCTTACTGTGTTAAGCAAACGATAATAAATTGAATTGAATTGAATTGAAATTGAATAAAATAGTGTAATTTTGTCCATAGCTGAGAAAAAACACATGCTAGACTTTTGTACATAGTACATAGGTATTCGGCCTGGCAAAAATCCTCGTATCAAACCCTCCTAGTGGGTGCCGGGCGGTAATGATCACCACAGTTTTCTTGTGCGATGTCAAGAAGGGGATCAGCTAAGGTCAGGTTGAATTGTTGAGGCGTTTCTAAACTCTTCAATAGTTTAAACCCTCAGCAATGCAATTTGACCATAGATACGGGGTCCCTAATTTTCAGTGGTGGTGTGAGCGATTTTCATAATCCGTGCCGAAGAAATGGAAGGCTGGGGGGTAAACCAGTCGCGAACGAGCTCATTCAATTCAAATTCAATTCAATTCAAACTTTATTTTCATAACTTACACAGTAAGATACAATATCTCATTTGATAGTGCAAGCTTCATTGATAATTCTATTTATAATATTTAAGTGAATGTGTTACAATTTATAATAAAAGATATTAAATGTAAAAATGACAAATAAATATATTTATAAGTATTACTACAACATATGTAATTATTTTATTTTTTTTTAAATTGGCAAGTATAACATTACTTTTTGAAACAAAAAATAAGTAAAGAAGGAAAAAGAAAAGAAAGAAAGAAAGTAAGAAAGTAAGAAAGAAAGAAAGAAAAAAAAAAAAGAAAGAAAGACTCGAATATCTAATCATCATCTGGGTGCCTCCAAGTATTGTCTGAGCTTAATCCCAAACAAGGTTATACTACTTATTAGCCTAATGGCTCGGGGAAGGGAGTTCCATAAACGTATCGCATGGATAAAGAATTGTCGTTCAGAAATCAAACAACTATGTCGTATTGGTATGAGATCAAGAGTTCTCATTGATTGGGAGAAACAGATCCTGTTATATAGGTACCTTGGTAGGCGCGTTTGGATGACGTTGTGGAGTAAGGTCAACGTTTTCTTTTTAAACAGATCATCAAGTGTGATACCAAAAATAGATTTTGAAAAAGTGGAAATGTGGTCATATCTTTTCAATCCAAAAATATAGCGTGCGATACTGTTATATGCCACATTGAGTTTCCGCTTATGTTCATAGTCACAGTTGTTAAATAGCTCACACCCATACATAATTATTGGTATGATTAGCGTTTTAGCTAAAACTAACCTGGTTTTTAAAGGTGTTACCGACTGTGTTGCCCAAAGTGTGCGAAGACCTGCGTAAACCCTACCCAAGGTCAACCTGATGTGGTTATTCCATGTAAGAGTTTTGTTAAAAGTTATACCTAGATTTCTTGCAGAATCAACAAAATCGATAGGACTGTTATTAAGATAAATATACGGAAAATATGAAGTATCTACCGATTTTCTGGAAATAACCAAACATTTTGACTTGGATGGGTTTAAATGGAGACCGTTTACGCGAGACCATTGAAGAATCCTGTCGAGATCTTCATTTACTTCACAGGCAGCGTTTTCCACTAGACCCAAAGGAAAACTTTTACGCATCTGCACATCATCTGCGTACATATCAACCGAAGAACTAAATAAAAACTTAGGCAAGTCATTAATGTACATAGTAAAAAATATTGGGCCAAGAATCGAGCCTTGTGGAACACCTGAGGATAGTGGAAGAAAGTCTGATACGGAATTATTAGAAACAACTGCTTGAGATCTACAATTTAAGTAAGAAGATATGAGTTTTGTGGACGATGAAGAAAAATTGAATTGGCTTTGAAGTTTTTTGCAGAGAACATTGTGATTAACCATATCAAATGCCTTAGAAAAGTCAAGTAAGATAAGAAAAGTTACTTGATCATTGTCTACAGCTTGTCTTATATCTTCTGTCACATTTATTAAAGCAGTTGTACAACTGTGCTTAGGTCGAAAACCCGATTGATTGTCACATAATAAATTATTATTTTGAAGAAATCTTTGTATCTGAGAACTCATAATTCTTTCAAGTACTTTAGATAAAAACGGTAGAATGGCAATTGGTCTGAACTCATTTTGGTTTTTGGGTACTGGTATTATTTTAGCACGTTTCCAAGCTAAAGGAAAAACTCCCGTCATAAATATGGAGTTAATGATGTGTGTAATATATTTTAATATAAAAGGAAGAATAATTTTAATGAAAACCGGACTTATTTCATCAAACCCTATCGAATTTGATTTAATGGACAACAAACTTTTTAAAACCTCAACATCATCAACAGCTGAAAAGCTAAAATTGGGAGAGGAGTTGTTAACATTCGCAGAAAGCTCTTCACTGTACCTTACATTCGAAATTTCACCGTCGTCGTCGTTGAGAGTCGGAAAGGAAACAAAAGACCTATTCAACTCATTACAGTCAATATTATCCATATTCCTTTTGATTTGTTTGCCTAAACCAATTTCCTTTAAATTTTTCCATAAATTGTGTTTAGCCTGTACAGGATCAAGGCGTGGAGCATAAAAGCGCATTTTAGCCTCGCGTACTTCACGAGTTACCTTGTTTCTGAGAGTACGGTACGCACTGTAAAGTACGTCTAAACGAAATCTTTTCCACCGATTGTATGCCTTGTCACGTTGGGATATTAGATTTTTGATACCTATTGTAAACCAAGGACATGAACTTACTTTGGTATTTGATAACTTGGTTACTAGTGGAACATGAGTATTAAAAAGACTTAGAATTTTGTCTTGAAAGAAGCCTACTTGGTCATCAACATATGGCATTCCATATATCCTATACCATTCTACTGCAACAATATCTTCTTTTAGTTGATCTATATTAATGTTCTTAAAATCACGGAACGTAATTTTCTGTTCAATGTTAACAGTATCACACTGGTATGTTAAGTGAATCATGTCGTGACGGGAGAAACAAGGAACTGAAAGTTGATTGAAGTGTAGAACTTTGTATGGATGACTCACGTAAAAAATATCAATAAGTGTACTACTATCCTTAGTAAAATGGGTAGGAAATGATGTATTCACTGGAGTTAAATTAAAAGCTTTCATACTATTTACAAAGGATGAATCTTCAAGAATATTGCTGTTGAAATCTCCACACATTATAACGTAAGGTGATACGCACGTTAACTCATCTAAAATAGCAATCAACGGTGAAATTTGAATTGAAGCATTCGGTCGATATACAGAACCCAATAATATTTTATTGAATTTACAAGTTATTTTTATAAAAACATATTGCATTTCACTACAATTAGGGGCCTTCTTTACAAGTTGACAATCGAAACTTTCACGAACATAGATAGCTACACCTCCACCAACACGATTGATTCTGTCAGATCTAAAAAGTTTATAACCACTTAAATTATAAATTCTGTCATCAACATCACTTAAAAACCAAGATTCCGAAACACATATCACATCAACTTTAGAACTAGCAAACAAGTATCTAAATTCATCCAATTTTTCTCTTGATCTCAAACTTTGTGTGTTAAGATGACAAACTTGCAAACCAGTATGTTGATTGCATATAACATTAATCATTATCCGCGTATTATCCCTACTGATAGTCTCTACAGAATCCCTTATATGCTGCTCATTAGGATCCTCCATAAACGTCAATGACATAAATAAGAGGTGCCCAATAAGCAGCACCAAGCATTGCATAACCCGTTCCAGAAAAAGAGCAAACTAAGACACGAAGAGGACAAAGATTAGATATTAGAAAAAGAGAAAAAGAAAATAGAGACATGAAAAAGAAAAGTTTACATTCTATTTTATGTTTTAATTCAAAATAAAGGAAAAAAAATAATACGAAAAAGGTAGAATAATATAAGAAAACATAATTATTAGAAGCTTGCAAAAAATAAAAAAAACAAAATTTACAGGTAGCAAAAAATATTTTGTTCAGTGTACTATTGATCTGCATCATTTGTTGTCGTTGTTTGCGTCATCATGGCAGTATCAGCTAAGTCATCAGTGGTCTCAATCAATCATTCGGATGCCTTGGCAGGGTCCGTCTTACATCTTGCCTTACCCCGGTATATCGGCTCTGCCGGGGCTGACCTTTTCCTCTCCGTTTTTACTCGTGGGACCAAAATTTCTTCACAAAAAAATTCACAGGACGATTTAGACATGACGAACTTAGGACCATCCGCCGACTATGAGGATGAACTTTTGGCCTCCAGTCAGGAGACCGTTGTGGGGCAACCTGCAAAAACTGGAAGTGCAGCGAGTACCAGCCATAGTACTCCTGTGCCTCGACCGCAAATAAATCCTAACTCCTCTACCAGCAATGCCAGCCATAGCAATGCTGGTAAAGGAAAAAATAAAAAATCATCTGGTACTCGCATCAAGAACCAGTTCAAGAAGGCCTCCTTCATTCTTAGCAAGATTGCTGAAAATGAGAAGGCTGGAATTGTGCTGGAGAAGGATCGCGAGGACAAGATCATGTACCAAAAGATTGTTGATGAATACAACAGTCTCTTGGCTACAAAAAAGAAGGCCGACAAAAGAAACCGGTCTCGTGAAGAGACCGAAAAACCTTCAAAAAAACCAAAACATGAACCAAATTCAAATAAAGAAGAGAAGGCATCATCTTCCGGAGCGGCGCAACAGCGTACTTTAAGTGAGGTTGTCAGAGACGACCTCCAAGTATCGGTTGTGGATGAGCTCTCCACAAACAGCAGAGGTCTGCTAGCTGTGTGGAGTTCTATCGAGGCCAAGCTCTCGGAGATGGTGTTTTCTTACACAATCTCGGCAATTGAGGGTCCCTACCCTAGTTTTGACTCTGGCGAAGTGCTCAGGGGACACAGGGTAATCAAATGCGATGACGTGTTTTCCAGGGATTTCCTTAGAACATGCATTGCTAAGATAAGCAATGACTGGGAAGGCTTGAGACTTAAGCTCATCCCAGCTAAGGACATCCCCAGACAGCCTAAGGCTCGCATTTGGTTGCCCGTCATGAGCATCAAGCCAAGTGGACAGGAGCTGATCCGTGGTCTTCAGAGGCTAAACCCGCTGGTTCCAATGCATGACTGGACAGTCATCAAGGCTGAGGAGCCGCAAAAGAACAGCGCGTCTTATCTTTTGAAGATCAGCGGGGAGAGCTTGGGGGCCCTTGAGAAGGCTGAATACAAGCTAAGATTCGGCATTAGAAATGCCAAGATTAAGGTCCTGCAGAGTCAGGGAGCAGACTGCGACAACAATGATGGCAAAGTCAAGACCGACGATGACATCATTGTTGCCGAAGTCCCCGGCGAGTCGCCGGGCCCTGAAGGTGCAGGCCCTTCTTCTTCAGGCAATTAAAAACGCGCTGCGTTCTATACAGATTAATCTGAAGCACTCGAAATGTGCCTCAGATAATCTAAAGGTCTTCCTGAGTCAGGAAGACTTGGACGTAGCGTTCATACAAGAACCTTGGGTGAATGGCCTCAGAGTTCGAGGCCTTCTGGACCACAAATACGACCTTTTTTATAAAATCCCTAATACTGACCAAGGTAAGCCTAGAACCTGCATTCTAGCTAAGAAACACTTAAAAGCTTTTTTGTGTCCCATCCTTAGCACCTCCGATTTGACGGTTGTCAGAATTGAAGGAAAAAATGCTGGCCTACTTCTGGCATCGGCTTACTGTGGCCACGACCGGCAGTCACCTCCGGAAGAGTTGGAGACCATGGTAATCGCTTCAAAACAACAAAGGACAGACCTCCTGATTGGGTGCGACGCCAACGCACGGCATTCTCTATGGGGTAGCACGGTAATTAATGAACGAGGTGAGTCACTTTTTGATTTCATTATTAACAATAATTTAAATGTATGCAATAGAGGTAATACCCCAACTTTCATTTTTCCGAGCTCGGTTAACTTCGAAGGTTGGGAGGATGTACTTGATGTTACTCTATCAAATAACAATCTTTATTCTATGGTGGAAAATTGGAGAGTCTCACTTGTGAATTCTTTTTCTGATCACAGGTGGATACTCTTCAATATAAATTTTGAGTCTGAAATTCCTCCCCCTCACAGAAACCCCAAAAATACTGATTGGAAGAAATTCAGTCAAATAATTAACACGAAACTACGTAACACACCAAATCGGTGTCCAGAGTCGGTAAGCGATCTCGAGTCTAAAGTAAAGACCTTCGAGGCAGCTTTTGGCACGGCCTACAAAGTCTCGTGCCCTATTAAATACAGTCGCAAATCACTCCCTATGTGGTGGAATGAAGAACTGTCTAGTCTCAGGAAAAAGACTAGAGTGATCTTTAATATTTGCCACAAACACAAATTCTACCAACCGTACAAAGACTGTCTAAGAGTTTATAAGCGAGCCATTGCCAAGTCTAAACAGCAAAGCTGGAGGGATTACTGCCACAAAATAGACAATATAAAAGAATCCGCCAGGCTTAGTAAGATTCTATCGAAGGACCACTGTTGTCCTTCCTTTCTTAAAAAATCTGGCGATTCCTGGGCAACATCTCCTGCAGAATCCCTAGAACCGCTGTTGGCTGCGCATTTTCCGGGTTGTGAGAATAACAACCCTCAAACTCTTAATTCAAATGGCGTGTCGACGGCGGATATAGAACACATCGATACCTTGATAAATAGGGAAAATATTGCTTGGGCAATCAACACATTTTCCCCGTACAAGTCTCCAGGCCTGGACGGCATAATGCCGATCATGCTTCAGAAAACGCAATTTCTGGCGATTCCGTGGCTGGAGATGATCTTTAAAGGATGTCTCTGCCTAAATCATGTTCCTGAGTCTTGGAGACATGTTAGAGTAGTTTTTATCCCGAAGGTGGGCAGGCGAGGACATGAATCCGCGAAGGACTTTAGACCAATAAGCCTTACTTCCTTCGTGCTTAAGACAATGGAGCGCATTCTTGACTACCATATCAGAGGCATTTTAGATGTATGCCCTCTTGAGAGTTCTCAACACGCTTATCTTAAGGGCAAGTCTACAGAGACAGCCTTACATGAGGTAGTGCGTACAATTGAAAAAACCATACACTACAAAGAATTTACTCTTGCTACCTTCTTAGACATAGAAGGAGCTTTCAATAACGTCTTAACAGAATCTATTCAAGAATCACTGGTTGATCAGGGTGTAGAGGACTACATTAGAAATTGGATTGTTTCCATGCTCAGTGATAGAAAAATTCAAGCTACCTTAGGTAACACTTACTTAACCAGGTGCGTAAATAGGGGAACACCTCAGGGGGGTGTTCTGTCCCCTCTTCTTTGGCTTCTAGTCATGAACAAAATTCTTTTTAAACTGGAAAGTTGTGGTGTGAAGGCCGTTGCTTATGCAGATGATCTGGTGATACTGGTATCAGGAAAGTACACTTCCGTGATTAGTGAGATTACGGAGATGGCATTGCTAAAAGTAAGCAACTGGGCTACAAGCTGTGGCCTGGGTGTCAATAAAAGCAAAACTGAACTGATGCTCTTCACTACGAAAACAAAAGTACCACCCTTCACCCTTCCCCGCCTCAACGGTGAAACTCTTTCCTTGTCTTCCAGCGCTAGATATTTGGGAGTAATACTTGACCCAAAGTTAAACTGGAAATTTAACATCGAAGAAAGGGTCAAGAAAGCCAGCATAGCTTTCTATGCCTGCAATAAAACCTTTGGCAAAAAGTGGGGTTTGCAATCGAAGATGATTTTGTGGACGTATACAGCCGTGGTACGTCCAATCTTGTCCTATGGTTCGATTGTTTGGTGGCCCGCGCTTAGTAAAGCCTACAACATAACTAAACTAAAAAAGGTTCAGAGAACAGCTAGTGTTGGCTCCACTGGAGCTTTGCGCTCATGTCCGTCGGACGCCCTAAGCGTTTTTCTCTACCTCTTACCAATAGACCTGCATATCAAATACTTAGTATCTTGCAGCGCGTTGAGACTTAGGGAATCGAATAGTTGGTATTCTAGGCCCTTTGGTCATAGTAATATCACTAATCTCATCCAAGCGGACATCTTTTCGACAGAAACCGACTACTGCACCCCTACTGTGGACCTCAGTGCGGATTTTAAAATTATCATCCCATCTCGAAATAAATGGGATGATGACTTAGTGACGAGAGGCTTCGACACAACTATCTTCACTGACGGCTCAAAGATGGAGTGTGGGGTCGGTGCAGGAATTTTTTCCGAGTCTTTAAATGTCTCCAGGTCTTTGCGACTTCCTGACTTTGCTAGTGTTTTTCAGGCTGAATTACTCGCGATCAAGGAAGCATGCAAGTTACTAAAACTAGATCCAAACCAAAACCGCAATACAGCTATTTTTTCGGACAGCCAGGCGGCTATTCAAGCGATTGGCTCTTCCACTTCATCCTCCAAACTGGTCCAACAATGCCGAAGTGAGTTAGCTAGCATGAACATTGGACTCAAGGTCACTCTCATCTGGATTCCGGGTCACAGAGGCTTTGAGGGCAATGAACGAGCTGACGAGCTGGCTAGGCAAGGATCAGCCCTTCATAGCTCTCTCGCGGAAAGAGTCAACATTCCTCTTGGTGCTATGAAGGGCAAGATCTTCCATATTTTCCTCGCTGAAGCAAACCACAGGTGGAACAGCCTAACCAACTGTATCATATCTAGAAGGATATGGCCCACCTACAACAAATCCCGTACTAATAATCTCATTTGCAGACCCAGGCAAGACATAGCCAGGGTCGTTGCTACATGCACCGGACACTGGCCTGTTGGAGAACACGCATCTAAGCTGGGCATCCCCCACAACACTTTCTGTCGTAGTTGCGAGGACCAGCGAGAAAAAGAAACTGTTCTTCACTTCTTATGCAAGTGTCCCGCCTTAGCCAAAACGAGAGCCAAAACATTGGGAAAGCCCTTTTTCAACGACCTCAATGAGTTCTCAGAACTGGAGATCAAAGATTTGATCTCCTTTCTAAACGCTACAAAGTGGATTTGAGGCGCATTTTTCCCTTTATAATCCCCCTTTTATCTTTATAGGTCAAGCGAGTATTTTATGGTATCAAAACGGCGCAACGTAGCGCTAATTGTGTCACCGAGCTAGACTGCTCGTGGCCACCATTTCTACTAACTAACTAACATAGGTATTCCATACCAAAGTGCTTGGCCTTCCCTATAATTTTACGTATGTATGCCAATTTCGCTGTTATTTTTTTTCATGAATTATTTGAACAGATTTAAAAAATCAACCCGAAATTAATTACTTTTAAAATATGTATGTGTTTAACCTTGAATATGAACATAGATATTTATACAAAATTTTGCTTATTTCATCATAAGTCGAAACTTTTTTATTTTAAAATCAACGTTATAAAATTAAATCTCTTAAATTTTAGAAATAATCTACTTAATAAACATTTAAGGTTCATATGAACATATGTATGTACAATTTACGAACCCCTAAAAAATCTATTGCCAAATACGTTCGTAATGGAAAATCTACAATTTTGCATTACGAACAAATTTCGTAATATGATTTTTCGGAATACGTAAAAGTTTCAGTTTAGTAATCCCCGCTTAGTTTTTCAATTTCAATTCAATTCAAAAATAGATTTATTTACATAAAATAATTGTACATTTTAACATTTTAATCCTATCTATCATAAGGACATGGCTAAAAGCCGTCTGCCAAGAACCATCAATTTTTGAGTACATTTACATCATGAGTTTTATTCTAATTATTTGTTTTTTTCTTTTAAATTTAATATTAATACTATTTAAGAGTGTTAGCATAAGTTTCAATTTGTTAAAAAATGCTTGTATTAAGCCTCTCTACCAAAAACCGTTATTATATCTTGGCGCCAAAGTAATCGTACTCGTGCCAACATCCCGCTTAATTGATCGAAAAAATTGGCTTCGAAAATTTAACGTATTAGTAGCAAAGCTTTTTAGACGGTTAATTGAACCCCGCTTGGTTGAATTACTCGCTTAATTGATCTTCAAAATATGCAGCAGAAAAACGCATAAAATTTACAAAATCTCATCGATTCTTTATTTGAAACGTTAGATTGGTCCATGACATTTACTTTTTGAAGATAATTTCATTTAAATGTTGACCGCGGCTGCGTCTTAGGTGGTCCATTCGGAAAGTCCAATTTTGGGTAACTTTTTCGAGCATTTCGGCCGGAATAGCCCGAATTTCTTCGGAAATGTTGTCTTCCAAAGCTGGAATTGTTGCTGGCTTATTTGTGTAGACTTTAGACTTGACGTAGCCCCACAAAAAATAGTCTAAAGGCGTCAAATCGCATGATCTTGGTGGCCAACTTACCGGTCCATTCCTTGAGATGAATTGTTCTCCGAAGTTTTCCCTCAAAATGGCCATAGAATCGCGAGCTGTGTGGCATGTAGCGCCATCTTGTTGAAACCACATGTCAACCAAGTTCAGTTCTTCCATTTTTGGCAACAAAAAGTTTGTTAGCATTGAACGATAGCGATCGCCATTCACCGTAACGTTGCGTCCAACAGCATCTTTGAAAAAATACGGTCCAATGATTCCACCAGCGTACAAACCACACCAAACAGTGCATTTTTCGGGATGCATGGGCAGTTCTTGAACGGCTTCTGGTTGCTCTTCACTCCAAATGCGGCAATTTTGCTTATTTACGTAGCCATTCAACCAGAAATGAGCCTCATGGCTGAACAAAATTTGTCGATAAAAAAGCGGATTTTCTGCCAACACACATTTCGAACCGAACACTGATTTTGGTAATAAAATTCAATGATTTGCAAGCGTTGCTCGTTAGTAAGTCTATTCATGATGAAATGTCAAAGCATACTGAGCATCTTTCTCTTTGACACCATGTCTGAAATCCCGCGTGATCTGTCAAATACTAATGCATGAAAATCCTAACCTCAAAAAAATCACCCATTACATGGACATTTTTCGGATAATTGGACGGACAAAAAAATTCATGTAATTGGAAAAACCAAAAAGCCAAGGTGTTTTAAAAATAAGGTTGTACCTTTGCAATATTTCTACAACAAAAAGGCATTATGGGCCCAAATTTTATATAAATTTGACGAAGAAATGACATGTCGACAATGCTGCCTGTCAAAAGAAATTGGACGATATAAAAAATATAAACGTGCAGTTTGTACCCGCAAATACAACGTCCATCATTCAGCATCTTGACCAAGGCATTATTCCTTCATTGTTTCAAAGCTTACTATCAGCAAAATATAATAAGGAAACAAATTTCAGCCATCGAACGTGGCAAGACTATCGAAGAATTTTCGAAGTCGATCACATCTTTGCAAGCAATGCACATAAGCAAACATTGTTTGTGGCTTATAACACGGTAATATTGGACATATTGTACTACTAAACCTACATTTGCAAGTTCTTTTTTTAAAGACAGGCTTCATCCAAGAAGAAGAGAAGCCGGAAAATGATCTCTTGATCATAGATAACGTTCTTGAGGCCAATGCAGATTTCAATGCTTAGTTGGCATGTGATGACATAACATATTATGTTATGGTGAACTAACACACGCCGAAATTAAGTTGACACTTAAATGTTGAGTTGACCTACTCGTGCAATTATACTCGTACCTACGGGTTCCGCTTAATTGAACAGATATGTGAATTAAGCGGGGTTTCGCTAATTGAACCACCCGGATAATTGACCAAAAAATCTGACAAAATGGTCAGTGTAATTAAGCGGGGAATACTGTTATATTAATATATTCCATTCCATACCAAAGTGCTTGGCCTTATCCCTATAATTTTTACGTATGTATGTATGCCAATTTCGCAGTTATTTTGTTTCATGAATTATTTGAACAAATTTAAAAAATCAACCCGAAATTAATTATGTATTTTTAAAATATGTGTTTAACCTTGAATGTGAACATAGGGAGGTATACAAAATTAAGAAATTTGGGTTATTTCCTCATAAGTCGAAACTTTTTTTTATTTTAAAATCAAACGTTATAAAATTAAATCTTTAATTTTAGAAATAATCTATACTTAATAAATATTTAAGGAGGTTCATATGAACATATGTAGCTAGGTACAGTGATGGATTTACGCCTAGGCCCGTGAGGCCCAGGCCTAGGGCGGCATAATTTGAAGGGCGGCAAAATTTATGAAATGCTTAACACTTGAAAGCGTTTCTACATTTAAACATACCTTAATGAAAGGCACAAATATATCTTCGGTCTAAAGTTTCGGAACGCATCCAAAATCATAACTTCTGTTTGCCAATTTAAAAATTCAATCTAGAAAATCTAAGTTAAATTTGAAATTGCGAAAACAAACAAAACAGAACTGTAAGATAGAAAAATCTCACCTCATCTCTTTGTTTTTGTATCTGCATGGATCAGTAATACTGATGATGCAGACTTTAAAAATTCTAGAAATGTTTATAGTGATAAAACAAGGTATTGTTTCAAAATTTTATTTCAACGTACGCAAAAATGGAGCGATTCAGCGCCGTGAGTGGTAGATTTATTTAGAAACTAAAGGCTCTGTATTTTGTATTCCATGCTTATTATTTGGTAGAAGTGGTGAAATGAATGCTTTTACTGACGAAGGATTCCGTGACAGGAAAAAATCAAAAGCACGCATCGAAGAACATGAAAATTCTGACTTTCACAAAACTAAAGTTAGTCATTTTAAAGCTTGAGCAGTAGTTCACGGGCGTGTTGATCAAAATTTAATAAAACAACTCGATGAAGATATAATGGAAACAAATTTTTTACCGAGCAATTGCAATTATTTAATCACTAGCAATAAGAGGCCTGCCATTTCGAGGAAATTCAGAACGAATAGGAGATCCTCATAATGGGAATTTTTTAGGAACAGTATGACTCCTTGCTAAATTTGTTCCATTTTTATCTGAACATTTAAAATTGTATGCACACCCTGGTAGTGGGAATACATCGTGTTTATCTAAAACAATCTATGAAGAAATTATACTGTTGATTCAAAATAAAGTACTACAACAAAATTCTAGTGAAGTGCAATCTGCTAAGTATTTTGGTATAATTGTAGATTCTACGCCTGATTTAGCACAATATGTCGAACAGCTTACTATAATTATACGATATGCGTGTACGTGATAACGGTGAAATTGTTAAAAGGTTTCTAGAATTTCTACCAAATATCGGCCATAAAGCTAAAGATATTAAGTATGTATTGTTAAAATCTCTAGAAATACTTTACAAGAACTATACAATTTCTTTACTATATCTGCTTTTCGTTGGGAAATCTTGGTGCAGCGTACAAATTTAAGAATTAAGAGTCTTTCTCAAACTCGTTGGTCTGCTCGACATGATGCATGTTACGCATTAGAAAAAGAGTGGTCTGCAATAATTGATGCACTGGAATTTATTGCCGAAAGCAGAGATGAGAAACCGACTACGCGATCTGAAGCTACGAGATTGCAGCGAAAATTACAACATTTAGAAAAATAATTTTAGGTCATTTAAACGCTGCTAGTAAGAAGCTTCAAGAATCTCAAGCTGATTTATCATTCGTTGTGCAGATCTATACACATGAGAGACAGACAATTTTCTGAATATGAAGAAAAAGCTAAAGCACTGCCTGGAGTTCAGGATTATTATCGTTATGATACTCGCCGCCACCAGAAAAACGCAGCCAGATGACTCACGGGTAAATGAAAGACCACCTTTTTCTGGACCAGAAAATGTTCGCACAAATGTTTATTACTCTATTTTAGACACTTTTAGTTTACAATTAGCCGGGCGTAAAAGTGCATCTGAAACACTTTACAAATACTTCAATTTTTTCGACAATTAATGTGAAATAGATACAAACGAGTTGAAAAATCTTGCCAATAAATTAGTCAATAAGTATCCTGACTGTTTGGAAGAGACGTTAGACAATGAATGTATTAATTTCCATTATCAATTCAAAGATTCCTTAGCAAAAATAGAAGATGCCATGTATTGCATTCCCGGAGTCTTCTAGATGTTTATCCAAATTTGAAAATTTTTGAATTGATTAATATAAAAAAAAATATTTATTATTTGTCTATCTAAGGATTATAACTTATTAATCTTTCATGTTAACTAATTATATTTATAAATTATACTTCAATAAAATAAAGTTATTTAAAAAAAAAAAATATTGGATACAAATTTATGAAATAAAATTTAACAATAAGGGCGGCGCATCGAACGGGGCCTAGGGCGGCAGCAAGCCTAAATCCGTCACTGACTAGGTAGGTACTGATTTTAATCGGAAACTTTTACGAATCCCTAAAAAACTTATTGCCAAATACGTTCGTAGTGAAAAATCTACAATTTTACATTACGAACAGATTTCGTAATACAATTTTTCGGAATACGTAAAATTTTCTGATTATACATGGAATCACGATTGCCACTTGAAAAAAATTTGCATGACCAAAGCTGAAAATAAAAATGACCAATCGTACCAAAAAAGGACCAAAATAATTTTTGTCCGCAACGGGTTTTAACTTCCCATAGGAAGCTATTGTAATCGGTCCGATTTGTCGAATTGAAAATTTTGACATTTCTCGACGTTTCAAGGTTTCTAGAGTCTAAATAAAAGACTCCAAATAAACTTTGTTATACAGATAATAATGCAGAAAGATACAGAAATGACTCTCAAAAAAATTGAGTGGGTGTTTTCTTAACCGCAGCAATTTAAAAAAAAAATGGTTAACCCAAAATAACTCAAGAACCAATAACGCTAGGGACTTGAATTAAATTTTATATTATAAAATATATTGTAACGTGATAATAAACAAGTATTTTTTGGAAAAAATCCAGTTCACGTTTTTTTTTTTTATAAATCAAAAAAACTGACAAAAAAAATAATTGTCACATCGAATTATTTAACGAAAAAAAAAATGGTTATATCTCTGAAATAATTGTATGCAACGAAGAATAACGTTTTCGAAATCTGGTAAATTTTAAAATCCAAGAGTCAGTTTTTTCATAAAAAATTTAAATCTACAAAAAATAGTACGTAAATGCTACTAAAATTGCTTTTCGACTAAAAAATTTCGTTAATCAAAATATTGTTGGTAATTTTTAAATCTTTAGAATACTAATTCAACTGACAACTTTTTTAACAAAACACGAAAGCCTACAAACCATAAGCAAGACAAATCGGCACACGGGATGGGAAGTTATCAGTGTGGGTCGCATCCCAGCCTCTTTTTTTTAAGATCACAATATGTTAACATTATGTCAGGAGATCGAATATTATCGCTTAATAAAATTTGTATAACTTAAATTTAAAAAAATGTTTATGCAGACCAAACGCTATGGTTAATTTTCTCATTAATGGTATCAATTTCTTAAAAAAAGGGACCAAATGGAATAAGAAATGACCATGCGACCAAGTAAGGAAATTATGACCAAATTTGGTCGTAAACGACCAAACTGGCAACCGTGCATGGAATTTGTGGGGGAGAGTACGATAACTTTGGCGCCGAGATATAATAACGGTTTTTGGTAGAGGGGCTTAATACAAGCAGTTTTTACTATGGGAGGTGGGGGTCTATCTCCCCCCGTTTAGGCGGTAGGGGCAATTTAAAAAAACATGTACTTTAAATGGAAAAAAAATAATTAAAAAATAACGGTAATACTTACAATTAAGTATTATACCTTTTTTTAAAGCCAACACTTGTGTCTAGTAGCTTGTTTTTAAATCAAGTCAAAACTATGCATAGTTTTCGAAAAAAACTGTTTTAAACTTAAAATTTGGTCAAAAAAAAAGTTAAAAATATGGTTTAGAGTGTAATATTTCAAAACTTTTAGATTATCTACATTTTTTTTTAGAATACATTGCTCTTATTTATTTTTGATCGAAAACTGAAAACTAGATGACTTTATATGTCTTCTAGTTCTTGAGAAAATTGAAAGTTACCAAAAAAAATATTTTAATTAAATTACTTCTTCCTTGCTAACGTAGTCTTATTTTGATAGTAATAATCGAATATGGATTAAGATACGCCTAGGTAAAATTAATTTTTCTTAAATCCAGCTCATTTAAATGCAAAAGAAACTTTGCATGCACCCCATCTTGCACCCACCGCACCTTGCACCCTCCCTACCTTGCACACACTCCAACTTGCACCCACCCCAAATCCTATAGTGTGCCCAAGCAGGGGGGTTGCAGGGGGGCAGCATGCCCCCCCTTACAGATGCCACTGTTGCATACACCCAAACTCGCGCACACCTTACTGTTGCATACACCCAAACACGCATTACGCATACGCAAATACCATTATTACTATCAAAATAAGACCACTCAAGCAAAAAAAATTAAAATAGTAGTTGTGGTTATTTTTAATTTTCTCAAAAACTAAAAGACATAAAAGCATCTAGTTTTCAGTTTTTGATCAAAAACAAATAAGAGCAATAAATTCTGAAATAAAAACAATGGTAGATAATCTTGAAGTATTGAAAAAGTCACACTTTAAACCTTTTTTTAACTTTTTTTACTCAAATTTTGAGTTTAAAATTAAATTTTTATTTTCAATTTTCTCAAAAACTAAAAGACATAAAATCATCTAGTTTTCAGTTTTTGATCAAAAACAAATAAGAGCAATAAGTTCTGAAATAAAAACAATGGTAGATAATCTTGAAGTATTGAAAAAGTTACACTTTAAACCTTTTTTTAACTTTTTTTACTCAAATTTTGAGTTTAAAATTAAATTTTTCAAAAACTACGCATAGTTTTGACTTGATTTAAAAACTGGCTAATAGAACAGAGTGTTGGCTTTAAAAAAATGTATACAACTTAATTGTAAGTAGGTATCACCGTTATTTTTTAATTATTTTTTTCCATTTCAAATAATGACTTTTTTAAATTGCCCCTCCCGCCTAAACGGGGGGAGATAGACCCCCCCTCCCATAGTAAAAAATGCTTGTATTAAGACCCTCTACCAAAAACCGTTATTATATCTCGGCGCCAAAGTTATCGTACTCGTGCCAATTTGTGATACATAGAAGAAATTTAAGCATTGTTTGTAACTTTAATTTTATTTTTTGGCTTCTTAGGGGACGAGTAATCCTTAACTTTAAAACCAAAAACATATAGGTAGGTATGCACGAATTATTCCAAGACAAGACCTAACCCAGTATACCTATGTACCTACATAGCTACTTTATTTTCGCTAACGATTTTTAAAGTACACAGAAACATTTTAGCTACCTAAGGCCTATGTGTGTCCGTACATTGAGTGTGGTTAAGAACCTTAACTTTTGTGACACAGCTTCAAAAAATGAATCTACCTTTCATTTGGGTAGGTATATGTATGTATAATGTATGTATATGTTGTACATAAAACTAGGTTCTGTACCTATATATTTTCTTCGAGATAAATCCAAACATCTACATATGTACATACATATTTACATATATTTTTTATAGATTAGGTAGGTATTCGGTTCGGACATACAGTATGCGCATATATACAGCTACATATACCATATACCTACCTACCTGGCCATGTGATGAAGATAATCATAACAAAGGCAAATCGGTAAATAGGGTCTAATAGATAAGTTAGGTAGATACCTATGTACATACATACATACCTACGTAGATACTTTTTAACAAATTGCTTTTATAACTCATTTCTATAAGCTACACCTAAGTATGTAGGTATGTACATATATGTATGTACCTATTTATATTATGTATGTAGGTACCTACCATCACTTTCAAATGGATTAATGGATAAGATAAGCTGCGTCGCAGATTTTCAACCCTATCTGCATATTTTTATTAATTACCTATTTTGTGTGATTTTTTCTTACCGAGAATTTAAATTTTGTTTTTGGGAATTGCATTAATTAACTCATACCTACCTTTTCTTACCTGTTCTATAAAATGAAAAATTGTCAGTGGAATACATCTATAGGTATACATACATATATGATTAATTAGTCAATACATTTTTTTATGAAAATAAAAAATATATGTAGGTACAAAACTAAAAACTAAAAACAAACAAAACTTAAGCACCGAAAATGAAAAACATCAATAGCCGCACTTAAAAACTAAATAAATCTACATAACATAAATATTATGTACATACATATGTACATGTTTGTGTTAAAAATACGTTACTCATTCCACTTTCCACGATGCATTCAATTTATCTATATACTTTTTCACTGGTAAATGTATCTTCCAGTTTTGGCATATGACATACAATACAAAACAATGCGCAGGTACGAGACTTATGTTTTACAATTCGATTTTCCTAGGAAGGATTCCCCTGCGAAGGGGAACCGTGGGATAATTTTACTGCATTCAATTTCCTACCCTTATGTACATTAAGGGTGACTTTTCCCACAAGGATGCAGATTAAACAAAGGTTTTACTTTCTTCGAAGTTGCGGATGAATACAAGAAAGAGGTGGGGATAACTGTATAAATACGACAGCAAATTGAGCTCAGAACACATTCGGAGAACAGTTGTCATCCAGTTCGTATTCATACGTTCGCTCTTGGAAGCTGCTTCATTATTTTAATTTGTCAATTGGTGAAATTTAAAAAAAAAAGAGTGATTAATCTTTTAAAAGTGATTTTGTGTGTCTCATACCTCGTATACAATTTCCAAAGGAAGGAAAAGCAATTAAAATAAAGCAGGTGTGTTCAGAATCGAAGTTAAAGAAAAGTGTACGCTACAACATTTTAGGTAGCTAGAAAATATTTTAATTAATTATTTGAAAAATGGCTGGTGGAGATATTTTATTACAAAGCGAAAAAACCCTTATCGATTGGGTCAAGAAGTTTCGTTTGAAAAAAGCTCAAATGCGAAGGAGAGCTCGACGCGGTGTCGAGGGTCTTCGCAAATGCGCAATATTAGCAACGGCTCTCAAAAGCGCAGAGAAGGAGCTTCGTCAAAAACAAGGAGAACGCTACAATCGTTGGTCCGAGATTCAATTTAAAGTATTAAAAGACCAAGATTTCATTCCAAGTCCCTTTTCCTTTTGCTACTCACCCAGCCAGATTCAAGAAGAAAAAGAAAGACAAAGACAAAAAAAGGAAATAGCCGAAATTTATAAAAGTGAAATTAGCAGTTTGGATGAATTCATGCGCAGCCTCAGTAATAGCAAAAAATGTGTCTCTACCAGCAGTTGAAACTTACTAATTATTTATGTTTTCGTTTTCCTCCAAAAATTGATACAAATTCGTACCTTAAATTTTGAACGTAATTAAATTGTGCTAGAAAGAACTTATTTTAATACCTATGTTAATTTTGCAAATATTTGTTCTGTTATTTCGTTTGTACTATGATGGTTTTCCATTTACAGTAACCAATTGTTTGAAGATGAAGAGAATGATGCAACTGCTCTCTCGACCGGACCGGGCTTGATGGCTTGGCAAGTGTCGTTCGTGGCAAAATAACACACAAAGAAAAAGTTAGTAAATTTCTCAGTGATTGGTTTGTAAAAAAAAATGATTTGCAAAAATTTGTCTATAATAATTATTACCTAACTGTGATTCATTTACAATTAAAAAAAGCTTTCTGCAAAAGGTGATGTATACATACATAAACGCTCGCGTCTAAAATATTTTAATAAAACTTTAAGCAAAAGCTTTGTTTTAAAATTTTATTTTATTACCATTTAAATTTAAACACCCTTTGAACAGAAAGCTCTTTTTATTTAATACATACATACAAATATATATATAGAGCTTTTATCATGTTGGATTAAATTTTAATGTACAATAATTATATTATAAGCCAATGATTCATATTGAATCTTTGAATCTGTAATCTTTTTATAAAAGAAATAAGTAAAAATATAAATTAGATACTTTTAAAAAAAAAAAAAAAAAAAAACAAAACAAATTCAAAACTCTTTTCTTTATTATTCTTTCAAATTATTACCAACGTCTTTGAATTTTTTCCTAAAAATGGACTTTTATTTTACAGCTCAATTACCTACCCAGGTATAATAAAAGAAAACAAAAACATCTACACAAAACTCCCATCAGTGCGTTCTGCCAAGATGCATCCGCTAGTTGTCTTCCCTTTATCATCATACATTAAGAACTTCATTGCATCACAAGATGAATTCGGCGGTGGAGGATAGAAACGAGAAACTGTACCAGAGTACCATCAATGGCATCTAGCTACTCGTACATATATCTCCAACTTGCTACACTCGTCTTGTGCGTGAAGTGTGTGAAATAGGGTGCGGTCAACAAGCGCAAACAAGGGATTCATATGCGCTCGGGTCGAAGTATCGAAGTGAAAATCTGTCTTATCTGATCTGATCTGCGTATTGTGTTTCAACCGCGTTTGATTGGGAATCCGGCGGATCCCACATCATAGGAAGAAGTTTAATTCTCTTTTCTTTTCTTTTTTTTTTTTTTTTTTTATAAATTTTATGTCTGCGATATTTTGCCAAACATACAAATTATTTACAGGTGTTCAGGGTTTGCTTGTGGAATTCACTAGTGAAAGTGTGTTATTTTCCCATGTTTTATGATCAATGAAAGGAAATAGTGCTGCCCTATCTCTCCCAAATTTGAAAACGTATCCCTCATGTGCTGTACCAAAAAAGTATCTCTAAAACCATGTGTTTTGTTATATGAAATTTAAATATGTTATTGTATAGAATTTAGAAAAAAATGTTATATGTACCTATGTTACAGAAAAATGTGCTAGGTATTAAGTTTTTAAAAGTTCGGTTAGAAATCTGGAGAATAACTGCCGTAGCTGGAAGCTGGATGAAACTATAATTACAGTCCCAGTATCCTTAGTAAGATGGTACAATACTTTTCGAACTAATTATTACATTCTAGGAACCGAGACAATCATATTCTAGTCACGAAAAAGCTGTCTGCATCCACAAATCAAATCAATAAGCAAGCACACATTGGGAAGAAGAATTTCGTTATGAATCGGAAAGTCTTCATGTGGTGGCCAAAACGAAAGGAACTTTTAGTTAAAAAACATCTTTGCTCGTGCATAAGTTCCCAAGACTGTAACGGTTTTTAATCAATTCGTCAAAAGAATGTTTTCTTTTTTCTTCAAAACAGCTCCATGTGTGCTGTCTTAACTTTATAAAATTTTCGCTTTTATAGTTTGAAACTGAGGTGCTTGGAGCATGATTAGACTACTGTGCAACCTTCAACGGACACTAAGGGAATATGCGGAGCCAGCTTTTTACTCAGTAACATTATCGAACAAATCTTGACCAACTTTTTCTCTTCCAACACCATGTGTGTTGTTTTAACTTTAAATTATCTGGCTTTTGTAGGAAGTTTGACTTCAAAAGGCTTAGTGCCAAAAATAATGGGGAAACACCGGGCGTGTTCTTATAATTTTGGAAAAAGACGATATTTATCAACATCCACAAGTGTTTGCGCTTATTTTGCTTGCTAAACTACAACACTGGGTGTGTTGTCTTAGTTTGGAAAAAAAAAAAAAAATATTTCTCCATAAGCATCCAGATCAACACGTGCCAACACGTAAAACTTAAACCTGATTTTTAAAATACAACACCGGGTGTGTTGTCTTAACTTTATAAATTTTACGCTTTTATAGGATGCTCGTAGTAAAGTCGTTGATCCGAACGTAGTGAACAAACATTTATGGAAATCAGCAAAATAGAATGCAGATCGTAATAATCCGTAAAGTGCTTGATTTGAATCATTTAATACAACACCATGTGGCGTTGTCTTAACTTTATATAATTTTGAATTTTGTAGAACAATAACGCGATGAAAGTCCCAAGATTTAAAACTTGAGTATCGGGAGTACCAATTTAAAATCTAATTAGCGGTTCGCATTCACACATTTATGAAGAAATAGAAGAAGCCATCAGTTGAAAACGAAGACATTAGTAACGATTTGAATATTTTTAGTCATAAATGATTGTTTTTTTGCAAATACAATGCCCCTATAGGTATTGTCATAAATATGTATTTTTTAATTGTGCTTTTATAGCTTTAACGAGGATATTGGCTCGGATACAAACGTGAAGATTTCGAGAACGCAATCGATAACATTTGGGAGTAAAAATAAAGTAGAATTGTAGAAATTGACTTCTTTAAAAAACAATTACTGCGCAGAAATGTGCTGTCATAATCATAAAGTTCTCGCCTTTATAGCCTTTTTCGAACAATTGCAGAAGATGCCACATAAGTGTCGTTTATGCTTCGTTCCAAAACATGCGCATTCATAGCTGTCTTTCAACACTCTTTTGAGTCGAAGATTGGAGCCTATTAGTAATGCACGCTTTGGAAGGCTTACGTAACGCACGGTATTGATTTTATTTGAATCGGACGGACTTAATTTTTCTTTCCAAATCTTTTTTGCCAAACATTTATTTTTTATTTGAAGGTTTTTTTTCGAACAACAAAGTTTTTTTTTTCTGTTCTTGTTAAAGGGAACCAAACTTAAAGGAACCTGCACGAACAATTACCATTGCGTATTGACACCTGTAAGGCAGATACTTAGAATAATAAAAGAGTTGAGATGATAAACAGCCACAGCTTTAATGGCATCAAGACTCCTTCCTTTTCCCCATCTTTAGCATTTTCTTGTTTAATATTTTTTTTTAGACATAACCTCTATAAGCTTATCAATGACAAATTAAAACGGAATTCAAGTAATGTCTGCAAGAGGATATCAGCAACAAAGTTTTTCAAGTTTTGTACTGCGGATTAGATTCCTGCAAAAACACGATAAACATTCACAGGCCCCGAATTTTCCATTTATGTTTTTTGTAAGTTAAATGATATTCGTTGCCGTATTAATTTTATTTTATAGTGAAGACTTGTTAAGAGAGAAATAAGACGTGACTGACTTCCGCACTCATCATTGACGTCAGCGAAGTTTTTGAACTTTCATAATTATTTTCAGAAGACTACAAGATAAGTTGTATTTCTTTTCGACTTTTTCCTCTGCATGGCGATTTCTCTTTTTTGTAGAATATTTTCAAAAGAGTTGTCTCTTTGGCCTAAGACCCAAATGCTGGCGATTATGAACACACACTGCTGCAGATAAATTAAAGGGAATCAAAACAACAAAACAATTAATTTAATTCTCTGGCCTGTGTTCTAATTGTGGTATTTCAAACCTGTTCACATTTTTCTAGTACCCCTCAACTGTAAGTGATTTGAATCAACATTTCTATTCTAATTGTGTTATAAACCTATATTTATTTCAAATGCTATTTGATTTAACCTTTTTTGGGAAGTTTTTTATTATTATAAGAAAATTAAAATGAAAGAAAAAAGAAACAGTGTAAAATTCTTATATTCGCAGTATCCACAACATTTTAAAATAGTGATTATTTTGAATAATATGATTTTTATTTGTCAAACAAAAAAGGAACAATAACTGAAATCTTTTGAAAAACAGCAGTGAATGCTTAACAATTTTTCGTAAAGTTTATTCCATGACAACACATGTTTGTAATTTGATGTTTTTTGTTTGTAGAGAAACTTAACTTTTGTATTATATTATACATGAATGCATATTATGTTTTTGTAATAATTACTGTATTTGAAAAAGCCAAGTTTAATCCCAATCATTATTACTTTATTGTATCAAATGACTTGTTTCATAATAATTTAACAACATACAAAATACTTGCAAGCAATTGTTTAAATCTTTCCACTTGTGCATAAGTCAAGACGCTTTACTTTGTTTATATTGCTACAAATATCTATCTTCAAAGTGTTCAGATCAGATGCGCTTGCTTATTACATATTTGTTTTTATTAATACACCTCAATAATATTGAATGCCATATTTTGTTTAGGTTTAATTTTGATGTATGAACAAAATAACGAATGTATTATAATATTAAATGTGGGTACATGCGAAATTGTAAAAGAATCCAACAAATTTTCAACCTATTTAATTTATATAACATTGTTTGGTAGTTACCTGAATTTTAAAATGTTAATATTCCCTTTTATGACATAAGAAGTAGAGTATTAAGGATTATTTGCAGAGATAGAGAGAGAAAGAGCGCACTTCTATAACTCGCAGAGGAAGGTCACTAGGCGTTGAAAGAGGGGTTAGAGGTATTCCAATCTGAGGCGTAGGTGTAGTCTAGGCTCTTCAATTCCATTGTTCAGTAATGGGTTACATCAATCAACACGACATCAATAAACGACATTATATCCGTGAAATGACGACGATAAACAAGGGCAACAGAGAATGCTGGGAAAGATTCTCACCAATAGTTCCATCCATATCACAAACAACTTGAATCTATCGTTGGCCATCTTTTGAACTTCAGAGCAATATTCCGTTGGAAAGTCTTCATATCTATCAGGTGATCGATGGACGGCAGTAGAATGTCCTGTTGTCTGAAGACTTCTTCTCCATTTGGCCAGTACTTAATTATTCCGAGGAGTGAACAACTATTCCTTAGAAGAACCAGTCAAAACCACAAACGGTAAAACATGGTGTATTTTAACGACTGATCAATATTTTTCAGTTCGAATGGGAACGCACTTGATGTTTGAAGTCTACTCGAGACAAACATTATCCGTTTGGCTACGCAGCAGTTCTCAACATTGTGTTGGTCGTAATTATCTCCAACCATGTGGCTTCAAATGTTCAATCAGTCCAAAGTACATTAAATGGTTTCGGTCTGTGGGCCGCACACGTGTTATAAGCCGTTTCATCAGGGTAACATGATGTTTTTAATTGTGGACAAAACCTTCTCCGTATATTCCAGTTGAATCTCGACAAAATAGTTGCAGAGAAATTGTTTCAACTGACAGCACTTACACCATCAAATATTTGCATTTTAAAATGACACCATCTGGGACAGGGCAAATGAAATCGAGCAACTCTTCCCTAGCGTTTTATACTGACACTGTTAAATCTTTGACTTTTCTCGGACACATCTTGGGTACCTTCAGTTTCTATTCTTGGAGTGACCCTACATCTGGTTTAAGGCGACACCAAAACCTTTGATTGCACACACACAATATTCAGCTTTCCTGGTAACAATCTTGCGACATCCAATTCAACTCCTACACTCGGCGGCGTCTAGAGTTTTTGTCAGTTCCTGTGAAAAGCGTCGTTTAACTATAACTAACTGGTAACATTTTTGAGATATCTTCGAAACACCTTGATACTTTCAGTTAAAATTCAACTCTGGAAGTCCTGTGAAATGATAATTTATAATATAACCGTTTGAAGGTAGCTTTCAACTAAGCAAAGTGTTGAAAGCTCCATTGTTCAGCAAGTTCCCGAAGGCATACTCAAGTTCCATTCGAAGACAAAATACCTATACCTTATGTAGACATCCTTGGCTTTGCGGGTGACATCTTTGAGATATTCTGGACTCACATCGACTCTTTCAGTTATACAACTAATAAATGGTGCCCCATTCATGTAATCCGGCTAGAGAAGGCACTACTGAATACGATGTTTTCCGATTGACACTATTTATCCAATTGGTAAAATCCTTGAGATACATATATCTTTCATCTTGGTACTTTTAGTTCAAATTTGAAACTTGGTTATTGCGAGTCACCAGTCCAAATCTACAAATCAAGCAAGAATCAATTTTTGCACAGTCTAGTGTGGGATAGTCTGGCGCATCTATAGGGATCTGTACGTTGAGTAAATAGTTCACTCAGTTTGAAGACATCTTATGCCGATACACACCAAGATCCTTGCTTTACTATTCCTCTGGTAATATCTTTGAGATATTTTGCAACAAAAAGTCTTCGTTTTTTCAGTTCCGTTTGACATCCAAGCATTTGATCGTCATGCTTTGGCTTAACTTTCTTCATTTTTATCATGACGAAGCACGAGTTTAACAAAAGGCTTCTAGTATCTCACATCACATGTAACGGGCTGAGTTTAAGTAGACCTTCAACACGAAACAGGAGTTGGCCTTCTGCTACTGATGTATTGAGCCATGAAATATCATTATTGAGAAATATTCCTCGAAACAATCAAAGATATGCTGCGTGGGTAACTACTGAACAAATAACATTCGCAAACAAAACTATTCTTTCAGACTTATCAAGAGTGAAGTTTTCATTAAAACAAAGATTTGGTGCCACCTCTCTTGCTTTAGTTTTGCAAATATCCCAGCTTCGTGATGAGGACACATGCTGAGTATAAATATCTCCTGTTTCCAAAAAGCGTTTTAAACGTCTCCCAATATGTCGAGTTGCTTGCACTTGAGGAAGAGCTGAAGCAACTATTATTCTTTATATACAAGTGTCTACTCTTTTGAAGCCTTCATCATTCTAATCTTGAAGAATTCATCATTACCCAGTTGATTCATCATGTGATGCGTAGAATACATTCTAGCACCGATTTCAAGGCATTTTTAGTCTGGGTAATTTCACCAAGTTTAGAAACATAAAACCATCGTGGGATTTACTATAATGACGGCGGCGTGGGAAACACACACATTTTGACTGCAGCGCGGGATCCATTGACGGCGGCGTGGGAATCAAAAAGTTGTGACTGCGGCGCGGGACGGAGGCGGCAGCGGCAGTGGCAGCGGCGAGGACCATGACTGCGGCGTGGGACGGTAATAGCTGATGCGGTTGACGGCGGCGTGGGATGCACAAATGTTGTAGCGGTGACTGCAGCGCGGGATTTTTCGGGGGCAATATGAACGGGGCGGCGTGGGATCTCTTAATAATTTTGACTGCGGCGAGGGAACAAGTAATTGTTATGCGGACAAAAAATCAGCGTTAATCTGCTACGGGGTCGTCTTTATTGATATATGTATAAAATATTTCCTGCTTTACACCTAAAGAGTTACATCCAAAATTACACAAATTTACTTTGAATAATCAACAAAATTTTCAAAGGGGCTTATTTAACTTCATTTCATCAAAGTAAGATTTTTGGAATAATTAATCCCAACTAATATTTTCTATCAAAACATAACTTCTTTTCTTATCAAATTGATTCAATAGACGACATCTACTAGAAATTGAAATTGGACCAAATTCATTGCTACTTAACATTTCATCTTGTACTGGTCTTTGAGTTTATCATCCTTTTTGTTTAAGTATCTTGACATTGAGAAAATTCAGCAATATCCTAACCTTAACTTTATGCAGATATTTTTAAGGGCTAATGTGTAGAATTTTTGTTTTCACTGTAATAAAGTTATTTTTGAAAATATCAAATTTTTAAAATATAATAAAATTGAAATGAGATAAAATAAAATGAGTATATCTATGATTAAAAAAGTAATAATTGTTTTTATTATCGCTTGTTGTTGCAGCTGGAGCGATATGTAATATATTAACTGTATGTTGTCAAACTCTTCAATTGTATGAGTACCTACAAAAACAAATTTGCCTTCAGTACGTTCAGTTAATCAAGATTTACAATTTAGCTGGCCAAAGCAGGAGCACTTGAAGAAAAATCTCATGACTAGTCTCATACACTAGACTTGGATAAAAAATTAAATGTTTAGTTGGTTATTTCATCTGGGTTTTATTTCAAAATTACGTCTAGCTGCAAGGTTTTAGAAAGCGGATTTGAAAATCGGGTAAATTAGTTTTCGAAGATTGGCACATTAAGCTTGATTTTTTGTCGACCAATTTTTTAATTTTGATTTCATTTCCATTTTAATTATATAATAAAAAAGTAGAACAAAGTTCTATACAATTTTACCTAACGCCAAAGAAATGAGAAAATCCAAAGAAACCAAATATTCGTCAGGAATGACTTGAATACACAAATCTGAAGTATTTACACAGCAGATCTGAATCTATTTACATAGCCGTAGAATCGTTTTTCGTACTGTAGGCTAACTTTAAAAACCGATGTACCCAGAAGCTAACTAATGTTGCGTAAATTAGAGTCGAATTTCACTTGTTCAAACAAAAATTGACAGCATAATAATTAAGGGGTTTATTCCCTTTTTGGGAAATTGGGAAAAACCATATAATGGGTGATTTTTTTGAGGTTAGGATTTTCATGCATTAGTATTTGACAGATCACGCGGGATTTCAGACATGATGTCAAAGAGAAAGATGCTCAGTATGCTTTGACATTTCATCATGAATAGACTTACTAACGAGCAACGCTTGCAAATCATTGAATTTTATTACCAAAATCAGTGTTCGGTTCGAAATGTGTTTATCGACAAATTTTGTTCAGCGATGAGGCTCATTTCTGGTTGAATGGCTACGTAAATAAGCAAAATTGCCGCATTTGGAGTGAAGAGCAACCAGAAGCCGTTCAAGAACTGCCCATGCATCCCGAAAAATGCACTGTTTGGTGTGGTTTGTACGCTGGTGGAATCATTGGACCGTATTTTTTCAAAGATGCTGTTGGACGCAACGTTACGGTGAATGGCGATCGCTATCGTTCAATGCTAACAAACTTTTTGTTGCCAAAAATGGAAGAACTGAACTTGGTTGACATGTGGTTTCAACAAGATGGCGCTACATGCCACACAGCTCGCGATTCTATGGCCATTTTGAGGGAAAACTTCGGAGAACAATTCATCTCAAGGAATGGACCGGTAAGTTGGCCACCAAGATCATGCGATTTGACGCCTTTAGACTATTTTTTGTGGGGCTACGTCAAGTCTAAAGTCTACACAAATAAGCCAGCAACTATTCCAGCTTTGGAAGACAACATTTCCGAAGAAATTCGGGCTATTCCGGCCGAAATGCTCGAAAAAGTTACCCAAAATTGGACTTTCCGAATGGACCACCTAAGACGCAGCCGCGGTCAACATTTAAATTAAATTATCTTCAAAAAGTAAATGTCACGGACCAATCTTCAAATAAAGAATCGATGAGATTTTGCAAATTTTATGCGTTTTTTTTAAAAAAAAGTTCTCAAGCTCTTAAAAAATCACCCAATATTTTGACATTAGAATGTTGCCTATAGAAATATGTCCCTTAGATGAAAAAACGATATTAAGTACATTTGTTAACGAGAGTTCTGATTTTAAAATTAAAAGTATCTTATCAATTGATTTTAAAATAAAAACAGGACTACTTCATGAGAACAGTTATGTTTACATAATAATTAAATTAATTTTATTTTCACAAAAACGTTTTAAGAAAATTTACTTATAACAAAATTTAAATTTAAGTATAAATAATTTTAAATATTAAGCATTCTGAAAGCCCATTTTCTACACGAATAAAACAAAAAAAAGATTTGTTGTCTTTCACTAGTAATAAAGACAAAATTAAATATTGTTCTTATTGTTTTGGACATATTATTCTGTGGCTGCTGTTAGACATTGGGCAGGTTCGGACGACATAAGGGACTTGAAAGTAAGGTGAGTTTCTAGTATCTGATTGGCCAGCTAACAAATAATTTGCTTCCAATTAAGGCAACTTTAATGGAAAGTTAGTCAAGAAAAACCTCCGTAACTATTAAGTCAAGTCTACTTTTGTCAAAATGACAGTTGATAATTGTCTTTTCATTCAACTGAAAGCTAAAAATTCACTTGATAGTTAGGGAGATTTTTATTGACTAACTTTGGGCAGGTTCAGACGACATAAGGGACTTAAAAGTAAGGCAAGTTTCTAGTATCTGAAAGTTGGTCCATGAAAATCTCCCTAACTATCAAGTCAATGGGCAGGTTCAGACAACATAAGGGACTTTATTTGCAGTCAACTTCATTCTTCGAACGTGAATTTTGACCAAGGCAACTAGTTGGTTTTTAAAATGTCATGAGTTTCAAATTCAAAACTTTACTTCATAAACCTCTACTTTAAGTTCATAGTAGGTACCTACAAAAACTAACAAAAGCATTATTGAAACAGAATATCGTTGCTCCTTTATTCTCCATTCTTATCAGACCAGTGAGACTTCCATAATGCTTATTATGGCACGCATGTGCATCTTTGTGGAATTAATCTTTCACACATTTGGTTTACCAAAAATACATAAACCCGATCTACCACTGAGACCTATTTCTTCTTCGACGAATGTTCCATGCTATCAACTATCAAAACACATGGGACAAATTTTGAAAAACATAGTTAACGACAATCTAAACATTAACAATTCATCTCAACTCAAAACTCAAATAGAAGACATTATTTTAGAGGAAGATGATTTTCTAGATTTTATACTCATCGATCGGAAATATCACACAAAGAATTTTTTTGAGAAAAAAAAGTGTAATCACGCATTTATTTTTCTCTAAAAATGTACATATTTCTATTTTCCGGACGGAAAATCATTTTCCTGAACAGCTGATAATTTTATGTTCAAAAGTGAAACGAATTGTTCCACTGATTTGTGCTCCAATTTCACACAATTCCAATGACAGATTTCTGTCAGAAAAAAAAAACTTTTTCGGTGGATTTCAAGCAGGAAATTTTTTTCAATGACAGAAATTTTTAAGTATAGCTATAAACGACCTGCCAAAAAAATTATAATGTTTGTTTTCAATGATGAAAACCAATGATAGCTATAACTGGCGCCTTAAGATATAATGTATAGTGTATATTATTCAGAAGAAAAATCATTTCATTTCCTTTTGGAACGTTGACAACATCATTGTATATAAAACTGAAAACAGGTTTATATACAAAGGACAACATATAAAAAAAAACTTAAATATAAAAAAAGTTGCTCAACATTTTATTTATTTATTTTAAGTAGTATTCACATGAGCGCGACCAACGAACGACGAATGAATTACAAAATGTGAGTTTATATACGTTTGAAGACATATTTCCACACAAATTCTTAACAAAACGATAGCAATATAGTTTCTATTTGATTTATGATGCATACTTTTACTTTTCAATATCATATATTAATAAATTTAAGAAAACAAATTTATTCGTCGCGAAAAAAATTAGTTGATAGGAACTGTCAAACTTTATTCGCGTTCCACATTATCCACACGCAACGAATAAAATAATCGCGCGTACTTAACCTAAAAAAGTCATTCTTGTTTTGGTTTCGGTGGTAAATGGTGTTCGGCTGTCAAACTTCATTCGCGTCGAATTAAAAACTCTCATGTGAAAGAAATGTCAAAATCAACGAATATTCGTTCATTCGTTGGTCGTGCTCATGTGAATATTGCTTAAAACAAGACAATTTTGTAAAAACAATTTGGTAGTAACGAATTGCAGTGTGGTTGCTACGAACTGTCAAACTCTATTCGCGTTCCACATACCATCCACACAGCAACGAATAAATTGTTCGCGCTCAGCTTAACCTCAAAATTATACCACTCTTGTTTTGTTTTTGTGTGTGTGATCATGGCTGAGGAAAATATTGAGAAAAGGGTAATTATAAATTGACAATTCGTCGCTGTCTGCGAATAGAAATAAAGCTTTTGTGCAAGAAAAGTCAAAATATGAGCACACCACAGTTCGCAGTTCGTAGCTCATGTGCAAGATGCTTTACTGATTCATTATAAGATAATATATATTCCGCGCTGGACTCATTCATTTACTCTCAAGCAAATACAGCGCCCGACGGTCTTTAAAAGAACTTTAATATAAACATTTTTGACATTTATGGTTGCATATATCTTTACAGTACAATGCAATATATACAATGAGGCCACTAATGGCAGAGAGAAAAAACTAAATGAGAGAACCAAATTTCCTCGTCTCCGTCTCTTCGAAACCTCTTACTCTCATTTTTTATAGCGTGTTGAATTCGTATCGGTGTATACATGTTTTCACCTCGGAAAAGAGTACACAAAAAAACATCACTTCCGGGAAATGCGACATTTCTCATTTTTGTTTTTTGATAGCCAAGAAGGCTATGTTTTTTAAAGTCTCATTATAATATTTTTGTAATTCTCATGAATTTCTTTCTTCAATTTTACTAACATCTTGTCGTTTTTATATCTACAAAAATACTCCTATAATTCAAATTAATTCTAGGAAAACATTTTTGTTTGTCAATAAATACCGGAAGAAGTTATACCGGTAGTTCGTGGTGAATTTGTTTTTCTCTTCTCTTTCTCTGAGTTACAGATAGATGTCATTAACAACCTTCTCTGAGTTACAGATAGATGGCATTAACAACCAAAACAAGAAAGGATGTGTGCAGAAAGAGTATAACAAGGTTAAGGTTTTTTAGACTAGACTTTATTTGTATATTTGAACGAGTACATGTTTTTTATAAATGAACATATGTTATGTTTATTTCAATAGTAATGCCTTAACTACTAACTTAACTACTGTATTATCTAAAATATACTGCATTGAATTATTTTACATTGAATTATAAAAGACGGAAATAATAAAGTTCTACAGTTTACCAGGAATATTTATATAAATTATCCACATCTTCTGCAAATGCGGTATCAATCGATATTTTCTGGAACTTAGTAACATTTATTTGTCATGAATTACTCTTTCAGCTTTTTTATACACCAAAAAAATCAATTATGAAATTTGGCTGCGATAATAACTACTTGAACACAGCATTTTCATTGTTTATAGTTATTCAGGTTTAGCCCTTAACTTTGATTTGCATTTATTTATGAATAGCCTAAAACGTTTAGCAAACATCTATGAATAAGCCACAATGCACTTTCAGAAAAACTGTAGTTAGAACTTTCCCTCACAGATTTTTCCTTGTCGCTATATAACTGAAAGATAAGATATAAATATTTAGAACTGGAAAATTTATAAAAATGATGCATAAGACTTAAATTTTGGTTGAAGAACAAATTTGTATATTCTTTTCACCAAACCACTGACCCGGCTTATGTAGTTAAGCCTTTAAAAGCAACACACTAGCTTAGTGGAAGGCAGTAAGAATAGCTTATCACCTATTCACAAATCTTATGCAATGAAAATTGGTAACAGAAGTAACAAGTTGACGGTCTTTTTATTTAGTGTCTACTTAAATCACTTATTTTCAGCATTTTGGAAATGTCGTGAGTAATGTAAAGAAAACAAACAACGAGTACACACAAATAAAATAGGAATGGAAAAAAGAGATGAGTATATAAAAATGTTTTCAATGTTCCATGTTTACATTCTGTAACTCTCGTTTTCAATGTTCCTGCAACTCTCGTATCGACAAAATGAAGTCGATAAACTCTGAAAATTGAAACAAATCTGAGTTTTTTTGCATCTTTCAACGGTCTGAGCGAAAATTAAACGCATAAACGCAGCTAATAATACAAATAATAGTTGTAGTGCTTTCAGAGTTTTATGTTTCTAGGTCCTAATTCTCATTGGACTGTTGCACCACCTAATTAATTTTACTTACTAAATGATTAAAACTGGCTTCAAATAACTAACTAATATTTATCTAAATGCGTAATTTAGAATTGTTTCTAAATCTTCATTGTTCTGGCACCTAACAAGAGTAATTAATTTCACTTCATATTCGAATGATATTCATATCAAACGAACACAATGAGAGTACCGAAAAGTTGTTCATACACAATTTTGAATTTTCTTTGAACACCTCTGAACAGCTGACTCCATCCGCCATTTTTCAAAGGTGGTCGCCATTCTTAAAAGGTGGTGAGCAGAGAGAAAAGAGAGAAAAGTTTTTTCTCTTTCGTGGTGAGTATGTGCACAAACTTGCATAAGTATTTGTTCCCCACATTTTTTTTATATGGAGTTACTACATATGCAAGTTGGTGGCCAAATCATAGCTTGTAGGCAAAAAGAGAAAAACCGTCGAAGTTGGTTCTCTCTATTAGTTCTTTCTCGATGCTAATGGCATATACATATAGTGTTTTGTTTTTGGCTTAAGCTCTAAAATAATAAAATGGATCAACTTGAAAAATCGGTTATATATCGTGATATAATTTTAAATACTAGAAAACCTTTAGTTTTTCCAAAATTCTCTACAAATTGGAAATGTTTTGATTGTTCACTTGAAGAGTGGTGTACGAGATTTGATGCATCTCTAGGAGCAGGAAGCAAATCCAAATTCGAACAAATGCCAAACAGATTTGGTGATGTTCCCCAATGGGAACGTTACAGGTCGAAATTAGGCACAACATTAACAGATTTTCTTCAAAAGTACTCCAAATGCGGGACAAATTGGACGTCGCTTTACTACGAACCCAGCACCAACATTCCAATTGAATGCCGACATGATGTTGACTTTGCCTGCTTTGGTTTCTCGAATGGAAAGAGTGATTACTCCTTTTGGCTGGGTTCAGAAGGAGCCAATACTCCATGCCATTATGACACCTATGGGTGTAACATTGTTGTTCAAGTCTACGGGAGGTAAGATTTCGAAAGATATTGTTAACTCAGGAAGTCAAATTTAAAAAAATAGAAAACAGTGGCTGTTATTTCCCCCAGAGACCAACTTAACTTCAGTGCGAGTGCCGTATGAAGAGAGTAGCGTTTACTGTTCTGAAAACTTTTTTTCACCTAAGGACTTGGATCAATTTATTGGTATGTTTCGTGTTTTTAAATTAATGATATATTACCTTGTAATTTTAATTACTAGTTAATAAAATATAATAATAATAATAATAAATTAATGATGAAACGGGAAATGCATTCATTGCATCGCTGCTAATTTGTTTAAATACATAGTTAAAATAACTATTTCTCGCTTAATTTGAAAGTGTCTTCATTTAGCAGTATGTAATCCAACGATGTATTTTAGTTGCCAAGGAAAATGCATTCGAATGTATTCTAGAACCAGGTGATGTACTTATTGTTCCCAGAAATTGGTGGCACTATGTAGAAAGTCTGACAACATCTTTGAGCGTTAATACTTGGATTCCTTTGGTTGGTGTGTTTTTCATCTTTTATATAAATATTAATACCAAAAATGTATTATTGCAGAAGATCGATGTAGATGCGCAGATAGAGGAATGTATTGTTAAATATATTATCGAAAATATTTTGAGCCAGGAATCTGATGAAAAGAAGCGCTATATTCTCAATCCAAATCAGGTGGGTGCGGAGTTAAATTGTTTAATTAGAAAGACCACCGAATTATTTAGTTTATATTTGCATTTTATTTTTGCAAAATATAGAATTTACATTTCTAAAACTGGTACAGGAGATCAAAAAAGATTGATTTTTTTAGATTACTTTACCTTATTCAAAGCGCAGATGGAGAAACATGTAAATCTTATACTCTGTTGTTAAATCCCGGCATAACTGTAATAGAAAGTGATAAACTACATTTTAAAGCGCATATAAGTGCGAATTTTGAGAAACTTTTTCAAATAGCGGAGTAGAAATGAGTCCAAATTGTGAAGCCTTAAAGATCACTATAATGTAGTTCAATTTTTGTTCCGTCAACCCGAGAACGATGTACGATGTAATATACAGTAGACATTCATCGTCATAGAATAGAACCATTAATCATTTTTCCTCATTTTTCGCTTATAACGGCTAAGCTAGGTTATATGTACATTGTACATACATGTTATGTAAATACAAGAGAGGAAATAAATTACAACTAACTAAAAGCTATATACACTTAATTTAGATTTCACAACTTTCCCAAACACACATAATTAAATCAAAATTATCATCGTATGTACACAGCTGGTCAAAAAAATAGGTGTGAAAAAATGTTTGATATCCCCTGTTGACTTGTTGCTGATTAGCGGTTGTTTTGGCTGTAAGCAATGCAACCAACATTTTTTAAAAAGAAATCTCTCTATGAGGATGCCAAACTTTTTGCATTTAAGTTAATGTAATGCTAAGCAGGTAAATAATTTGTGTTGGAATAAGATTTTGTGTGTTCTAGAAGTTGGCCATAAAAATAGGTGTGCTACAAATAAAATCCAAGCTTCTTATAATATTCTATATTTAATGGTATAAACTCTTGAGGTGGGTTGTTTATAATCATTTTATTAGCTTCAAACAATAGTAGTAGTAGTAGTTGAAATGGTGGCCACGAGCAGTCTAGCTTCAAACAATAGTTTTTTATTCATTAGTTTTTGAATATGGGTCGTAAAGTCCACTGCTCACCAGAAGAAAGGAAATTAGATCGTCGACTCAGAGATGAAAGCAAGACCTACAAATTTATTGCGGAGGTCCTAGGCAGATCTCAAAATTTAATAACAAATGCTCTCAAGCCCAGAGGAGTACACGAAAATAGAGGCCAGCCAAAAAAACATCAGCTACCACTGACCGCCCCATACTATTTCTAGCTAAATATAATCCTTTTATTTCGTCAAGGACTATAGGTACTTAAATTGATAATGCGGTCAGTGCACGCTCGGTCCGAAGATGGCTTCAGAACTCGAATCTCCCAGGAAGAATCGCCGGGAAAATTCCATTCCTTAGGGCTAGCAATATAAGGTCCAGAAAATTATTTGCCTTAAACCATGCTAATTGGAACGAACCAGAAAACTATTAAACACGCAGGAGGGAATATAATGGTGAGGGGCTGTTTTTCCTGTTACGGTGTGGGTCCTATATTCCGTTTTAATTACATCTTAACAAAATACAAATATATAGGGATATTTTACCGTTTTCAGAGGAAAACTTGCCCCTGCGATGGCACTTTCAGCAAGACAACAATCCTAAACATACCGCAGGTCTTGTGAAAGATTGGTTTCGAGAGAAATAAGTATTCGTTGTCCCATGGCCAAGTCAATCCCCTGATCTCAATCCTATTGAGAACTTGTGGAATGAGCTGAAGCGTAAGTTAGGAGGTCAATATTTCACTAATGGAAACCAATTGTGGGAAGCGGTTCAAAGAGAATGGTATTCCATACCCCAGCAAACATGCCAAAAGTTAATAGAGTCAATGCCACGACGACTCCAAAAAGTTTTGGATAATAATGGATACTCAGGTTATTAGAGTAAGTAAAACAAAAATGTGATAAGATATAGAAATTATTATTAAAAACGATAATATTAATACTTAAGGAAGACGTACCTATTGTTTTGTCCAAGTAAAAAAAAAAACTCCATCTGTAGTTTTGGGGCTATATTATCTATAATTAATAAGCCTTAAAGTGTTTTTTATTTAATTAATAAAAGAGCTTTATAAATATCTACGTAAAATTATTATTTAACATAAAAAAAGTAATACAAAATTAATACAAAAATTAATTATCACACCTATTTTTTTGACCAGCTGTGTATATAAGATTGAACAATTTAATACAACTTGATATTGCATCACGTGAACCATAAGAGATTTGCTATAAATAGGGTCTAAATCATAATGCATTTTGGCTTATTTAATATAAGTTATAAGAAGAAACAATATGAATAAAGGTTTTGTTAAAGAGCAAGTATGCGCATTTATCTATATTAAACTTCGACGTCTACTTAATTAGTGCATGCTGATCTACTTTTCAAGAAGCCATTTTGGCAATCACCAATTCTATTGGTGAAATATTGTTCTTTTTCAGTATTTTTAGTATCCGTGTTTAGACCCGTAACGGTTCATAACGCTTATGATTTATTGCTTCGAAACCCCAATTTGATAGCTAAAGCCTTACTCATCCAAATGGTACAATATCCATATATGTACATATGGGTGATTATACAAAAGTTGGGTAACTCGATGTCATCAACCAATATATACAAAGTCTGATTATATTTTATTGAGATTGCAATTTATTTTAAAACAATGGAAAGATCTTTATTTAGTCACCCGATTTTAGATCTTTATTTTGAATATAAGTTATTAAAAAACACAATTAGTTCTTAAAACGTCAGTCCTCTGGCATGTCACAACCCTGAAAACCAACCATTAAGTGACTGTCTATTAAACATTATCATTGATTTGAGAAAACTTATTAATTTAATACAATCTGCGATGTATATAGTTTAATATATGTATACTACAACTTTCATAATGCAGTGTTCTCCACTTTATTTAAAAAAATAAGAAATTTTGTGTTCCGTTTCATTCGTCAGTCCGTTGTGTATTATTTAAATTTGAAATTCGTGCGAAATATTGCCGACTCACTGTCAAATCCCACTTTGAATTTTAATGTTGGTAATAAAGTTAGTTGCAAGTCGCACAATTTGACGGCCACCATATCTGTACCAGAGTTTGGGTTATGTTTGTTGTCTATACACGTGCTTAGCCAGTCAACATGTCAGTCTTATGGTGAGTCGTTATTTTTTTGTTAATCTAAAGTTTATTTTTATTTATACATACATATACGACTATGATTGGTTAAAATGTAGTTTGTTGATATTCGAAATTACAAAAAAAAAACATTAGTCCTGGGGTGGAATCGGCTAAGCTGATAATTGACTACTATCATATTTTTGATAGTCAAATTTGACTATCATTTTTATTCCGTCTGTGTAAGATGATTCAACTCAATTCAATTCGATTGAACAGTTTCGATTATAAGTGTCACAATTCATTTTTGCTATGGTGAAATTTTAAAATGATTCCTATAAAATAGCTAAATAAAAGTATCAAACTGGCTGTGTTTAAATAACATTCTTACTTTTCTTGTGTTTTTTCAAACGTCGTAAGGTTTGTCCGTCACAAGAATGTGTTTTTGTACCTAAAAAAGGTAACTGAAAAAAATGTCCATTCGTTTTTTGTAAGCGTCTGGTAGCTCTATTCAGAAACGACATATTTGTAGTACCCGTAGCGTGATGGTTAGTGCGTTGGACTGTCAAGCAAGGGGTCTTGGGTTCAATCCCTGCCTGTGCCACCTAACTTTTTTTCACGGGTACTGCCTCTTGCGAGGAATTGACGAATTCTCCAAGAGTAATTCTTGTCATGAAAAGTGCTTTCTCAAACTAGCCGTTCGGATTCGGCATATAAACTGTAGGTCCCTTCCATCTCTGACAACATTACTCGCACACAGGGATGGTTGAGAGTTGTAAGTCACTAGGCCCTGGTTCTCCATGGACTGTTGCGCCACCTAATTTATTTATTTTATTTTACTATCAAATTTTTCTAGTGACAGCTTTTTAGGTATCAATTTGACTATCACCTTGCACAGATCAAATTCGATTATTTTGACTGTCAACAATCAACAATCACCTTAGCCCATTCCACCCCTGATTATAATATCAAATTTCGTCTTTTTCGTCAGTCCTATGGCGTCAGTCCTCTGTCAGGTATATTGTTATTGTTCTTCATTTCATGATCATTAGTACTTTTAAGATGAATATTGTTAGATTTTATTTATATTGTTTGTTGATTACTTGGAAATATTAAGTAAAACTATGTTCAAGTAGTAAAAGATAAGTGAATAACGTTACGTTAAATTTCGAAAGTCTATTTTGAAAACTGATATAGTATTTTCTCCCAGTATTACATATTAATAATTATTTTAATTGTTACTAAGTGCTTTTAAGTGATCATTATTAAACCCTAAGAGATTTTTACTAATTTGTATTAAATTTCATTATAATACTTTCAAAACTGTGCATAACATGTATCATTACTATGTTACCTCGTCAATCCCCTGGCCGTCAAATTCTGAAATATTATTATTATTAAATATCTTACAATGTACTCAAAAAAGTGACTGGTCCGATTGGGAACAATATATTAATTAGATTAGCTATCATATACACTTGAATTTATAGAAGTTTGATTTTTAAAAAGTATCGTAAACAAAATATCCTCAAAAGTTACCCAACTTTTGTATAATCACCCATATGTACACTAAGGAAACAAAACACTTATAAAACTTATAGTTCTCACAATTAACCATATTTTGTGGAAGAAGAACATATTCAATATCGCCAAAAATGTTGCCAAATATAAGCAACTTATCTGGTACAATATTTCATGACTTCAATTACGTAGTGTTGCAGTGAAATAGCTAGTTCCATTCCCCTCCAAAAATTATTAAATTGTACGTTCTTCTAGGAATGATAATCAGATTAGCTTTGAGCTCAATGTTCGTTGACCCGGATCAATATTTTCAACTCATTGCGATATTCAGGCGATTTTCAGCAATGTTTATCGATGTGATCTCTTAAATCCTCTCCGACTTTACTTATTGCTCGGACTCTGTTCTTCGGCAACATATAGTGACAATCCTAAAATTAGATATTTTTGTATACATTTTCCCAATATTAATAAATATATTTGCCTATTGCTTGATTTAATTTTTGAATACAAACGGATTTGTATATGTGCAGAGAAAACTCACACTTTATTAATAAGGCATAATTTCCTATATATGTATGTACTCAAAAAAAAAGATTGAAGAATTTTGTCATTTATATATATTTTTTTAGTTACAAATAATTGCACCCCGCGAAGAGCTTTTTGAAATTTTGCGCATATTAGTGCAAAATAAGACAAACGATTCCCAAACTGATGAAAAGTATTCGTACCATTATCTAACGGAAGAAGCGGTAAAAGATCTTATCAAAAGCTGTCACGCTAACATTCGAGTCCTGAAAATGCTGACTCCCGAGGATTTCGATAGCATTATGCGTGAACGAACAAAGCGATTTATAGATATGGAGATTCCAGACAAATGCAACATCCATGCAATGCAGGAAACATTATTAAATGCTATTTGTCATCCAAGTTCAATAACTACAATTAAAAACGAATTTTTGAAACAAATAAAATAAATTTTAATCCTGACAATTAAAAAAAAAATAAAATTTTCTCTTTATTATATCATTTACAGGATATGTTTGTATTTTTATTCATGTTATAATTTTGAAAATTTTGACATCAGTCACACCAATAATATTTTACATTATTATAGTTTGTCTTAATCTAGACTACTACATTTATAGGTTACTCTATCACAGGTTTTCTAAAACTATTTATTTTGTTTTTGTTTTCTTTTTCTCTAATTTTACTTTATGTACACTATATTTTGTAATTCCCTAGGAACTTTGGAATTTTTGAAGAATACAGTCATCATACACTGCAATTGTATCATAATTTAAAGCTATCTCCTACTTTGACCCATGTTAACCTCCCAAAGCTTTAAATAGTTGTCTAGAACTTCTTCAAACCACTTTTTCTTATCTGCATTGGCAAACATGACGTTGAGTGATTTCAAATCCAATTGCAATATCGCCTCGTTTCCGAGCAATGTGTCTAGTGATCTTAAAAGCGTACCGTTTCCATGGAGTTTAAGAAGAGTACCATACTTAAAAACGTAATATTCATATAGTAATTTCCTTCGAGCCCATCGTTCCACAGTAGCATTACCGCTTGCTGTTCTTATTTGACCCAAATGCTCAGCATACCAGGGAGCAAAGAAGTCGTGTAAATCAGGTTTTGTAAGACCACCTATTCCTTTAGTTTTGAGACGATCTTTAATTATTTGATAGTTTTTCCGATTGTAAACGAAAACCTGCAAAGACAAATACAAACAAAAAAAACTTACAATTATTTTATATGCAGGCTTGGGTCTTAAACGATTTGTAGAAACTGATTCTCATTATTCTAATTTCTTATATAAAACTAGGTTTGTTTCTTATCCCGTCACTCAGGCCATTGCTAGAGTTGCAGGGTTTGAAACTTTCAATACATGGTAATTGTTTTCTCAACTATAACACAAACCAGAAGAGGTAACACTTTAAACTCAGATTAGCATAAAAAAGATCGGCTCACAGCTTTTGCGATAGGAAGCTTGTTTAGTTGAGCTGACCTGCTTTTAATATCAGTCATGTTGATTTTGATTTTTGAAATTATTATTTAAAAAATGAGAACGAGAAGTTTTCCAATAAAAAGATATTGTCGTGGTTCCTAAACATTTGAATTGCCAATAGTTTTAAACGTTTATCTTATCCCACGTTAATTTTATCTAAAATTGGATAATAAGCTACTAAAAACACTAAAGGAAGAATAACCTCTTGCTAGAAATCGAATCCATATAACTTAAGAAGCTCTGCGGTTACAATGCCATATTAAATTTTGAAAAATCATCTAAGATTAGCATAAGTCGTTATTGTTGTTCAAAAGCACTTATAAGATAATTCCTTATTTGTGACCTTTTCATTTGTGTATTTCCAGATCACTTAGATTGTATAGAATCCCCTCGTTTATTATATTTTACATACCTGGTAAAGTGAATTACCCGTTGTGTATGAGTTTATGTAGTGTGTTCCAAATGACTCCATAAATTTAACTGCACTTGTCAGATTTCCAATTTTCAATGTTTCTATCCTATGAGCAACGTCTGGCTGTAGTGATTGATTAGGTGGTATATCGGTCTTTAGTTTTCCTGTTTCACGAAAACGTACAACTCTGACTAGAACATATGAATAATCACCACGAATAAACGACGTATTAATGCCCAACTTCTTTGCCGCAACATCAGCATGCCAACCTGCTGTGAATGCCTCCCAGGGCTTATCAAGTCGTTCTATTGTAAAATCTCGAAAGTATGCCTGATATAACTGCCGACGATTGTCACAGAACTCCATGTGAAAATCACCATGAAATATTCCAGGCACATTTTCTTCCCGTGTTTCTGTTAATAAATCGAGGTTCTGCGAAATATAACAAAAGAAACTGAAATAAAATTTAGTTTTTATAAATTTGTTTATTTATAACTACCTTATAAATAGTTTTAGTTGGCTCCTTAAAAAGCCATCGTTCGGTGTCATTGTATGAAATTACTTTCATTGATATACTCAGGTAGCCATATCGCACGAATATGTTTATCGCTTTACCTATTCTCAATTGGGATTCGTGGCTTCCGCCAAAACAGAGGTCACCAGCCAGCACAAACAGAGCCAACAGCCAAATGAAGCCATACTTTTGGTTCATTGCTCATTTAACTGGGTGTAAAGGTCAACTTTGAGCGTAACTCTGGAAAATAAAAAAAAACAGAATATAAGAATATAATACTAATGTTATGTTAAATAATTTATTGTAATGTTATGAGATAAAATAAATAATACAAAAAGAAAACAAACTGAGGTTAATAGATTTAAAAGATTAATCAAGCAAAGAAATTATTGTAATTTATTTAAAAAATTCAAATCATGCTCATCCAAACGAAATCGAAAGCGGTTAGAGACTTGACTTATAAATCATGCCTGGTATCATATTCAAATAGAATTTATTTTTTGATTCTTACGCGTAGGTACGCACGTGGATAGACAAATAAAAGACATAATTTAAGACAACCAACGCTCATGCATAGTAACGGATATACGTATCGGATTGCTATCGGAAACCAATAAGAGCGCGATCAGCATAATAAACGTCTATAAAATGAGATGTATTTTTATATTACTTCTTTCTAAATTGATTATATTAAAAGTGTGATAAAAGAAAACGGAAACATTAATACAAAGACTAACTTAAACAATATGAGTTTGCGTCGTCTGAAGTTGAACCTGTTTTAAACTTGTTAAAACGAACTGTAAAGCTAAAACAAATATTTTAAACTGTCATGGTCAAGGCCACTAGTGAGGGTGACAACTTTTGCCGTCTTTTTTTAGTAATATTTGATCTTTTGAGTTTAGTTGCGTCCAAGTCAATGGGCAGGTTCAGACGACATAAGGGACTGAAAGTAAGACAAGTTTCTAGTATCTGATTGGCCAGCTGCCAAAAAATTGCCTTCCAATTAAGGCAACTTTAATGGAAAGTTGACTGGAAAGTAAGTCAAGAAAAATCTCCCTAACTATCAAGTCAAGTCTACTTCTGTCAAAATGACAGTCGATCATGGTGTTTTCATTCAATTGAGAGCTTAACTTTATTACTCAATGATTTATTTATTTTCTGTACAACTTCATTTAATATTTTCTGTAAAAGGGATCCTTGTCAATTTGGAAAATAAATAAGTAATATTTCCTTACAATACAAAATACAGATCGTGATGGATTTGTAGCTTGCCTGAGGAGTGTTTTGTAGACAATTATGTTTTTGGTAGTTTTTGTACTATGAACTTGGAGTAGAGGTTTGTGAAGTAAAGTTCTGAATTTGAAATTCATGACACTTGAAAAACTAACTAGTTGCATTGGTCAAAATTTACGTTCAAAGAATGAAGTTGACTGCAAATGAAGTCCCTTATGTTGCCTGAACCTGCCCAATCTTAAAAACAAATTTTGAATTTGTAAAGACGGAATTTAATTTAGTTTAAGAGAACCTACTGTCAAAGGAGAATTAAGGTTGTAACTTATGAGATATTCGCCATTCTTATTGATAAAAACAATCGTTGAAAAGCCTTGAAAAAAACAAAATAACTCATCAAATTGTGAACTAAACAATTTTGGTTTATAAAATTAACAAAGATTTTATATCTTTTATACATATGTATGTTTATCGTTTAAAGTATAGAGTACTTCCAGGCAAAGTAAAATTATATGTATATTTGTCGAAAATTTGAGGTTGGTTTTCTACATGATAGGTTTTACTTGGCAAGTTTATTGATTATTATTCAGTTAGTGGCTAATAAAAGGTTGACCTAAGTGGTTAAATATTGTTTAATTAAAAAATATTCGGTTTAAAAACTGCTTTAAGGATGACTTACATATGTTAAATTGATAGTAAAAGCCTTATTTGTTTGCCCTATTCGTTTCAATTTAAATTTTCCAGTTCAAGTGATATAATGAAAAATGATGTATGTATGTACAAATATTAAAACGGATAAATGAAGCCAATAATGTGTTGGATAATTTTGCAAATATTTAGAGTTCGGTCTGAAATAATAAAATAAATTTGATTAACTGAGCTAGGAAAATAATTTATCAATGATTTTAATTCTTAAAAAATGTGAATAAGCGAATCTTAATTTTGACTAATTTGATGAGAAATCATGTTTTTTCCTTAAAATGGCTATTATTTCCACGAGTTAAGATATTTTAAAAAATGCAGTTATTAATTGAATATTCACTTTTGCTCTTGCATACATTAAGTGAAATTTATTTGAAAAAATGTCATTATTAAGTTTTAATTTTTGGTACACCTTTGTACACCTTTGGATGGTTTTTTTACGAAATTAGTTTAAAAATGTCCTAGATACTTTTGTTTTTCAATTAAAAATTATCTTGAAAGTAGAAAATTTTCGCGTGCATTACATTTAAAATTGTAAAATTTCTAGTCGTGCGTCGAGCCTATTTATAATACTTTGTTTAAAAAGCATCTGCTTTTTAAATCGGTGGTCGTCCTGTGCTTTATAATTTTTTTTTTCAAAGCCGAAGATAAATTTAAAGGATTATTAACTTAAATTAAACCTAAAATTAAAATGATTGTAATCTTTACTTCACAATTCAAATCGAACAGAATTTTTGCATAAAAAGCATAAAATATAAAATTCTAACAAATTAGAAACAAGTTTATTTTGTGACCAGAATCCACACAGTTTCATATAAATGTACATAAACAATGAAACTTCATTTATGACCTAATAATTCGTAGGTTTTATAAATGTAGACAATTTATAGAATATGTACACTGCCGGTCATAAGGTTAGAAGTGGCGTAGCTACCGCTGTATCAGCTGTATCCATGTTACAGGGCCCCCAAGATATAGGGGCCCCCGAAGATACAGAGCACAAGACGTGTGTAAAAAAATTCACTTAAATATTTAATAAAGTTTCATTACCAAAAAATGTTCCGATGATCATTTTTTACAAGCGTCAAATATTTTTTTCCTGTGTATCTTTTTCTTTTTTTCATGTCCACCAAAATACTACAACTTCAACCTGCAAACACTTTTTTATTCGAGCTTTCAAAATATATCATCCTGCCTGACACAGCCACCAACTCCAACATCGCACAGAAATACAAACCAGGGACCAGCGGCAGATTAAAAAATACTAAGGTACTTCCATGAACTAACAGCTGAAAAAATTCGAGTACTCCATTCCGAACCCTGTATGTAGCTGCAAGCAAAAAAAATCCCTTTTATTGCCTGAGTGAACTAGGCAAAACGAATTTCAACACATTAACTGCCCGTGATATACATTTTAAAAATTTACTCTAATGTTTTTTGTGATTATTTGTAATTAGATATTTGTGACTATGTATTTGTGCGTTGCTTAAAATATTATTTTTGTGGAAAAATGAGTGAAAATAAAAGAGAGTATCTAAGTGGAGCTCTGAAAAGAAAAAATAAAGAGATAATGAGATCAAGAAAAAAAAAATAAATCAAGGAGGAAATAACGAAGCGCTTTTTTGATGAGTTGGCAGAAGATCATAGAATTTCTGATCTGGAACTTTACTTCAAAGTCAATATTTACTACTCCTGCTTGGCCATTTTGATTGGACATACTTCATAGTGTTAGTAGTATATTTGAAGTGTTGGAACCGGATAAGCTTTTATCGTTCTCAAATGATGAGATAAACCAAGGATCAAAAAAGCTAGTGGAAAAGTACAATACAGACATATCTGGTGATTTCTGCAATCAACTAATTGCTCTAAAAACATGCCTTAAATCCGAAATCCCCAAAATTCATTCCATAAAAGAACTTCCTAAATTATTAGTCATCGAATTTAATAGTCTTGCTTATAGTTTTTCTGAAGTAATAACAGCATGCTTTCTCTTTTTGACTCTTCCGGTAACCACACCACACAACAGCTGAAAGATCTTTCTCCAAGCTGAAAATAATAAAAAATTATCTCACAACTTCAATGGGACAGAAGAGGTTGTCAGATTTATCAATAAAAGCAGATAATCTTGAAAAACTGAAATCTTCTTCAGGTATGGAAGATTTAATAAATAAATTTGTAGAAAAAAGGCAAGGAAAGTAGTACTTTGAGAAGAAGTGCAAATATTATTTTTTTTAAAGCTTTATAAAACATGTATCTATATATATGTACATACATATGTAGTATGCATTTATGTTAAAGTTCCTATGTCGTTATACATTGAATTAAATTTATCTTATTTATTGACGTTAGTGTTTTAATTTAAAAAAAAGGTTATAAGGTTATGGGTCAGTTTTGGTAAGAGGTGGGGGGGGGGGGGGTCCCCAACAAAAAAATTGGATACAGGGCCCCCAAAGATCTAGCTACACCACTGGTTAGAAGCAGGCATTTTCGAGAAGTAAAATCGATGTTTCTCCCGTTACATGATGGATTAGAAAAAAATACCTATGGTAAATGAGCGACTATTTTGTTAACAACAAAATATAAAATTTGAGTAAAGGAGAGATTTAACTAATGGAACTTTCATGGCAAATTGTTAATTGAGTCAAGAATATGCGAAAATAAATCGAGTCATTAGAATAGAAGCACATCAAATAAATGGAAATAAAATGCAAGTATTTTTATTTTGTTATGTTTTTTAGTTTCCATTAGGTTTTTAATAATGTGTGCTACCACCAGCTATCATAATGACTTCAAAATTTCTATCTTTAAAGGATTTATAAAGAGATTCCAGGCCAATTTAATACCATGAATTAGCGCTTCCTTGTCATCGTATTGCTTCCCTCCCTCATGTACCTTACATGTGAGCTAGCCCCACCCATTTTCAATTATGTTAAGGTCGAAGGAATATGTTGGCCAAGGCAGCAAGTGGAACTTTGGTTCGCAATAAGGGATTTTACTTCTCGGGCTGTGTGTATGGGCGCGTTTTCCTGCCGAAAAATCCATGAAATTGGTCTAAAAAGCTCGCTAATATTAAAGAATACTGATTCCAGCAAGGCTTTGTATGTTTTCCCAGTCATTTGGTATCTTGGGCTACCAAGTCTATAGCGCCATACAATAAAATTGAGCCTCAGACGATAACGCCTCCTTTGATATGGTGAAATAATAATTATAACCATATCTTCCATCTAGGTTAAATTTTTTTGTCGGAAAAAATAACCTTCCTCCAATAATTTGCGGTCATTCCATTTTGCACATCCCAGCTTATGTGATCTTTCGCGAAACACAAGCGTTGCTTCTTCTTTGCGTCATCAAGTTGTGGTTTTTTTCCTAAGCTTTAGGTGCATGGCGAATTGTGCATTTAACAGTGGATAAGCTGACCTTAACATTAGCTTTCTCCTTAGTTTTAGCTGCCGATAAAGCTGAGTTTGACGCTATTCTAAGGATATTTCGCGTTTCGCGAAATCTTAAGGCAGAGGAAGTGTTTTTTTTTATAATTTTTCGAGTAAGACGATGGTTTTTTAAATAATTGCTGACACGATGATCACTTCGATTTTTTTTCGGGCTATAACAAGAACCTTTAGAGTAATAAACATCTTTTCTTGCCCTTTTCTCCCCTGTCAAACATTTTTTGTTGCCCATTTCTGTGAACACTCAATCAAGAACAATTAATTTATAAATTGTACCGTTTTTCCGAAAGAAAAATGTATGCAATTCACAAAACAACGTTGATTTATTCATTGCTTCTAATCTAATGACCCTATTTATTTTTGCATATTCTTGACTCAATTAACAATTTGTCATAAAAGTTCCGTAAGCTAAATCTCTCCTATAACCAAATTTTATATTTTGTTGTTAACAAAATGGTCCCCTATTTAAAATAGTTGTTTTTTTTGTAATCCATCATGAAACGGGAGAAATATCTATTTTACTTCTCGAAAATGCCTGGTTCTAACCTTATGACCGGCAGTGTATTTTTAAAGAAAAATGCAGCTATGTTTTTTGGCCCAAACGCATCTTTTTGTAAAAAAGTCTGATCATTAAAACCTTAAACCGTTCCGCACTGCGGTAGTTTTGCACTTAAACAATTTGCACATTTTCGTCTTTTTTTTTAGTATTATACATACATACATATATATGTATAGTATATATTAGTGTTGTTAAAATACATGCAACAATCATAAAATTCATACCTGCCTTAAAGCGGCCTTAACTAATAAATCATCATATTATTCTAGATGACTCTAATTTCAACTTGTCTACGATTAGAAACCAGCTTAAATAGTTAGTAAAAGGAAGAGGTACCATGGCGAACTATAAATGCCGGAGGTGGTAAAACAAAAAGGTGGTGTTCGTTCAATAATAAAACAAAAGCTAGACAATTAAATTAATTAAAAGTAATTTTTTGACAACTAATCCACATCACAAATTATTGGACTTAGAGGGTCACAGGGTTTTAGACTCGCCAGTACACCGGGGAAGAAACTTCGGAATGAAGTTTGAACACAGGTCTGAGGAATATTTCATATTGTTTTTTATAAATTCTTAGAAAGTAGGATATTTATTATAATGACGATTCAGTTAAATAAATAAATTTAAAATTTGTATAAATTCTCATGTTTTTATTTGTTCTGTGCCTTTGAATAAAGTAAATATAAAATATTGGTGGTTTTTATTTGCATTGTGTTGATGCACATACCAGCTAGCTGTAGGTTTGCAGTTCTTTACGATAAGAAGTTTTCGATAATATATTTACATACATATGTATGTATATATGTATGTATGTACGTAGTTTGGGGAAAAACTGTGGTGTCGAAGTATAGTTTTTGAATGTGTCAGTTTTTTAAAGAACATTGTCTTACTCGAAACGTTTTGAAAAAGACATTTGGTGTGCTGAAATATGATTTTAAATAAATTGATTGTCCGTTCCCTCAACTACAAAGTAGAAGCTGCAACTTCCCACGAACCAAGTGCATTACATAAGGTTTATTTCCCTTAAGTGAAAATACTACTGTTTTTAAATTATTTTATCTTGTCGAATTTAAATCTCACCAACTTACTCTGGTTGAATTGAAATCACTTGAAAATCGCAAATATCGAAATGTAGAACACGAAAATTCACTTCGTTTTGAGTTCGAAAAAAATTAAATCGATACCGATAAAAGTGAATTTCACAACTCCAATTTATATTTTGAATCCATTTCAATTTCATTTCCAGTGAAAGTGAAATTTAGAACCTAGCTGAATGTCTCAAAAATTATTAAATAAAACAAATTGAAAAAAAAAAAATAATTCAATATTAGCTTTACAAAACCTATAGTACAATGTCATATGACCTTTGTTTTATTTTTAATATTTTTTTCCTCTCAACAAATAGGGAGGGGGACTTAAGCGGATTTTACTTTACTAAAAACAACTTTTTTTTCATCCAAATAGGTTTTTAGTCAATTGTTACTTAATTGATCAAAAAAATTTACTAAGCTGTTACCTTCAAAGACATTTTTTACTATTGTAATACTTAAAAGTAAAGATTTTGTTCAAACCTTCAAAGATACCCGGATCTACATAATTAATGATACAAACAAATTATTTCCGCAGTCATTAGTAATATGCAAACAAAAGATGATAGATACCTTAATCAAGGGTATATACAAAATATAGTAGACTAATAGCACTTTTTTTAATTTATCTAATAGAAAAGAAGATCTGCCTACAAACTTAAAACTATATTCAATATTTTAACGTTTTAAAATATAAAATATTATACAATTTGAAATACACTGCACTGCGCATTTAATTTTTTTGATTTTTGAACAAAGTTTAGTGAAATACATAGAATCGCTGTTTTGGTTATCCGCTTAAATATTTTTGAAATTTTAAGTTTCCGCTTTTATTTACAACTTGTCAAACATTGAAAATAAAGAATTAGTTGAGACGTAATTAATGTACACCTTTGAAAGTAACGTTGGAGAGGTTAAAAAATAATTCAACGTTGTTTGGACTCCCTGCTGAAAATATCAATTGGATCTGTAATTCATTGACATAACTATTATAACTTGTTAACTTGTAAATGATTAAAGAAGACTTTTACTTACTTACATAAAGTTTTATTAAAGTATTTAAGTTAGATGTGGCTCGCTTGACAGTCAGAAATAGAAGAGAACTATCTAAAGTTAATTGATAAAGAAGAAGCTTAGAAGAATATGACAGATGTGTATGACTCAGCACTCTAGTACTCTATTTTAATTATAACAATATTTATAATTCAATTATATAACTACATATATAACATTTCTCCCTTTTTAGAATTATTTTAACAAAGAAGAATATGTTGTAAAACTATTTCATTTATTTTTTTTTCCATATATTTATTCACGATTTATTTACTAGCTAATCTAGATGAACTTTTTACTTTTTCATAAATTTTCCTCGGACGTTTAGCTAATTTAGCAGAATTGTTAGAAGATCGTTTTTCTTCCACAAAAACTTCATTATTTTCAATTAGTTTTTCATTCCCTTTATTTTTTAAAGATTCGGAAGTAAAAGTTATAGAGGGATGATATTTATCTTCTAAACAAGACCTTCTTAGTTCTGAAAATTCATTTGCTGTTAAGTTATTTGAATTACAATACATAATCTTCTCTCTCCCTTTGAAAATTTGTGTAATTTTTCTACATTTGATTCATATTTTTGTTTTTAAAATAAATAGGCTTTTGATCAGTTAAAATACTAATAATACTTCTAGGCTTAAAATTAAAAATGGTTTCTGAAGGCGATAGCTTCGTTACCGTTGTTGGAGTGTGTCTATATGATGCTTAAAATTTGGTGATTTTTTTTATATTTAAAATCTAGCAAAAACTTTTTGAAAACTCTTTTTACTTCAGCCACCCCTCTTTCCTTTGCTTTGTGGGTGGTAAGGTGGAGATTTATTAGCTATAATGCCGTTTTGTTTACAAAACTCTAAAAATTTACTGGAAGAGAATGTTGGTCCATTGTCACTACAAATCTCTTTAGGAAACCCAAAATAAGAAAAGCTATCGTTTTTAATTTTTCAATAACAACTTCAGCAGTTGATTTTGTTAGTAAATAAACATCCATCCATTTACTGAATGAATCAACTAGAATCAGATATTTAAATTTACTAAAATAGAACAAATCGATGTGAATACGTTCAAACATAAATGTTGTTTTAGGCCATGAAATGGTTTCTGATTTATTTGCTTTCCGAGTTTGCTGGCAGATTAAACACATGTTCACAAAATTTTCGATTTCCTTATCCAGATTTTTGAAATAAAATTAACTACGATCTATACTTGTTTCATGCGTGTCATTCCTACAAGATCACCATGCGGATCACTTGAAGAACTTCAAGTTGACAAGATTTTGGAACAACTAACTTGTTGCCATTCTTTAGGTGTTTTTTTAGGTGATGTTCAAATGGTAGACATGTGCATTCAAGAGGACACAAGCGTCCACAGGTTTTTCTCAAAACCAACCTCTGTCTATCAACTCCTACTCTCACCTCCTCGTGATGAATATCGGGTGCCTAGTACCTCAACTGAAGATTGGGTTCCAACCCCAGTGGAAAGTTGTTGGGGGCAGCAGGGAGAGGTGCGTCCACTAAGGCACCTCTCCTTATCCAGACGGCAGCGGAGGAATTCCCGAGATGGAATCAACGGTGGCGTCTACAGTTCCAGTAAGGCTGAACTACTTAGTGAACACCTTATAGGGCTTCTACGACTTATTCGGAGCCCAGGCCTATAAGGAGCGGTTTATCCGGCTCCCCGTCCTTGGAGTTATACTAAGGATCTGGCCCTCCAGGTTGGGGGTTGTGCCGTCAGGGTGACTTCCTGACCACTTAAAAATCTTATAGTTGCGAAGCACCAACAAGCCTCGGATACGGACGGATTTACTGCTGACAACCAACGCAAACGAATTAAGGACAACGAACTTCGGATATGCACGTGGAATGTTAGGTCCCTTAACAGACCACGTGCAGCCGAAGAATTAGCGGAGGCCCTAGACTGCTATAAAGCAGACATCACCGCCATCCAGGAAATACGATGGGATGGGCCGGGCAAAAAGAGGATGAAAAACTGCGATATCTACTATGGTGATTGCTACCGAGAAAACCAACAGCGCTTATTTGGATGCGGCTTCGTCATTGGAGCCAGACTTAGGCAACAAGTCTTAAGCTATAGGTGCATCCGCATCAAGGCTAAATTCGGTAACATTAGCCTGATATGCGCGCACGCCCCCACAGATGAGAAGGATGACAACACCAAAGATATGTTCTTCGAGCTCTTAGACAAAACATACGAGCAGTGTCCTAGCTACGATATTAAAATTGTCCTGGGCGATTTTAATGCCAAGCTAGGAAGGGAAGACATCTTTGGTGGAATAATCGGGAAAAACAGCCTGCATGACAACACTTCCGACAACGGATTCAGGCTCATAGATTTTGCTGCGGGGCGAAACGTCATGGTAGCCAGTATGCGTTTTCCACACCTCAACATCCACAAAGGAACTTGGAGATCTCCAGATCAATCTACCGTCAACCAGATTGACCATATTGCGATCGACGCCAGACACGCTTCCAGCATCATGGATGTCCGAACTTTCCGAGGAGCTAACATCGACTCGGACCACTACCTTGTTGTAGCCAAGGTAGCACTTCGGGTTTCCAGGCCCAAGGCAAAACAGGGAGATGTTGGGAGAAGGTACAACGTCGAACGGCTACAATCGCAAGAGATCGCCAAATCCTTCTCCGACCGAGTTACAAGTAACCTCTCTCGAAGTTCTGTGCCGCAAACACAATGTATAGAAAACCAGTGGCAACATTGCCAAGACGCACTCAGAGAAGCCGCCTCTGAAGTGCTGGGTTTCAAGCGACCACCAACAAGGAACCCCTGGTTTGATGAGGAATGTCGGCAGGCAAATGCAGCCAAACAACAGGCACGCAAGGCGGCGCTGCATAAAAGGACGAGAGCTGCTCATGAGCTCTATGAGCAGAAGAGGCGAGAGGAACACCGACTTCTCAGAAGGAAAAAGAGAGAGCATGAGAAGCGTGCGGTCGAAGATGTTGAGAGGTTTAAAAGCAGAAATGAAGTTCGAAAGTTTTATGAACAGGTGAAACGAAATTCACAAGTACATAAACCTAGAACCGAAGGCTGCAAAGACGAAAGTGGAAACATCATAGTGGAACCGCAGTCAATGCTGAGGATATGGAAGGACCACTTCTGCAGACTGTATAACGGCGACGACGAACCGAATTCCGCTGTCAGGCAGGATGATCCATTCAACATAGACGACGAAAGCCAACAATCCCGTCCTCCCGACTTAGACGAAGTAAAGATGGCTATATTTAAGCTGAAGTCTAACAAAGCCACTGGAGCGGATGGCTTGAATGCCGAGCTCTTTAAAGCAGCTGGAGATAAGTTGGTTAGGAGCATGCACCAACTTATCTGTATGGTCGGAAGAAAGCATGCCCGATGAATGGAACCTCAGTATTGTTTGCCCGATCTTGAAAAAAGGAGACCCTCTAAACTGCACCAATTATAGAGGAATCAGTCTACTTAACATCGCTTATAAAATCTTCTTTGCCGTAATATGTGAACGTCTAAAGCCCATCGTCAACAACCTGATAGGTCCTTATCAGTGTGGTTTTAGACCAGGAAAGTCCACAGTCGATCAAATATTCACATTACGGCAGATCCTGGAAAAAACCCAAGAACACCAAATCGACACCCACCATCTTTTCATCGATTTCAAGGCCGCATATGACAGTATCTACAGGGACGAACTGTATAGAGCCATGTCTAGTTTTGGCATCCCTGCCAAACTCGTCCGTTTGTGCAGGATGACCATGGAGAATTCACGCTGCTCCATAAAGGTTGGAAACAACTTAACTGAACCTTTCGATGTCAAAAAAGGTTTTAGACAAGGTGATGTGCTGTCATGTGATTTTTTTAACATTGTACTTGAAAGAATAGTGCAAAGCTCACACGTCAACACCAGAGGCACTATCTTTCAAAAGTCTGTCCAATTACTAGCATATGCTGATGACATTGACATAATCGGAAGAACTCAGCGTGATGTCAATGGGGCTTTTGTGAGTATTGAGGCAGAGGCGGCAAAAATGGGTTTAACGGTTAATGAGGGCAAAACAAAGTACATGCTGTCATCAATAAAGGACCTACAACACCGACGTCTTGGTCAAAACGTCGCCATCGACAGACGTAACTTTGAGGTAGTCAAGGACTTCGTCTACCTAGGCTCCGCTGTAAACGCAGAAAACAACACCAGCGCTGAGATCAAACGAAGAATAACTCTTGCTAACCGCTGTTTCTTTGGGTTAAGAAAGCAATTGAGTGGAAAAATTCTCTCTCGAAGGACCAAAGTGTCGCTATATAAGACCCTTATCATCCCCGTCCTGCTATACGGTGCAGAAGCATGGACTTTGACAAAAGCGGATGAAAGCACCTTGGGTCGTTTCAAGAGAAAGATTCTTCGTGTGATCTACGGTCCCGTATGCATCGAAGGGGAGTGGAGGAGAAGATGGAACGACGAGCTGTACGGGCTGTACAGCGACGTAGACTTAGCAAGAAGGGTAAAAGTCCAACGACTAAGATGGCTAGGTCACGTAGAGCGCATGGAAACCAATGCTCCGGCCCGGAAAGTCTTCGAATCCACACCCACAGGACAGCGCAGTAGAGGAAGACCGCGGATCAGGTGGCGCGCACAAGTGGAAGGTGACCTCACCCAACTCGGAGCGCGAAACTGGAGACATCTAGCTAGGGACCGAGCTAGATGGAGAAGTTTGTTGGGTGAGGCCCTAGTTCACACAGGACTGTAGCGCCACCTTAAGTAAGTAAGTAAGTAACTTGTTGCCATAATAAAGGCATTGATTTTCTACTGAAAGACTATTTTTTTTTATCATAAAAATAAATCACATCCGGAGACTTAATTTTTGTCTTCGAAAGCCATCCTTGAGACACATAAGCCATGACCGTATTCAGAACGGAACAATTAAGGGTCTGACTATGAATGCGATTGATATTTATTGGATCGTTTTCGGACATATTAAATGAATTTATGAAAGTGTCCTCAATATTAGATGATCCCTGTATCAAATAAATAAACCAAAATGCTCTGCAAGTACTTATTATTTTGTAATGCAAAACATTCCCACATTATATACATAGTTTGATGTTCTGGGATGCGTTTTCCACGCACAATTAATAAATTATCGTAAACTAATGAGGAACACTACGGGTCCATATTCATTCGAATTCAAATAAACAAATTTCTTAAAATCAAATCTACGGTCTCAAAACTTATTACTATTTACTAAAATGTTCTGTCGGATATATTCTACAAAATTAAAAATTATTAAATTAATCCAAATAAGTCAATTCATGACCTGAAATAAGAAGTAATGGATAAAATTCACAAGTTAAAAATGACTAATATGTATAAGAAAATTTGAGGAGTGTGCTAATTCTTTGTCAATAGCTGTAGGTAAGTATTACAGAAAATTGTTGTTGTAATTTTCATTAACCTTTGGAAGGATACACATAATGTAGGTATACTTAAAGGTAAAAATGTATGACATGGGGCATGGGCTAGGCATGAGCACGACCAGCAGTAGCAGTTGCATTCAGTGTATCTAATTTTTATGGTAACTGCAAAAAAGCAGATGTATTTATAGCTCCTTTAGACTTTAGCATTTGTAAACAAAACGATAGAAACAAAATAAATACCTACCAAAATAGAAAACAGCGTTCATTTAATATAGCATTTGTATAACATCCATACGTAAAGGTAGCAAATTGATAACCAGAGGTGTGCAGTGAACCTTGCCAATCCAAGTAGGTACGATGATCTCGACCGTAATTACCTCTTATTGTAGGTATGTAAATGAAAACCTGCTTACCTTGACTTATCAATCGCTTCTTTGTTTTATCTTTTGGTCTTCTGTCTGTTTGTTGTCAACAACATAAAATTTGTTGGAAGTTGGAACTCGCGCTTTAGTGTACGAAAAAATAATTTTACTTCATGGAATACCTATGGACCATCAGCAAATGCAGTAAATTTTTGGAAAGGTAGTGGCATACGGATTCAGATGCAGCCGTTTTATTGGTTTTATGGTGGGCTTGCGAATTGTACGAATTGCATTTAATATTAACTACCTGTACATAATGGACTTACAAAGCAGCTGCATATAGAGCCCCAAGAATTGGTTAACTATAATTTTTCGTCACCGGATTTTTGGCGATTCAATGTTAATACAGTCTTTAAAATGCGGCGCACAGAATTTTGTAAAGTCCGACTACAGTTCCGATTCAATATTTGTACCAACAGGTCTGGTTCCTGATGAAAACAAATATGGAAGTACATAGTTATTATGCTTCATTGTTTCAACAAATAATTTAAAAAAATAGCAGTGTTTTGGTAAGGAGAATAAACATAATTTAGTTTTAATGAAAATATGCATATATGTATGTATGTGCATGCATATGTATAAACCGTCTACTTGAAGTTACCCCAGTTATTTTCTTAAAATAAAAATGCGCTTTTCAATGTTATGTATGAGTATGTAACGTGAATAGAATGACAAATAAAGTACAACGATATTGGGTGTTTTAATACTTTGACTTAAAATTTAATCTTCTCCTGAGTCTCAAAGCTATTTTCAATAAAGTTACATAGAGTGCAGAGTTTTGTCATTCTAGACGCGTTATACTAAGTATACTCGTATCTATTATATATGTATGTATGAAGCTATAACAACTGTCCTAGTTAAAGGTGGTAATATTAATCTTCACGACCATCGTCTTTTGTACGCTTTGTATGCGAAGAATGTCGCTGCATATCGAATTGCGACGAACGATGGCCGCGGCCGTTACGGTAATGTACCTTTTTAAACTGTGCGGGTGGGTCTAAAGCGCGGGTAAGTAGGTACCCACATATGTGTGTTTAAACTGTTTTTGGATACAAATCCACGAAAATAACGCTGAAGAGTACATTTTTACTTTGTGTTTAGTATGTTAAATTTGAAAATAATGATATCGTTCAGGTGGCAGTTAGCTATAAACCCATGCAATAAACATTATGGAATAGGTATTGTATAAAGGTCATCGAATGTTATTGTTATTTTGTTGTTAGGCGGCAGGTGAGACTTAAAGCATCGAACTATTAATTTTGGCTTGTAATTTCGAAAAAATCAGATAATTCGAAAATATCTTGATTATCAAAATCTGCTTCGTAAGAAATAAGTTTACTTATACGGATATGTTGTTTCAAAAATGCTGCTGGGAACAAAACAAATATATAATATAACAGAAAACATAGAACAATTAATTTTGATGGAGAAAAGACTAACAAATTCTATTGGTCGGATCTTAGATCTAATTTTTATTGATAAGAATCTAGAAGCTCAATTAGATGAGGCTAGTTTCCTTTTGGGTGAAAATAGTGTTCATCATAAATCACTTGAAATTAAATTTAATTTTTCTGTTTTAATTGAATGCTTTATCATCGTTTGATAACAGTTTCTCTGCCGCACCGGACAATATTCCACCTTTAGCTTTGAAATTTTGTAAATATAACCTTAAAACCCCACTTTGCTTTATTTTTAATTTGTCCTTAAAACAAGGAGTATTTTTAGATACATGGAAACATTCTCTGATAACTCCTTTGCATAAATCTGGATCTAAAGCATCTGTGGAAAATTATAGACCAATTGCTAAGCTTCAGCTAGTCCCCAAATTATTTGAAGCAATTTTTAAAATTAAACTTTATAGTTTAGTTCAAAACCATATTTCCCTGCATCAGCATGGCTTTAAGAGTAGTAGGTCTACTGCAACAAATTTAGCAATTTTTACAAATTACTGTCTTGGTTGTTTAGAAAATCATACTCAAGTGGATGTAAACTACACCGATTTTTCCAAGGCGTTTGATGGGGTACAACATATGTTCTCTTGAAAAAACTTGAATTACTTGGCTTTCACTCGAATCTCCTAAATTGGATCAGAAGCTATTTGGTGGGACGAAGACAATATGTTAAAATTGGTGATGTTCTGTCCAATGAAATACAAAATTTTTCCGGTGTACCACAAGGTAGTCATCTTGGTCCACTCCTTTTCATTTTATTTATAAATGATTTACCGAATTGTATTATAAGTTTTAGATGTCTTTTATATGCTGATGATCTCAAGATTTTTAGTTCTGTAAGTTCTTCATCAGATGCTAGTAAAATTCAATTGGATATTGATAATATTACCAAGTGGTGTTTCATAAATGGTTTAAATTTTAATGTAAAAAAGTGTAGTATTGTTACGTTTTCTAAAATAAAGGATCCGATATGTTTTAATTACAAAATTGAGAATCAGTTCTTAATGAGGTTAACGAATCAAAAGGATCTTGGTGTGATTTTTGACTCAAATATGAATTTTTCTCTCCAAATTGACAATGTTATTTCAAAAGCTAACGCTATGTTGCGATTTATTTCAAGAACTTCTAAGTCATTCGAAGATCCTTATACCTTTAGTATCTAGAAGAAAATTATATTCAGTACTCTTTGCTTACGATGTGCTCAACTCTAAGATAAATTGTTCATTTTTGTTGTCTCAGTTTAATTATGTTCCATCTCGGAATTTGCGTTCTAGAAATTGTAATTTTCTACATGTTCCTTTTCATAGCACAAATTATGCGAAACATAATCCAATAACTGCTTCTTGTATTGCTTTTAACGAATTTGAGTTTGTAATTGATTTTAATAAAAATAGAATAGATATTAAGAAAGATTTATTGAATTTGTTGTAACACTATGTTTCTACCACTGTCAATTTGTAAATATAATGTTTGATTTTAATGTAGTCTCCATAAAGTATTGTAACTTGAAAGACGAATAAATAAATAAATAAATAAATAAATTACATCACATAGGTATTTTAAAATTAAATTACCGGCGAATTTGTATCTAGTAAAGTATTAAAGATAAGGCCTTTGAACCTATTTTCTGAGGATGTTATGTTAAGTTGATATCAAGTTAGCAAAGCAATAAAAAGAACATAGAAAATATGAGCCCATAAAATTAACATTGTCAATAAATTAACAGCAAATTATTCACACCCTAACTTTTCAATCGGTTAATGTTGTTTTTTTTTAGTTGATACTCATGGCAGATTTAATAGACCACTTTTAGACTTTATAGTTTAAGAAGACTTGATAATGGTAATATAGCAACAATAATGTAGTGGTGTACAAAACATAACTTATATTAAGAAGGTGTCCATCTTTGGTTTGATAGATTTATGTTTCCCATAATTATAAAATCTTTGTTCAAGTGAATCATTTTTCATTTACAAATTTATAGGCAGCAAAGACTGTGGATCAATAAAGAAGGTGCAAAAATTAAAAACAACGTTGATAACGATTTCAAGGTGATTTTGAAATTTCGAACTAAGTTATGTAAATGTATGTATGTATGTATGTATCTACAGCCAAAAGTACAGCCCCTTACATTCTAGAAGTTCATGAAAGTAAGATCACTTAACTGAGAATGTAAAGTTTGTACCGTGTCATAGGCAAGACTTTGACGAAAATTTTGGGAACGATTAACGTTTAAAACTGATATGCAAGACATAATGTTTTGAGGTCAAAGTCGACATATGCGGATATATTTAGACTTTCGTGATAGATTAGAGGTATGGTTATCAAAGGTCAATCAACAGATCTATTTTATTTTGTGTAATAAATACTTCAATGTATTTATTTTTCTTTTTCTAGACACGGAAATTATTTGATGAAATATTTTCGTATAAATATTTATGTACATAATAGTATACAAATAAATATTATTCCATAATCATTTATGAAACCGTTTGTCTTATCGTTTTCATAAGTTCGAGCATGGTTATTTCTAATCTATTTTTAGAAAAGTAATATGTTTGTAATTTGAGATATGTTGTCGTTGGCATTCTAACAACAATATTTTACTTCCTTCCGTAAACGTACATACATAAACATATGTATGTACATTACATTTATTTTTTATTTCTGATAAAAGTTGGCTATATATATGTACATACATTAGACTGAATAACGAAAAACAGTAAAATGTAAAATCGATTTTGAATGCAACAAGCTTAATGAGATGAATATAATTATTTAAATATAGTATTTGCTTTTTGGATAATTCATATAAAAAATCCGTAGTTTAGTTGCAGTTTAAATAATTGATTATATGAACAGTAATAAAGGGTCCGCCAAATAACTTTTTTTTTTGAAAATGGGCGGAAAACATTGTTGAAAACAAATGTTGCCAATATCCTCCTCCTCCTTTTGTGAACAAGAATTCGTTCAACAGGGCCCGACAACGATCGCCATTAACTGTAACGGCCACTCCTTGCTCATTTTCGAAGAAAAATGGCCCAATTATGCCTCTGGACCAAAATCCGCACCAAACAGTGACTCGTTTTGGGTGTATCGGCTTTTCAATGTATGCGTGCTTCTTTACAAACCCGCCAAGATCAAAATGAGCTTCATCTGAAAAGATAATTTTTTGGCAAAATCGGCATCTTCTCTAAGTCGATCGCAGGCAATATTTCCCAGCGTTGTTCAAGCGTATACACAACCATATTCTTCAGCGGAAGGATAAAACTAATTATCTGTCAAATCAGACATGAGCTAAGTGTTACCATTCACGAAATAAGCACTAGTTGAAAAAAAAAACGTTAGATGGCGGACCCTATACAATGTATAGGGTATCTAATTTTGCATCACTTTTTTTTTTCAATTCGCCGAAAAAGGTTATTTTCTTCTCTTAAAAAATAATTTGACAAGCATGTCAATAAAAATGCACAATAAACTTGAAGTTGCATTTAAGGGTTAATAATTTCATGAAGTAATCACCTCAACTTCTAACCCTTAATAATTCTTAAGGGATTCAACTAATGGAAAAAAATAGTTTTGAAAGACCATTCTTTTTTTTGGAAGGAAAAGGTCACACTCAAGATTTAACCATAATATAGATAAATAGATTCTTAATACAGGCATAAGACGAATAACCAAAAATGGCAAAAAATATCTTACAATTTATGTTGTAATAAATTGTGAACGCGATGAACGACCTCTTAATAGCAATCGAAAAGACAATTTATTTTGCTTAGCTTTGAGATCCAATACTATTGGCTATGGCCGAAATAATAAGAACATTTCTTACTTTAGCTTTAGGTTTCACATTTTTTGTTTACTATATATATTAGGGGTTGTCAAACTATTCAATAAAGAATAATTATATGAGTGCACAAACGATTTATGTCATAGTGTGAACTTAGAGTTTTGAGATCTACAATTTATCTGGCCCAAATAATAGGAACACTTGAAGAACAATCTCATATAATTGTGAAGTCATTTTAGATTTGCTCAATAGAGAAATATCCATAATTGAGTTCCCAAAAGTAGTTTAAAGTTCTGCAAGAACGTTACTGTTTGCCTTACAAATAGAAAAATCTAAAGAAACCAGAAGACATCCGTCTAAAATGACTTAGTTAAGTAAGTGCTGATTTTAAATAAACATCAATTGATGTTTTGGAGTGGTATTTTTAATTACTCGATCTGAATATCATTGACAATCTTTAAAATGAGTATAAGCTTAAAGTAAGTAGACCCTAGCAGTATTCCGACAGTCTTACCAGCTTTTTATTAAGCTGCTGCAAACGGACTCCAACATCAAAAATGTGTTCCCTTAAGTTTTGTTTCTATTATTTTGGCCACAGCTGTTTGCATCGGGATTTTCAATTGGGACTTGAAAACTTTGAATTTATATTGCGAACGTATACCCTTTCAATAATAATGGAAGTGTCATTGACAATTTGTTCATTAAACATTTTCTTTATGGTAAAGTACAAGAAAGACCAAAGTCTGTATAATTTTTGAATGGAATTAGGATACGATGAGCACAGCTTTAAGTTCGTTAACTCCCATTTTCGATCATAATTCTCGCCCTTGTAGACAGGCAATAACTAGTTTAGTGCAAAACTTGAGTCTACATATTCATTGTGTGATGTTGCCGTTTTATTGAGACAATGGGAAGGTTGAAGAGTGGACAATATCGCTACCGTTTGCACGTCGGCGCGCGGTCGGCGTTATTGAGCCATATTCTTTCGTCAACGATAACGTTCGTCACGGTAATGTGAACGACCAGCTTTATCTCGCTATGATTATGATTACCCATTATTTTTTGCCCGAATTGGAAAATATTGACTTGTATACGACACCTCGTTTTGGCATGATCTTTCTACAAACGACACAAAACACCTTACAATCAATTTACTGAAGAGTAAGTTTGACAATCGTACGTTATCTCAATAAATGGGCCAGTTGATTGGCAGCTTCGTTCGAGCGATTTAAAATCTCTAGATTATTTTCTTTAGGTCTACGGTAAGTCATTGGTTTATGACATTGAAAGAGCTCATGTCGTCGAGTCATCGAAAATTGGGTCCAACGAATCTACTGCTGCAAACGTGTCCGCAGTGGTCATATGAACAAAGTCGAGTTCCATTCATGACTGTTTTGATTGCCGATAATAAAGTTTTTGAAATATCTCAAATGGTCGTATCTAAAAAACTGTTGTGAAATCCTTATTCGAAAACTTAACGACTTTAAAACTAAAACACCCTTTATAATAGTCTAATAAACATATTAATCATTTAATTTTATACCTTAACCTTTTTATTGATTGCTGTTTCAAAATCATATTTTGAAAGTTAATTCTCTCCTAAAACACTAATTGAACATAATAAGCAGGCACTTATTATTAGCCAAGCGTTTACAATGTATACAACCCAATATTAGTTATTTTTTTTTTGCTATATTCGTACACCTCTTTATATATGTATACATACATACAAATGTATGTATCTTAAAATAAAACAATTCTAAAACTGGTTGACATTTACAACGACGTTTTACTACTTCGACTCACCTTTGCAATAACTTTAAGTACTATGTAAGCCGCTGTACTGTATATACAATACAGTTGCGGTAAAAAAAATAGCACTGAAGCTTTACTCAAAATGTTTGTAATAATTTCAAAGTTTGTGGGGCTCTAAATGCTTAGAATTGTGTTGAATGGGGGAAGAGGTTCGTGAGGATAGGCATACGTTAGAAACCCTTCAAATTCTAAACTCAACCCCAAATACATAATAAGTCTGGCCTGCATAGTTGCCAGACTTAAATCCGATTGTAAATTCAAGAGCTGACGTAAAGGTGGAAGTGTATCGGTGCAAGACATTAAACAATATAGAACTCTAGTTTAAAGAGGAGCTATGAGTCGATTTCTGTTGTTAGTGGCAACGGATTGTAAACACTACGCAAACACAAATGCTTTGGAAATTAGGAAATTGAGAAATTGATTAAATTTGATTTTTTTTTTTTTTATATAGGCTTTTAAGCCTAAAGCTAATTGATTTAACAGAAGGCAACAGTATACGAAGTACCAAATCAGTTTTTTCGCTTCATGAAGTTGATGATGTTTTGAGGTGCTAAATTTTTGAGCGCAGCTGTATATTCATTTATTGAACTCGTCATATGATATAAGTAGCATGGAACAAAAACGCAAAAGCCAGACTCTAAAACAACCAGAACCAAAAACCTGCCGAACATGTGCTATTGGAGTTCACTACGCTCCTTCTTTGTCACCCAAATACATTTCATTGCGGTAGTTCTGATATATGTATATAAAAATATGAACAGTAAATATGACCAACTTTTTTTTCAAAATAACGGTTTTTCTTGCAGCCCAAACAGAACTGGTTAATTAATTCAAAACAAGCTAAAACGTAAGGTTAAAACACACATTTCGCGAAAAAAAGCAAATATAACTTGTTTTTTATGTATATCTACATATTTTTGACAGATTTCTTTAAAAAAATAAACACACTAATTTTAACGAATATATATTCAACTTATCTTATTCCAACTAGATTTTTTGTTGAGTTTTATTAAAATGATTTTAGATAGAGTAGCAACTCAATTTCTTAAGTAATAAATTTAACGTCTTTTATATTTCTGAAGTATCTACTTTTTGTGCTTATTTTAGAAACCTAATTAAGAAAGAACGCAGATTTTAAACATAGAGAATCTTTGCATTTTTGAAACCCAATGAGCTTCTCGAAATCTAAAAATTCAAATTATTTTGCAAATAATGACCACCTCACTATTAAAACAAATATTATAATTAAAGAACATTATCAGCCAAAACAAATGATCTTGATCAAGATCAAAGGTTCGCTACAGTATCGTATTTTAGTAAGTAAATTGTTATAACAAATACTTGTTTATTATAAAGCTAACCCCTCCTGAAGGTCTTGATTAGAATTTCTTTAGAATCAAGTGAATAAATGATTCGCATATGCAATATAAAATATATTGTTAAGGTTATATAGACATACGAGTATACATATGTATAATATAGAATAGACTTTAACTTTTTTTTAAATAGGATTTAAAATTTTATAAACGTTTTATATTTATAAGACAAAATCTATGCTTAAAAAAAGTCTTAATGATGTTTGCTTTAATGTCTGTGTAAATTATAAGAAATTCACATTGCTTACCATGAAAGTTTTGTTAAGAAGTTTAGTAGAAACATTTAAATTAAGCGTCATTTTATCAATGTATTCTTTACAAAAAGTTCGATTTGAGTAGTTTTATTAATAAAAACGTAAGTCATCTTTAATATTTTTTAATTAGTACAGTAAAGTAAGGGGTTTTCCCTGAAATAAGATATAATAATCTGGGAATTTGTTTATACCTTCCTTTTCGTGTGCTTAACATTGTGTAAACAGTCTTATTAAATCTCGTGTCCGCGTCTTAATTTATAAACCGTCAAATGTCGCGGAAAGAGTTTCTTCGTGATTATCTCCGAATAAGGGGAATGGTATACCTCAAATAGTGTTAACACGTTTACCAAAATTGTCAAGCATACAATTTTTAAAATATTTGTCTCAAATATTTTTTCATACGCTCGACTTTTTCGGAGATATGCGGGGTTAAGCCTAATCTCCCAAACCTTAATTGTTATGTTCCAAAATAAAAATATTAAAACGTCTAAAATTTGGTATTGGCAATTTGTTTATGTTAAATTGGTGTTCAACTTTAAACTTGATAGCTTAGATTCGATAGATTATTGAATAACTAATTTATCTCTTGATAACCTTTTATGCGGTCTCTGAGATCGAAACGAATTTAAAAATGTTAATAATGAAAGTTAGGAATATTTTCAACATATACATACATATGTATGTACATATATTTACTTTTTAAGTCTCTTAATCTCGTCAATTTAAAAGATCCAAAGGATTTCTTATAAATTTTGAAATCAAAAATAAAACACAATGATAAGATACGTAGAGATTCTTCGAAAATTGATTACATACAAATCAAAAAAAAAAAGCTGAGAATGATGTCTAAATATTATAGAGCCCAATTAAAAAGTTTTCAAATGAAAAAATGTTTTGTTTTATTAAATGTAGGTATTATGGGAAACTTGTAGTTAGTTTTTTGGCACCTTAACACAAGTCAATTTCTTGAAGCAGTAAGCATATTATGTATATATCGAATCACAGAGCCGGGTAGAGGAGTCAGTAATGGTAAAGGATCCGAATCCGAACACTCTGATGTTCCTTTTTACACGATATGACATTGAAGGAAATTGAATTGGTATTAACATACAAAATAAATTAAAAATGCTACTCATTGGATGCGACAGTTTTTTGTATTGCACAACTTAAAGGGTCAGCCATCTAACGTTTTTTTTTCAACTAGTGCTTATTTCGTGAATGGTAGCACTTAGCTCATGTCTGATTTGACAGATAATTATTTCTATCCTTCCGCGCACTGAACGAATATGGTTGTGTAAACGCTTGAACAACGCTGGGAAATATTGCGACATTACTTTGAAAATCATGGTAATGTTGCAGAATGTGTGCGAAAATTTCGTACAAATTTCGGAAGAAGACAAGCACCGTTAGCTCCGTATGTTCGTTATCTTGTGAAAAAAGTGAAAGAAACCAGCATCCTCTCGATAAACCAAAGCGTGAAAAGCCAAAAACAGTGCGTACACCCGATAAATATTGCTGCTGTGGCAGAAAGTGCGCGTGAAGGGCCCACAATTGAACATTTCGGAGACGTCATTGAGACGAATTTTGCATAAAGACCTTGATATGACCCATACAAAGTCCAATTGGTTCAGGAGTTGAAGTCAACTGACCACCCAATGCGCTTTCGCTTCGCTAAGCGATCGACTTAGAGAAGTACCGATTTTGCCAAAAAAATCATCTTTTCAGATGAAGCTCGTTGTAAACAAGCATTGTAGCATTTGGGGAACAGAAAACCCGCACGCATACATTGAAAAGCCGATACAACCAAAACGAGTCACTGTTTGGTGCAGATTTTGGTCCAGAGGCATAATTGAGACATTTTTCTTCGAAAATGAGCAAGGAGTGCACGTTACAGTCAATGGCGATCGTTATCGGGCCATTTTGAAGGAATTTTTGTTCACAAAAATTGAAGAGGAGGATATTAGCAACATTTGGTTTCAACAGGACGGCGGCGCTACGTGCCACACAGCCGAAGCTACACTCGATGTTTTGCGCCCTGTTTTTGAAGATCGCATTGTCAGCCGCAGAGCTGATGTCGTTTGGCCACCTCGGAGCTCCGATTTAACACCGTTGGAATATTATTTGTGGTGTGCCGTAAAAGATAAGTCTTACGCCGACAAGCCAGAGACAATTGATGCTTTAAAGAACAATATTCGAGAAGCCATTGGTGAAATACAGCTGCACACAATCGATAATGTGCTTAAAAATTGGACCGATCGTGTAGGCTACTGCATGGCTAGCCGAGGCAGCCTTTTGAATGAAATTATTTTCCATTATTAAAGGAAGGAAGGATTGTACTTTAAAATAAAAAAAAGAAATTTGAGAAAATATTCAGTAGTCTTTTTGATAGCATTTTCAAAAAAAAAGTTATTTGGCGGACCCGTTATTAGTAGACATGTTACGACAATTGCTTAAACAAAGTCAAGGGTGATAATCCTGTTATAATACATACTTAGTTCAGGTAGGATTGTTCTAGATTTCATTGAAAATAGTACGTTTTGGGTATTTTTTCATTTGGGAAGCACATTTCTTGGGAAATGTGTATGCGACAAAAACAAATGTTCCCCCATCTATGTATCTACGACAAATTCGCGAAAATTAATTGCATAATTTGATTGTGAATTTAGCATTACCAGGGGTTAATTTTAAAGAACAAACGCAAACATTTTTTCCTGCCACTACAAATTTACGACAAAATCACGACAAATAATCATATTATTAGTTTTCTAAAATTCTAAAGTGGTAACGCTTACTTGACAGACATACAAAAATAACAACAAGGGGCTGGTTATAGATATCAGTAAAATCCATCAGTAAAATTTGAAACAGAAGAAATCTGAAACGTTTTACTGATGAGCGTTTATAGCAATCAGTAAATTTACGTCATTAAATTAAATGTCGCTTTGAGGTTTCGCGCCTCAGACAATTTTTTTTACTGTTGCTTTCATCAGTAAAATTTTTAATGATGTGATCGGAACAGTAAAAAATTAAAACACCAACAGTAAGGCGCCAGTTATAGCTATCATTGGTTTTCATGATTGAAAACAAACATTGGAATTTTTTGGCAGGTCGTTTATAGCTATCATTAAAAATTTCTGTCATTGAAAACAATTTCCTGATTGAAATCCACCGAAAAACTTTTACTGACAGAAATCTGTCATTGGAATTGTGTGAAATTGGAACACAAATCAGTGGAACGATTCGTTTCAATTTTGAACATAAAAGTATCAGCTGTTCAGGAAAATGAATTTCCGTCCGGAAAATAGAAAAATACATTTTTAGAGAAAAATAAATACGTAATTATACTTTTTTTTTCTCAAAAAAAAATTCTTTGTGCGATTTCCGATCGATGAGTATATAATTTGTATTTCTAATCAAAGGGAAACACCGTCAAATATCGATTCAAACATTTTTCCGGATCGATTTCAATGATAGCTATAACTGGCGCCTAAAAAGAAATGGATTTTTTTTTGGCTTTTGGCAGTCAGTTGTTCAGTAAAATGAAATTTCATCATTAAAAAAATTAAAATGGATTTATAAATTAAATACAACTTTAAATGCATTGTTTCTTTTTGAAAAAAATACTTGAGTATAGGATTCACCTTATTGCATCAATCTTTTGCTATAAATAAATCTGTAAATCTGTTCAAAAACTAAAAACAAAAATTTTACTGATGGATTTTACTGATAGCTATAACCGTCTCCTAAGAGTAGGTATATGAGCAATAGGAACAATAAAGCTTAGAAAGAGTATTTAAAGAAAGCATAATTACATTTACTTGTGATTTTTAATTACCAAATATTATTTACTTAATACTACTTCCTTACAGCTATTTTAATCAAAGTTCTCTCGTTCTCCTAAATTGTTTTTATAAATTTCAAAATTTTGAAAACAAAATTCATCTAATCTTCGTCTCTTCAGATATCAATTTCTGTTTCAAAAATCCTATAGATTATTACCACTCACACTAAGTCTTAATTTTTTAATCTATGTAGCTTCACCTACATCCATAATGCGTATTTATGTATATATTAAATCTTGCAAATAAAAAAAAAACTTTAAAAAGGCGCGCTCACTTGAGATGAAAGCTTCAGATTTGTCTTCACTTTATGTCTCGTTTCCATTGAGTCTATGGCAAGAAGCACAAAAACACATTAAATTCTCAATGTAAAACAAACCTCTAATGACCTCAGACTATCAAATTTATAGCAAAGAAGGTAGATATTCCGGAAGTCTTTTTCTAGTTCAGCAAACATTTTTACCCCTCAACGTACTATGTATTATATATATATGTAGGTAAATGAGTGCAAAAGATACAACATACAACCCACTATAATTTCTCGTGAACCATAAAATACATATCATGTGTATCATAATTGCATGTCGATGATAGTCACGAATGGAAGTGGGAAACAAAGACGAAAAAACAAAAACAAAAATAAAAATAAAAACAATGAAGCCAACACTCCGTGTCAAGGGATTGAGACAATGGGAATGAATTATTTTAAAAAAACAGGAAATACATATTGTTGGTTTTTTAAAATTGACCACATTCAAATTAAAATGTTAAAGTTTTTGCCTATGCTATGATTCTCATAATTTTCATTAAATGGTAGTTCTGGAATAGTATCAAATTAAAGGCAAATCTTTTAAGGCAGACTGTAGGTGTATAATTTCCAATGCTAGACTGGCTAACACTTCGTTAAGGAACTCGAACGAGGCTGACTTCAGTTAATGTTTCCCATGTGCACTCATTCATGCTTTTTGACTTCAATTTATTGCTGTTTTTACCCTCTTTACAATGAAATGAAAATGTTCTGCAAATTAAAAAAAAAAGACATGAACAGAACACTCGTATCATATTTCAGCATATGCATAGGTACTTTATGTTTTTAGCAATACCGGCTATTGTATTTTTCAGTTGATTTGATTAGGCCGTTTAATTTGGAAATACTAATATTTAAATTTCAATTGCACAAAAAAAAATATATTATTTTAGGAAGAGGCAGCAAGCGATAGAGTTAGAATTTATTAGACAAATTAGGAGTTTATTGAAGTATGTATTTGAAATCCAATAATAAATATATTAATAGATACCTAAATTACCATTTTATTGCTTTAGATAAAGCATTGAGTCAAAAAAAAAAACGTCAACAACAAATGCCCGTATACACGAGTGCTGGTCACTTGTGTAACTTAATATGTTAATTTGGCAAGCGTAAATGAATACAAACAAAACAAAAGTTGACATCGCCGCCGTGCGTCGTCGGCTGAAACTACAAGGCCACCCCAGACTAACAACGATGGTCCGTGTACCGGGTACGAGTGCTGCTTATTTTTGGTAACTTAATATGTTAATTCGGGAAGCGCGTGGATAAAAAACTAAGTATTTGACTTATACTGCTTAAACAACATGGCCACGCCAGACTGTTAATCAGTTCATAAGGAATAAGAAACCCTTACCAGGTTGTTAGTTTTAATATTGTATTAAACTTTTCGCCGTTCGGATTTGGCTTAAAACCTCTATCCCTAACAACATTACTCGTACAAAGGAATGGTTGAGAGTTGTAAGCCACTAGGCTCTAGTTCTCAAAGGACACCTAATTTTGTATTTATTTAAAAAAAATTTACTCCATGTAACTGAAATACGAACAATTACGATCGCACGCGTTACAGAATCTCGAAAATCGTTATTGTTTCTGAAAAAAACAAAAGATCGTTTTCTTTATAAAGAATAGGTATGGGTCCAGGTACTGGGTTTTTGGAGGTTATCCAAATACGAGAAGAAATTGGTTGATCAAATAATTTGTGATAATTATTTAAATTTATAATCCTTTTAATATTTTTAGTAAGAAATTTGCTTTCAGAAATATTCTCATTAGTGGTTGGTCTTTACCTATTACACAAAGTTAACATAAACACTAGTGAATACTTACAACTATTACGAATTTTCAGAAGCTTACAGCCCTATTATGGTTATCAAATATCAACACGATATTTAATAATAGTTGATAATTATCAACAAAATTAATGAATCGGTATTATGGTGATCAATTATCAATATTTTTGATAAATAGTGAATTAAAAGATCTATTGTGAATAGCTTTATTGATAAAATCGGTATTACGGCTATCAAACATATTGATACCCATCAAATATTCTATCAGCTACAAAATCTTCGTTGACAAATGTATAAAATATTCGTAAGTGGTAAAGAATTGTAATTTAAATACGATTTATAAAATTTTTTTTGTAGTTTTTATTGAATATACAAATTGAAGAACGAAATGCCTTCACTAGAATTGTTGTTTGAAGGCAATTGTACTGAGGAACGAAGGTTTATCGTGCAAGCTAAAATAAACAGTATTACGAGATGCTTCAAACCCACTGGACAAATTATAAATTCATGAATTAAAATAATAATAATTTAATGAAAACAACTTACATTATTCCGCCGAAATTATTTATAGACCAAAACACACACTCAACACAAATAACAAACGTCAAACACCAAACAAAACCTATTCACAATTAGTATTCACAATGGGTGAAAAATTATCATTTGATGCTCATAATACCAAATTATCAATAAATTCATAGAAGTTATCAGTTATCAAATAATTGATAGTTGATAGCCATAAAAGGGCTGTTAGTGAGAGATATTAAAGTTATTTGCAAAATCATCATAAAATTAGTTGTTTAGTGCTACATATGATTTACCTCAGCTTCAAAAACACAGTATAGTATGTTCGAGTTTGCATTTTTAAAAGGAGAATATTTGGAAAACCTAAGGTAGTTCAGACATTGAAAAGCAAGACATGAATTCAGAAAATTTAAAATCCCTTAGTAAATCATTATTTCGTTTTTTCCATCTTAAATGACTGAATCGATTTAACGTGAATCAAAAAAGAAAAACATAAAGTCTTAAATTAATAGATCCTCACCTCTTGGAGAAATGACATGGGCAGGGAACTTTTCTTGTAGAACTTCAAGTAGTGAATTAAAATCTTAAACATTTTTTTAAGTGAATTTCAATACAAAGTGTAGAATTCTATTTAAGTAAAAGCGTAATTTTTACTTGTCAAATATCAAAAGATGTTAGTTACAAAAGCGACAACTGTTTCCAAATAGGAAATACATCTTATTGGAAAACCCTACACAAAAACAGACAATTACTTATTACAAATCCGATAATTTTATTCAAACTAATTTGAGTATTTATATTGTACAAGCTCAATAGTCAACGGTGTTCACTTGAAAATTCACAAATAAATGAAACATGATATGTAAGCTCATCAAATCCAAACTGTAGTTATTGACACCAATTGAAATTTTAAACCTCACGTTTAGTATGAATTTACTATTTATTTATTGTAAGATTTCTTTTTACCTATATTTACTTCCTGAAAAAAAAAAAAGAATTTGATCATTTCCCATCTAAATTTTCTAGAAAACGTCACAGTAGAAATGGGAAGGTACCATAACATTTGTTGTCCTTTTTCAACGTTAAATGATAAAACGATATTCCAATAACACAATCAACGAACACTTAAACCTTCGCGTCCGCGTATTAAACTAATTACTCATCAACGAAACTAAGTTTATAGACAACAATTTAATTGAGTTTAGATATCATACCTAGTTAGGTAGGTTGATAATAGGTTTATATTTACGTACCTACAATGTCAAATATAACATCTTAAAGTAGAACATGAAAGGTCACTTACTCTCAATGACAGTCGCAAAACAATGATGAAAAAATCCACGTACAAATTTCAAACGTAGCTATCAATCCGAAGCCGAATCTGATTTCAAATTCGATACAGGCGAATGATTTTCTCGTCAGTCAGAAGGTTTCCTCTTCGTTTAATGTCATCCACTTCACAGAAAATATTTCCATTTTATTTCTTTATTTTTATTCATAGACTAAACCTGCTTTGGGTAGTTATTTTGTTTCGTATTTTTTAACAAATATTATATGCACATTGATTGGTAGAATGGTAGTTCACTGACTCTCTATTTATAACAAAAAATAAAAAGATACTTTTTCAAAATAAAATAAAAGAACGAAATGAGTGTAACACTTTTCAACTAAAACATACAGCAAAGTCCGTAGGCATTTGCGTTTGGATTCCAGGTATTAACACAAATAATTAAAGGCCAGACGCCAGTTTTGCTATGGTTGCCCGCACATGAGCCACTTTAGTTGTCACGTCTTAAGATTAGTTATCAAAAAATCTAATTCCGAAAAATATTTATTCAGCCTGTTAGAATAGAAATGGGAATTCTAAATGACAAATGAAATCATCAGGAAATTAGAAAGAATGAAAAAAAAAAACACAACTTCCTTCACCTATTTTTAAAAAAGGTACAACTTTATCGAATCGGTCAGATACTTTGCTTGACTACCCGTACCAAACAACCGTACCGCTTAAAGTAAAAAGTCGTTTTGAATTCCAACTTGTGAACGCGATTCGTAGCCAAGATTCGACCGTGGTTCAAGCCTGAGCCTCACTCAGTTACTGAAATAAAGAAAATTATGAGTGGCTGGCAAGTGTGGAAGTTGATAGAAATCGAACAAAAAGAATCTACTCTTCTAGCAACATGTTGACAGTGATATTTTGTTGGGTTTCAAATAGCTGAATCGAATATTGCTCCTGCAGGCAGATGGAGATCTTGATGTTGCAAGAGTTTTGGTGCACAATCAAAATTTAATGATCAACTATTAAAATATAGACAGGGATGAAAATCCCAGAAGTAGGTTTTCATAATTCGAAGAAAATAATCAAAAAAGTAATAAACATATCCATAGGAATATAATGAATGTAAATATGGAAATTGTGACTAAAATTGGAACCAGCTTTCAAGAAGTAGAAATAAGTTGCTACGTAGTAGATGGATGGAAATAAATTAACGACATAAATCTACTTCATTTGAAGTAAATTGTCATTTCTGTCAAAATTCATTTGCGTGAAAGTTTTAAACTCCTCTCGTTTATGTAATAAATCCGAACTCTATCAGTTTTTTATTCAAAAAGTCTTGTTTAAATTGTTCTTAATTTGAACACTTTAAACAAGTATTCTAACTTAAGAACATGATTTACAAAATGACAGCAAACTTCTTTGAAACATGCCTAATTTCGACTCTTAATTAAATCAAACAGAACGAAAAATTAAGAAATTAAAAACAAACGTCAAATTTTGATTCCATTGATACCTTTTTTTAATTAGCACTTTTTCTTATATCGTTTAAAATTATGAAAGAGTCAATTCTCATTCTAAAACTAATTTTTAGAGTCGACTTCGAACTTAAAATTGATTTAGAGTAGGTTTAAAATGTTTAAAAATTTGCGCCAGAGGGTTTTCATAAACATATGCCTAACTTAGGCCTGCGTTAGACATGTTCATAAAGTCAGATTTGCGATCGAACAAACGCAGGTGAATTTTTCGTGTTTGCAATTGATTTTATATTTTTCTAAAAGAAAGAAGAAACTGCGAAGTAGAATGTTGCTAAAATGAAACTTCTAATTGAAAAAAAGGGTTCTCATGGATAAAGAACTCAGTTCGGGCAAACAGAAAATAATTGTGGAGGACGGTGCCCTTTGAAATTAAGAAAGTTAATACATTCTTCTTGTTCGATGTACTGATTTCTTATTTTATCTGACGTTTATGAACATTCAGCAACTACTTAAAATTGTGCTTAATCAGAATGATTCAATAATGCAACAAAACAGATATAGGATTGTACTAATGCAGATTTTCGACGTTTATGAAAACACTCATACTGAATCATTAGCATTGTATAAGGTATTGCTTAGTTCTTGAACATTACTGAACCCCGACAAAAATTTGGTCAGCAGGGAGATCAGCAACTTGGTTTTAATTTGTCCAATATTGATGACACAGGGATCATTTAAAGATGAAGAACACTACTAAAGGGGTTTTGAAAGGTATCGAAAAAAGAGGGTTACAGATACCACACATAAATTGTAAGTTACCCATATTTTAAGTAACAAATTTAATTTGGGCAGTCTAACTCAAGAATGAATTATAGGAGAATACATAAGTAGCTCTGAGATCATTTTGAGAAAAAAGTAAACTTTTCAGGAGTTTATAACTTTTGTAAAAAAATGCAACAAGATGGTGGAATTTTCCTTCTAGTAGGTACCACTTTAAAACATCTTTATTTTTTCAAAAAAAAACTTTAACCTAGCATTTGCACTAGCTTACAAACTGAGTTGGCAACATTTTAGTTAGGCAACCCTATGCTGTTGGAAAAAGAATTAAATACTCTCTTATTTGACACCAAAGCCGACTTCATAACCCATGGGATCAACATTCCACACTTACTAAAAGTCTTTGACATTTCAAATGCAGGCAACCCTGGATTGGGCCAACTTTTGGTTAGTAAACCATATGCTATTAGATAGATATTTTAATAACCTTTCCTTTAAACGAAAAACCGGCTAAATAACACATGGGATACATTTTCTACACTTACCAAAGACTTAACACTTCAAATGCAGGTAACCCTGGGTTATGCCAGGTTGTGGTTAGGCAACCCTATATTGATCGATCGAGAGTTTAATTACCCTTCATTTGACACCAAAATGAAATAAATAACAGATGAAGGTATATTTACTCCGCAGACCCGCCGTTTTAAGCAAGGTAGCCTTCCAATAGGGTCACGATAATGGAATTTCATCATATACCCGATTTTTGTAAATAACAGATGAAGGTAATAGAACTCAAAATTAACTTTTGTTTTGCAATATTTAGCGCCAGGTTACAGCTAGGCAATTGATATCTTTGATAAAATATTCGTCATTTTCAAATATCAGATGAGGGTATATGGAATATATACTACCATACTATGTACGTATATTAGACTATTTTATTTAATTGAACAAATTCAAACAAAATTGTGTAATTGTTATGAGAAAAGTGCTTTTTATTAAATCGATAACTAGTATCACACTAATGCCTTGATGGCAATCAATTTAAAATTGTACACTTGCATCTTTAATACTCGACTGAAAAATCAGTTCAACCATCACCCACCCCATACGAACATTACCGCTAAACCTAGAATTTATCTATTAATATACATAAACATTTCTTCAATAGAAAATGATGTCTCTATTTATCGTGGGCACTCATATGATTATTCAGCAAGAATAGAAATTAGACAGTAGTTCATAAACCCTTAGGTCAAGTGCTTCTACCACTGTGTAATATAAGTACTTCAATGCATTCCACGCAATGCTTACACTAAATCTAGTTAATTTATTAAATTACCGTGAGAAAAACTCGTAGCCCTTTTGAAAAATTGATAGATGCCCCCTCAAAGGGATGTTTATTGTTCATCTTAACTCCACAGGGAACTCGTGTAATGTTCTCAAAAAACATATTGCAAAAACCAGTGATCAACAGAAATGGGCTACATCCTCATATTAATTCTATCCATTTCTTTTATATATTAATTCACATTTGGTTCAGAAGAGAAGTTATATTATGCTGATGTGCAGTGCATGCATAATGCACATGTGCATATGCAGCATACCTACCTCATTAAATTAGGGACAACTCAATAAAATTATTTTAAAAACGATTAAAGGGTTTAAATAGAAATACATATTTTTATTCTATGAAAAAATGGTACTCGTATAACCTCAAGAATATGAAATCAAAGAACTTTTAAGATCATTAAAAGAGTTCTTTGTTAAAAAAAAAAAAATCAAAATGTTAATAAACAAAACGGGTTCTACTGGTAGTCATTTACAGACAACCGGCCCAAATGACTACTGATAGCTTCATATGAATCTTGTTTTGTGACAACCCATTGCTGCTTTTTGGCTGAATCAAAACATCTTCATGGATTTTATATTTATTCAATTATTTAGTGTAATTTGCAGGTAGACAGACTATCGAGCTCGATGTATGCGCGTGCCAAAGTATTTTTATTTGATGATCAGATGTAGATATGAATTGTTTTAATTTAGGGTTTAAAATAATATTAATTTTCGTTATGTACATTCTTTTATATGTTTTTTTTTATTTACTGCCCAGTTAAACTCTACATAGAAAAAGTGTTGTTTAAAATACAGGCAAAAAGAATAAAAAAAGTCAGAGAATGAACCATAATTCTGTAAAAAGTTTAAACAATACGCCAAAATAAAAAATAGCATGGTCAATATCATCGGATTATTATCTACAGTTCAAATTTTGAAAGAAATTCAACTACTGGAAAACAATGGCATTTTGGATATGATGTTAGGCCAATTAGGGTCGTGCCAATTTGCAGCGTTCAATAACTTTTGTTTGATGACTTACTTAGTTAAAGTGGCGCTACAGTTCAGGGCGGACCTGGGCCTCAACCAACATGCGTTGGTAGCTCGGTCCCAAGCTAGCCGTCTCCAGTTTCGGGTCTTCCTCTACTGTTCCGTCCTTCGGGATTGGATTCAAAGACCTTCCCGGCTGGAGCGTTGATGTCCATTTGCTACATATGACATAGTTATCTTACTAGTTGGACTATAATTTTTTTAACCAGGTCTGTGTCGCTGTACAGCCCGTACAGTTCGTCGTTTTATCTTCTCCTCCACTGTCCATCTATGGAGACGGGACCAAAAATCACCCGAAGAATTTTTCTCTCGAAGCATACTAAGACGCTCTCATCTTTCTTTGAAAGGGTCCAGGCCTCAGCGCCCTAAATGAGAACCGGGATGATGAGTGTCTTATAGATGGTGATTTAAGATGCTCGAGAAAGGAATTTACTACTGAATTGCCTTCTAAGTCCAAAGAAGCAGCGATTTGCAAGAGTTATTCTTCGTTTGTTTTCAGCGCTTGTGTCGTTGTCTGAATTTATAGCGGGGCCTATAGGTAGTAAAAGTCCTCAACTACTTCAAAGTTATAGCTGTCCATGGTGACGTTTTATCCAAGACGTCGTCGTTCAATGTCCTTTTTTGATGACAGCATAAACTTGGTCGTACCCTCATTGACAACTTTGGAAAATTATGCCTCTAGTGTTAACTGTTGAGTTTTGCACTTTTCTTTTCAGAACGATGTTGAAGAAGCCGCATGACAGTGCATCGCCTTGTCTAAACCCTTTTTTGACATCAAATGCATCGGTAAAATCTTTTCCCACCTTGATAGAACAGCGTGCATTCTACATCGTCATCCTGCACAAACGGATAAGTTTGACAGGGATGCTAATATGCTAAAACTAGACATTGCTCTGTAGAGCTTTTTCCTATCGATGCTGTCATACGCAGCTTTAAAATCGATAGAGAGATGATGGGTATCGATTTGAAGTTCCTGGGTTTTTTCCAAGATATGGCGTAATGTGAATATTTGGTTTGTTTGATGACACGATGTTTTATATATAAAATTATATCGGGTGATTTTTTTGAGGTTAGGATTTTCATGCATTAGTATTTGACAGATCACGCGGGATTTCAGACATGGTGTCAAAGAGAAAGATGCTCAGTATGCTTTGACATTTCATCATGAATAGACTTACTAACGAGCAACGCTTGCAAATCATTGAATTTTATTACCAAAATCAGTGTTCGGTTCGAAATGTGTTTCGCGCTTTACGCAAATTTTATGCGTTTTTTTTTTTTTTTAAAGTTCTCAAGCTCTTAAAAAATCACCCATTATGTATTTATTGTCCTCCATTGAAAAGAGGACATTGTTTAATATAATGGGTGATTTTTTAAGAGCTTGAGAACTTTTTTTTAAAAAAAAACGCATAAAATTTGCGTAAAGCGCGAAACACATTTCGAACCGAACACTGATTTTGGCAATAAAATTCAATGATTTGCAAGCGTTGCTCGTTAGTACGTCTATTCATGATGAAATGTCAAAGCATACTGAGCATCTTTCTCTTTGACACCATGTCTGAAATCCCGCGTGATCTGTCAAATACTAATGCATGAAAATCCTAACCTCAAAAAAATCACCCTATATAAACGTCTATATATCGTTTCACAAACACTGTCATTTGTGCACATTTTATCATCTGCTACGAACGTGTATCTGCAACCACAATAAGTAACTAATACATATGTGGATAAGATTGTTCGTTAAGTTTTTCATACTAATTATGAGAAGCAACTTTTTGTGCTGAATTTTGTACAAAAATCCGTTAAAAATACTCATAAAAAGTTATATATTTCATTTGAAGTACTTTTAAAAAAAACTCATTGGCACAAGTAATATTTTAAATTTTCTTTAAAAAATATTTTTCCCTCGAATGTTTTTCTTACTCAGACCCAGATGTCTATCAAATTTCGTTGGAAAATGCTTTTCATCAAGTTTTTATAACTTCTGCACCTACTATTGTGGTATATCTTATATTTGCATTGACTTACATAATTAAAATAATTTTATTTAATTCTACAATAATTTCCTGAACTAATTTCTAAGAATTTTCTTCATTTAAAGACCTAAAGTAGGTTAAAAGTTGATTACTTGACACCGAGAAACAAGGTTGTCATGCAGTTACGAATGTATAAGTGAAAAACAAAAACGGCTAAGATCCAAAAATGTATATCAAAAAACTGATCGTGACATAAAGAAAAAAAATTACAAAATTATTCCGCTTTATTAAAAGTATACATAGGTATGTATAGTGCATAACATGTTTTAGGTTTCTTCTTCATTTACTATTGGCAATTTGTCTTCCTGCTAAATAAAATATTTGGCCCAGTTTTCAACGCCCCAAATCCAATTCGATCGAATATTTCGATTTACGCGAATCTTTTTTCTCTCGAATACAAATCTTTATCAATAATTTACTTTTGAAATTCTAAGGAGAATCTTATAGTTTCAATTTACGTAATCAATTAAACTGACTCAAAGGCACTTTATTCCAGGAGTTGGTATAATCCAGCGCTTACAGTTATTCAGTAAATGCAGAGTTATTTAAACAAAGTTGGTAACAGAGAATTAAATTTAACCTTACACTGTAATACTTAATTCGTGTGGATTTAAAAATAGTTGATAGGTTCCTTGTATCCCTCTTTATCACCAACTAGCGGCCCGTCCCGACTTCGTACGGGTAGACATAAATAGGTACAGATATTTAAGTTATAAGCATGCTAATTAAAACGACCATGAATCAAAATTAGAAAAATTTGTTTGTCCTATCATTAATACTCTTCGCAGCAATTTTTTTTAAACCTTCGGTTGGTTTTAATAGGAATTTCAAAAGATTTCTGTAGTAATCTACTACTAAATATAGCCTATGTTACTCAGTGATAATGTAGATTTCTAATGAAAAAAGAATTATTAAAATTGGTCCAGTACTTTTTGAGTTTATTCGTTACATACACAAATACAAATCTTTCCTCTTTATAATATTAGTATAGATAAGAGATTGTAACACCATGAGCAGATTAGCCGATTTTGATAAGATAAAATGTCCATTCCTAAATAATAAATTTTGAAACAATTTCGACTACCAGCCCTTTGTCTCTGAGATCATAAGTTTTCTTACATTATTTTGTGAATGGTATTTGCTGAGGCACCTGAAAATTTTGTAGTTTGTTTGAATTGACACAATCTTGTGTTGCTATTAAATAAAGTAAAACAAAAATTAACTTTTTTAAATTTTTATTTCATTTCCTCATCAATCTAAATATATACTGTTTATATATTTTTCCATTTTGTTATGTTTTCAATTAGCATCATTGATTTCCCATGTTTAAATACTGATTATTATAAATCGAAATATATTTGTTTAAACTTTCGTGTTTTCTAAACTATTGTTTTTGTTGATTTATTTTTGTTTTTCTTTATAATTGAAAACTTCATTTAAATGTTTTCTTGCGATATAAGTTTCTTTTTATCTTTTTGTTTTGTGTAACGCTGTTATGTTTTTTTTTGTTGTTTTTATTTCTTGCACCTGTGTTGATTATTTAATATATTTCTGAAATTCTTTAACGGTCTATTGTTTCAAATATATATTATTTATATATTTTATGGATTTTTAACTTCCTTTTTTTTATTAAACATTGTGTCATCACCTTTAAAAGTAAAGGGAATCATTATGAAGACAATAGTATACTAAAACACATGAATTCAATTAAATAAACAAAATAATAATTTAAAAGAAAACAAAAATTTAAAACTAGAAAAAATAAATGTACATATTTCACATTTCTTAAATCGTAAATAAGCTCATGTGTGCAATATATATTTTGTTATTGAAAGACAATTTATAAAAATATTTTATGTTTTATGATTTGTATTTAGTAAAATTATTTTCATTATTTTTAAGTTCAATTTATATATTACAAAAGAAAAAATTCAAAATAAATACTATACACTCCATTGTTTAGTTTAATGGTGTATATTGCTCTGTTAGTTAAAGTAATGAAACTTAATAGTCATTACCATTACATTATTTATAGAGAGAGTGTGGGAAATTTTCTATCAACTTGTCTTAATTTTGTTTTGTTTCGTTATATTGTGATTTTAATATATTTAACAATGACGATGGTACTTAAATGAAATGGCAGAGGTTTATTTAAAACAAGAGTTTTCAAAAAACCGAAAATTTGGCAACATTTTTCCTAAGAGGGAATGATTAGAGAGTCATTGAATTTGAGTCTTTTTTCTTTTTTGTTTGTTGAAAGCAAAATTTTTGCTTGATGATCGAATTGGCGTTAATGAAGAAATGGAATGTTTTATTTTAATTTTAGTGGTATAAGTTAAAACTATTTTATATATGTAAAATACTCGATAGATTTGTGCCTTTTATGAATTAAAAAACAAAACAAAGTTCAAAAATAATTTTGTTTGTACAATTAAATTGAAATAAATACGAAATGTAAACGTTTGTTTTTTTTTTTAGTTTTTCCTATATAATAGTTTTATAGTTTGTTTATAATTTCTTGAAACCATAGATGTGTATTTATTTCATTTTGCTTTTGTTAATTTGTTTCATTTAAACTTTAATTTAATTTCATTTTGAAATTTTTATTTTTAAATAGGTTTTTTTGTTTATTAAATAGATGTTAAGCTCAATAATTGAAAAGTACAATCCTCTTGTCTTTTTTGGAATTTCATTATTTCTTGGTAGGTTGCTCTGAAATTTGTTGCCAGTAAGGAAGTATTGGTACATTTTTGATGCTGTTGTTTTAATGCCTTTTGTTAAAATCACATGTCTATTTTTTTTATTCTCCTTGAAGTTGTTTTGTGTCTGATAAATACATTCATACAATTTAAATAAAATACATTCTTACTATAATCAAATCTGATATGGAAAACAAAATATCATTGAACTTATAATGAAAAATTGACTATAACAAACTTGAGCGAATTGTGACTCTTTGCCTTGCAAAGATTAGAAAATATTGTTGTGGTATCACAATGAAATTAATTAGCAAGTTCAATGTTTTATTTTATTTGGAGTTGCTATGCTTTAATTATATAAATTGTTGACACTTAGATGAGTCTATTGTAATACATAAATTCTTTTTCTATTCTTTCTTTAAAAGCAATACAACTTATTGCGGAAAAGCGATTTCTGTGGGCAAGTGATTTTTTAATGGTTTACGGTTTGAAATTTCAAACAAATTAATGTAGGAAACAAAATTAGTTATATAGTAAATGTAAGTTACCAAATTTCAATTCATATTTCTGTTCTAAAAAACTGATAATTTAAGTCTTTAGAATTGCATAGACGTTAACATGTTTCTCTAAAGCAAAATTCTATAAATATACGAATCTCTTAAGTTGCGTTTCATACCAACAAAAACATTTCTGTGAGCTTTAACTCTTGCAAGGAAAAGAATCGCATTTTTTAAATATTGCATAATTTAAATAAAAAATGAATATATATATATTTATAAATAAAATTTTAAATAAAAAACAAGCAAAAACATTTGTTTTCCGTAAAGAAACGTCACATGTGATATTTTTATACTTTAATGCAATGGGAAGATTTGGTACAATTCATAACACGTTTGCCATGATGGAAATAGAATATATTATTTTTTTGTTTTTAATTTTACTTTCAAAACTGATTTAATTTGTTTTTAATTCGTTTAATTCACCTATTTTTTGTTTTTAAATTCACTATTAAAGTTTTTTTTTTATTGAATAAATTTATTTATTATGTTTTTCATTTTTTTTTTAAATTCAATTTTTTGGTTTTAATTTATTTTAAAAATGTATTATCTTAAATATTTATTTATTTTTAAATTTAATGTTAACATTGGTTTGAGTTTTTCATTCATCATAAACTAATTATATTCACGCACGCCCTTCGCTCAAACAAAAGAAATTACATACGCAACCCCGTCATACAGGTTAAGGGTTTTATTTTTTATTTATTTTTGGTTTAATTTGTGCTCGGGAATGTTAATTTAATTATTATTTTGGTATTTAATTTTAATTTGTTTTAATTCTTGTAGAATGTCAATTTTTGTCTGTTCTTTTGCGCTAAAGATTAAATTATCTTATTGGTAAATGTTTTTGAGTTTATTTGTTAATTTACTCTTTATCGCTTCACATCCTTATTTTTTACCCTTCTTGTTTAGTTAATGGAATGTTTGAAAGGCTTGATTCGCTACTTAATTGTGTTAATTGGAAAATTAATAAAAATAAAAATTACAAATAATTAAAACAAAAACATAAATTATTTTATGGTTTCTAAAACTGGAATGATGAAATTTTTTGAAAGTCTTTATGAGTACCAAGGCTGTAAAAGAATGCATTTCTTTTTATTTAATTGATTTATTGTTGATGTTTTTGAGTAATTGAATGTCAAGAAAAGTTACAAACACAATAAATTGTTATGAATTTAATGGAGAGCTAGTTCTGATTGCTGTGCAATTTTCACCAGGTTAATATTTGTGGGAGTATGAAACCTTAAATTTGTTTTAAAGTTTTGTACTCTCTTGAGGTTATTAAACTTCCAATGAATTTAAACTTAAAAAATAAAACCAAAAACGCTATAATTCTAGTAAAATGAGTCCATTTTTAAGTTTACTTTTTTGATGTTTAGTTTTTTGGTGAATCACACTATTCCAAAAAATTAAATTTGTGTATTCTAAGAAAAGAACTTTTCAAGAAAATGCATCCTTTACAGCACTGCATGAGTCGAATGTTTTGGTTGTTTTGTTTTTCTTATATCTTGATACGTTCAATGCGAATTTTTGTAAATTCGTCCTGAGTAAATGTTGTTTTAATATTATATTGTAATTTATTATTTTGTTTTCCAAAATCTACTCCAAAGTCTCTATATAGTGTGATTTTGTGGGTTTTTACTTATTTTTTAGGTAATATGTGTGCTCACTCTATTTATGATTAAATTCTAATTTTCTTAAGTTTCTTTTATGTTTTTAGTTATTGCGTCGTTTTTTGGTTTTTGTTTTTGTTTTTTGAAGAATAAAAGTGCGATTGTTCTTCGGAAATGATTTTTCATTGTCCATTGCTTTATACTTTTGAGTGTTGTGGAAAAATAGCTTGTAAGTTTTTTGTTTTTGTTTTAGATTACTTAGGGTTCAGTGAATTATATTAAATCCAAATATTTTTTTTTGTTTAAACTGTTATTTTTTAAATTGATAAAAATTAAACCTAGATAAAGTGGATTGGAAATTATTGGGTGGTTAAAAATAATAAAAAAAAGTTATACATACAAAAAAAAAAGACTAAACTTAACAGAAAACAATTAATTAAATATTTGTGTTGTTGTTGTTTCAAAAAGCTTTTTTGGCTCTATTTAGTTAAGATTATATTGAGAGTCAACCAATTCACATTCACAATCGCATCCTTCCAAACAGTCCGGACATTCTAGCTCACTGTCTTGTCAGTATAGCCAAGACACGGGTACCCATTGTGCTGTGGTGTGAACTCGATCGATTGCATTCTCCAGCGCTGCTATTGTCTCGCCAATGTCATTGTTGACTATTGTCAAGTCAAAGAAATGACCATACGCCTGACGGAGCATATCTGATTCTTTGGCCAGACGTTCCAGGCTCCCATCATACTGTTGAAAAAAAGACATAACTTGGCTTAGCAAAAACAACTTGAAAATAAAACAAAATTAGAAATTAAATCTTACATCGGCTATGTTTTGCAATGATGGAGCAGCTATAAACACAACATACGGAGTGAACTCAGCAGTTCGAAGGATTTTAAGCGCTTGTGGTTCCACGTCCAATATTGCCATTTTGCCATCAGTGTGAATGCGTCGAATTGTATCTAATTTCGTGCCGTACATTGCGTCCTCGTGAGTGCCTGTTGATGATAGGGGAGGAATACAAAACATAGATGTTAGGATCCAGTATACAGTTAGAAAGACACTTAGGATTTTAATTTGCATGTTTAACAACTCAAATCCAACTAGATGAAGGACGACTAGCAAATGCAATAAAAGCCGTTCTCTTCTGTTGGAGGTTTACGAGTTTGTCTGCGATGTGGTCGATTGGGTAAGCGAGTTTATGGTCACTCAAACAAACGGTGATGGTCCAATTTATGTATATCATCAGAAGTCTGGAGAATATGGAAAGGGTCAAAGGAGGACTTTTTGAGTTCTTGTTAGTTAACTATACGTTTAGTATGCGGGTTTAGAATGCGAATAGAAAGGATATAAGATGTATGTGATATTTCTGGCGAAACTGCATTCGTTAAATAAACTTGAATTTTGTAAAGGTACATACATATGTATATGCAGGGTTTACGCTCTATGGAATATCAAGACGAATTTAAATTTTTTTTAACAAATTCGACGTTTGTAAGAAAAAAACGTATTACTAAACAATTGCTTTCAAAAATTGACCTAATTAAAATCGAAAGACTTCAAGAGAGTTTTAGTTACCGGCATATATAAAGTTTCCATTAGTAAATAACATATCTATTACGTTGTTTTTCTTATAATCATAGTATTTTCGTAGTTGAATAGGATTTTTACTGTTGTGTGATTTAAAAGTTTGTTCGCTGTGTTTAAAAAAAAAAAACGTTACATTTGTATAGACCTAGTTTACAAACTTTATGAAATGATGCATACTTATGTCATTTTCCATACATATTTGTTTTGAAATTGAATAGAAATAAAATACTTACACTTTCGAGTGATGTGTGTTGTATTTTTTGTATAGTTTTTGAGTTTCGAAATGAAAACTGAAAGTTTCTAAAGAGAATTCATTTTTAGTTACTCGAACATAATATTGAGACAAATATTTTTTAAGCTTTGAAACATAAAACGAGCACATTGATAAGAATTACTATTTAATAAGTTACGTATATCAAGCATATGTATCTATAAGTATGTAGGCACTACTGATAATCGAAATATTTAATTATAGAATGGAGTGCTTTAATTATGAATTAACAATTCATTGTAAGATATATAAGAACCGCAATTTCGATCCTTTACAATCTGCGTATCCAGTTCAGTCCAATAAATAAATGAAATAGGTTTTCGCTAAGTGCACTGCGACCTAAAGATCTTTTGTGTCAGCTAATAAAATTTGAATGAAGCTCTCAATTTCAAGGTACTTGACTAGTGTTTGTAAGGTCAGGAATTTTGGCTTGTTACTATGTAAAGTTGTTCCTACTTAATTGTATGCAGTATTTAAAACATTTTTAGTTATAATTCTCAAGTAATGTTTTAGCTGCCTCTTTTTATGAAGCTCTTTCGAGATTTTAATCCTTTTCTCCTTCTCATCTTTAAATTTTGATCTAAATCACGTTTTCTTCTATTCCACTGCAAGGTTCGTGTAGTATCAGTAGAGTTGTGGTATGTTCTTTAACTAAGGAGTCTGCCCCTTCATTTCCCTGAACGCCAGGTAACCAATGAAGTGTGACAATATTTTCCTTACCAGGGGTTTAAATACATAGCTTGACAAAAGAAGCGATTATAACAATTAGTCAGTCTATTTGAAACATTTGATTTAATAATAATAATAATTTAATTTACTGCGAAATGTTCCTGTAGGCTATAAAAATTACACTCTTAAATAATTACACCAGTGAGAAATAATCCCAAAATATTTTAACCTTGCAAAAAAAAAAAAACATCGAAAGCCTAAAAAATTAACATTAAAATGCCTATTCATATTACATTTGGAAGCTTAATATTTGAGAAAAAGGAATAAAATCACAAGTTGGCCGATGTTTGTCCTTACTTATATTGTTCATCAGATTTTTATAGGGGATAAGCAAATATCATGCGTCAGTTGACAAACTCCTGCTCTTAACTTTTATTTCGATGTTTTAATTTAAATTCAGAACATCTAACCTGCAAGTATTGCAGATTGGGAGATGTAATTATTATCATATAGCATAAGAACTAAGAAGATTGCCTGTTAACTTCTCTGCTCAAATCAGTAGTATAGAATCTTTAACATACAAATGTTTTTGTGAATGCTCTGGTACAATATGCTTGACTTGTTTTATTGTATATCCCAACATTATCATGGATGTTTGGTGACATCAAAATGAGTTAATAATAATCCAGAATAAAAGTCATAGGTACATAAAGTGGGTCATTTTAATTTAAAATGTGTACCTTAAAAATCCCTTAACAAAAGACAAATGAATTTCTGCTTTGTTAAAAATGTATGTCTTTTGTTTAGGGATTTATTCATATACAGAACATAATTTTTTAAATAGGTAGGTGCGGTACGATTTAAAAACTTTTGTTTTCTGGCCAAACGAATCTTAAACTAAAATCAAGAAAGTTTTCATTGCAAAGAGTTTTGTTTTACTAAATTAGGATTAACTTTGCAAAAACTCTGCTGAAAAGAATAATTTTTTTAAAGCTTGCATTTGTGAGGTATGTATAAACAGAAAAAAAAGAAAGAAAATCCACCCACACTTAAGGAATAGGGCGGTTAGTTAAAAAGTTTTCAGACTTGTATGTCCTATGCCTGTAAATAAGGGCAAATCAAAAACTACAATCTGCTTATAAAAATAAACGAATAAACAGGAAAAAGACTTAGCTATAAAGACCTGGTTTGGATGATATTATGAGGATAATTATGTATGTTGAAACTTTTCAGAAAAAACAAAAGCCAACCTAAAGTCGGTTTTAATATGTAATTGCCAGTTTCTCGTCTCATATTAGGGCATCATCAAATCAAATTTATAATACAAATAGCTCTGGATTAACATTAATTTTTGTATAATTGCTTTCAAGATAGAATCGTCGTTTTCTTAATCCAATTTAATTAATGAAATGCATCTATAAAGTTCTTGGAATACATTTTCATTTGAATGGAATCATTTTAATTCAAAATTGCATATATTTTGTACCCGACTGTATATACATTCCACCTTATGGATGCTATCGGGCTTTCTATGAAGTCATTACTAAACTCTTCTCAGTTATCAAATCTGAAAAACATGTACAAAAACGAATTCATACCATATTCGAGATACTCGTTTGCTGCAATGTCGGCCATCATTTCGTCATGTGACACAAAATAGTAGCTGCGACCATTTTCCTCGTCCGGCCTTGGAGGTCTCGTTGTATCTGAAATATAAAAAAATATATTTTTTTCATTATTAATGTCTCAACAATAAAAAATATATTTAACTCACGTGGTATTGGATAAGCATATTTATCTGGATACTTAGCTATAAGAGTGTTTTTGATATGACGACGACCAACACCATGTGCGCCTAATAATACTAAAGTTTTCCGATGAAAGCTGGGATCAGCAACTATAAAAATGAAAAAAAAAAATTGGTATATCGGTACATTATATATTGTACATATGTTAATACTAATTTTAATTTGATATAATACATTTTTTAGGAGAACTGCGAACAGTGAACTAAGGTTACCTGGCACTTTAACAACCTCCTCATATGTCACTAAATCCAAATTATCGAACACAGCGTTATGTTTGGCCAAGTACTTGTCTCGGCATTGCTTTTTTTTTCGTCCGAAAATCGAGCAATTAACTAAAAAGGAAATTAAAATGTTTATTTAGAGAAATGACTTAGGATTTTCAAATTTTGTTGTTGAATTTTAAAAAGAATTAGAAAATATTAATTATAATAAATAAAACATAATTAACAGCGTCTTAAAACACAGTACAATCTACAAAAGTCTCAAAAAGCCAAGTGCAAAAAAAATATAAAAACAATTTCTATTCCAAAAACAAATTTTTTCATAACCAAACATTCTCTACCTGTGTCTTGCATTCATATTTTTGTATAATTTTGTTTCCAAATTTTCTTAACTCGTTGGATATCAGTTGCGAGCTGAATTAAAAAAGGAAACGCGACATCGGGACAACATCATCATGCCATTAACAAGAGTTACTATAATTATGTTACAATGATACGAAAATAATAACCGTATGCATACCTACGGTGATGGAATAGTTTGCTTTTGAAACATGCAAATCTTGATGAGTGATGGATGGACCGTTTTTTTTTAAAGCTAATGATGATCCTTAAATCGGCTGTTGCCGAATAATACAAAAAAGTTTGTGGTTTTGTTTTAAAAACTTATAAATATTTTGTACTTTCAAACAAAACGATTTGTGTAACAAAAGATTACATTTTTGAATTTAGATTAACGCTAACTAGTTTTTTCAATCTACATACATAAATAATTGTGTTCGGCATTTAAATGAGATTTAAAAAAAATTCATTGATTACAAAGTTTCAGAATATTTCTAAAGAATACATCAATTTAAAACTGTTTTTTCCCCAAAATGTTTAAGCAGATTTAGAAAAGCAAGAAATAAAATTCGTTCACTGAAGTGAAGCAATGTAATATGTAAATAATGTTTATATCCAAATTTAACAACATGGTACAAAAAGTCTAAATTAAGGGGATAATACCGAGCAAAAATACAAAAAATAAAAATTTTCCTTCAATATTTACACTGCCTTGATGTATTCATTGCTTCTCCAAATAAGTTTAAAAAACTCGTAAAACACATCGCATTCAAGATAGAATTTTTTGTATGAAAGATGATGAATTTTGTTCACAATCAGCTACAGTTGTGTATCAATTTTCCTGACCTTAGTATATATGTTTGACAAATTTTAGATTTAATTTGTGAATTTAAATCTGTATTCTTTTTTCGTGTTTGTTTTTAATTTCCGTTATAAACATCTCGAGAATAATAATAGAAATTACTGAAAAAATTATTACTGCGTCAGTCTATTCGAAATAAAAAAACGTCGAAAAAAAAACCTTTGTGGTGAAAGGATACAAAATTAAAATAAAGTGCTTACATTTATTAATTCATATTTATGAGCCTTTTTTAAGAAAGAGCGGAACTGTGAAATTGAGGTTTTCTGTTCTTGTATTTTGAAATCGAAGTCAAATTTTTCAACGAAGATATAATTGAGGCTTAATGATAGAATTAGCAGTGATCCGGAGGCGGTCATCCTTTGCTGTTAGATATTTCTATAAAGTTTTAAGAAGACTCCAATAATATTCCTACACAGCATTGTTGACTTTTAATGCAGTAGAAAATTATACCACATATGTACATATTATTATTTAAACCCCAAAGCAAGAGGTAAATTTTCGCGAGCAGACATACCATCATGATACTGCAATGTCAAAGAGCAAAATGGGTTATCTAAAGGGTCATTTTCTGATATTATCCGCTTAATGTAGGTATTTATGCCTTGATGCATACGATATCTTCTACAGTATACAATAAACCTACATACCTATAACATAACATATATAATAGGTTTAAATTACACAAGAGTATTCCATTCTGGATACATTTTCAACTTTGCAGCAGTACGTTGCAAGGAAACAAGACTGTTCTCATCCCTTAAAAAAAATACGGGGATTATAAAAAGTTTCCATTGCACCCTCGAACGTGGACAACATTAAATAAAAACCAACACCGAGATACGAATAAAAGCACCGTAAAATTGTATAGTGAAATCTTCATACGGTTTAATTAAAAGTTTCGAATTGACAGATTTCGTTTTGGTAATTGCGATTACAACTCACCTTAGATGAATTTTGTACGAACAAAAAAGAGAACAATTCTAAGGAATAAGGTAGCAACATCAAAGAATATTTATTCTTTGACAAAGCACACATTAGACTTGCTGAGATGGAAAATTAATTCACTTTTTTAAGTGATGCTTATTGCCCATGGCCATTTTGAAATTTTAAAGGTTCTCACAACGAAAAAGTTGTGAAATGCTAACAAACTATGGATATCTATACCTATTTGTAGGAATTACAAATCCAATTTCCTTGAAAATTTGTTATAATTACATTCACGCTTATGAAACAGGTGCTTTTACTTCTAGGTAAACAAGACAAATATTTAAAATTGTTTTTTTTTTCTCTCTTTTTAAATTATAATGTAGTTACTCATGGTCTCTTTATCAGGGGAACTTCGACATTCGGCATTATAATAAGTTATTCTTCATTTAAGCGTAACTCAAATGATGATGCTAGCCAGGCAAGCAACAAAAAAAAGTACGAGTACCTTCGCTAAGAACAATTCTATTTTTTCTTATTGTGATGTTGAAAGAAGTGATTTCGTTAACATAATTATTTTTACCTTTGTAATATGAACAAATTGTACTATTGTATAATTGCACCAAAGGAAAAAGTCCAGAAAACAAAAAATATTATTTTAATGAATGTAAGAGTACAAAACACAACTTTAAAAAAAAAAGAGTTTTTAAGGTGTGTCCACCTCCACATCAATATTTATAAAACGTTTCTGAAATGTTTCCCATTTGTTCAAAAACATTTCATAAATGTTTCGAGCTGTTTTTTTTTTATGTGGACGCTTTGAGAAACATTCCTGAAATGGTTTAAGTCTCGATTTATTTATGTATACAGTTTTTTGCGTGAAAATGAATTGTAAGGAAGTATCAATCCATTTTCACTCGTCGATCAATTGATTGCGTCGGTCGTGTTAAAAATAAAAAAAAATTAAAATTTTAGTCAACTGGAAACCACAAAACCTTTTTTACAACCATTTTTTACAATTGGATAATATTTTAGTTGCTCAACCTTTTTCCAAACATAAGAAAAGTTTATCTTTTTCTGAAATGTTTTTAGAAACATTGTTTCTGAAATGTTTCTTGAATGCGTCGCAAATCGTTCAAAAATGCTTCTTTAGTCTGGACCCACCTTTATAATATTTACCGAAGCATAGCTACTTATTCGATTTTAAAAGAAAGGTCTTGAGAAAGTGTCAGACAAAATATATTTCGGGGGGTTTTATTAATAGAAAAGAAGCTAAACAAAATTGAAAACATTAATTAAAATAAAACGTTTTACATCTTTTACAAAACGTTTAATGAACGTAAAAATAAATGCGATCGACGCACGATTGAACGGATTTTAACATAAGTAGTTTTTAGTTTTTGTACCATTGTTTGGTGATTGGCATGAATCAGAGAGAACTTCTTTAATTAATTATCCATATCTTCGTTAACCTTAGAAATCATGATTATATGGGCACAAAATCATAATAGTAATAATATTTTTTTAGCTAATTTGGTCCTTAATTAATTATTATTTCTTTTAATTTTACTCGAAAACAAAACGTCAAAATTTAAAGAACGTATTGTACAAATTATGTACATGTTGTTAAAAAAATAATTGATATATCAAACATACAGCAAATTTGTTTTTGTTTTGAGTTTTTGATCGCATATGGACAGAAATAGTAGAACTAGTAGAAATAGATATAAACAAAAAAATATTTACTGATTTTCCAAACAGTCAGTCCTATTGCGAGTATCAATTACAACAAACTATCGATTGATAGTAGATAAATATTATTAATATTAACTTAAATCTTAAACGTTGATATTTCTTAACTATCAATTGATAGTTGATTGTGGCAATCATACAGAAGTTAAGTTTTTGGGTAATTTTGCTTGGACTCAATAATATTTTAACCTTTTAAAAAATAAAAAAAACATTCTGATGAAATTTCTCAATTCGGGACTACTTTTGATCATGATATTTACAAATTTGGAGGTGGGACACTTGATATATTGTTATTAACCTTCGTTAATACTTCGATTTTTATTATTTATTTATTTATACGTTATAAGGCCGTTTAAAAAAATGGTTTGAGCAGGAAGTCTAAGCAACAGACCACCAGTTCTAATGCCATGGCTGCGATTTTGATTTTAAGGGGCCGGTTATAGCTATCAGTAAAATCCATCAGTAAAATTTGAAACAAGAGGAATCTGAAATGTTTTACTGTTGAGCGTTTATAGCAATCAGTAAATTTACGTCATTAAATTAAATGTCACTTTGAAGTTTCTATTAGAAGTGTTGGTTTTTTACTGTTGTTTACTTTCATCAGTAAAATTTTTAATGATGTTATCGGAACAGTAAAAAATTGGAACACCAACAGTAAAACGAAATGGATTTTTAGTTGGCTTTTGGCAGTCAGCTGTTCAGTAAAATGAAATTTCATCATTAAAAAAAATTAAAATGGATTAATAAATTAAATAAAACTTTAGATGCATTATTTCTTTTTGAAAAAATACTTGAATATAGGATTCATCTTATTGCATCAATCTTTTGCTAGAAATAAATCTGTAACATGTTCAAAAACTAAAAACAAAAATTTTACTGATGCATTTTACTGATAGCTATAACCGGCCCCTAAGGAACCTACCTTCCAAACATTTTTATTAAGTTCAAGATCGTTGCCAACTTAGCTGCCAACGGAAAATTTCGAAAACTTTGTTTCAGTATTTGTTTTTATAAGGTACATTTCGACTGGGATGTTGTCTTTTCCATGAACTAAGAGATCTAAGTCAACATATTATAATAGTTTTTATATTAAAAACTATCAGTTTGTCTCTAATAAATCGAATTGAAAATGACGGGCCTTTTATCAACATTCGAGACTATTACTAGAACACTTTATTCAGAATTCATTGACGTTTGATAATTTAATAGCTTATTTTATTTTGTTGATATTCAGTTTTTGTTGTTAAAAGAACTTTTTTATTCTGTTGCAATATGTACATAGATAAAATACCTTCTTTTTCGAACACATCTTTAATTCCGTTAAAAAGGCCGTTCTTTTTCGCTGAAAAGAAAATAAAAATTGTAAAAAATAAAAGAAAAATAATAAAAAAAACTTTTGTTTTTGTTAGTTACATTATTTAAAGAAGTGACATTAATCCGATATCCAGCCCACAATTATATGTATGTTACGTATGATAAAGCTTGGTACTTGGTACACTAAATGATGGTTTTAGCAAAAACGAATTCGATAGCTTAAAATTTAGAATTAAATGTTGGAAGCTTTGATGCCAAACTGTGGGAGAACGGTTTCCCATAGCGATAATCAAAAACATACCCTTAATTTCACGCCGTGGTTCAATACATTTATAATTCAAATTATAATTTTTGTTTTTTAATTATGAACAATTTTCAGTCAAATATGATTGAAAGTTTCAACTCAATAAAATTAAAATCAATACAACTCAATGTGAATATAAATATAAATATAAATATAAATATAAATATAAATATAAATATAAATATAAATATAAATATAAATATAAACATAAATATAAATATTAATATAAATATAAATATAAATATAAATATAAATATAAATATAAATATAAATATAAATATAAATTAAATCTTTCCCTTGCCATACAAAGGGGGCACAATACAATTCTTAAAAATAGCTATCATTCAATTGCATCTATTTATTATTAACTTTTCTGACTTTAAGTTATTTTTCTTAGGGTTTTTTTTATGATATATTTTATACTTTTAAGAGTTTGATTCAAGGTGTTTGCTGCGATTTTACACATTGTCACAAAAATTATAATACAAATTAACAAAAAATTACACGATTCTGTGATACTAAACAGTTAATCGGGGAGAAACAGTGTTACAACATTCAAAAACATTTTTGAAAAGCCAGACTAAAATTGTGATGTTTTTTTTTTTTTGTAATAACTATAATTTACAAAAAATATAAAGCGCGAATGAAAAAAGGAGAACAGTCTCTTAAATGAAGATTTTAGGTGAATTTTTATATGGGTGATTTATGTTAAATGTAGTGATTTTATATTATATATTTAACTGTAACAGATGCGTGATTAAACAAAATTATCGTTGGTGTGACTATAAATGTGTGTAATAAAAGTTACAAATAATCTGAAAAAATCTATTCTTAATTAATTGAATAAAAACACTAAAGAGATGTTCTTTTTATATAAAATATAATAAAATCAAGGAAATAAAAATATTTTAAAACAGGAAAACAAATATTTAATGATTGCTTTGGGGTTCCATTTTTTTTTTAATTTTCAAGGTACCTGTCGATCCATCACATCCGTCGGCATGAGCCGAACATCCAGGTCCAGCTTCGCCTGTTTTCGTTTGTATTTTACATTTATTTTTATTTAATTTAATTTAATTTAATTTCAAATGAATGTATTGATAGTTTTTATTTAAATTTTTTAGAAGATATACATAAGTAGATATATATGTAAGTATATTTTTGTTAGCGGCCACACAACAAACAAACCAACACGCAAAACAAATATCACACGTTATAAAGGGAAAAAATAAATATTTATGCATTTAAATTTTGACTATAAGTTTATTTTCATTTTACTATGAAATTTATGAATGATTAACGAATACATATACATGGTAACATACATAACAATACCAAAGACATTTTCAATAAAATTAAAATAAATTTTTAAAATAATGGAAATTAGGAAGTTTTAATGATGCGGTTTTGTTTTTTAAGTATAGCAAAGTAGAGAAGGTACGAGTATAAACTTCAATCTAAATTTGGTAAAAATGTAAGTGTGTTTCAAAATAGTACGATACTCAACATATAATTTCCAAGCTAAGGTACAAATCAGTATTTTAAATAGGTTTAATTCTTAAAGGTAGGATATACATCACTGTTTTGTTGAATTATAAATAAATAAATTAGGCACCAGAACCTAGTGACATATAACTCTCAACATTCCCGAGTACGAGTAATTTCAGGGATGGAGGAGACCTACAATTTGTATGCCAAATTCGAAAGGCTGATTTGAGAAAGCACTTTTTACGAAAAGAATTAATCTTGGCGAATTTGAAAATTCCTCGAAAGAGGCAGTACCAGTGAAACAAAAAACTTTAAGCGGCACTGGCAGGGATTGAACCCAGGACCTCTGGCATTACAGTCCTAAGCTGTAACCAATATCCCAAATTTACTACTTTGTTGCATTAAACCTCTTATTAAAAATGGTAGCTGGTGTATAGGAAAGGTTTATTTTTTCTAAAACTGGCTTATTACTTCGGCTCTATGCAATAACTCCCAACAAATTAACTCCTAATACCAATGTTTTTTCATCAATGTTAAGATTTCTTGTATTTGTTAAAATATTACATGATGGAAAAACTCTTGACAACAGATAAATAATATACATGCATATTAGTCCTATTAAGTAGTTATATCATTTTTCAAAAATTTAATTTTCATAGAAAGAATTTGTTTTGTATATATTGTTCTTTAGGTTTTATTATTATTCCAATGCAATGAAAATATGCCTCTAACAAATTTTATTGGGAAAATTGACAATATTAAGAAGGCTTTAGATTTCATAATATTGATCTGCCTAGTTTCAAGACACTTGCGGGCGCTTTAAACTAATATTTTATTTTTTATTCATAGTGGGCTTGACCTCAGTGTGAAGTTAAATAGTTTTATCTAAAGTGTGTTACATCAAATTGTTTCTTTAAGGACTTTTTTCATTTTTATTTGTAAGAAGTTGTTTTATTATGAATATAATCCAAAACGCCTGAACATTTTTCGCTTTTAGATTAGAAGTTGTTGCATTTTAATTGATTACTTAATTCATTTTAGGATTTATAAAATTTATTGTTAGGACTTTTTTCATTAGGACTTAATACGTTAGGGTTTATGCATAGATCAATTACTATCCTTAATATGTCTAAACACAGTGCGAGTGTTGGGAAAATAGAAAAGGATTCAAGAGGAGATAGTTGTGCACTTTGGTCTTCAAGTTTTTAATATTTTAATAGGACGGAAAAACAAAGTTGGGTAAAACATTCCACATTAAAGTGCGGCTGAAAAAACCATATACTTGATAGTATGTCATAATTTTAGATCAATGTCGAAGTCAAACTAATATGCATTCCAACATAATCGAGTAGTACAGCAAAATTGTTTTAGAGGTGGAATGCAACTGGCTGTTTCAATATTGAAATATCGATAAAACAACTAAATACATGAAACATTCTAAGAGTATTCAAGCGATGTAAAAGTTTCGGTTGTATTTCCATCACCTATCATTTTTAAAGCTCTTTTTTTAAATTGTCTTCAAAAGATTTAAGCTGCCTAAACGTGCTAAAGTTTTTGTAAATTATTTCAGAAGAAGTAAAACATCTTAAGCATTTAGCAGTATTTTAGATTACGTCGGATGTGCGATCATTGCATAAGAAATATTTTATGACACACATACGGAGTACACTCATGAAATGTGATCAAGTCGCTGTTCGAGATTTACTTTATTGAATGTATTTTAAATGAGAATCGTTTTAAAATTAAAATAATAGAAATATTAGCTGATCACATAACCATCTTTAGACAGGAAATGGAAAAATTCCTAAAATTTCTTTTTATATATTTTAAGCCCATCTACGTGAGCATAGACAGGTTAGCACTATGCAAAACAATTCCGCATAGTAAATTAATTGATACAATTTTATAGGTTGGACAATTAGCAATATTAAAATTCAAGTTTAAATTATCTTTCTTTGCTCTCTTTTAACAAATCCCGCTCTTCTAGGTTGATTTTTGATTTTTTCTTTTTACTCAAGATACAAAAAAAAGTACAGAAACTTCAAAACTTACAATTGAAATTATAGTAAATTAAAAGACAGACAAATAAAAATATATTATAATTATGATTAGCGTACCAAAACGCATTACAATAAGACACATGAAAAATTATGATACAGAAATAACTGAAACCAATCACAGATGATTAAATAATTTAGTTTAGAGGCACAGAGCGAGAGATTTTTAATATATGTATGTGTACATCTTAAATACTTGCCTTGCTCCTGTTTGCTTTTATCCACCGTTTGACAAGCAATTCTCCATTCCTGTAGTTCCGGCGAAGGAATTAACCCAGCTGAACCACCAGCCGTATCTAGTCTAGCTTGCCACCAATGTTGGTCATCCTTGCTAATTATCTTTTAAAAAAAGAAAAAAGATTGTTATGTCATCGCGACACAAAAAAGCCATAAATGTAAACCTACTTGTAAAATATCACCAGTCTGGAAAGCAATTCCAGCTTGAGCACAGGGAATAAGCTCATCATCCAAAGGATTATAGTCGAATTGTGCTCGTACAAAAATCTGTTCGACCAGATTAAAGAATTTTTCAAAAAAGAGAAAAATAAAAGAGATACGAACAACAATAATTATTAATCTATAGATTGTGTTTATGAATAATAAACTTGAAATTGTGTAATAAAAGAAAAATTTAAAAAAAAAATACTTAGCATACTGCAATAGACCTTGCCTTTTGTCATCATATTACACAGTAAACAAAAAGTACTCGGTTTATTTTTGGCTTGAATATCAATCTCATTTCTGTAACTGTAAAGTCTTCTCGAAAATAATAGCGTTTTCTTAATTTGAGATTTATAGATATATTTGGACTGAAATTCGATTAAAACAGTATTAACTTTTACAACTGTTGTAGAAGTATCAGGTTTAAGGAAGGCGGAAGGATAAATTCTAATCTTGTCTGTTTAATTGTAATGAAACACTGACCATCAACAACTTACAAATTTGTTCTTTCAAGAAGTTGGGCTTGTTTGCATAGAACATTGAATCAATAAACCCCAAAGAAAAACAATCCAATGGCATTAAATCGTAAGAGTTGAAAGTTCGATTTTGATATTAAAAACGGCCAATTACATAGTTAGAAAAGACTTAAAAAAAATAAATAAATAAACTAATCGGCGAAACAGCTCGAAGGAAATCAGAGCCTAGTGACTTACGCCATTTCGCGAGTGTGTTACGCCAGAGATACAGTTTTTATAACAATTCCAAACGGCTAATTTTGTGGCACATGGTGGCCACATCATTATTTTGTTTTTTAGGCACTACAAAATGAGTTATCATGTCACAATATCAAACACAATTAATTGTTACTGCCTCAACAGCCGCATTTTCAAAGACGAATGGTCCGAAGTGTCATTCGCCCAGAATCTATTCTAAGCACAAGTTTGTTTTATAACATTTAACAGTTTTAAAAATCAACATAGCCAACAAGAGAAGATGATTTTGTTGGAAAAATCAGCACCCTTAAAATATTGCTCAATAATTTTAATATCTACAATGTTCTTTTAAGTAGCGCCTCATTTTTACTAACCCCGAATTTTAGTTCTCCTACCCTCTACACGTGTGACCAAATAACCAACTTTATGCAATCTATTAAATACGGATGATACACAATTTTTCGTATGCGACCATTGTCCTAAAGCAAAACTTAAACAGCACTACAGATTGCCTCGGTTTCGCAATTTCTTTCTTTCAGAAGCAAGGTGGCATAAATCAAACTGTTATTACTTTGAATCTAAAATTAGGAAAAGAATTTGCTTTGTTAACATTTTTTAAGGTATTATTCAAGAACCAATAACACGGTTGACAAAATTACGTTTTTTTTTCTGTTGCATACACAAAAGAATACCTTTTAAAAGAATTAAGATCTCGCTTTTAAATTTTTCTATCACGTCAGGTTTTTAATTAAAAACTTCTTTTTTAACGCTAAGTTAAAACACTATACATCCCTTAAAAATAAATTTGTATCTTCTAGATACAGTTTAAATCATTTTAGTAATCTTCTTAATTTTCACATAACTTTAGGGGCTTAAGGTAATTTTGTGCATTCTTAATGTGAGTTTGATTGAAAAACATTAAATTTTGCTGTACGCCACTTTGCTTATTGTCGAATTGTACTGTTCTCTCTTCAAAATTATGATTTTGAAACATTAATGTTCCCTGTTTATGAAATAACAGAATTCATGTGACTATACATTTTTTTCAGTGTTTAAAAAATCGTTCCTCAATCGAGTTCCATCATAAATATTATGTATTTACGTCATGTGTCAAGTGTCATCAGTTCCACTACAAAGGATATGTGGATTTTATTGTATATCTACATATATGTGTATCTATGTGTATGTGTGTTAACATCTTTTAACCCATTTTGTATTTTGTGTTTTAATAGCAAAAGAGCCTTCCTATCCATACATAAATTTGGTTGTGTCCCAGGGGTGAATGTTTTTATTGTTCAATTTTCAATATGAAGTGGTAAAGGGTTTTTGTTCTTTTTGTATAGATTGCAATCTGTTGCTGTTTTTTATTTTTTGTTGAAGAAGGTATGTACATTTTTGAAGAACATATCTATAGAATAAGGGTTTACTTCTTGGAGCTACTTACTATATACGACATTTATTTGAAGATAAATTTGGTTACTACGACAAAGAAGTTCGATGAATTCTTTATTTTTGTGGATTAAATTGATCTCAAGAATATATAATGCAAAACTATGTTCAAAGGACGTCGAAATGATGTTACTTTATTGAATTTTTTATAAAAATGGGACACTATCCATTTTATGTTTATATTTATAAGAATTTCTTAGAGGCTAATATATGTACATATTCTTAAATACAAATAAATCCGTCAACCAAGTTTAAATGAATTTGGAATAAATGAAAATGTACCTACATATATTTACTCATTTTGTTGAAAATTTTTCTGAAAATACAAAATTTATAGAAACATTCTATTTATTTATTAAATAACACATTGAAATTATGCTCTGTACAGGAAGGAAAGGATGTCTGTCTAGCTTTAAATAGCGAGACATTATTATTAGTAGTCTGAAAGAACGAAATGTCCAGGATTTCCGTACTGTATAGTATAAAATTGCAAACAGCTCCGATAAAAATTGTAAGTAAACGTATTAAATTGATATTATCCTTATGGACCAAACCACTGGCACTCGAAAATGTACTCAAACAAACCCCTTTTCTAATTGCAGCTAGCCAAATTCATTTTTAAAGGCATTCAAAAACCAAGCCACAAAAAAAAAAACATTGTGAAACAAAAAACGACAACGGCAATAAGTATCCTTACAAGCATATGAAAACCTTCCATTCTTTAAAGCTCTTCTGAAAATCGCGAACAAAAATATACATTTGTACTCATTACCATGGTTACGGTAACACTGATTTATGTGGACACACCCAAAGAGGATTGTATAGGTGTTATATTATAATGTACGTCTGCTGCATACAAAGATTACGAGAAAATGCACATACACTGCCGCTCATCTGAAAAGGTTCACAGATATTTTCACCTCACTGGTGGCCTCTCTTCATATGTATTGCAATGACACATCTTTTTTATATACATATGTAATGAAAGAGCATCATTATGTGCTTGTTTTGGGAATGTCTTTAAGCTTACCGTTATTCTCCCACGCTAGTTAGACTAAATGTATTCATAAAAACAAGTATTTTTTTTTTGGCTCATTTGAATAGGTTCAACAGCAAAAATTGCAGTTTCCGTTGAGTTGCGTGTTAATTGTAATCGAAATTTTATCTTATTTATCTTATTATTTTATCTTTATTATTTTTATCAATGGCTGAAAGACGAGCTATCATCAGAGCAGCTTCTAATTCTCATGATTCCGCGTCAAAAATAAAAATACAAAATGGTGTCATTTGCAGTTTAGCTACGGTAAAACGCGTTATTAAAAGTGCTTCTCATTTGAAAAGAAAAAAAAAAAAATCTGAAAAAAACACCACTTAACGAATCTAGGAAATAAATTCGTCTCCAATTCTGTAAGAAATACATGTCGTGAAAGTCAGAGTGGCAAAAAGTGATTTTTTCAGATGAGAAAAAGTTAAATTTAGAGGGCCCTGATGGCTATAATTATTACTTTCATGACCTTCGAAAAGAGGAGCATTATTTAAGTCGGCTGCATAGCTGTGAAGGCAGTGTTATGGTGTGGGGAGCTATTTCTTTCTACGGAGCCTTGGAGCTCCAATTTGTTACATCGAGAATGAATGCAAATTATTATAAAGGTGTGCTAGAAAAGGCCTTCCCACAGATTTCTGACCTGTTTGGACCAATATCGTGGACATTCCAACATGAAAACGCCCCTATCCATACAGCGAGGACAGTAAGGCAGTGGATTGAGAGTCAAAATGTGGAGATGCTGGTGTGGCCCCCATACTCCCCCCCTGACCTTAACATAATAGAGAATGTGTGGGGACTTCTCTCACGTAAAGTATATGAGTCAGGGAGGCAATTCGAAGACAAAAAGTTATTAATCGCAGCCATTAAAAAAGCCTGGTCGGAAATTTCGCTTCAATACCTGGAAAAATTGTATAGTTCAATTCCAAATCGAATTTGCGAAACTATATTAAAAAGAGGTGGCAACACTAATTATTAACTTCTGTTAAATAATCACACAATACAAAAGGTAAAATAAATCTTTGAATTCAAATAATTTGTATTGTTTTATTCCATTTCATCCGTTTAACCTATTCAGATGAGCCAAAAAAAATGCTTATTTTTATGAATACATTTAGTCTAGCTACCGTGGGAGAATAACGGTAAGCTTTATGACAATTTTTTTTTCTCCCAAAACAAGCACATAATAATGATCTTTCATTACATATATAAAAAAGATGTGTCATTGCAATACATATGAAGAGAGGCCATCAGTGTGGTTAAAATATTTGTGAACCTATTCAGATGAGCAGCAGTGTACCAACAATGGCAAAATTTGAAATTTAAAAGGATAGTTTCGTGAGCATCAGGCACCCTTGTGCCTGAGTGCAAAGCTCTCTTATAAGGCTTCTACTGCACACACTTATTGCGCAGAGTATAGTAATCAGTTGACTAATTTGACTAATTTCAGTGAATTTGAAAAATTTTTGTTATTATTTTTGAGAATTTTTATGTATTTAAGTATTAACAATAATGGCGGAATTATATCTGAAAATGTATAAGAAAGTAAAGCGGAATATGTCAAAAAAAATGTGTGTGAGAACGATTTCTTCCACGAAGAAGATTTACGTATACTTTTACATATCTGCATTACGTCACTTTATATAAACTGTGGTCATGAGGATCTGCATTTCGATATTATTAAAATTAACTTAGCTCCGAAATGACGTGTTTTCCTTGAGTGGTACGAACACAAATTTAACATTTATTTTCTTTTTAATTCAAAAGAAACTTTGCCAATAAGTTTTTTTTCGAAATAGTTCTTTTTTTTATTTTCTGTAAAATTTAGTTAAGTGTACATATTCAAACAGAATGTTCAAAAACCCCACAAGTCAATGGTCATTTACCAAAATATCTGCTCTGTGAAGAGTTAATCAAAGTTGGTATATCAATTTTACTATACATATATATTTGAGTAAATTGCTCTTGGCCACAACATTGGACTATAAAATAAAGTGGTTAATATAACAGTAATTCCGCCCTCAATTAAGTAACCATTGTGTATAATGTGATCCTGAGGTGCAAAACATGGTGTAATGCTGTAATTATTGGCGGTATTACCTCAAGTATCATAAAGATTGGATTGTCTATCAAATTGACGCGTTGTGGTAGGATAATATGTTGGCAGCTGTGGCGAAAATGAATGTTTTGAATGTTCAATATACACTAGCCATTGTTTTTTGATATGTATAATGTAGGTATGTTTGGAAAGTATTTATGTACACGATTATTATTAATAGTATTTCTACTGCTGTAATGGAAAAAAATTCAGAAATTTTCTGTACCATTATTATTTTCAATGTTGTAGTAAAATCATTTATTTTAGAAATTACTGTTTATTGAGAAATAAATCGTGAGATTAAATGTAGGGCCTAAATACTTTTATAAGACCGTTGAATGAACAATATTTTAATGCAATGTTTAATAAATTCAAATAAAAAAAGTATCTCAAAAACTTATGTGTCACGTTATATTTTTTCTACGGAATTTCTATAAAGTTAAAACGCAACATTAAAGTTATGGATTTAAAGCATTCTTAAGGGAAACACAAAGCAGGCCATTTTTTTCTTGAGAAATTCTTTGCGAAGTGAAATTCCATGAATAAGATTTATTTGTATGTAACAAATCTTTAAACTGTTTTATTATTATTATTATTATTAGTTCTTTATTTTCAGCAAAAAGGTTATTACAATATTTCATTCTTAAGAATAAGGACATGGCTTATCTGCCGTCTGCCTGAACTAAACTAAACTGTTTTCATATCCTTGTATATCCTTCATAAGAAACTTATTAATTTTCCATAAACCTTATCCAGCATCATTCTTGGCAACATGAGATCTACAAACTCATAAAGTGTAGAAAATGAATTCATTTCAAATGTAAATGTAAATTATTAATAGCTAGGGTTTTGAAAATTAATTAACAGAAATCAACATGGTAACAAAAGTTCCACTTTAATATTATAACTGCAATCGTAAAAATAAAACATTGTCAAATTTAATGTTTTTGGGAGACATATAAGGGTTAGTTTTCATTTTTTTGGAAACATTTTTGGCACTACACTAGTTAGACATCTAAAACATGATTTTTGAAGGTACTATACAAATCTTTTTCTAGTGTAAAAAACACTCGTCCAAGAAATTTATTTTTAATGTTGCATAACAACAAAATTTTACAAACAAAATTAAATACGGTAGATGACCCATCAATTTAATGTTTTGAGTCAGAGAATGATTCACCGTCTTCTTACGAAAGAATTCCGGTAAACAAATGCTTACGATTATGAATTGAGCGTTTTTTAATTATCTATTGGTACAGTGGTACAAATCGTATGAGTAAATTTCCGTGTTTTAGCTTTTTTGATCTTTTGACAGTTTTTAACGTTTTTTCTTTAATGGCTCTAATTTGGCCACTTTGTAGGTAGCCGATTCCTTACAATAACTTCAATTTTCCATTGTGTTTTCTTTCTTTAAATTTCGATAAAACATAACATTTCTATGGACAAAATTTTAAGTACATATTTAATTTAAAGCATGTATTCAATTCAACTGTCTTCTTATAATAAAATAAAAAACTACTTTAAATGTCTCAAATGTCCAAGTTAATTCATAGTCATTTGCTTTTCCCGATGTAGATGTCTGGTTCGTTCACATATTTAAGTCGATTTCACCATTCCTCCCACTGTGACATTATGCGCCTTCGTAGCTATCGATATATGAATTGTGACCAAAAACCACGAAAATCCAATCAATCTAACAAACCAGGAAAAATGAATCCACTTGTTACTATGCGTTAAAAATTACACCTCATTATTTATCGACCTCAAGGATCGTAATAAATGATTTGTTAACATTAATTGTATGTACTGTGCACAGTGTCGTTCTAAAGTTAATGATATTTGTTTGAACTACACAAATCCCTAATGGATTAACGAACCTACATTATGCAAAATGCCAAAGTAATATAAACAATAATAATGATCATATTTGTCAATTTCAAGCTCTAAAATAAAAATAAGTGAATGAGCTTTTTTCGGTTTGAAATCAATATTTACGGAAATTTGGTATTATTTGAGGGGGCAGTTAAACTGAAATGTAGACGTTTTTTAAAATATTGTGTTGATGTTAAATAATTTTACATATTAGATATTAGGAATTATTGTATATGTTGAGATGTTTAATTTCATATACATGTTATAATTTTGTATTTCCATGGTTTCAATGTAATTATGATTTAAAAAATCTATTTATGTTGTGTAACTTTGTGATACAAACAAAAATGATAAAAATACTTACTAGAACTGGAGCAGGCCTAATCCTGAACAGCTGCGTGACGTTTGAAAGTGAGGGAATGAAATGATTTTTTTTAATTTAATTTAAATTGTATTATGTTATGTAAAAAATCGTTTGTTTAATTCTCAAGACATAACCAAAATAAAAGGAAATGAAAACAATAAAGAATAAAAACCAAAGTTCCTGTCATGCGTTTAAATGCAAAAAAGGTATGTAAATAAATAGAAAACCAAAACTTTCATTCTACAAAATCATGTGCGAATTATTTTTAAGAAATAAGTGAGCTGTCCTACATTCACGTGCACACCTAGGTACGTAAAACCAAGGGAGTGAAATGTGATTTGCATTTATAAAAAACATGGAAATTGATGCTTGAGATTTGGTGTATAAAATAGATGTCAGTCGGAATGATATATAATACATAGTTAAGATTTTAATTCCAAACATTTTCAGTCTTATTTAATAGAATTCGCTAAACAGATGAATAGTTATACAGTGCATAAGGATTTATGTAGGCTCTATGTAACGTTGCGAAAATTCCCATTTATAAAAATTCTGCTATAAATTTTAGTTATACAATGCTTATATAAAAAAAGTACCAAAATAGAGCAATCTATTCCATTTATCTGTCTATCAAATCTGCTGTTTGTCATAACAAATAAAATATAAAAAAATAATTACAATTATTTGTATGATATTCTCTTTCGAAAATCTATATTTCTGTTTAAATTCTTCGTTTCTTAGGCTCATTGGGTTGAATCTTTTTTGTATAAACTTTCCGCCTTCTTGGAGTCGGTAAAACGGGATTTAAATTTTTTAAATCATTAATAAACGAGCTAAACTGGAGAGGCATTATTGTTTTTATTTTAATTTTAAAAATGGAGAGAAATCAAAATGACATTTACGAAATAATAATAACAATAATTTCCTTATGTCGGCTCTATTCAACCTCAAAACGCGTTTAGCTTATTATGGGACTATTCAACCTTGCATAAGTTTTATAAATAGCATTTTTGCGTTTAGAGGCATTATAGAGATTACGTAACTTTATGTAGGCTCTATACAGCGTTTTTAAATAAGACTGTTTATGTTTTGTTCAATCTTGAATTTATTTTTCAAAAGATACGTTATAAACTCATATGTACCTATACCTTTTGTTTTGAAAAGATTGTGCAGAAGCTAAGTCAATTTAGACGCTAAAATCTCAAAACGTGTTGCAGTTCTCCATTTTCGGTATGTTGTTGGTGTCAGTAAGTGTAGTCCTAAGGAAATTTGCTCATGTTCTCTTTTTTGGAGTAACTTGATTTGATAATTGTCAAAGAATGTGTTAAATTTTTCACTGATATTTAAATCTCAGTCCTAAGTGTTAATAAGTGGGAAATAGCAAAATAAAGTTTTAATCTAATAATTTTTTTAAAAAAACAACCTAATTTTAGGAAAGTCATCATAGTTATAATGTTTAAATCAAATATTTAAGTTTTAAGCACTAATTTGACATAGTATTTGCTTCAAAATCAAAGTTTGAAATTTTAATGGAAAATATCACTGCTTCCGCAACTTTTGCAGTCGTCAACTTCTAACTCTAAGCAAGAGTATTATGTAAGTATGTATGTAAGTATTTATAGCCCACATGGGTCTCTTAAAATTAAAATTAAATTTAAAAACCCTATAAACTTTCTTCTGAGATGAATACTGTCGTAGCTAAGGTTTTATAGATACGATTCTCAAAGGGTTCTCCTTTATTAATACACCTCCTTCTATTTTGCTTTCTTTATTTATATCGCCAATTTTCAAGCCTTCAGAGAACACTAAATTTAACTTTTTTTCAAGTTTTTTTTTTTATTTACAAAGAAACATTATCATAATAATTGATAAACCACAGTAAACTTAGGAAAACTTCAATGCATATATTTCTTGCGATTAAACTAAGTAATTTTAATTAACAATATTTCTTTTCACAAAAAATACATTTTTTTCAAAATAGCTCAGAGAGTTCTGAAAGTAAAAACGTCTTTTTGTTTGTTATAAATTTACGTAGAGCTTAAGTATTTAAATTTTGTCTGTCGGCATATTAATTTGATTTATGCATTTCAACCTGCATTCCAGGTCCTCATAAATTTTTATACTTCGGCACTTTATAAAATGAAGCTGAAAAAACATAGTTTCACCCTGACTTTTTGTTCATATCGCATCGTTTCCCATCTGTTGGTTCTACATACATGAATAACAACGATGAATTTTATCGAAAATAAATATCCGCCAAGATAAAAGTTGAAAAAGTTAGTAGATATGCATTTTTATTACACATACACAAACTAAAGCTATAAATGTTGGCATAAACTAAATCTGCATTGTTATGTTTGGATTGTTTTTGATGTGGAATTATAATTCTCTTGCCATATATTAGCGATTCATGAAAAATAAAACCATTTTTTATTAGAAAATAGAATAAAGAATGCATAATGATATTTTAAAATTCTTAACAAGAAGTTTAAGTTTAAAAGAAAAAAAATCTCCTTTTTGTTTATTGAATTTTAAAACATTTTTACACCTCAGCTTGTTGTACTCAGGTTCTCAAACTAAACAAAATATTTGTTTAATCGACCAAACTCCTAAAAAACATGCAAGCAATTTTGTTGAGGAACAGTTTGTTGTAAGATGAATGACATATTTTTTAGATGGAAAATCAAAACAATTTTCATGGTCAAATGCGATAAAGTTAGAAACGACCCCAACAATGAAAAATGTCTTTTGTATTCCAGACATAAATGATGGCATTGAATAGCTTTCAGCTCTAAGGCACGTTCCAAAAAGAAAACCTCTATAATGGATGTTATCACAATTGTTATAGCTTATAGCATATGTTCGTTCATATAATATATACACTTATACCGTTTATGGCTGCCATTTTATTATGTTATATTGCACAGCATAGCATAAGGATAATCGTTAGTTGGACTCTTGTCCGTATTTATTGAACGACTTAGACCCAGCTGTTGTAATTTAGAATCTAAATGTGTTTAATAAATTTGATTTGTATTGTTTTTCCCTGATTTCTGAAGTTTGAATTTTGTAGTAGTGTTGTTGTTTTACATACTAAAACCAGTATTTAAACTTAAAGAATATACCAATGAAAGTTGTCGCTGCCGTCAGAAAAGCCATTTAGTCTCTTTTACACACGAAGCCCGTAAGGGCGTTGATTTCATGCTCAACTTATTTTCCTGTGAATTAACTACAACAAGGGATGGCAGATGAATGAAAACACCCAGACTAATCATAGAATGCAGTGGAACGTGCACGGTCTCCATATATTTAAGTCATTATCCGTACGGCCAAAAATCCGTCGCATTACAGTTTAAAGACATACTTTAAAAAGTTCCCTTTACCAAAAAAAAAAAAAGTTTTAAAAATATCCTATACCCAGCTTGTGAACTAAAAATTGAATTTTCACTTTATATCAATTGGTATAGGAGGTGAACATTTTTAAATTAGGCTTTTGCGTGAATATAAACAAAGCACCTAATAATTTAAGGACCATTTAAATAAAATATAAATTGACATTCGTGGATGCAGTCATGTATAATGTGCTCAAAAAATTCAACATTAATATTAAATTTCAATTATTTATATATAATTATTTATACACATCCCTAGCAAAAATTAAAAAAAAACTTAATTTCTAGCACGTTTTATTAAAAAAAAAAAATTAAACACCATACTGGTATTCCAACGGAAAAAAATATCAATCAATAATTTACGTGCTTAATTATTTATACATACAGGTAGGTATGTATATTATATATGTATTTGTGGCATAAACAAAAAGGTAAGTAAAAATGCAATTAAATAAAAATATTCAACAAAAAAATAAATAAATTCAATATCGGTACACATTCAATTCAAAGCATGTTTGTGAAACACTTACCTCACAAGGTGGCGGAGCACTCCGGTACGAAGGAACTATTTTAAAGGTAACAGAACCACGAGCTTCGCGCTGTAATAAAAAAAGAAAATAAAGAAGAGTTTCATATTTATATTTAATTTCTGTATGCGTACAAAATTAATATTTAATACAAAAAAGAAACACAAATCCCGACCCCGAACAATTTTAAGAATATTATTTTTGATATTGAAAGAAGGATGTACATATACATACATACTTTGATTTAAGCAAAGAAGGCAGCATAAAATAAAGAATAATAAACTGAGGATTATAAAAAGCCTGCACGGATTTAAGCACCTCGGGCATCCATAAAAAGCAAAATTTTGGTTTTATATTTTTAACTAATACCTCACAAATAATATCGAGGAACATTTTGCCAGAGGGAATAATCCCGAAAGGCAAGAAAAATAAAGACAAAATAACACGATAACTCCTTGTCATTGTGAAGTTTATTTTACTGATTGATAAAGTCCAGGGTCGGATAGAGGACATTTTTATTTTTTGAGGCCCTTTTCGAAGATGCACAAATTTTCGGAAAAATATAATTTTTTTAAATTCCCTCACTTTGAGAGTAAAGTTTGTCATGTAAAGTGTCTTTCAACAGTACGGATTCTACATATAAAATTAAATGGAGTGCTGCAAGAAAACACGTACATTTGTCTGAATAAAAGAGTTTTACATTCGTGATGTGCGTTTGCAAACAGGAATCTCTGTCCTTGGCAGCATTTCCAAGCAGAGTGGGTACTATGCTGAAAATGTTTTAAGGGAGAAATATATCTCGCCATTTCAATACAGAACCTTGGAAAAGGTAGCGAGTTCTGTTCATTTACTTTTACGGCTGAGAACAGCATCAAGTTGTGGAACTATTACAATTCACACATATACATATATATATTTTTTGTAACGATACTGTTGAAATTTGAATTCAAAGAGTTTAAAATACGTTATATACGAATTATACAAAGTGAAAGCTGTTTAGTGGATTAGTTTTAGACATGCTATCATTTATAAAAAATATGAAATAGTTTCTATGTTCATAATACTTGAAACCGTCCAAAACAACTTCGAACTTAAACGGTAAGATAACAATTACTAATCCGGTGAAGAATCAATAAAAGCCATTTTCTTTGTTTTATATAGAATAATAGAAAACCGCTCGTTCTCAAAAAGTTACAATATTTTGTTGGTATCTATGCTTCACTGAATAAAATAGTTACAATAATTAATATTTATTATAGTGTAATATTTATAAGGTGAACAAATGTCTTTATTTGAGCTTTTTTTTGAAATGTATACAAATGAGTTTTTTTTTATAATTAGCAAACACTAAAAGGGTTTTATATACCTTTAATATGCCAAAGACACAGTGTGAGCATTAGGAAAAGAGGGAAGGGCTGGATAGGAGGTGTTGTTGTACGTTGATTTTGAATTCCTGAACATTGCAATGATAGGAAAAGATATAGCGTGGCAAAGCGTTCCACCTTCGCGTAGTACGGCTAAAAAATGAATCTCTATACTTAATAGTACGGCTGAAGTTGGGCTCGAGGGTAAACTGATGGGCATTCCCAGAAGCGCGGGTATTACGGTTAAATTGTTTAAGGGGAGGAGTGCAACTGGCTATTTCACTAGAGCATAGCCCGTTAAAATAACGGTAAAAAAGGGTGAGACAAGAAACCTTGCGTCGATGTTCGAGTGAAGTAATCGAATTGATGATGTTAATGTCACCAATCATTTTAAAAGCTCTTTTTTGTATACTGTCCAAGAGGCTTAAATAAGTTACTAGAGCACCAGCCCAGAGATAAGAGTTATATTCAAGTTTCGGACGTATGTATGTATATAGGTTTTGTAGATTGTAGCCAGATCAGACGGAGAGAAAAATTTCTTGCAACGTTTTAAAAAACCTAGACATCTTGCGGCATTTTTGGCAACATCGCGTATGTGATCGCTCCACAAAAGGTGGTTGCTGATGCACATGCCGAGGATGCCGAGATTTTCCGTTTCGTTGATGCAAGTGCCACTCATAGATAGTGGCAAAGAGGGTTTATCTCGCTTTAACGATACAAGACAGCATTGCGTTTTCGAAGCATTAAATTCCACACGATTTTTTATTCCCCATTGTACAATGCTGTGTAGGTCGGAATTTAATGAGCTAATTATATTTTGCCGTTGCAGCTCCACATCCGAAGAGGAGGGTTGTGAGTCTGGAAACGAATATTGAAAGCTAAGAGTGCTATCGTCAGCGAAACAATGTATTGGATTAGAAGTAGCAGACAGGCGATAATTTATAAAAATGAGGAAGAGGGTCGGAGACAAAACGGAGCCCTGGGGCACACCAGCATTTATTTTATGAGTTTCAGACTTGAATCCGTCCAAAACAACTTGTATTGAACGGTTCGAAAGAAAATTTCTTATCCAACGAAGAAGAGATTCGTCGATACCGAAAGCACGCATTTTCGATAAGAGAGCAAGATGCCAGAATATCAAGTGCAATAATCTTACTTTCTCCAAAACAATGTAAAGATTTGTTGTTCCACTGGTCGGTGAGATGAACCATGAGATCACCAGTGGACCTATTGCTTCGAAAGCCGTATTGCCGGTCATTAAGAAGCTTTCGATCTTCAAGATATGTCTTGAGCTGATAATTAATCAGCGTTTCCATGACCTTTGAAAGAAGCGACGTAAGTGCAATCGGTCAGTAATTAGAGGGTGAGGAAGATTCGCCTTTTTTGGGAATGGGCTGGACAAATGCAGTTTTCCATCCTCTCGGAACGAGACCAGAGGAGTAGGACAGATGAAAAAGCTTACGCAGTGGATTTGCCAGCGTTGAAGAACACCTCTTCAGAACAATAGCGGGGATACCATCCGGACCAACGGATTTATGTATGTTAAGATCTTTTAGGACTCTCGCCACAGTACGAGTGCGAAAAAAAGATTGGCCCCATAGAATCACTAACGCGCTCGATGACAGGCGGAGTCATAACACTCACTGGCAGCGTTGAATTGGCTAGGCAAACAAATTAGCTTTCTCTAAAGAGCTAACAAGTGGAGTGTCATTGACAACGAAGATAGGAACCGACGAAGAGGAAGAATTCCTCATGTTTTTTACAAATGACCAAAAATTTGTACTGCCTTTGGGACATTGCAGTATTTTTTGCCGTAATTTTTGGTCATGTAAAAATTTGGTCCGTCGAATATGGACGTTGCAGGCCTTCCTGGCTTGCTTGAACTTATTCCGGTTTTCCTCAGTTGGATTGGCTTTAAAATAACGGAAACTTACCTTCTTGACCCTAATAACCTCTTTTCAGCTCGCATCGAACCATGCGTTTTCCTTAGGTCTGATGCTTTTAACCCTATTCGGGATAAAAGTTCTCATTCCCAGGAGAATCAAACTTGTGATTATATCAGCCTTGGCGTCAACGTCAATATCGAGGAAGCATAGTGACCAGTTAAAGATCCTAAAATAATTATTGAGACCGTCCCAGTTGGCTTTCCCGTATTGCCAAACGGTTCTCTTAGGAGCTCTTTCTTTAACTGGAGAGTTTTGAGCCTAGAGGAGAAAGAACACTAATAGTGTACTTACTAGGGTCAGAGGTAAGAAACAAGTCAAGAGTGTTTTCTGCTAGACCTACCACGTCCGATATTCGAGTAGGCTCGTTGACCAGCTGAGTTAGGTGGTTCAACTCAGCGAAAATCTCAGCACACACTCCTTCTAGTGTTGTCTGGCCCGAATGTTGAAGCCATGAAAAATTGTGTACATTGAAATCGCCCGTAATAGCGATTTCAGTGTGAGGATTCAGGGAGACAATTTTTTGAATGGAGTCAGACAGAGCATCAAATTCCTGAGAAGTCGAAACTTTGTCCAGGTTTGGGCTCCGATAAAGGAAACAATAGTGAATGATGTGCTGATTCACGGAAAGTTTTAACCACATGAAATTAAAGAAGGAGTTGGTACAGGGTGGGCCGTTAATAAGTGCACTTTTTGTCTCGCTCTAACTCCCGAACGAAATAACCGAGACGCGCGGGGATGGTATCTCCTTGCAACTCGAGATCTAAATTTTTAGTCGCAATAAGTCCGTTCACGGGAGAGCAGCGCGCTTTCTGCGTTCGCGCCTTTTATGAAAAAAATCGCTCATACGTGACTGTTCGTCGGCTTTTTCGGGTAAAGTTTGGATTACGCAACATCACCGAGTGTCTAAGTACGAATGTAATCAAAAAATGGATCGTAACATTCGAGGCAACGGGATCAACGCAAAAACTTCGACCTACAGGACGCCCACGTTCCAGGCGGACTGCAGAAACAATTGAACGCGTACAAGCTTCTGTGCGCGAGGATCCAAGAAGCTCTACACGGAAACGCGCTGCGGCCCTGGGAGTACCCAGAACGACTTTACGTCGCATTTTACGGGATGATTTGAAGTTATACCCTTACAAAATTCAGATTGTCCAAGATTTGAAAGAATCCGATTTTGTTTCACGGTTCAATTTCGCAACAGAAATGTTACGGAGATTCCCTCACTTCAATAACATTATCTTCTCAGACGAAGCTCATTTTCATGTCAACGGATTTGTTAATCGACAAAATTGTCGATACTGGGGAACAGAAAATCCACGCTTAAAACATGGACGACCGTTACTCTCTCCGAAAGTGACCGTTTGGGCCGGAATAGCCAAGTGGGGGATCATAGGGCCGTATTTTTATGAAGATCGATACGGGCGTAATGTTACTGTTAATTCAGAGCGTTATGTTTCGATGCTTAGAGATTTTTTAGCTCCAAAACTGCAAGAATCGAGTGGTTACACTATTCACACCTGGTTCCAGCAAGATGGCGCTACCTGCCATACAAGTAACGACTCTCTGGAGGTCGTTAGAGAAATGTTTCCTCGAAGGTTGTTGATATCGAGGAGGGGTGATATTGCTTGGCCACCCAGGAGCCCTGACTTAACGCCACCGGATTTCTTTTTATGGGGCTACCTCAAGAGTAAGGTGTACTCTAATAATCCTTCAACGACGGCTGAATTAAAAGCGAACATTGAAGAAGAAATCCGCTTAATCACTCCGCAACTTTTGACAAAAGTGTTCCAAAATCTCAGAGTCAGATTTTAAGAGTGCTGTAGGCGAAATGGACAATATTTGGATGATTTAATTTTTAAAAAATAAAAATTCATTTCGTTTTGTATAATTTAAAATAAATATTTCATTTAAAAGCGCTACAGTTGTATTAATATAATTTTTTTTTAAGTGCACTTATTTACGGCCCACCCTGTACAATGAACGTATTGTGGTAAAAGTTGATAGGCAACATCATTCCTAATGTAGTACTCGTATATGGCGAGACCATGGTGGTATAAGAATAATTAAATAAGTTAAGATTACATAGGTTAAGGTTATCGGAGTACATTTTAAAACGAATAATTTGACTAAAAATATTGAAACGATATTAACGTAGATGTTACAAAATGGGTAAAAATTTGAGTTGTTCGTATGTTATGTTAGTAAGTATCAAAGCAATTGTTTCTATAATAGGTATTTATTATTTTGAGTATATAACAAGATCACAAAATATACGTTCAAACAGTTTTCAATAATGAGTATTCAGTTTGATTTTCTTGAAATCAGATATCGAATATGAACTAAATACAAATAAAAATGAGGTTAGCACTTGAGTTTAAAAAAAAAATCGATATTATTTTCGAGTTAAAAAACAAATTAACACTTTACAAAGTAAAAAAAAAATACATATCGAACCCTTATCGCCAAATAAAAAAAAAGTTTACTGCTGCCATACAAAATCATTTATATCTAAAGGAAGCATTGGATACTATTCAAATTAATTTAACTGCAAAATGACAACTCACTTCCAATGAAATGACGGAAAGGGATCGATATATATGTATGCAATCGAAAACCTTTAACTTTTAAAACAAATCACGCTTATCAAATATCGCTTACTAAACTATGAAAGTGGCTAATGAGCATTCTTCAAACTCTGACGTTTGGTTCAACTAATGATAGCCGATATAATAAAACCTTCAATTAAGTAATTTTGAGGGCTTTATGACTCTTAAATCCAAAAATGATGTACTTTCCATTAAAAATATATTCTTTCAAAAGCCTGTCAAATGTTTTTCAAACTGATAAAGCCTAAAAAATAAGAAAATGAAATTGCTAACTAAGAACGTTTTCATGTTAGTGTTATTTAACTTCATTCATTCAACCATACTTTATTTATAGTATTTATCACATCGCGTTTTCATACAGGCAATTAATAACTTACCACAAACAAAAGTTATGGCTTAATATGTATACCTACTACAAAGATCGGCTAGCCGATATGATTTTCATTTCAATAAATCAATGCGCATATAAATTGTAGCAGATTAATTGAACCTGAATTGTACCTCAGCAACAAAAATTAATGGCACACTGTTTAAAATTTTGTATCTGAATTAATTAAGAAGATTGCGACATTTATTTTATTTGAAAGTAAATTATAAAATCGAAGAATTTGTTATATGGCAGTCATGTTCTTTTGTCCTTTTTATGTGAAGCGAGGACAATTGAATATTTATGTAATTTTTAATTAAATTTGCTTTAATAAGGAAATTATTTTAATATTGATTTCCAATATTTCCTATTCCTCTCAATTAAAAGTAAGTCTTGGCAAGAACATTTTTCGGGATTTTTCTGTAATAATGAAGAACAAAAATCTGCAATTTAGATCTCTACTAAAATATCTACGCCCATATTAGTTTCTTCATAAATACTTTTGCGTTAAAACTAAATTTAAATGAGTTTCGAGTTTTCAGTTTTTTAAAAAATTCATTTAGATGCCAACGAAATCAAAAATGTGTTTGAATACAAATTATTTTGTTGATATTTAAATCAAATTTTGAAAAAAAAAAAAAAAAATAAAACTAGAAACCATTTTAAATGTGGTTTTGAAAAAAATTGATATACAGACAAAATTTGAATTTTGTATTTACAAATTTTAAAAGTAAATAAGTTGTAAACTAATGTCAACTCTTCTCTTACGCATTTGCAGATCTTAAATTTGTGTATATACATGCGCTGCATATTGGAATAAATTTGTTTAAACTTGCCATTTTGATAAAGAAGAAGAAGAGTTAAATTTGTTACGTGATTTTGTATTATGTTATTATAATAATAATCGAGGAAGTATGTTTATTTGCTATTTTTAGCATGTTTGTCAAATAATATGCATGTTTATTGATTGTAACTATCTATATCTAAGAACATATAAGGTTCCGAATGTGGATTTTAATGGAACGAATATTTGGTACCCTCTTTATCAACACAAATGTCAATTTATTAATTTGTTTATCAACCAGGTAGCAATTACAAAACGAAACAAAAAACTACTAATAGAATTGAATGTGTGATGATGATTATATAAAAATTCCATTTTGTCTAAGAGGTTTACTCTGTTATTAAAAATGTTCGTTTTAAATTACATAAGCTCTAATTGAAAGAATTCAAATACATGTAATTTTGTAATGCAATCCCTAGATATAAAGGTAGTGAAATAAATATTCTTAATATGAGTTGTTTTTCTACTCTCTTAATCAAGAATCAAACTCTAATGAAGTATTGAAGAAAAAAGCAATCTTTTCAATTGCAATGTTTTTTTTTATGAAATAGAAAACTAGTGTTTATTATGGAATCCACAAAGCTGTATAAATTTTATGAAAAGTGAGTGAGTAGAAAACTGCAGTGGAAATTGAGTTTTGCGGACTCCATTATTAGCATGATTGTTTTTCGTTATCTATTGCCTGAACGTTTGAAAACTCCACACAATGTTATGAATTCTAAATTTCTACATTAGAACGAACCTTGAGGATTTGTAAAAGGTGTCGCTTTGGAACGGCCAACCCATACCGTGCTTTATCCTAAACATAAAATAAATTGTATATATGTATTTTGTTTATAGTAATTGTTTTATTAGTCTAGTTAAAATGTTTGGAAATTAATAATGTAAATGTTAATCATGTTTTATATACATCTATGTATGTACCAACAATTCTTAGAAAGTTGAATGCACAGCTACTACAAAATTGTCAAATGTATCTTTTAACTTAATGTTACATCAGAGGTGTCATGAAATATTTCCATACAGATTACAGCAATTTAGTTAATGACATAAAGTTGTCGGTTTTTGTCGATTTAAGGTACCCATGCACAAAATACTTGTAGGCACATTGATGTCATGACACATGAATATACGCAGCACACCAACGGCAACGTTTAGACGTCTGTTCTATGCCTGCGGATCATCTCCTTAAGTATTTATTGTTTGTTGTTAAAAAATGTTAATGAAAAACTTAAAAGACAACATTCCATAGGACGTAGAACTTCTGTAAAAGACAAAACTGAAAAATAAATCGACACAGATGAGCCCAAAAAAAAGTACGACGATGAAGTTTCTCGATTAAAAAACCTAAAAAAGTTATCTTCGTTTTATTCACATTTAAAACTAAATTTCAACTGCAAACTTTGCACTTTTTGCTGAGATATGTTTTTAATAGTCTTTCAAAAACTAACAAAACAACCAAAAGAATAGGATAATTATACCTAGACACAAAAACCCTAAATGAGTCCTATGCAAACAGATCTAGTATCAGTATATTAAACATGTCTCAGCAAAATGCCGGATGTCTACTCTTTAAGCTTCTCTAAGGCCAAACGAAAGGCCATCAAATAAAAACAATAATATTTATCCGACCAAGAATTTCTTTCTCGTACATGGAAACACATATAAGTGAAAGGATTTCAAGTTAACCCTTTGCCTACTTCTGCAGCGGCGAGGATTAGACTTTTCTTCATCATAGTTCCTTTTCCCTGTCGTTGAATAACTTTTTATATGGCCAAGTTCCAAAAGTTATTCAAAAACTTGAAATTGCAGTAAAACACACATCTGCATGGATATCGCTTAATAGCCGCGACCTTACGAGCGTGATATAAAGCAGAAGTTCACGTTTTATATCTAAGTACATAGGTTTAACATTTTTTATTTTCATTTTTTGTATGACAAAAGTTTTGAGAGCTTGACAGTTTGTAGAAACATACATAGCTCAATGTGTGTATAATAACTCACCAGCATTCGTTGTAATTGACCAACGGATTGATGTTGCACTGGTTGGCCATTAATTTCCCGAATTTCATCGCCCACATGTAAAGTTGCCTGGCGATGTATCATACCGCCATGCATTATCCTAGCTACAATACAGCGTCCATCTTCGGTCATTTTCAAAGTTATACCCTGCAAGGAACCGGAAATCAAATTAAATGTATAAATTCGTATTAAGCAAATTAGTGAAAAGGGAAGATTGAGAGGTAATGGGTAAGAGTTTGAACTTACCATTGGCTCATCGGTGTTCTTCTGGAACTGCACCAAACGTACTCTAGTCACATGCTGCAGTTCGCCACTGTCAACATTATCGATGTCATCACCATTGATATAGGGCGCTAGTGGCGGGGGTGTTACCCGTAAAGCCTCCTCACCGTATACCTCTCTTGCGACAACGTCATGCGTGTGCAAAAGAGCCTGAAATCAGAAACGATTTTTGGTTAGAAATTATATGATATCGATAGGTTAGTAAAGTTATTCATTAAATTCTAGTAAAAGTTTATTTTCAGATATGATATTTATTTTGTAGCTATATGTAAGAATATAAAATACAATTTTAATTAAAACAAGAGACCACAAATAAAAATTAAATTTGTAATATTTTTAAATTTACGTTTCCCTAAAACGTGGCCTCGAAGGAGTCGTTCGTCGACTGTTCATTTCATTTATATGTAGCAAGTACATATGTACGTGTCAAGTGCAAAGCACATCACGCATTCAGGTATATTAACTGTGGTTCACTCTCTAAGGACCTTCTCATAAATCATCGCCCTTGATGAAATAAAACAACATCAAATTTAAAACCATAATAAATAATTTATACAGCAAGTAGGTAAACTTTTCGTCTTGCTACAAAAAACAACACATGAAAACGTAAGTAATTTCATCTAATTTGTTCCTTTGTTCCATTTAAATTGAGTTAATCCTGATCCTGGTCGCATATTCTTTAATATATTCATGCACCAAAAGCTTTAAAGTTTGTGGTATTGTCTAAATTCGTCCTCATCAAATCAGCAACTGACCCTGAGTTCAACTTACTCCTGATGCAATGGTTTAATGTTCCACCTTTTAATTCGCAAATGTCCCAAAAATTCTTAGATGTTTGCTTGGTTTAAACATTAGAGCGTGGTTTATCCTCTCCAACAGAGCAGTATTTTGACTTAGTTTTAGGTAATTATGGAATTAAGTTTAAAGATCCTATATTTTGATGCTACTATATGTAACTTAGACTCGTTTTGTTTGGTGACTTGCTTAGAAAATCAACTACAGAAGAGTACCATCCTTTGGTTTGAGTGTAGCAAAATACAAGGTGCCCTTGTAAGCAATGCAGTTAGCATGATTAAAGTTAGCAATTTGTAAAGTTTAGTCAGTTTCCTTATAAAGATTGTCTTTGCCGTCAAAAAGTTTCACTACATGAAATTGAGAAAAAAAAATCCTCCCGTTCCGTCTTTGAAGGTAACAATATATCATCAAGCAAGGTGTTCTCTATATCTTGTACATTTAGCAATGCAATCCTCGTGTGAGAAGACAATGTTTCATAGGTAACACGAACATAATCCTCTTTATATTTTGCTAAATCCAATTTCACAGGATAAAAAACTGAAAATAGTCTTGTATAGGTACATTTTCAACGAAGTCCAGTCCTTGTCTTCAAATTTAATTTTTCACAAAGGTTTATTTCTAGCAATGCAGTCCTTCGAAGTTTTGCACTTGAATGTTTTTAACTGCCACTTTGAAAACTAGAAATTATTATTTTTTCCTCAACCTTGAAATAGTTTTTCAAATAGAAATAATTTTTCTAAAATGTTGGTTGTGATGATTTTTGTGTGTGCACAATTTAATTGCAAACAATGAAAAAAAGAACTTTAATTTTTTTATTTTTTATGAAATTGCTTTTTATTTGAAATCGGTTAATTGAGTGGAAACTCCCAGATTTGTTATTCTAAAATTCGTCCTTCCAATGTTTGGCAAATACCATGGAATTTGTTTGGCTTTTTGCCAGATGAGCTTTAATTGTACGTCACACGGTTTGGTTCCGGTAGTAAGGATAAACTGAAGCATGAAATTGCAGCTGTCATTCTTCTATTTCCGTTCCAATTTTCTTTGCTTTTTAAACCCAACCAAAATATTTAATTTAATGATTTAGTTTCAGTTCTTTTTTTTTACAATGCTTATGAACCTTATGAACCTATTTACTACTACTACTACTTAATATTTGAAATAGACCTGAATTGAATAGACAAAATAAGGCTAAGTAATCCTAAAGAGTTTGTTAATCCAGAAACCAACTATTAATCCTCGAATCTCACATTCAGATCAAAGAAAAAACTTTCAATTGTTATCGATAAACTTTTTGTTGAAATTCAAAGAAATAGATTGTTCATGGATTTGATTTTGAAATCCTATTTCTTATTGTTTGGATTACTCGGTTTATTTATAACCACTTTCTCTTAATTTATCGCAAGAGAAATTAACTGAAGCAAAGATAGCTCGTTAATCATTAAGGCTGCCACAGACTTTTAGAAGTACATCGATGATGATGTGGGTTTGGGTTTCCATTAGTATCTGAGAAACAAAAACAACAAAGTAATGAAAATAATTACTCAGCTGATTGTTTACCATTTTTCTTTTGCATTCGGCATAATTCTAAAGATCATCATCGAAGTTGGAAAAATATCCAATTAAATGTTTCGTACTCCAAATTAAATGTTGTTTCAGTTTTTGTATTTATTTGGAATTGAAACAGACATTTGAAATTGTTTTTTTTTTTTTTTTTTTTTTTTGCAAGCGTTGCCAGGAGAGAAAAAGCTTAAAAAAATCGAAACAAGTGGCGTCCTGCAAAATAATAACATCAACTGGTTAACTTCGATAGGAATAAAAATATTTTATACGCAGAATTTGTTGGGGACGCCATGTTACCAACAAAAAAATGGCTCTTCAACAAGCTTGAGTTTCTCAACATCTTGGTTGAAGGTAAATCGGGATAATAAGTCAAAAACACTTGTTCAAAGGGAATATGAAATCCAATCCATTCATTGATTAAAGCACCATGAACCTAAAACGATTAACCGTCCTGGAAAAAAACTCATTGTATAAGCACATCATGCTAAAGTTCTGGATTGAATGTTTCACAATTTTTCAAGAGTAAATTTGTTTGTATGCCGAAGTCTTTGCATCTGGGTGAATTTTAACTTATATTGTTGTAACATTTAAGGCTTAAATAATACGAAAAGTCTCACACAATTGTTTGTGTGTACGAAAATAAATACGTATACACCACAGTAGCATGCTGTACCGTCTTGTATGAATCTACCGCCTTTATCGATTCCTGTCGACTAGACCAATTGACTTTTCTTAACCGAATGCAGTTTTCTACTGGCTATATGTCTTTAAAATTAGCTATGATAGTGATTTCATGTATTGTGCGCTGTAAACAAATTAAAAAGATATTATATAACAATGGCTTTTTATCGAAATAAACTTTTGTAGCAGGCAATTTGCCAAGAATGTTGCATTGTTTAACTCAATTGCAAGTTAACTTTATTATAATCATTCCAATTAATGGATTTCAATAAAACGCAACTCACTGATATATAAATCATAAGAATATTATTTCTTAGGCAGTTTAAAAGAATATTATTTGATAGGCAGTTTATTAATAACCTTCATATTCGTTTAAGTATTATTATTTTGTTCTAAGTTTTGAATAATAGTAATATTTGGAGAAATTCTATTTAAAAATGCATTCCCGCTTGATCTGTGCGTTGTGGTTATTTATTTTATTTGAATCTTTATTTCTTTTATTATGTAATACATATATCCAATGGTAAATTATTTTAATTTAAATTGTTACTGAATGTTCTTTTTCTTTTATTAAAACAAATTTATTTCATTTTAATAGGAAGACAAATCATTATCAACAAAGGTGAAGAATTTTGAGCCTTTAGATACGTTTGGGAGTTTACAGAAACCGAAAGATCGAAGTTATTCTGATGAAAACAATTTTAGACGAAGAGGGAGGAAACGCCGTTCGGACTTTGGAGAAGAAGAAAATTCGGGGGAAAGAGGACCAGTAGAAGACATTGCAGCAATCAAACAAATTGTAGATCTTCTTCGAAGTGTTGGTCAGAGAGTAATTCCTATTGTGATGCAAGGTGCATCTGGTAAGTACACGAGTATCAAAAAAGACGCTTTAACTCTGTTATATAATTTCTTCTTTTCGTAATCATATCATAGTGTTGAACAATCTGCTTTCAAACCTGGGAACATAGGACTGCATGAATTTAGCTTTTTACAAAAAGGGAATTTAAATTTGTATGAGAAATAAAAACTATTTCATTAAATTTATCTTTAATATTTATTGCGTACTTTAATTTACTTTGTACTTTTTTGCACACCTCGCGTTAATAAAGTATTATTTCTCTACATTTATAATATCTTTAATATTTATTGCCTACTTTAATTTACTTTGTACTTTTGTGCACACCTCGCGTTAGTAAAGTATTATTTCTTTACATCTATAATATCTTCTCATATCATTGTCTAGAACGGAAGAAAAGCACGAGCGTCATTTGAATCTTTCCAAAAAGTTCATTGGGAGTGTCAACAATCAATTGATAAATTGATTAAAATTTGAATTCCACCTATTGAAACTTTATAACTTTAATTATATAAAGTTTTTTAGCGATGAAGTTCACTTTTGGTTGAATGGATGCGTCGATAAACAAAACTGTCGTATTTCGACTGATGAAAATCCTCAAGTATACATATGTTAAGACAATGACTGTTTGGTGTACTTTATAGGTTGGTAAAATTGTTGGCCCGTAAATTGTTCGCACCTACTATATAGTGTGCCCAAGCAGGGGGCAGCATGCCAAACTCTAACATACTCGTACCTCACCGTAAAAATAAGTTGGTGTTATTTTTCAAAATAGTTTAGCTTTATTTCATTTGGTCAAAGTGCAATATGACAAACTGCTGAAAATTGGCCTTATTTCACTTTTTTAAAGCACAATTTGGCCATTTTTTTAAATTTGGTTTTATATCATTAGGCCTAATTTCACGACAACTTAATGGTGATGTGCAGCTGAGGCACATAGCTGGTGCCATAATTGATTTTTTGAAGCAAATGTTTGGTAACCGCACAGTTTCACGTAACGCAATTATACAAAGCTTTTATCAGGCTGGTTAAATGCTGAACTTTGATGTTTACCAGTTACCAAATCATAGTTGACACTCGCGAAATTCCGTAGGGTCATATGGAAGCTTCAGTGGGACTCGAAAGCACTTTAAAGATTAGGTCCTAATAAGCATTTGAAACAAGAACACACTTATGTAATATTCGGCTTAAGCATATAAATCGGACATATTTTTTTTTTAAGAAGGCTGTGTTCTATTTAAAAAAAATCCATTTGAATGATTCTTCTGACTTGTCATTAAGTGTCTCCTTTCATAAGAGTGATGGCCTTCTTTAAAGCACATCACTTTGATAAAATCAATAAGAAAACTAAATCTTAATGACAAGAAAAATAAAATTAAATTCTTAAGTGATCTTAAGGTTCATCTGTGCCTCATTGAGAAATCACCCTGCATAATTGACGTTTATTGATTTTTTAAACTCTGAATCACAATGCACAATTGCATATTAGTCCAGTCAAGGAATGAGGTGTAGAGTGCGTGAGCAGGTAACTAAGCGATTCCTTCAGAAACTTGTTTAGGGGGCTTAGGTTGTTAACATACCAAAAGTCCTGACTCCTAGGTGATGAGCGGGGGGAGGAGGGGGGGGGGTAAAGGTACGAATTTTAGGTTTTTCGCTTATATCTCGAAAACGGTGCATCGGAGAGAAATATTTTTAGAGAATAAAATGGAGTTCTTAAAATTATCTAAAACTTTTATATCATATGTTTTTTTCTAATTCCTAACCGTTTTTGAGCTATACCCTCGGAAAAAGTTGAAATTTACAAAAAAAATCAATTTACGTCAAAATATTCATAAGCATTGCATCATATTGTCTAAACCTATTCATAAACGAACAGTATGAATAGGAAAGAAGTTGTAGATTTTTAAATTCCCTTTTAGAATATATATACATATGCTGATTAATGTCCAACCCGCCTTAAGTTACAACTATTTTAAAACTTGTATAGCATTTTGCAATTTTCAGAAAATTAGTTTGTATATCATATTCTTGACCCACAACCTTTGTTCGTGTATTTTCATGAGATATGCACTTCGCTTGAAGAGTTTTCTGGAGTCACATTCACTTCAAGTGAACAACACAAGGACATTGGACAGGCTCGCAAGATGCAGAAGACATTGTCAAACTTAATCAGTGGTTTGATTCTCATCCTCCCTTCCCAGAAACCTCTCAAATCATGTCAATTTCGAGTGGAGTTGTCGGAGATGCCACGATAACATGCTATGATGCTGTTCGAGTAGATAAAAGGGCTATGAATTCAGTAGTTGACTTGACATTTGCAGACGTAAAGTTATCGCGCAAGGATCGGGCATTGCCAATATCTTCTGTCAGCTCATCGATAAAAGTTCACGATAGGTAGTAGTTGACCCAACATTGCTCTTTTGAGTATGAGTTGGCCCCATTTCAAAAATCTTACTTATCGAGGGCAAGAGTGATATAGGCCTATAATTACCCAGATCATTAATTGCTCCTTTCTTGAAAAGTGGCAAGATATTGGCACATTTAAGAGCAACCGGAAATACTCCAGAAAAAATACTTTTGCTAAAGATATGTGCCAAAACATCAATTATAAAACATGCTACATTTTTCAAACAAACATTTGAAATACCATCATAACCAGAAGAGTTTGAAGTTTTTAAAGTGCCAATTAACTTCAGAATCTCTAAACTAGTTATAGGCTCAAACACAAAACTTTGGCTTTGAGAAGGTTCATTACTGAATGGACTACAAAGTGTACAAGATGGGTGACTAGAACTAGCTTGTAGATTAAGTGAAATCGTTGAAAAGTATTCATTGAATGCATTAGCAATTGCAATTTTATCTGAGACAGATGGTTGTTTTTTGCACTGAGATTTATTAAGTATACTATTCACTATTTTCCCTTCATTTCTAATATTTCCTTTAGCTAGATTGAATTTGTTTTTAACGACAAATAGGAATTTCCTTCTTTAATTCAACACAAATTTTTTTATATTTAGTTTTTAAAATCTGCAACTCGATTGGTTGATTTGATGGGCTCATTCGATTCCATCGCGGAATTCTCACCTTTTCTATGGTTGGGAGTTCTAGCTGAAATGCTTCCCAACTCTTTTTGATGTGGCCTGGAACTTCCTCGTCCCAATCACATCCAAGATTCCAGAGCTTCTGCATAAGATTGGGGGTGGAACCGTGAAGGAGACAGCCTGGTGGCAATTACAATGGAAAATCTACCAGTACCAGAGGTTCTTCTTAAAACTATATTTTGCCGCTCCACCAAGGATTGTGTAATTGGAAAATGCGGCAGCCGAAAAGCGATGCTCACCTGTTCTGCAGCGTGCCTCCACTGTCAAGGGAAGTGCCTGAACAGTGTGCCTGTTGACGATGGGGACGATGAAGACGATGTAGAGCCCATTCAGCAAGAGCCACCCGCTACTGAGGAAGAAGATGCCATGGAAGAACAATCATTGCCTGGGCCCTTCCTTAAGTTCAAAGAGGATGAAAATTTGATTACTTTTAAAGTTGAGAGTGAAACATTAGGAATATATTGAGAACAATGGGGCTTACAATTATTATTATTGTATTGGTGTAACGAAACTATCTGTAGAATAAAGTGTGAAATTTGTCATCATCATTATTTTTCTACTTTATTTAATAACTTGCTTATAAGTGGCCATATATGTTATTAGATGAACGAACAAAGGTTGGGGGTTAAGAATATGATATACTCGTACAAACTTATTTTCTGAAAATTGCAAAATGCTATACAAGTTTTAAAATAGCTGTAACTTTAGGCAGGTTGGACATTAATCAGCATATGTATATATATTCTAAAAGGGAATTTAAAAATCTACAACTTCTTTCCTATTCATACTTTTCGTTTATGAATAGGTTTAGACAATATGATGCAATGTTTATGAATATTTTGACGTAAATTGATTTTTTTTGTAAATTTCAACTTTTTCCGAGGGTATAGCTCGAAAACGGTTAGGAATTAGAAAAAAACATATGATATAAAAGTTTTAGATAATTTTAAGAACTCCATTTTATTCTCTAAAAATATTTCTCTCCGATGCACCGTTTTCGAGATATAAGCGAAAAACCTAAAATTCGTACCTTTACCCCCCCTCCTCACCCCCGCTCATCACCTAGGAGTCAGGACTTTTGGTATGTTAACAACCTAAGCCCCCTAAACAGGTTTCTGAAGGAATCGCTTAGTTACCTGCTCACGCACTCTACACCTCATTTTGGGTCATTTATTGACTGGACTATATATGTATATACCGTTTAAATTAATTGACAAAAAAACATACCTAAGAAATTGAAACTGGCCTTAGATTTATTGCAGATTTCATTTTCAAGGAAAAGCTTAATGACGAAAAAAAAAACAAATGGAAAAGGTCTATCAGATTATGTAGGTTATAGCAATCGAGGGAAATCGAATTTGAAAAAGGAGTTAATTTATTTTCAGTGCTCAACATTTCGATTTATTAAAAAAGCACTTCTCCAAATCATTTTAGTGAAGTCAAATATAACCAGCTTTTGAAAACATATTTATGCACTCGCTTGTAAAATAGTGCATATTAGTAGGTGTATTTTTTTATTAACGATCTAATTAAATCAAAATTCTACCCTAAATAGCATAACCGCGACACACAATTTAAGATAAGAACTTTTCGAGTGAAAAATCCATGTGACATTTTTGTTGACATATGACTACTCCAGTACTGTATAAAGGTTTTGGATGTTATTTTTGTTTTTAATTTTTAAAATTTGTGAAATGAGGAAAAAAAGATGCAACCAACGTTACGAGTCTATATAGCGCTCTCGTTTGTTCTCACGCAACGTGCACAGCGCACAGTATACTTTGAGAATTAAGTAGAACATTTACCCTGATGATGACGAGCAGCTCAAATCAAAAGCTGAATATTTTAGTCATTCACCAAAAGCTATCTCCACATCAAGTGTGTTTTATTTAACATAATTATTAAGCTGGAAAACTCACAGTATTTCTCTATATTAATATGTACCTCACCTCCATACCGGCAACAGACATCACATCACAAAAACGATGAATATGCCAACACGCTAGAGCGCAGATTTATATCATACACAAATTAAACATGTATGCAAGCACTGTCATCATCATCAAGGACTAAAAAGTCCTTCCTCTCGCATTACTTTGGAGTTATGTTAGAGAATGTCATATATGTAGTTGGTGGGGGTGGTATATAATAACCTTGTTAACATGGTGCCTATATAAGCCCACGGATATTTATAAGCAAACACATGAAAAGAAAAATTTCCCACTTCCAAAAATTATATTTGTAAAAACACTTGCAGGTGTGGATTTGTTGAAAAAAGGTTTTTTGGTACTTCGTTCTTATTTCATGGAATATTAAGTTTATGATATCCAAGCTATGTAAAAGTTGTTTTCCTTGCATTAAGTAATTTGGCATACTTTTCAATATAAGAAAATTAGAGTCCAATTTATTGAAAGGCTGTAATGTATTAAACAAAAACGAAGACAAATGTGTTAAAAGGTTTTTAAAATAAAAAAAATGCGTACACACCCTTGCTTAAAAATTCCAGCAATATTCTTATGTGATTTTACACTTTTCTTAATGTTACGAGTATATATAAGATCCCCGAAAATTCTGGCATTTTTTCACCAGCACTAAAAATGTACATAACTGTTCAATATCTCTTTGTTTACATGTTAATTTAAATATCTTTTAGATATATCAATGTCCTTGTTGATATGAAAATGCTATACCTAGTTAAATTATGTTTATGTAATTTGCAGTGGACACAGATTTCGGAAGACTCTACATCTAAATTGTGTTTGCAGTAAATTCTCCCGATATTTAAAAAGTTATTTAAAAATATTATAAATTTCTTTCAGCAGTTTTTACCAAACCAAATTTGCTTAATTTATTTAGATAGTCGAACTTGAACTAAAAACTAATGGCAACACTTTTATTATTAGAATTTATAAAAATACATATTTCCATTAGCTTTGCATTAAACAAACATACGAGTTCAATGCTTTTATTATTATTTTAAAGTATACTTTAAAATAATTCTCAAGACTGCAAAGCACTTAATTGAATAAACATTTAAAGGCAAGTGAGTGATTTTTAAAGTCAAAACCTCTACCGATAAAGAGTTTTTTTTTCTCAATAAGTTACTAGAATGAATGAAAACAAAAACGTTATGGAATCATTTTAGCAGGTAGGTATAAAAGGTGTAGAATTAAAATTTGAGAAAGTCAAGAAAGTTAAGAAGAGTTTTTATACCTTTTTTAAATTCGCTCATTAAGAGTTTACCTTAATTACTTTCAACGAGTGCACAAACTGAACCTTATCATTCTGAGAACAAAATAGACACATTTTTCCAAACATTAACTAAAGAACTCTATTCTGACTTCCACAGTTCTTTTTTTTAAATTTATTAAGCCAAAATGAGTTCTATTCGAGTTCCAATGGTCAATTAAGTACAAAAAGGGAGTACCCTATTATAATATCTATAAATTATACGGGATCCTAAAGTTTGTTGAAAATCTTATTAGTATAGCACAATGCTCTACGTCTATGACTATAAGATAATGTCGGAAACGAGGATTGGTAAAGTTGTCGGGTAGACAAAACCATTAAATACATCCTCTACAGATTTGGGATGTATCAAAAAGCTGCCAACCAATCTTTTTTTGGGAGGTAATGTTTTTATTGACTTTGTGGATCATTTTTTCTTATCCCGAATGCTAAATACAAGATTTTATAAAATGAACCGATTCTAAGTTGTTTTGGAGTTAATTAACGGGTGTGATGTTTAGGAATTGACATATCCTCCAATAGTAATTCTTGTCATGAAAAGTCCTCTCTCAAATAAGCAGTTTGGATAACATATACCTAATGTTACTTACACGTTGGTTATTTAAAAGCTGTAAAGCCACTAAATTTTCTTAATTTTTTATAATTAATGGATTCATTTGTTATTTCGTCAAATGGCCATTTTGAACGCTTTCATGGAAATAATTCTAGTAGGTTATAATTGACTTATGTTTGGCAACTGAACACTATGAGACAATTAAAGACTTCTAACTGTATTCTATTTTAAATTATGGGAACTGGGAATTGCTTTAAATCCAGGGTTTTATTAAGCTTCTAAGACAAAACACAAAAGATGTGTTTAATACTTAACAAAAAAAATTATTTTGTTATATTTAGCGCGTTAAATTATTTTGCTTGATCTTAGCTCATCTCAATTCGACGTGCAACGAGAAGATCATTTCGTTCGGTTTGATTTGATTGAGTTAAATCAATAGCTGCGGAATTCCAATAGGAAGTTATTGTAATCGGTTCGAATAATCCAACTAAAATTAACTCGACGTTTCAAAGTCTCCAGAACCGAAATAAATGGTTTTTAGAGAGAAGTCTGTATGTGCGTGTATTGTATAATTGTATTTATTTTTTTATTCTTAGCAAAAAAAATATAAGGTAATTTAATAATCGGTATTTAATAAAAAATACAAAACTTTAAAAAATGCTACTTAAAATTGGGAAACATTTGTTTTCGATTCGAATATTAAGGAAACAAAAATAGATATTAAAATTATATTCATTTTATCATATGCAAAGCATTGTTCTTAACTTTAAGTCCTTTTTTTGGATAAATGCAAATGATATTCTTTTTTAAAAACAAAAAAAAAAAAAACAAGCAATTAAGCATCGTTTTTACTTTAACCTTACACAAAATTTTATTAATAATACTCAAAGGTTTTTAGCTTTATCGATAGACGTACACAAATGGAAATATATTTTGACAATGGATTTTAAATTTAACATAAAATTGAACCGGAGTGATGTTCATGTTCATGTCGTAATATTTTGTGTCACGTAGTTTTTTATAAATACTGTAATAAAAACACATTTAAACCCTTTTTTACTAAATAACATCGATCATTATTTAACAATTTAAAAATTGCTTGTACACAAAACAGGTACCTATTAAATTATTGTACACCCCAAGATTATAAAACTCAATAGTTTCAGAAAAAAAAATTAATGTTCAGTTGCTGGTACCTAATATTATTTTCTATCTTACAAATTTTATTATTAGGAAGCATTATTCTTTGCTTCACTTTTTGTTTTTATTACAACGAAGACATTACGAAGGAGAAACTCAAGAGCCATTAAATTCGCAGCAATCATGGACAAAGAAGAAACATCCTTGGATCTTACCACAAAAAAGTGTATATTGTTCGTTTCATTTGTTCAACATAAACCAAGAACTTTCTAAAAGGATATAAACAGTCCACCCAAAGAAATATGTATGTACATAGCGAGAAATATGGTCGCTAAATGAGCTTTCATGGCAAATTGTATAAAAATAATATTTTTTCCTTGTATTCTCTTTTATGAACGGCCGCATTGGAATATATAGTATATAGGCAAGGCACCAATAAGGCTTAATATAATGCCATAGCACTTGGTTTGAGTTCCAGTCCAGATTCAGGTACATACTCGTACATAAGAAGCGACATGCATCAGAAAAAAAACTATATACTCGTATGTAGGTACGACTTTGGTTCTTGTGCCATCACCTGCTGAAAACTTAGCTGTCTTCAACCTACATTATTAACGTTGTTATTTATGCTGCATTCAATCTTGCGTATACAACTTTAATGAGATGACTGCGCTGCCTCTTCTTTTAAAACTCGCACTCCCATCAAAGCTCTAAATAAAAACAAATATTGCGAAAATTGTTCTTTTTTAAGGAATAAAGGAACCAACAGTGTCGAATTTGGAAAACTTTTGTGATACAGGCGAATTTTTCAGAGGGCGCAGCAAAATATCAAAGCTTAACTTTGCTGAAAATTGAACACCGTTTCTTTTGTTTGTAAATATATTTGCCAAACATCTCCTTTCACTCTATATAGATAAAATAAATAAAAACAGAAGTAATTCTTAATACGAAAGACTTAAAAAGCAATTGGATAGGACAGTCAAGTCATCCCCATCCAACCCTGGAAATGATTCACTTCGTATTTAGCATGAAAACGTGCAAAAGTTTAACACAAAAGTTACAAAAATCCAATTTCATCTCTTAGTTTAAAATTTTAACGAGCATAGAACCTGAAACATGCTCCGCACTTCACCAAGCAAATGGCAGTCAAGTAAAATATGCACAACAAAATTGTATACCATAGATATTTGTGAATTTATTAGAAAAATCAATAGATGTTTTTTATGTTCAAGGTGGATTTGAATAGAGATAAAATGTATAAGATAAAAAGTCAACAATTATTTTTTTGAAGGTACATAAGCAGAAGCACAATCGGTAGGTTGGCACCGACGACACAATGAAGATTCAATATTTACCATGCAGAAAGGAAGGTACACTAACCCAAGTGCTATAGAGAATATAAAAAAGGAATTTGTTCAATTTTTGTATCCATTAAAAGGATGTGAGCATTAGAAAATAAAAATGAAAGCATCACCTGATGAATTTTTTGGACAAAAATTCTGTTGCTTAGCTAAGAAACATGAATACTTGCAACGAATTTTCTGGTCCAAATTAAAATAGGAAAACAAAATTTAATGAATGAAAAACCTCTTGACAAAAAAAGCATTTTAAAAGAATATTTGACGGAACATCTACATTAACATTAAATTGCAAGAAACGATGCTTAAAATGTTGAATTTAATCAAGTTATGTTAAGGGTAAATTCTCTAGACGGGGATCAATGTAAATTATACAGCACAGGACGAAGAAGACGTAATTCTCTTATGAATAGTTTTTTAGCTTTGCTTCAAGGATGGATTTGAAAAAAAAAAGAAGTTAGGAACTTAAAAAGCTTTTGTTTGTCCCTAGAAAACATTTTAAATAATTAATATTGTTGCTTTTTATATATTTTACTTGGTTTAAGAAAAATTTATAGAAACAACCATCATTTTGTTTACCGCAATACTTTAGCTTTAGTTGAACTTATACTAGGCGAACATATTTAATAAGAGTCACACTGGTCAACAATTATCATAGCAAAGGAACTTTGTTAGCTAATATTCACCCTTATTACTAACCATCAATTGATATAGTTGATGTATGGAAAAAGAACCACAAACTCGTTTTAATCAAATTAATTTAAATACAAGCAAAACAATTTCATGAGCAACTTCCAGTACTTTCAAGGTATTTGCTGAACAGGGCCAAACTCATAAACCAATTTAAAATATTTAACCTAAAAAATATTTAACTTGTTTTTTAACCTAAGATGCAATTTTTCACCTTCACTCAAAACTAAAAAAAATATATATTCAGATTTAAAAATAGAAGATAAGGTTTTTCTGGATACGTAAGAAGTTCAATTTTTTTTTTCTTTTTATAAAAGTTTAAACAAATAGAAAAGAAGGAAGCGTACTCATTTAAATAAAATTTTAATGCTTAGGAGACATACGCGTGTACTCGTAACACGTAGTTCTAAGATTTATGATTTAATGTTTTCTCATTATTATTTTACATCTGTCTCAAAGCATACTTTTTATGGTTGTTTTTCGTGGTGTCATATTTGTTTAATCCAGTCAGTCCTTTAAAGTGTACAATTCAAAATCACTCGTCTTAAAAAAGACAACCATCAACCGGATGCGAAGAAATGAACATAGACAACACCAGTGCAAAATATGTTACATCCTTGACATATTTAACGACTTCTTGAAATATAAATGCGATGTTACGAAGAATACATCATATATGAATATACGAGTATTACTCCAGTCCCAGTGCCATCTTCATTATACGAGTAATATCTTTATTCTATTACTAACTGACTGAATACATCAAATTTTAGTTTGAAATATTTGTATGTTCTATCAACCTAATTAAAGAAAGAATAGTTATTTCTTTGTTTGGAAGCTTTGAGTATGTAGAATTGTAACTTATTGATGACATTTTTGATTAGGAATTTAAGCGAATGAATTGAATGAAAACTGAAGAGAATGAAGGTTTCATGCCTCAATTTAGTATTTCAAATTGATGCTTGTGAATACATAGTATAATGTTTTTGAAAAGCATTTTAATTTTTGTCTGCATCTAATCGAGTTTAAAATAAATAAAAACAAATTTCATCAAGTTTCAATTCCTTATATTGACAGTATGGCAAGTTGACAACTTACAGTGTTGGAAAAAATAATAGAAACAAGTTTCTTCGTCATTTTCGATACAAAATATTTTTTTAGCAATTAAGTTTTTTGTCGTTAATCGTACCTAATAATGCTCTTAAATGGCAATTGTTTTTTGACACAACTTTTTGTTTTCACTTAACGGTAAAAAGTTCGAGACCAATGATGATTTCGTCTGGAAAAAATAATAGAAACAACCTACTTTAACTGTTATTCTGACGTAAGGATCCATTTTTTTTGTTTGCAAATAGGCGTTTTGAGTTTGTTTATAAGTTTGTCAGATGTTTTATATTCGATACTAAACAAAATTTTTAAGTCATCTATAATTTTAATAAATATATGCCGATCCTGAAAAAAGGAGACCCTCTAAACTGCACCAATTATAGAGGAATCAGTCTACTTAACATCGCTTACATAATCTTCTCTGCCGTAATATGTGAACGTCTAAAGCCCATCGTCAACAACCTGATAGGTCCTTATCAGTGTGGTTTTAGACCAGGAAAGTCCACAGTCGATCAAATATTCACATTACGGCAGATCCTGGAAAAAACCCAAGAACACCAAATCGACACCCACCATCTTTTCATCGATTTCAAGGCCGCATATGACAGCATCTACAGGGACGAGCTGTATAGAGCCATGTCTAATTTTGGCATCCCTGCCAAACTCGTCCGTTTGTGCAGGATGACCATGGAGAATTCACGCTGCTCCATAAAGGTTGGAAACAACTTAACAGAACCTTTCGATGTCAAAAAAGGTTTTAGACAAGGTGATGCGCTGTCATGTGATTTTTTTAACATCGTACTTGAAAGAATAGTGCAAAGCTCACACGTCAACACCAGAGGCACTATCTTTCAAAAGTCTGTCCAATTACTAGCATATGCTGATGACATTGACATAATCGGAAGAACTCAGCGTGATGTCAATGGGGCTTTTGTGAGTATTGAGGCAGAGGGGGCAAAAATGGTTTAAACGGTTTATGAGGGCGAAACAAAGTACATGCTGTCATCAAGAAAGGACCTACAACACCGACGTCTTGGTCAAAACGTCACCATCGACAGACGTAACTTTGAGGTAGTCAAGGACTTCGTCTACCTAGGCTCCGCTGTAAACGCAGAAAACAACACCAGCGCTGAGATCAAACGAAGAATAACTCTTGCTAACCGCTGTTTCTTTGGGTTAAGAAAGCAATTGAGTGGAAAAATTCTCTCTCGAAGGACCAAAGTGTCGCTATATAAGACCCTTATCATCCCCGTCCTGCTATACGGTGCAGAAGCATGGACTTTGACAAAAGCGGATGAAAGCACCTTGGGTCGTTTCGAGAGAAAGATTCTTCGTGTGATCTACGGCCCCGTATGCATCAAAGGGGAGTGGAGGAGAAGATGGAACGAGGAGCTGTACGGGCTGTACAGCGACGTAGACTTAGCCAGAAGGGTAAAAGTCCAACGACTAAGATGGCTGGGTCACGTAGAGCGCATGGAAACCAATGCTCCGGCCCGGAAAGTCTTCGAATCCACACCCACAGGACAGCGCAGTAGAGGAAGACCGCGAATCAGGTGGCGCACAAGTGGAAGGTCACCTCACCCAACTCGGAGCGCGAAACTGGAGACATCTAGCTAGGGACCGAGCTAGATGGAGAAGTTTGTTGGGTGAGGCCCTAGTTCACACAGGACTGTAGCGCCACCTTAAGTAAGTAAGTATATGCCGTGGATTACATTATACTCCCTTTGAACGCTAAGTGATGAAAAAACTTTGACAACCTGAAAAACGATGGTTGAAATTGCAAAAACCTTAAACTGTTCGAAGAAAAAAGTACGAGTATTTAAAACTTTATATTCACGCCTAAAGAAGAAACAATATAAAGAAAAAGATAAACTTCTTCGCGTTTTGAAACACTATTGGTAAGAATATGTAAGAAGAAAACATTTCTTTTTTTAAGAGAACTCAAAAATGAATTAAACGTATCACTGATAGCTAGAACAATAAGAAAACAACTTATAGAAGCAAGTCTTCCTGGTAGAAGTCCACGAAAAGTGTAATTTTTTACATTATACAACGACTTCCCTTTGCAAACAAACACTTACACCGTTCTTATTGAAATAATGTTTTATGGTCGGATGAAAAGAAGATCAATTTGTTTACTTACGATAGAAAAATGTATGTGAGAAGGCCAAAAGACAAGAAGTTTAACTCAAAATACACAAAGAAGACAGTGAACAGTGAACAGCACGGTGGTGGGAATAATGATTTGAGGGTACTTTTTAGCATCTGGTGTAGGTCCAATAATTTGGATCAAAGATGAGATGTGCGATGTGAATTATGTCTACATCTTAAATTCAGTTATGCTAACATTAACTGAAGAGGAGGTGCCAATCAAATGGGAGTTCATGCATGATAATGACCCGAAGCACGCCTCAAAATTGGCTAACAAATACTTATAACAAAACAAAATCAATGTTATAGAATGGCCATCACAATCCCCCAGCCTAAACCCAATTGAACACTTATGGGGCATCCTAAAGTGAAGGATCGGAGATTGTAAAACCAAAAAGAAAGACGAGTTGTGGTCGAAAATTCAAAGAGAATGGTACTCCATACCCGTAGAGACATGTGCCATGGGTGAACAGTGGAGGCAGTTATTAATAATAAGAATGCCACTACAAAATACTCGAAGAATTTGAAATACTTTTACCGTTAAGTAACTTTTTCGCTACAAAAAAGAGTACCATTCTAATTTTGTTTCTATTATTTTTTCCAGGAGAAAGCAATATATGTAATAATCAGAAGTCTATTTTTTATCATTATTTCCCAATATTATATTAAAAAAAAAATTGTTGTTTTAAAGCAATAAATTGTTAAAAATCTACCTGTGTAGTTTTTATTTCCCTACTCTTCACAAATACCTTTTTATGTGTTAAAAAGAAATGAACCCGAAGCTTGTTTCTATTATTTTTTCCAACACTGTATCTCTCGTTTTTTTAGAATTATCAGGAAAAGTATCAAATCGCAAAGCTAGTTGGCATCCTAGAGAAAATATATGCATGCGTTTGAAAGAATGGAAAACGGCAAAAGAAACACACACATATATGAAAACAATAATGATTATTTCAGCATGAGGACCAAACAAAGGAAAATAATTGTATTTTATTGTTGTTGTTTGTCCGATCTTTATGGAATGCCTTCGACGCAACGCAACGCCAGTTAATATAATTTCGATAACAGAAACAATCATTTAGCTTTTATGATGATTTCAAACAGGATACAACATACGGCATACAGCTCACATTTTAAATTGTTTTTGTAAAATGCTAAAATAAAGGCATTAACTTTTCTCATGCACTCAAAATGTGTATTTGAGTTTGAAGCTTTTGAAACAAAATTAAATTTGTGCTTTCAAAGGCAAATAATGGCGAGTCTCATTCCTAACATCGTTTTAACAATGAACAATTGCCTCAAAAACATCTAAACGATATAAAGGAAGCCATCATCGTCCCATTTATTAAAGCCATTCCTTGGCGCGTGCTGTGCGTGCTTGTTATAATAATATCATCAACTATAGACATAGACGCATGTTTCAGACCAATCGACAGGAAACTCACTTCCATTGAGTCAAAACAGTAAAAGTCAGGCAAAAGGAAGTCGTTCGATTATAATGCGATTGTTGACATTCCGTTCCGGTTCTGGTGGAGAATAAAATGTATTTACTTTAATGCTATTTTAAATGTATTTTGCAGGTCCATTTTCTTATTGTTAATTTTCCGCATTGCTTTTTTTTTTGGAAATTCACCAAAAAATATCCAGAAACTTCTACACGCGAAAAAGGATGCTAAAAGGGATAAAAATGTATAGTATAGTGAGGTTGACATGGCTGACTGCAGCATCGTTCTGCCTCTGGGCTTGGGTTTCACATTTGGTGTTTTCTCTTTGACAGTGGCAAAGCCCTTGGGCTCTTTGAAGCATCACTGCCAATTCATTTATACAAACTGTAACACAAAAGTAAGTACTACGGGTTAAACAGGATCTTTCAAAACAAGCAAGCAAATGCACCTACTTGGCCTAGCTAGAAAAATAAAGGTTATTGTGATGTTTAGTAAAAAAAGAAATAGTTCACATTTATGTTATTTCTTTTTTTTTAAAAAAGAAACGTATGCGGCATGTGAATTAGTTTAGATCTATCTGCAGTTGAATAAATTTATCTGCAGTTTTTCAAGCAGATGAAGGAAAAGACTCAAAAGTAAGATATCTATAATTATACTTACAAATTTTATTGATTTAGAATTATTGCTTACCAGCATCTTTAGTTCTCCTAACTCTAAAATAATATACACTACTTTTGGGAAGAGAAAAAAATTCTTAGGAATATAATATAAGATAATATTTGGAAGCAACATTGAACAAGTAGCTTTCTACACTGGTTCATCTTCCTCCTGCATTGAGCACATAAATACCCTAAAGATCATAATCCAACAGTTCCTTGCTGGTCATTGATTTTGAAACAGCGTCAACAGAGGATACCTGGTTGCTATACATGGAGGAGGTAGGTTGTCAGAAGAGTTTAAAGTGGGGTCACCAATTCTGTTTTTAGTGATAATCAGAGATGTTTAGCGGGTGGTCTTTTGGACTTTGACAACTTACTTCAAAAATCTCCGGGAAACAATTCGGGAAAAACTAAGTCCAGTTCCAGTCATTCTCTCTGACAAACATTGATTAACAACCTGTACAGATAGTAGAGAGCTGCCAGCATCTTGGAATTACTATCTCTGGCAAAACATTGAAGAAAGTATATTATAAGCGAATGCAGTACCTAAACAAAAACTGCAAATCACCCCTATTACCGATGTCGTAAACGACAGCAAAATATACGACACGACACAATCTGCATTCCATAAGTCGTTTTCAACTTTTGTCACTCGTTTTGCTGTCGTGTGTAAACGTCAAGTGTGTTGAACGCTTTAATTCAGCATTCTGTAAGACGAAAGGAAACGACGACAATGAAAAAAAACGACGGTATCTCTCGTTTGAAAATTTGCTCACGACGAAGAAATGGAAGTTCGCAAAGCTGTAAGTTTCCTTGTTAAATAATTTTAATTTTATAGAATTTATTAGTACTTTATTTGCGATAAATAAAAAATAAATATTTTTGCACATTTTCAGTTAAAATTAACAAACCAAAACCAATTCGAGGCGCTTGTCCGGCTGATGGAAAGCAACGAGCAGTTGGCTAGGGGATTTTTGAAATGTATGAACAAAGCCGATCTTAAAAAAGAATGGAATGTTGTAGCTGATAAACTCAACAACAAAAGTCCTCCAATAAATGAAGGTGATGGTTGGCAAAAGGTTTGAATCAGTTTATTCTATTTATGTACATTAACACATTTTTAATATTTGCTTTTTCAGGTTTGGGCTGACTTTGAATTTAAAGTACAAAAAAATTGTTCAGAACAACAAAAAAGAAGTGAAAGGAAATGGAGGGAGTCCAAACCAATTGTACATCCTATCTGCGCTTGAGGATGCTGTTGCAAATCTACTTAAACATAAACAGATGGTTAAGCCCGAGTGGAAATGCAATTGGTGTATCGCAGCTCCCAACCACTTCAACGTCTTCATCATCCGGACATACATAAGTCAAAGCAAGTTCAGGCTACAAATGCAGATGCCGACGCTTCACTGTCCTTTTTGTACAATTAATTGTGCCTTTGCAATATTTCGCTCTCTACCTTCTTCATCATTGTCACTATCGCTGCTTGCGTTGTAATACATTTTAACACTTATCATTTTAATAATTTATTTATTTGGTAATAATTTAATAAAAACACATTTGTTGAATATCGAGTAATGAAATGATTTAGAATTTGATTTCAGTTTGACAGATCTCTGATACATTTTCATCGTTTAAAAATCTGCTACAAAATAGTCGCGTCGAAAAAGTTATAGAATGTCACTTAAAAAACGACACGACAAAGAAAACGAGAGTCGTCGAAAAAACGAGACGACATCGGTAATAGGCACGAATATATCTAAAAAAAACTACAAATTTTTATTAATAGATGGCAACGTAATGGGTTTTCTGGCCCAATCGCGTTTTTAACAAAGAACTGTATTGAAAAACGGGACATAAACCCGTTAAGACTATTATACGAAGGTAGAAATGGCAGGCCCCCTCGTTGAATAAAATTATATAAGAATTTAGAGGACGAGGACAAGAATAAATTTATTCGTCTAATCAATTGCATTATAATAATGCATTGAAATTTAATTATTAAAATAAGCGGATGTCAAAAGGAAGTCGAAAATATTTATTTGGTATCTTGTCAAACAGTTTTTGTTATTTCGTTAAAAGGATGACAAACTAGTTTCCCTTTTTTTTCTTTTTATGGCTTCTTCTTTTTCTTATCATGTTCCTTTTTGTTTATTTTATATTAGTCCAACATGACATTTATTTCTCCATCTTACGAGTACATATTATATATACAACGTAAAGCCTTTTTGCCTTTCGTACGCATGTTGCTCTTTTTGTACCTATAAAGTGACAAGACTAATTCATTGCTTCCATTATGGTTAAAAGTTGTGATATACTCGTACCATACAAAAAGGTTTTTTTTAGTTTCGACCTTATGATGACTATCAGGAACTATGAATGTATATAGTTTGAAAGTAAAGTTTTGAATATAAGATATTTAAGCAAGCTATGGGTCCACTATAGCATGTAGCGATGCAAGCACTTAAAAAACAAAGAAAGTGGAAAGTGCATTATTTCAAAATCCTAGGCAAAAAAAAAAAACAAAGTTGTTATGAAACAAATGACAGTTTTCAAAAACACTATCCGAACATCTTATAAGTGTTTTTAAAAAAATTTGTTTTATAGTCTTCCGGTGCCTGGAGCCTATATCAATATAGGATTCATTAACTATGCATGGTTCCTTTGGTGTTGCGTGTTTTAGCAAATATTAGATACCTACGTTTCTAATCACAAAAGTACAACCACGCTCCTGGGCGTGCTCATGTCATATCTAAGGTATGTACTTATTTCTACGCACCGACATACACCAGCTCTTACTATTTGCTTTGATAAAATATGAATTGGTACCTTGGGGTTCCCAAAAAAAATATATGAATATGTAGATTTGTATTTTTTGAATGCTGGGTATAATATCCTATTCCAGAACTTGTACATGGCCGCCCATCGAGGGTAGGAGTGTCTTTGCAAAGATTATTTTGATAAAGACGGTAATATCCTTTAATGACTTCACTTTAATGTCATGCGTACGATATTTTTTTTTGTGTATTGTGCACTAAAGGGGTTATAAATACCCTTTTGATGACTAGACACAGTGCGAGCAATTAGGAAACGAGGATAGGATTAGAAAGGAGAAACCAATGCCCAATGGTTTTGAATGTCTGCACATTGTAATGAGTGGGAAATATTGAGGCTGGTAAAGCGTAGAGCATTTCACATTCGTTTAGTGCGGCTAAATAAAGATTTCCTGTACTTGGCAGTACGCCCGAAATTGGGCTCAAGGGTAAACTGATGGACATTTCTAGCAGTAAAGGTATTACGGTTGAATTGTTTAAAGGAAGGAATGCAACTGGCTGTTTTACTAGAGCATTGTTTATAAAAATAACGATAAAACAATGATAGGCTTGAAACCTTGCGCCGGTGTTCAAGAGAAGCAAATGTCTCGGTAAGAGAACGATCTCCTATCATTTTTAGAGCTCTATTTTCGATTCTATCCAAAAGACTCAAGTACGTTATTGGGGCACCAGCCCAAATATGAGAATTATACTCGAGTTTTGGACGAATAAAAGCTTTGTAAGTTATAGCCAGATCTTGCATCGTTTGAGAAAACCTAAACACTTTGTGGTTTGTGATGTACATACCTAGAACTGAAAACTGTTCAGTCTCCTCGATGCAAGTACCACCCATGTAGTGTGGCATTGAGGGAGGGTTACGCTTTTAAAACAGTAGACAGCATTAAGTTTTCGAAGCATTAAATTTAACACGATTTTGTATTCCCCATTGGACAATGCTGTCAAGATCAAAATTTAATGAGCTTATCATATGCTGCCGTTGGCAGTCCACATCCGAAGAACAAGGATGAGAATCTACAAAGGTATATGAAAAGCTGAAGGTACTGTCATCAGGGAAACAATTTAGTGGGCTAGAAGTTTCAGACAAAAGATTATTTATAATAATGAGGAAGAGCGTCGGAGATAAAACGGAGCCCTGGGGCACACCAGCGTTTATTTTGTGGATATGAGGTTTGAACCCGTCCAATACTACTATTATTAAACTGTCCGAAAGTTAATTTCTAACCATGAGATCTATTGCTATGAAAACCATACTGCCGGTCATTAGGAAGCTTTCGTTCTTCAAGATATTTCTTGAGCTGAAAATTAATCAGTGTTTCTATGAACTTGGAAAGAAGTAAGTGCAATTGGACGCTTGTTAGAGGGGAGGCGGATTCGCCGTTTTTTAGGGACGAGTGCGAAAGAAGATGATGAAATCTCTGGGAAAGGTTTAAAAAATGTATCTTTGTTTTATGCAAGGTTCTTGCAAAAAAGATAAGACACAAAACTTTAGTAACTAAACTATTGGAAAGAATAAACACATATCCTCCAAACCCACGTAATTGCGAGAAATAAAAACCAATTATGAAGGTACATACTACATATACCCAATTTTTGCTAAAAGCAAAATTCCAACTTTATTTAAATAAAAATCCTTTTTGCGACGACGTCTATCATGTTCTTAAGATAACATTCCCTTATTCGATTTTTCGCGCAAACATCCTCTTTTTGTATACTTAAGGATATTATGTAAACGTATTTACCTACATAACTCTAAATTATTCAACTGTAGGTATACTACCTACAATACAAAGTATAAAAAAAAAAGATAAACTTAGAAGCATGGTGCTAACTGAAGTTACCTCTTGATGCTTCAGGGGTTGTTGGGGATAATGTAGAACCTCAAAAACTCCGCAACGTTCGCATACCCGGACAATGGATATATATTTCGTTTTAAAGTTTTTTTTTTATTATTATTCCTCATATGCTTAAAATATAAATACATGTTCCGTGCTTGCCTCACGTTAGGAGGGTTCAGACGCGTGAGGATCCCGAAATTATTTGTAACATCTGATTTTTTCCTTATATTGCCACGAAAATTTTATTGCAAATTTCTGGTGCAGAATATGAATTTGTTACTGCATAAAGGGAAGAAAAGTTTGAGTACTCCTTGGGCGGTTTTATATTTCTTTGAAAAATTGAAATACCAACTTTGATTGAATACATTGAGGTCTCATATTTATATCTTTTGAATATATTATAAATGATATGTTGTTGAATTCGCCTCCGTCCAGAAAAGCAGAATAACTTGTAATAAATTGGAAAAATAAAGAAAAAATAGACATTGACAATTTATTTCTAGATAAACAAATTATACTTTGTTATAAATCTTACTGTACGAAGTTGCTGTGGATTTGTTCTGTCTAGAAACTTCAGTACCTACAAAAATGGCTCACTGGACGTATAATCACTTTTATTTAAGTTAATTGATATTATAGTGTTCCAAAATTTATTTTTTGTATACAAATTTATATTTATAACTGTTTTTCCACCTCCTTCATAGACGTTTCGTTTTGTTTGTTTGTTTTCATGTAAATAAAGGTTTGATATTTTAAAATAGAGATATTTTTATGTTTTCACAAATTTGTGCTTTAGCTTGTACTTGGTTTACAAACATTGGGTAGTGAAGTACCATTATGTAGTTTTAATATGAAAGCTTATTTTTATGTTAAACAAATAATTTATATCAAAGAGCCATTCATATTATAAAACAAATATTTGATAATAACCATACGAAATGTATTTATGATTTAACCCCAAAGTAGTATTGTTGAATTGTTTAATATTGATGAAAATGTACCTGCTAATTATAGATATACAGCGGCCACATGAACTAGTTTCATTGTTTATAATTATTGGAAACCATAAAGTGATAGAATGAATTGATTATGTATAGGAAATGAGAAAATTTGCATGAGAAATTAAGTGCTATTGGAAAACATGAAATCAGAAACCGCATATGCGTTATAATGTATTCATATTTTAGAATAAGTTTTGGTTATTAAACGTGGTTTAATTTTCTGATTCAGTATTTTTCTCTTATCTTCTACACAGCTTTTAACGATTTCTATAGCCTTAATATTCAAAAAAGGTACAGATAAGGTGGTAAACCAAGGGTTTCAAACATAGTACTTAATTATTATATAGGTGTTGAAACGAATAAAAGGGATAATAAAACAATATATTTTGACCGAGATATTCCTCTAAGTCTGCCGAAAAAAGTTTTTTTTTTTAAATTAATCTTGGAAACACTACGTAATGTAGCAATTTTTAAAACTAGCGCAGTAAAAAACCTTCAGAAAAATAACATATTGCTTCTATTGTAGATGATTTTTTCCTCAATACTACAGGTGAAAGAGCTTTGTCAACACTAAACTCTAATACATTGTCAACAAATGCTAAATCTAGGGTAGAATCGGCTAAGGTGATAATTGACTATCATATTTTTGATAGTCAAATTTCAATATCATTTTCATTCCGTCTGTGTAATATTATTCAACTCAATTCAATTCGATTAAAAAATTTCAGATTATAATTGTCACAATTCATTGTTGCTTTGGTGAAATTTTAAAATGATTCCTATAAAATATCCAAATAAAAGTATTAAATTGGCTGTGTTTAAATAACATTCATACTTTTTTTTGTGTTTTTTCGAATGTCGTAAGCTTTGTCTTTCTTTGTGTTTTTGTACCTAAAAAAAAGGTAACTGAAAAAATGTTCCATTAGTTTTTTGTAAGCGTCTGGTAGCTCTATTCAGAAAAGACATATTTTTAGGAAAATGACTATCACATTTATGTAGTGACAGCTTTTTAGGTATCAATTTGACTATCACCTTACACAGATTAAATTCGATTAGTTTGACTATCATTTGTCAACAATCAACTTAGCCGATTCCACCCCTAATGTAATTAAACTGGTTGTGAAAATCAACTACAGAGCACTCAATTTCAGTTTTGACGTTAAAAGGTATTAAACATTTATCTTCAGCATCAAATTTCCACTCTACATCACCGATAATAAAATCGCCTAGACAAATAATATGATCAAATGTATTTAAGGAACTAAACAAATATCGACAGTTTACCACCCCTATTTATACCAGTTTTTATTGAACAGCGATCTTTTCTATAAACAGCATATTGATTACAAAAAGTTCTGTTTTTAGATGGCTATCATTAAGCCAGGTTTCTGCCTATTATTTGATAATTACAAGAAGGAAAATATAAAAAATAAATGATATAATTTAGTTCTTACTCCACCAACATTTTGATAATAAATACTAAAATCACAAAATCTAGGTAATTCTTGATCCAAAATAGCTTCAGCAGCAACATCTACACTACAGCATCGTCAGCAATAAAAACTTCTCTTGGGTTTAATTCATTGGCAACAATAATATCAGCCAAGATATTATCAACCATTTCATTGACAACAACTTCGGCGACCTCATCAGCAACATAAACATCATCAGCAACAAAACATTATCAACAATAACATCAGCAATAACAAGATTAGCAACATCAGCAATACCTAGGTCGTTTGAGTTACTTCCGGTGGCGAATCGTTTTGACGTGACAACGTCTTAAATTAGGTTGCGGTTGGGAGTCACTTATGAAAAAGTGTAACGCCCGGTAACGTTACGATGAGTCACCGAACGAGAGAGAGGCCCGCCGAATGCCTTGCGTCTCTCTCCCACTCAACTATGATCGGTCTGCCGCGCGCGCAGCACTAGAGAATTAGGCGCATTGAATCGGCGCATGCTTGTATCTCTGTCTTTGTCTTTCTCGAACGTTCTTGGCGTTGGAAAAACAAGAAAGCGTCATAATACAAGTTCACACGTGTGGTTAAAATATCGTCATTTACAACAACTACAACAATAAAGGTAAATAATTGTACACTGATATTTCATTATCGTAAACTATGATTGATTGATTAATTGTTAGATTGACACAAAAGTTGAGAAACTGAGTTTATAGGTTATGTCATACTATTGATAAATGTTGATAGTGTTAAGTAAATTATTAGTTTAAAAAATTTGTGCAGTTCTTATTTTCATTCAATTCCTTGTTCCTATTGTGCAATTTAATTATATTCATATCAATAAATATTCTACCGAGAAAAAGACGTTGTCACGTAAAATCTTCGCCCGTAAAACCGACTTTACAGGCAACCATTTTTTTGTTTGGCCTATAATTAAACGGTCGAATACAAATACCCTTAGGCCAAAGCTCAGAGTTGAATATCGAATGCACATGTTCCTGCGGAGTACTAATTTCAAAATTAACAAATCTTAGCTGTTCCTTATCATAGTTTAACGTACCAAGCTTATAGCACGAGAGGAGGGAGAAATCAATTTTAGTTTTAATACTTTCAATAGTTGTTCCCTTACGGAAGCTGGATATATGGAACCACCTCATTTTGCTATAAACATTATTTTTCAAGATGCACCCATATTACAACCGGACTTAAAAATGTATTCATTAACAGTACGTAGAGTTTGAGCATTTTCAGCACATTCATAAAAACACTTAAAATTAGTAATATAGGAAATATACAGCCTTATTATGGCTATCAACTATCAATTATTTGATAACTGATAACTTCTATCAATTTATTGATAATTTGGTATTATGAGTATCAAATGATAATTTTCACCCATTGTGAATACTAATCAATATACGATTGTGAATAGGTTTTGTTTGGTGTTTGACGTTTGTCATTTGTGTTGAGTTTTTGTGTTTTGGTCTATAAATAATTTCGGCCGAATAATGTAAGTTGTTTTCATTAAATAAATTTCTCTTTTTTTCTTAATAATATTTTGTTTATTTATGAGTAGAATAGTTAGCAACAGAAAACAAATAGAAAGGCTTGCACGACAAACCTTCGTTCACAGTACAATTGCCTTCAAACAACAATTCTAGTGAAGGCATTTCATTCTTCAATTTGTATATTCAATAAAAACTACAAAAAACTTTTATAAATCGTATTTAAATTACAATTCTTTACCATTTACGAATATTTGATACATTTGTCAACGAAGATTTTGTAGCTGATAGAATATTTGATGGGTATCAATATGTTTGATAGCCGTAATACCGAGTTTATCAATAAAGTTATTCACAATAGATCTTTTAATTCACTATTTATCAAAAATATTGATAATTGATCACCATAATACCGATTCATTAATTCATTCAACTATTATCAAATATCGTGTTGATATTTGATAACCATAATAGGGCTGATACATTTAATACCTTTTGTGCTTTTCTTACTTAAACAAAAATACAAAAAATAACTATGCAAGTCGACGTTAAATCAAAACATGAAGACTGTTTCGTTTAAAAAGTTACGTCTCATTCAAAATGTGTATTTTTGCATATGAAATAAAGTATTGGAAATAGAACCCTTTAATCTAAAAATCAATAATCCAACATACTCTTACGTTTAATTAAATTCAAAGAAGGACATTTTAAAGATACAAAACCAAACAAAAATAAAATTTGGTTGAAATCACAAATTCTATAAAATATAGTTTACATAGTTTAATTTCGTATGAATTCAAAAAGAATCATCATATTTAGAAAGAAAAAAAAAACTCGATTTACAATAAGTGATCACAGAAGGACAATGTTTTTGTCGATACCAAAACCATTTTGGTATTTACTCAACCAACTGATTTGGAGGTAAATACCTCCTTAAATTTAATCTGGTCCTTTTGAAAATTTTCTGGCAAACGAAAAAAAAAAATCAATAAATCTATAAAATAAAAATAAAGTGTCAAAATGTACACTCTTTTGGCACACACATTTAATCCTAAAGTTCTTATAAAACACCCAACCGACGTTTTGTGCTATTGACAGCTGGAAAGATATCGAATGGCGAACACTCAAATATATGAAAGGACTTCACAGCACAGCTACTGATAAGATAGAAGTACGTGTGTTTCACAAGGAATGTTAATGTTGAAACCACATGTGTTTTGAATCAGTGCAGGATTTTAAAAGTCGATTTCCCGTTCCTTCTTTGAAATTTCTTGTAGATTGTAAATAAATGGGGAATTTTTGGTTTCTTTTTCAAGAGAAAAATTTCTCAAGTTGATTTTTTTTGGCCATTCGATATTTTGTACTGGTTGGGTCTAAGGTGTCACATAATCGATGAATATGTGAACCGGAGAAGGGTTGTCGCAGGGTACATTGAGTCTTAGCTGGATTCATACGAAAAACCATTATTTATTTATGTCATACGTGAGCCAGGTGAAATCAGGAATTTTACTATTGTATTGTATTGTATATCTAACCAGTGACTTTATACGCAATACGCAATACGCAATACGCAATACGCACACGCACAGCAATGATGTGGAGCACTTTTTTAAAGTAAACAGTTTGAAAGCATTTTGAGGGTTAACAAAATTCTACTAAGATGGATTTTTTGGTTTTGAGATATTTGATAACAAAAAGATCATTTTTAAATTAATAGTATGTTTTTAATTCAAAAAGAGTTTAGATTTAGGTCAAAAAATGTATCCTTTTTAAAATAAAGTAAGCCTTCATCGATTTTACATTTAAAATTATTAATTCTTGAAAGAAAATCGCAATAATGACAGGCTAAACAGCTAAATCGTTAGGTAAATTTTATGAAAGAGATTGTTTTAAGTAAATTATATATAACCAGTGTTTTCAATATGTCTAAATAAAGAAATTGCAAGCAATTTGAAATGCCAATATTATGTTGTACTTGTAACTGTTCTATCTTGATAAATTCAAACATTTGTTGGAAGCATTTAAATAACATCCTTCCTGTTGTAGTATTATATATTATTCAAGCTTTGAGAATTTTAAAATAACTCTGGAAATAAAAGATTAAACACACAAAAAAGTGGTAAAAAAGGTTTGAGAGCTTAACGTATGATTGCCAATGGCTATTTGGGTATTTAGAACAATTGCAAGCTCTGGAATTGTTTTCTGTTTGCATTAATGGTTATTTTTAAACAATAAAATGTGTAATGGTATTTCACTCTGATTGTTCCCTTTTAATATTGCAATTCCTCATATCCGGCCACAAACTGAAAACTTTATTTTGAATATTTTGGGACTTTATAAAAAGAAAACCACATTCTCACTTGTGCAAACTATAGCCACAGAAAAACCCGAGTGTAGAGCAAACAAAACATATTTACTCAGATGTGCTGAAAATTGTATTAAACGTCTGATATACATACATATGTATAGGCGTATATAAATAGATACAAGCTTTTTGGATTCAACTTCATAAATATGTCAATTTATATTGGCATTTTTATTTGCAACTGTTTTATTTACACAATTTTTTGTGTTAATCTATGAGGAAAATGGGATGCAGCACTTTATGGGAGCATTGCTTGTGCCCTATGGCGTTTGTTAAAGCAAATATCATCAAAGGCCGACGAATAAATATCTGTTTACCGAAATTCACGACAACTTTTATCTTGCTTGATAATCCGGTAAGTCATAACTTCTTTTTTCATAAATCAATTATTCATAATATTATGTACACTTACATACATGTATGTATATGTTAATAAATTCTATAATACGATCAATAATTCAATGTTATAATTAACAATAATACATAGTAAAAAATTAAGGGTGTTAATCAGTTGGTAAATCGAAGTGTGCAAAAAGTAATGAATTAATGAGGGGGTAACCTACTGCTTAAAGTGTTTGAGCTTTGAACTTATAACTTTAGTTGGCGCCATTAATCTTTTTAAGAACACTTGACGAACTTAAAAAATACAAAGAGTATATAGGGTGTACCACAAGGCTGAATCGATTGGTCGAAGGGAAGAAAAAATGGTACGGAATGGTCACCTTTTGACTTGTTAGACAAGTGGATTTATTTTATACAAAAGCAAGTTGACATAAAAAAAGACTCCTTCTATCCATATTTTCAAAAAAGGCGATTTGCTTTAAAAAAGAGGCTGGGATGCGTCCCACACCGATAACTTCCCATCTTGTCTGTCGATTTGTCTTGCTTAAAAGTTTGTAGGTTTTCGTGTTTTGTTGAAAAAGTGGTCAGTTGAATTAATCTTAAAATTTTAAACTTACCAACAATATTTTGCATATAATGAAATAGTTTGATTTCAAAATCTAGTTTTGTTAACGAGATTTTTAGTCAAAAACAAATTTTTACCAATTTTAGTACGTACCATTTCTTAAAAGTTCTTATTTCTTATATTGATAAATACAAATTGGATGAATGAAATTAATTTGAAGTCAATATCTTCTATTGATCACGAGAAATCAAGAACCGAACATCAATTTTTACCAAATTTGCGTACTATTCTTTGTAGATTTTATTTTTTATGAAAAAACGGACTGTTGGATTTTTATAAGAAATTTAATGAATTTCGAAAACAATATTTCTGATAAGATGAAATTAAAATAAAATAAAATATTTTGAAAAGATATTCCAGTGGAAAATCAATTTTTATAAACTTTTAGGAATGTTTTTTCTAGGTTTTTATTTTTTGTAAAAAAAACTGTCAATTCGATTTCTCTCAAAATTTTACCAAATTTCAAAAACGTTATTCTTCGTTGCATAAAATTATATTGGAGATAAAATCATTTTTTGTTCGTAAGATTTTCCAGATTATAAATATTTTTTTTCAGTTTTTTTGATTTATAAAAAAACCGTTACTTTGATTTTTTTTTCAAAAATATACTTTTATGGTATCACGTTACAATATATAATAAAAAATTAAATTCAATTCTCTAGAGTTATTGGTTGGCGAGATATTTTGTGTTAAACAAAATGTTCACCGTTTTTTTTTTTTAAATTGCTATGGTAAAACAACCACTTCTGCATTATTATCTGTATAACAAAATTTATTGGAGGTCGATATCTCTACTGGTTCTTGAGCTAAGGACGATGAAAAAAACTTCCCAAACGTACGAACGAACGTACACACGCACGCACAGACATCTATCTAAAAATCTTTTATTTAGACTCTATTACAATAACTTCCTATGAGAAGTTAAAAACAAGTTTGCAGATTTTACTTCACTTCAAATATATTTGTTACATACGCTTAAAAATGTAGACGATACATATTTTTCTTCAAAAAGCTCGTTATTCAGGATTATTCAGGATTAGGCACGAGATTTGCATTAAGCACTCAAAAAAACAACTCATACCAAAAGAACTTTTAAACTTAACAATGCGATGAAATCACAATTTTATTTAAATATTATGCAGACTGTTTAAATTAGTATTTTTATTTGTATCAAAACACGACTCATCTAAATATACTTTAAGCACATATTTCACAGTGTCTTAGTAAGATTGTTATTAATTATTATACAACAAATACTTCTTAAAAATTTTCACTAAACTACGGGTTTTTCGAAATGAACAAAAACTGTAACTTTTCTTTTGTTCTATAAAGCAGAATTTTTGCACTTCAATTTCTTGGAAACTTAGGCGACTCTCATCATTTCCATAACAAATTTTTGGAATCTGAAATGTGAATCTACCCATCATTAAGAGGAATTTTAATGCGTTTTTATTTCTTGGTAGCATTTTTTAGAATTTCGCTTTCATAATTTCTTGATTGATTGAATAATTTAAAATTTATATTATTTTTTTTTTTAAATAATTAATTCTTTGTTAGAAGATTTTGTCACACCCTTTTATTTAAGCGTTAGTGCTAAGATTTTCAGAAGTGAATCTAAGCATACAATTTAAACAGATGTTAACTTAACCTACTTATTTGTATAACACAATTTATGGGATATATAGCTCTTGACAAACAAACAAACTATTTCGTAAAATCCTCTTTGACTCTTGCTAGAGTTCCAAGAAGCGGCTTAAGGTTTTATTTTCCTATTGGTAAAAAGAATAGAAAGGTGTTTTAGTAAAGTTCGCTCGATGCTATCACTATTTTTTTTCAATTACTGTTAGTTGCAAGAATTTATTTTAAATTTTAAATTTGTTCGTTCATATGTATGTATGTATCTGTCTGAACTAAATTTTGGATTAGCACGCCAACCTTCTTTAGAACTTATATAATTAGGAACTGCTTTTTCTTTTACACTGTCTTTACCTCTACGCGAAGAAATGCCATTTGCACGAAAATACAGAAATTTATTGAGTAACATATTAAGTAAAAGAAAACTTAAATTCAAACTGATTAAAAATCTAATTAATTTTCTTTGAAAAATTTCGACTTCCAAGGTGAACTAGCACTGCTCCTTGTGTGGATATGATTTGCCAGCCTTAGAAAAGCTAATGTACACATCAGTTAAAATTATAAAATATTTCAACTGCTTAACTCAACTGCTGGTTCAGATTATTCATATGTTGGTATTCAAAGATAAATCCATGATATTGTGTTGACAAGTTCTTTAATTAATTTGGCATAAAAGAACACGTATGATATGAACGTTGTTTTAAAGACCTGGGGATTTTTCAGTTTTTTTTTTTGTTTCCAGATTCTCCTCAAAGCTTCATGTTGCTGTTTATACCATACATACTCGTACAGTTTGTGTACATAATATTGAGTTCTTGTCATTAAAAAAGACAAAGATATTTATTTAGCCAAACATATGATGCTGTTTTTATTTTTGTGGTTTTATTACGTGCATATACACAATTGTGTCCCCACCTTAAATCCTGTATGCTATAATACTTTTTTGAAGTTTTAACATGTGACAAAGAAATATAATCAGCTAACTTTATTTTCTATCAATGACAAAAATATTGTTTTGTACATTATTAAACATTTAAATGTTAGTTTTGTATTTAAGTTTCACCCAAAGTTGTTTTCAATTTAAAAAACTTTTCTAAAATTTTACATATATGGAATCCGTAGCAGGTTCATATCTGCTATTGTTTTAATCGGTAATGGTTTCTATTAGAATTCTATTTCTTTTATAATTTTTAGTTTTATTGTAGTTCATAAAATGGTACCTAATATTTATCTTGTAAATAGTTAAAACACACAAGAAAAATGAATTCATACTACGACTACTAAAATACAAGTTTTAAATTATTTTTTGTTTTCATTTCAAGGCCTACGGCTTTACTTAGATCCGTTTATATATTTTTTGATATATTTTTTGATTCAACTAATGATTTCAGAACTTAATTATTACCTAGGCCTTTGGCATCTTAACAAACCCGTTTTGTTTATTATGTGAATAATTAAATTAACAAATTCTTTAAAAAAAATAATTTTCTAACTAAGTACTTTGAAATTAAGGATATTTGCTTAACCTCGAAATAGAAATATCTTATTTATTTTTATTTGTTTTATTTTTGAATTAGTTAATTTATTGAGTTAAGTTATTTCTACTTTAAATAAATACATTTTATAACCTACATGTCTTTGATTGCGTCAGTTTTTGCCAAAAAGTAAAATAAAAAAATGACCCATGAAATTTGTGCTTTAAAAAATATTAATAATTGAAATGTCATTAAGTGTCAATTTCCCAAATGACATTAAACTTGTACAGTTTCTTTGCTTAAATATTAAAAACTGGGTTTCAGTACAGTTCCATAGTCACAAATTCAAGAGAACACATGATTAATACTCCAACACATTCTGTTTCTGCTTAGAAAGCCATCAAAGAATACAGGATATATCACCCACTCACAGACATAAATATTAATCCATCGCGGGTTTCAAATTATTGAGACTGATAAATTGCTTTTTCGCCGGGATAGCTTGAAAATGATGTAATTACAATGGCTTACAGTTTCTTTTGTCAACGAACTACAATAAATAATATCATAACGTCATATGTGTTATGTCCTTTCTTTTTGTCCAATAAATAGAAAATGCTATACTTTAACTCCAATTGCCAATTGAATTCGCAATAAATTTTCTTATAATGACAATTACTTCCAGGATGCTGCTTTTCATGCAGGTTCCAAGTAAAACTTATGTACGTATATACATGAGTACGTAGCGTAGGTACATTATATTTATATGTACATACATATGTAAACGCATGCATATGTGTCTACAATATTGTGGATATAAACGAGGAGTACCTACACTTTCAGAAATACGTAGGTATATATGTATGTACAATGTATATTGTTCAATGAAAAAAAAAATTACTAAATACAGTTCTTATACTTGACAATTGACTACAAGTTGTATGTATAAAATAAGTATGACTGATTTGATTGGTAGTTAGAGCCCAATTATAGCTATCATTGGTTTTCATCATTGAAACCAATAATTGGAATTTTCTTGGCAGATAGTTTATAGCGATTATTAACAATGTCTGTCATTGAAAAAAGTTTCCAGATTAAAATCCACCGACAAATTTTTACTGACAGAAATCTTTCATTGGAATTCGTTTCACTTTTGAACATAAAAATATCAGCTGTTCAGTAAAATTAATGCTCATCCGGAAAATAGAAAAATACATTTTTAACGAAATAACTGCACAATTAAACTTTTCTTTCTCAACAAAAATATTTGTGTGATTTCTGATCGATGCTTATATAATTTTAATTTCTAATCAAAGGGAAACACAGTGACAGTAGATTCCATTTAAAAAAAATTCCGGCTAGATTTCAATGATAGCTATAATTGGTCCCTTACATGTTTTCATTTAATTATTACTCGTATGTAATATAGTTTGTATACCTAATAAATGTTCTGATTACATAAATGTCCCTCATCGGTAAAAGGTACATACATATACATATGTATGTTATCAACTTATTCCAAGACATTTTCTAACCAAAAACTATACAATTCATGTTTATATTACTAGTTTATTGCTATTGTAATTCAAGTTTCAGCCATATGGGGTGAAAAAATACACAATCAATTTAAGGTTTAAAAATCTGAGATATTCTAGATTTGAGTTTTAAAAAAGAGTAATTCTGTTTTTTACCGAAATAGACGATATAATAAAATACGTGATTTTATGAAATTTTTAAATATGTAGTAGACTAATACCGTTCTTTACAATATTTATTCAGCTGTTCCATTTTATTTTTGAAAAGAGAATCCGTGATGGTTTATTTGAAATTCCAGTATTAATTGTCGATGAATTAAAATATAACAACTAAGAAAATACTTCAATCATTTTGGAGAAAGAAGTTATTACATTTGTACCAATAATAGCTTAAATCTCAAATATCATAGAATTCGCATAAGAAATATTAAAAATATGTATTGTACATTTGTTCGTGTACTCTCTTGGCCGGAAATGAACAACACCTTTTTGTTAAAAAATGTCAAAATTAGAGTATGTGTTTGACTTAACGATAGTTCATTGCACAAGAATACACCGCGGTGTTTGAGAGTGCAATGAGCAAATTCGAAATCCTTGAAATTTTAAGCGATTACAAATATTTCATCTCAAAAAATCTAAAACTGAAACAAAGTACCTTCCACGAATAAGAGCACGAAAAATATGTACAATGTATGTTAAAATTTACTTCGAGTGTAAAATCTTTTTTATTTAGAAGTCAGTTTTTTTTCATGGTATGTAGGTACATGGTGATGTGAAAAGGAGTAAATCGCTGTCAGAAAGAAAAATTGAAATGGCTTCCTGTTGAAATCCTTATCCTTGCAACGACGACGGAGCGACCGACGACCGACGACGACGTTGCAACTGCAGTTCTTTCATCGCGTTCCGTTCGTGTTGGTTCTGTTCGTTTGGGGACACGAAATTTATCTATAATTTGACTTGTCGTGCATTTTATGACAAAATGATCACAGGCACAAGTTGTAGGTGTCATGTTCGTTTTGAGGCAACACGATTTGCAGCGGAAACATTTTTGTTGACCCAGACTCGAAAAACCGAATACTCAGTTCTGTTCATACTCAAATGTCCTCAAAATATGCCTTATTCATATTCTGCTAAACATCCATCATTACGTGGCACGATTTGCTATATTTGCAAAGGAGGGGGGTGATATTTTATCTCCTAGAGTACACGCATCATTATAAAACATATCTGTGCAATTTATAATAAATAATACTGATGGAAGATGGGGTTTCGTTGTGGTACTATATAAGAATCTGCAGAATACCAATTCGTTTAGATTAGAAATTGGGTCGTGTTCATCGTACGAGTACCTATGTGAGAGTCTCAAGGATAGCTTACGGTGAGTTTCTGATAAAATTCTGAAAATGATAGTTTTAATAACTACAGTTACGGTCAAAAAAGTAGCACTTAAATGTAACTTAAAATATTGTTGGTTTGTTTTGTAGTACTTTAACCGTGGCTCGATGTTTGCGAAGGATTGTCATGCCCGAGGTCTTGAGTTAAATCCCTGCCTGTGCCACATAAAAGTTTTTTTCACAGATACTGCCTCTTTCGAGGAATTGACAATTGACCATGAGTATTTGTTGTCATGACAAGCTGTTCGGTTGTTTCGGCATACAAAATCCGAACTCAAAAACATGAGATATAATCATCTGGGTCATATGTGTAAGACGTCTTTATTCTAAGATATTAGAAGAAGATGGGATTTGCATATGCATCTAAAGAGATTCCGTTGAAGTAGTCAGACTTACCCGGTTATAAAACCTAATCCAAGTGACGATAGAAAGAATATTGATTTTAACAATAATTCATCCAAATTGAAAAAAAAATTACGAATATTTATAACAACAATATGTAATTTTTTTGATTGTGGTTCTGATAAAAATAGTGTTCTTTTTTAATTGGAAAATGTTTAAAAATGCCTTAGAAATTTGGAATATTTTATGAATGGATTGCATTTGAAATGTATTTTATTTAATTATATGTAATTATTAAAAGGCTTCAAAAAGGAAGTCTTCTAAATCAGTTCTGATGCTTCATAAAATGGACGATATTCTAACGGTGCTAAATTTTAGACCGAGGCTGTATATATTGAAATGGTGCTGTGCTTCGTTGTATTTAAAATATGTGCAAGCTGGCAGTGTTAGTGTGCCCCTAAGCTCGTAACTTAAACTCTTAAGGGTGTGTATACCTATTTGAACGTCATCAAACTTAAATTAATTCAAGCTATTGAAAGGCGGTTAATATAACATATAGTACATGTCTACGTACGGTACGTGTTTCTTCACTCTTCGAGGCATAGAAGTAGCATTTGCATCAAGATTTGTATATAAATTTACACCCTCAAATATTGATTGAAAGTTTTGTAACCATATAGGTTGATAACCAAAACTAATTCTACGCCAACACGATGTACCTATACATAATACAAGAATATTTGAGTTTCATTTAATACTTTCTAAATGAGTGACGACCGAACGTCCTGATGATGTTGATGTGTTTCTATTTATTGAACGTTCACAACAAACGTTTGACATGCCTTAAGTGGTAGCCTTTGTTTTCTTGAATCTTGATTCAAAGTATTTTAATTAACATTGTAACAAAGTCACATCAGTTGCAGAAACGTACCACAAATCAAACATAAATAAATAAAGTCTATAATTATTTGTAGCCATGTAGTTATAAATATAAGGAATTTTTTAAAGATAACTTTAATGACACTTAAAACATACAGTCCGTTGTGAACTAGGGCCTAGTGACTTACAACTCTCAACCATTCCTGTGTGCTAATAATATTGTCAGGGATGGAAAGACCTACAGCTGTAAACCGATTATCAAACGGCAAATTCTGAGAAATGACTTTTAATGACAAGAATTACACAGGACCTTACATCACACCACGGGTTCTGATCTATCTAAAATTTGTAGTCTATCTATGCAAGATAGAAGGAATTAAGGACAGTTTTGGCATGGACAAATGTAATAGTAAATCTTCTTAAAATCATGCAATGCTAACACATTCACTGAGGTAAACAACTATGACGCAATTTTTGGCAAAATTGAATTTGTATATTTTTGAAGGCCGATGTCAATAGAAAAATATGGCAAAGATGTTAAATCAGATAAATATATATAAAGGGTGATTTTTTAGCTATTATCTTTTTGGCAACACTGATTTAAACAGCTGCCGCACGTTTCGTGTTTTGTTTCACTGTCAAACATCTTCAGTTTGGTCTATAATTTAACCATGAATCGTCTTACAAACGAACAACGCAAATTATTAAATGCGTGCTCTGTTAAGAAAGTTCATCGCGCGCTTCTTCTATTTTATGGTCAATTACGTAAATATGGTCAGGGTACGTAAATAATCAGAATTGTCGATTTTGTAGTGAATATAAGCCAGAAGCATTGCAAGAGCTACCAATGCATCCAGAAAAAGTCACAGTTTGGTGCGGTTTATGGGCTGGTGGCATCATTGGACCGTACTATGTTAAAGCTCATGTCTATGCAGACAAGCCCGCTTCAATTGTTGCATTGGAAGACAACATTGAAGCATTTATTCGTGAGATACGCACCGAAATGTTGGAAAGAGTATGACAAAACTGGACTAAGCGGATGGACCATTTGAGGCAACATTTGCATGAAATAATCTTCAAACATTAAATTATATGGACCGTACTATCGATTCAAATAAAGATTTCATGCATTTTGAATTGTATGTGTTTTTTTGAAAAACTTTCCTATAGCTTTTAAAAAATCACCCTTTACATATCACTACAGACATCCATTGATAAAAACGGCGAATTTCAATTATTTTGTATTTCCTATATATAGCATAGGTAACCTTAACTATTTTCACTTACATATAAACCTAAAAGTGTACAATTGTCCAAATATATGTGCATATGTATATAGAACTGAAACACGCAGTGTTTTACACATTTAACATTTCCCCAGTTATAGAAATGTTCTTTTGTATTTTTATTTTTTAACTTGTAAAGAGAAATAAAAAACTTTTTCTCTAATTGGATGCTTTCCGTTTTATAACACAATTATTGTATCTATTGTTTGTTCCTCAAAATAGAGTATAAGTTATGGTGTGGAAACATCACCGGAATACGTTTTTCATTCAGAAGTGCCTAGAAACTTTAAGATAAAAATAGATTCGAAGAGAAGTTTCAGTTGCTAAAACAAATGTCTATATTTACTTTTTTAGCATTGTCATGTTTTGAATGAGTTTTTTTTTTGTACTGTATGTATAGAATGTCAAATTGTTGACAAGGGTAGCGAATCTAGGTGAGTGAAACTTTGAGTGCTAAACAATGATTATAAAGTTAGGGGCTTATAATTCAATCACATTTCATAGGTAGTTTGCATTTCTTATCAGAAATGAAGTGTTACTAAAGATAGATACTGTTTTTCTTAGTTTTTGTTTCATTATTTCAATAAACTGTAGTGGTCAAACATGACAATAATATAAACTCAATAAAGTTCTTCTTTTATCACAGACAGTTAGCCAAAAAAGTAAGCAACTTCAAAAACCTATGAGCTTAAAGGAATATATAACAATGTACCAAGTATTTATCATTTTTAACGTTTTTGAATTTAAAATTAAACCAGATATGAAACGTAAGCTTGAATTTTTAGTTATTGTAAATATATTCACAAATCCTTGTGTCTTTTTACATAAATTATTGAAGATTTATAATGAAATTTAAAACTTTAAAGCTAGCTTTAAATGTTATTTTTACGACTAAACAAATCTAATACCAATACTCTAAAAGAAAACACTTCCAAAAATCGGTATTAAATATCGTAAATAAATAAACATTTAATAGGCTTTATTTTTTTTTTACACAACTTCATTATAAGTTAAGGAATCAAAAATGTTTCAAGTGATAAAGCATACAGTTAACACTGATAGCTTTCAGCACATTTAAATAAGTAAAAAAAATGTTAAAAGGAGTATTTTAGGGGCTTTAATTAACCTACTATTATCACTTAGTTTAAGTATTTGATTCCGATTTATTTTACTCACGACAAACTGAAATTTGTATCTTTGTTAAAAAATAGAACTTATTATAATTGATCAGCTTGAATCAACGTTTTGTTGTAAAGTTTTAGTAGAGTGTAGCGCTGTTAAATTTTAGTTGATGAATTTGAATTCGAACACCTTTTGCTCATAGACGAAGTTCGTGAAGGTCGTTCAGAATCCTTTGTTGTTGTTGTTGTTGAAACATGGATGATTACAAAATCTGATAATGCAATATTGTCATGTGTAAACTGGAAGGTAGGGAAGGCCTTGAACATTCTTTTGACTAGCATTAATAAGATAATAATTGTATTAATGGTTATTTGTCAAGAAGGTGCATTGCATTATGCTGGTGCATTCTAAAACTAGCTTAAGAAAGGCCTAAGGAAATGCTTACAAAATTCAATGATTTTGAGAAACGTAAAACAGTCAGTCGGAAATCGTATGTAAACATTAGTTTGCTGGAAGTCTTTGTTTAAATGTTGATTGAATAAAACAAATAGAAGACTTCGAATTATTCTTCTCAAAATATTGAATCGATGGCCCATCCACCGTACAGCCTTGATTTGACATTAGACACTTTTTTCTTGTTTCCAAACATAAAAAATAAATTCTTTTTTGAGCAGAGATTTTCTATATCAGAAAAATCTTTTAATATGTGTAGAGGTCTCTCCCGCGGAGTGGTGTGGGCGAACAATAAAACCATTTCTTTTACTTTACTTTATATTTATTAGCGTTAATTTATCTTTTTTTTTACAAAATGGCAATTGCACAATTTACATAGATATGGTTTCGATACCTTGCTGATGTCAATAATATGTTTGAAAAAAAATTTGAAAGAACGTGATCAAATATAATTGGAAGGAAAAGCTAATGGTTAAAACCTTCATCAATGATTACATAGTAAATATGCTTAAATTAAGGTGGGAACGAGAGTAGAGATGGTAGTTTATCTAAACAAATTATTTGCAAGATACATTTATTTTACAGTTTGTGTAACAAATTAAATAACAAAATAAATAAATTAAATAAATAGAAATAATGCTAACAATTGTATAAAAATATCACAATACAATAATATCCTTCAACTCTACAACTGCAAATAAACAAACTTCAGGCTTTCTGTGAGACATGGGATCTACATATCAACGTCTTGAAAACAAAAGTTATGGTTTTCGAGAACCGAAGGAGTAGACGGGTGGAGACTTGGCGACTCAATAACCAGTCGATAGAAGTAGTTCCTGAGTTCAAATACCTTGGCGTACTGTTGTCTAGCAACTTAAACTTTCGAAATCATGTGAAAGAAAAAAGTAGAGAAGCAAAGCTGGCACTTAACATAATGTGGCCAAAATTCTTCGCAAATCAAAACATTGATCTGTCCTCAAAATATAATGTATTCAATGCCACAGTCAACACTTGTATGTGCTACGGGGTGCAGGCATTTGGAGTAGACCCCTTTGAAGATTTCGAAATTGTACAGAGGTACTTTTTCAAGCGTTTATTCCGTCTACCAAACGCTACTCCTACCTACGCCATTCATGTAGAATCAGGTTTGCCACCCATTTATTTGCAAAATCTGAAAGCTCATTCTGGTTTTTTAATAAAAGTAATGAAGAGAAGTGAAAGTAGTTTACATAGGGCAGTGTTAATTAGGCTATTGCAAACAAATGCTTATCCGTTCAGAAATTGGCAACAGCTGGCGTTATCTCATGATATCGACTTAACTTTATCGGAAAATAACGTTAGCGAATGGCAAAATATGTTCGCAAGGGTCATAGCTAAAGAAGATGACAAAATATACGACCAGTGTTTAACTAGAGCGTCCTCATCACCTTCCAGATTTATTTACTGCAACCTTAACCACCAAATGTTAACCATTGATAGTTACTTCAACACAAAATTTTCGTCAAAAGTTATAAGCACCATATTCAGAGCCAGAGTTGAATTATTAAATTTGAATTTCATGCCACATAGAGTCGATCTTCAGCAAACTTGTGATCTATGTAACAGGAGAGAGTCCGAAAATATTTACCACTTCATTGCTGTATGCCCAATTCTACAAGAAATCCGAAGATTACATTTCCAAGAAAGTTTTCTGTCCGTAAATAGTCTTTACGAAATATTAAATGGTGCTCGTGGTTGGCTCACCTTGTATAAATATTGCAATCATGCTTTGACTTATCGCAATAGTTTTTTGATAAATTAGTTCTTACAACAAGTCTCTATTCAATTAAAGGGCTGCAAATTATTGCTTTTAAATCAAATCTTTATTATTTCAATAAATGTTTCATTAAAATTTTAAAATTAAAAATTTAATATCTAATATTTAATAGATACTTAAAATTTAAAATTTTATATAAATTTATTCCTCGTATGTTAATATAAACTTTTGTCTAATATTTTGCATAGTATTTATTTTTGTAATTTATTATTTCAAATTTCTTCTAACTCTTTTTGATACATCTTCTCTTTATATAATTTTATTTATTTTACTGAAATGTCATTTCCGGCAGACGGTAGCATTGTCATGTCCGTATTTCCAATAGAAAAAAATTGTAATTTATCTAATGAATAAAGGAAGAATCTAATCTAATCTCTCTACAATAATATCACAGTAAATAAATAAATAAATAAATAAAAAAATAAACAAATAAATAGATAAATAAATAAATAAATAAATAAATAAATAAATAAATAAATAAATAAATAAATAAATAAATAAATAAACAAATAAATAAATACATTTATATATAAATGAATAAAAAATAAATATGTAAAAAATAAATAATAATTTAATAAATAAATAAATTAATAAATAAATAATAACACGATATTAAATACATAAATACAAAGTATATATACAAATGAACAAGCAAATAAATAAATAAATGAATACGTAAACAACTAAATTAATAAGTGAACCATAATGTATTATAATATCAATAGATGGACTAATTAATAAATAAATATTTAAAGTAACTAAAACAAATTTATTATATAAATATAGAACGATAATTTTAGTTCTTATATTGTTAACCGAAAGAAAAAAATTTAATCAAGTTAATCAATCAATGTTATAACTGATAACTTTTTCAAAAAAGAAATTAATAAATAAATCAACTAGCTAGTTTTCATTTAGACTTTTCTGAACTCTATACAATATAATGAAGTTTTTTTTTGCTTGGCATGAAGACGTAATTTTTGTTTCTAAAACGATTTCCTTTAGATATGTTCTTAATCGTAATTAATCAATAGGCCAGTTTAAGGGCTAATTGTGATACCACATGAATCTTGAGGTTACTTCCTAAGCTCAATGGAACCAGTTTGAGTCTTTTATGAAACGTGAGAGGCTGATTATGCCGACATGATTTAGATCGTTAAAGAAGAATTCTCCTAGGTAATTCTTGCGTTTTCGAGCCAGAGCAGGGCATGTGCAGAGAAGATGAAGAATTGTTTCTTCCTCTTCCTCGTCGACACAGCTTCTGCAGAAATCATTTGAGAATACGCCTAATCTCGTGGCGTGCTTTCCTATCAGACAGTGTCCGGTTATGACACCTATTATCGAGCTTATATGCGATCTGCTTAGAGAGAGCAAGCACCTTGAACGTTTTAAATCCAGTGTTGGCCAGATGTTTTTTGTGACTTGACACGTGGTGATGTTGTTCCACCTGGTGCCTGCCCTCCTCACAGCGTCTTGCATTAGCAAAAGTTTACAAGTAGCGATTGGTATGCCAGTATGTGCCAAACGTGGTAGGATGGACTGTACTGTACCGTTCCTGGCAAGTTCATCTGCCTTACAGTTACCTGGAATGTCTCTATGGCCCGGCACCCAGCAAAGGTGAATATTAAACTGTTGTACCATCTCCATTAGAGATGATCGACAGTTATGGACTGTTATAGAGTTTGTAGAGACAGAATCCAGAGACTTGATAGCGGCCTGACTATCTGAGAAAATACGGATATCAGATGTTGATATCACGTTTTCTTTAAGCCAAGACAAGACTTCTTTTATCGCCAAAGTTCCGCCTGGAACACGCTACAATGATTGGGAAGGCGGAATGAGAGACTTAATTTCACTCGTTCAGAGTACACAGGCGGAATGAGAGACTTAATTTCAGTCGTTCAGAGTACACACCTCCACCAACCCCTTCTTTTATTTTTGACCCATCTGGATATCTATACAACTTCGAGAATTCTGTTTATCATTAATTAAGAATTAGAGAATTATATCATAATTTGACACTCCTTTTAAATCCTTGGACCAATTCTAGGTCAGTAGGAAAAACAAACTGCTTTTAGTATATTTTTCTTTTTATTCTGTTCTGTCAGAAGCAATAAATATGTCTTGGCTAAAAACCAGGAATAAACAAAAGTAATTTGTAGAAGTCTGGAGAAATAAAAGAAAGAAAAGTATATTATGTTTGATATACACGCGAAATCACAGATGAACATTCACCCTTATTTTGACATTCTCTTTCGTTCGTATGATACGTATTTTCACCTTCTAACAATTTGAAAGTTCATTTCATTTCAAAAATAAAGCAAACTTTGACTTTCTAATCATTCGAAACAAACGTCATTTATTAAGCGTTCACATCTTGATGAGAGAATTAAAAGAAAAACATGTAAGTTCTGTTTTTTTTTTGCGGAAAGTAAAGAAAATGGAATAAATTTTTATGAAAATCTGTTGATGTTTTTATTAAAGGTCGCAGTCACACTCAAATTGGACAACTAGAGAACAAAAGGAAGTTCTTATAAAATTGATGGAATAAAACCAAGAAATCGCGAGGGGTTACTTTGAACTTTTAAACTCCAATGGATTTGATGCATCCCTTATCCTTCTTCTGTTAATCTGTTCCTCACCATATTCACTGCTCATAAATAAAACAATTGGCATTTTGCTGCTAAAATATTACTTTTGTTGAAACAAACAAATTTAAAATTTTGTATTTTAAAAATTCACAGGTGTGACCAGATGTGTGTGAAATAAATAGTGGAACTATTAATACGCAAACATCATTTTGATGATTCCAGAAGAATAATCGAAAATCTTTGATTAAACATTAAAATTCAATAAAACTGACTCGAATAATCAAATCAAAATCTAGTATTTCACTATATAAATGTTTTATAGTTAATTTTATTCTTTTTCATGTCAATAAACTTGTATTACGGTTCCGAAAACAAATAAATTCATGTTTTCGATAATGCATTTCAAAATAATTAACTGTGGGATTAATTTTCCGAACATTTTTAATCAAAATGTCAGTAAATTACAAGTAGCTGATTTTGAAAATAACATTCATTTAAGTTCCTTTTGTGAATACATTCTACAATAAATATCTTTCGTTCGAATGTGAAAATACATGAAGTTCATTCGAATGAATAGATCTATTCTATCGAATAATGTATTCATTCGAATCTCAGAGTAAGCGTGATTTTTGTTTGAAATTCCAAATTGATAAGGTTAATTTTTGAATGCTTTACGAAAAATGTTTACTAATATTAGCAATTAAAGCTGAAGATATTAGACAAAAGAATGTTTTTTAAACATTTTTTTTTTCGAATGATTTTGAAGTCGTACCTACATTTGAGAAAATATAAAATCTTCTTGTTTTATGATGTGATCTTTTTTTCGGTACAAATCTTTCATCTACACTCATCTATATTTTAAAGTCCCACGCAGGCTACGTGGTGACCCTAATTGCCAAAAAACATATGTTTATCTATAAGAGGTGATTGAAATGAGACTTAAGATTTAATGCAACACTCACCTTAAGAATAATCGAGAAAACCTGTAATATGAATAAGTTATTATAGAAATTAGTTGTCAAATTAGAAGTTTTTCAATGCTTTTTATTATGCCAAACTTCTTGTTCACACGGAAGTGCTGAAACTATAGTTGGAAGAGGATATAAGAACTTTGGAGTTTTACTAAACCAAACAATTCGACTGTCCAGGACTAAAGCTAGATTAAAAACTGTGTCACTTAGGCCCAAAAATCACTTTCGTAACAATCTTTATTACTTTGTTACTAAGAACGGAAGTAAACATTTATTTTTAATTTTCCAAACATTCTCAAAAAATTTGTAATAGAAAGACGTTTAGGATATTCTTTTTAATTTAACGAAATGTTTTTTTTTTGTTCTTAATTCAAAAGGACCGTTTTAACCGATATAGTGAGTTTTGGGGAAGTCACTTGCATATCTACACTAATATTATAAAGAGGAAAGATTTGTATTTTTGTATCTAACGAATAAACTCAAAAAGTACTGGACCGATTTTAATAATTCTTTTTTCATTAGAAAGCTACAATATATGTACCTATTTATGTCTAACCCGTGCGAAGCCGGGACGGGCCGCTAGTGGTGCAATAAATTGCGGGACCATAAGTCAACAGGCCTAATCTTTCAATAATTGTGCTGTGCACTCAAAGAACTTTAAACTTTTATAAAAACTAAAATTCATGAAAAGTATAGAATATTTCTTTCCTTAATGTATGCCGATATTAGATATTAGGGACGAAATTAATCGATAATATTTAAAATAAAATAATAATTTACTCACATCAGTTTATGCACACATCAAGGTATATAGCAACAAATAAAGGGTTTTTATCTACCCGCAATGTGTTCTTAAACTAAAGGTTTATATTTTATTGATTGTACTTCTATGAAAAACAGTCAACATGCTATGCATTTCAATTAAATCGCTGTTTACGTCAATTAACAAAACAAAAAAAAATAACGGTAACTTAATTATGTTACCAAAATACAAACAACTAACTAAGTGAATTTATTAGCTATAGAATCTCCCGAAGGCATACATAATTTGCATAATTTTACAGATCACACCATAACACTGTTTGATTGAAATATTGTTCGCCACATCGAATTTAAATTATTCCTGCTTTTGGGTCAGTATTTTTATTTGCTATGGTGCTAGATTACGTACGTTTTAAAAACCGAAGTCACGTCTTTTTTTATCAAAACCTTCGTACCATAAAATTACAAAGATACAAGGCCACACAAAAAAGTTCACTAAAACCGAAATGAAACGAAAAGAAAAGAAACTCTAATTACCACCGGAATTGAGGTTTGAAGTATTTGTAGCCGTAAGAGAATTTCAAAATCCTGTTGTTGGTTCACGGGTAAAGTTTTCCACTGTATCCGTCCTTAAAAAAATCTATTCATGTGATCACTGCCGATGATTGTCTCTTAAGGAATTCCTACTAACATCCATAAAAATTCCTATCTATCAAGACTTCGCCACCATAAACTTTAACAGAGATACATATGTATGTGAAAAAAGACTGTTTTAAGTGCAGACGAGATTTCCCCAGGAGCGTTAAATAGCGTTTCATTTCGGTCCAATGAATTATGCCGGTTAGGCATAAAAAGAAAAATGGGAACCCAGAGAACCAAAAAGCTATTCAATTTTCTCTATTTCAAAGATTAACTCCTCTTTCCACTGCGGCTTAATCGAATTGTTTTGCCGAAGCTTGTAGATACGTTAAAAAAAATCAATTGTGGGATGATATGGATGAATAGTATCCTTTTGAGAACAAATTTATTCAACTTTTAGGCTTTGTTTGGTTTGGTTTAGAATTTAAGAAATTGTGCAACATAAAGGGAATCCTCCCAGAAAGTCGAATTTGGAAAAACTATTGTTTATGATTAAGGACACTCGTACTGCCCACAGAAGTAATTATTTAGAGATGATGATTGAAAGTAGTTTAATGATTATTTGACATGGAAATAAGCAATAGAACAAATCATTTTGGCAAACACTTAAAACATTTCGATGTTAAAAAGGTCTATATTTAAATTAGAACTAACAATTATCTTTTTTACCTGCCACAGTGCCATAGTTACGCAACCAATTGACAATATTTCAATTGAAATTCAATAACTGCATGAGTTATTTCCATCCATAATACTTTTGTCAAAATTTGTCTACCGCTTTAAATGTTACTTCACTAAACGTAAAATCAAAAAAGGATTCTAGTGCTGTATGCTTAAATTGTACCAACTTAATATTCGAGTATGATCATACTTGTACCTCCCTAACTCTCACTTTATTTTTTAAAATGTGTCTTGACAAATAGACAGCATACGAGGATTTAAGGGGACTTTGAACTTTGTGGGTTAACTTCGGTGTCGATTGCCTTTATAAAATTTCATGACTTTGTTCTTTCGATTTTCTGGTTATAGCATCACTGACTGATTATGCTAAATTTAAGTTGTAAGGAAACCGATTGTTAGGACCTAAATAAATTTTCTTTTCCAGAATATTATTTATATGGATAATTTTATTCATTTAAATGTACAAATCATTTGTTTCGAAACCACATTAGAAGAAAATAAGGATATACAAATAACTATAATTGAATGACTACAAGAAAACCGATTCCCGTATACGAATAAAAGTGCGATAGAGGCAGATAATAAACTACTCGTGCGGAAATACAAGGATTCAGAAAATAAAGAGATTCCTTATACGGGGAGTTGGATCACTCAGATAAAATGCAGAGTTCAAGGTACGCATTTTTTGTTTTTGTGAAACCTTTCTTCAGAGTCTTTTTAAGCAATACTAAAATATAAGTTGATTCCACTTGTATGACATAAAATGGAATTATTTTTCTCCTCTGTTTATTACCTTTTCTAACTTTCTGTATACATCTTTCAACAAAATATACATTCCAATTCTTTATATAGGGTGGGTACTTAATGAGAAACACGTAATTGGGAGGCAAAGGTTGTCTTGTAATTAACTACATCTATTGCATAGGGAATTACTGGACGTCATATATTTTATTATGTACCAACATAATGTAATTACTGTTCATTGAGCTAGTTACAAACATTCGAACTCCAATCACACAATATAGGTACATCATTAAACCGTTTACAAAAGTTACGAGTAGATTCACCTTTTTTAACACAATTCTGTTAACCAATAACTTATGTAAAATGCAGACCAACGTCGTTTCTAACTTCAGTTTCGAAGTAACTCTTTAAAATTAAAAATCAAAAACCGAACAATAATAAATCACTCCAAATTGTTTACCAAACTTATGAAATATTTTACTAAACTCTTTTCAGAATTCATTCAAGCCAAACACCACCGATAGGTTATAAGTGAGTGCAACAAAGTGGATAACTAAAAAATAAAACAAAAATGGAACTTGTTCCGTTTCCTTATTAAAATTGGACAACTTTTTCATCGTTAAACTATTAGACTACTTCCTTCCAGTTCAAATAAAATCGACTATGGTATAAAATCTAACACGGTACTTTTTTCAATTTTATTTGGAAATGCAAAAAAAGGAAACAAATTAGTTTTGGCAAGCATCTACTTTACTTACATATATCATTCCGTCGACAACTTTCTGCAGCTATAAACAACAAATAAGTTGCACCAAGTTGAGTTGGGATAATCCAGCTGTAGCGGCGGCGATGGGGATGGTTTAGAGATTTTCATTATTTTGCTCACGTTTTTATGTTGAGGCTTCTTGCCACAAGGATATTTTGTGAAACTTGAACAAAGGGTGGTGTAACGAAAGTTCGACGAGTTTTATTGCAGGGTAAGTGCGCTTTAGGACGCATAGTTTGTGTCAATGCGTGTTTAAACTTTGATTTTAATTGAGGGATATTTAGGTTTATGAACAGTATAATTTCCTTTAATTTTTTTTTTTTTGAAGATTTTCACTTTAACATACATATGTATATGTACGCATTCACTTGTGGGTTGTTGAATTTCTTTAAGGCTTATGCTTATGGGCAGCTTTGGTTGAGCTATTTTTAAGGATATTTTGTTGATGTATTTCTCTTTTTTAATACTCTATTTTTGTTATCAAGATTTTATCATCAACACAATGATATTTTTTAATTTTCAATCAATGAGTCGTATGAATAAAGTGGAACATACTTAGAACTTAATTTATTAAAGCAGCTCCTCTTTTTGATTAATAAAATAATAATGTATAAGGTTTTTGATAACAAAACTACTCAGCTTCATATATGTACTGAGAACCTGCTCTTGTGATTTACAATACCCAATATGGTAAGACTGTGTCGGAAACCAATACAAAAATTGAAACAAAACATATTTATTTATAATATACTCGTGCATACGATAGTAAAATTAATGTTTTTTTTTTAAACTTTATGTTCAGTAAAATTTAAGAAAATTTGTTTGCTTGAAAAGGAAATACATACGCAACTAAATTTTGTTTAGATTCTTAGCTTATCGAACTCTAACTCAATTTTTAGTAAATTATAATAATAAAATAAAATAAATTAGGTGGCGCAACAGTCTGTAGAGAACCAGGGCCTAGTGACTTACAACTCTCAACCATTCCTGTGTGCGAGTAATATTGTCAGAGATGGAAGGGACCTACAGTTTAAATGCCAAATCCGAATGGCTAATTTGAGAAAGCACTTTTCATGACAAGAATTACTCTTGTCAATTCCTCGGAAGAGGCAGTACCCGTGAAAAAAGTTAGGTGACACAGGCAGGGATTGAACCCAAGACCCCTTGCATGACAGTCCAACGCACTAACCATCACGCTACGGGTACTAAAAAACTTATAATAAACTTTAAGTTAAAAAAAAACAAACTAGGATTTGGGTTAGTGGATATTTAGAAAAGGATGCTGCTTTCGAGTAGTATCCTAGAAGTAGAAACACCCATTGGGCTATTTCCAAGTGCTAAGGGCATGTTTTCCACCTGTGATCAATGGATACTGCTCGTGGTTTATTATATTATGGAACAACCTAAAGTTTTAATTAATGAAGCCTTTAAAGTATTTGTTTCCAAATGTATTAAGAGAGGCGCTTCGATAATTTATGTATATTACTAAATAAACACAAGTTCTTTTTTTCAAAACTACAAAAGATAACCTTATTTTTACAAATGCGTATCTATGCTTCATTATGTACTGGAGCACCCTATATGTATATACAATAGTTATGTAGAAGGAAATGAAAGAAGGAAGTATTAGAAGTGAAATTTCTGAACTAATGTTTAGTTGCTTCACATGTTTAATATACCTACTTAAATTTCTATGACTAACTAGTACTAGGAATAAAATGAAACTTACTGCATAAATCGGATTGTAAATGTTCCTCGAACCAATAGCGGTGGAGTGAATTAATTTTGTTTTTGTTGACAGACAATTTTTTAATTTAGAATTTAATATATGAGACCTATATTTTCAATTTTATATGTACCTACCAATTAATATTAAGAATAAAAGGTTTTTTCCTAATCATGTATAAGCTTTTAGCTTAGCTTAAGAACCTTTCTGTGTATTTTTTTAACGTTACATATGTATCTTCTATCTATAAAGTGCTTTCCATAGTATTTTGATTTTTTGAGAGGACTAAACAATGAAACTACCTATCTTTCTCTATTTTTCCCGGAAAATTGACCCTTGACACTATTTAAACTATCGTTTCTTTCGTTTTAGAAGAATAAGTTAGAGAAAAAAAACCGTATTCATATTTCATTGACACTGGTATTAACATATACAGAATTATATACAATTACACATGTTTTGAAACAACTTTTTAACATACTTTGAGGTTAGATTTTTAAATTTAATTATTTAAGTTTAAATAAACTTCCACTTTATACTTTTTAAATTATTCTTAAATTTGTATAAAGCTTAAGGCAATCCAAAGCATAACTTCACTTAATTGAACATGTTTTTTTATTTCCAAAATTCAAAACTAAAAAATGAAGACTTAAATAGTCAAACTCGAATTTAAAAAATCAAGAACCCTTAAGGCTTAAGTAAGTTTGAATTTGGTTTTCACAGGATAAACAAGAACTCGTTGTATTGTTTAGACCAATAGTGGTATAGGTATAGTACTCGTGGCATGATGGTAAGTGCCTTGGACTGTCATGCCAGAGGTCTTCGATTCAAACGCTGCCTGTGCCATCTAAAGTTTTTTTCACGGGTACTGCCTCTTTCGAGTAATTGACAAATCCTCCAAGAGTAATTCTTGTCATGAAAAAAACTTTCTCAGACTAGCCGTTCGGATTCGGCTTAAAACTGTAGTTCCCCTCCATCCCTGACAACCGTACTCGCACACATTAATGGTTGAGAGTTGTAAGTCACTAGGCTTAGGACTGTTGCGCTTCCTAATTTATTTATTTTTTGTTCTAACATTTTTATCGTTCTTTGATTCATCAGTTATCAGCATACTTAGGGGTCCTATTTTGTAACTCGGTAATATTTTTAATTCTATCACATTACATTTGACACAACACAAGAGAAAAAAAAATCAACAAATAGCTTCGGTGGACCTGCGCTTGCACTTAAAGTGAAAAAGTTAATTAATACTTAATAGGAATATCAAAGAAATAATAGATAG